>OX387224.1:10435060-11068127 GCA_947561695.1 Tyria jacobaeae | reverse complement strand
GTACAAAAAACCTACTTACAACAAAATAACGCCGTATACGCGTCACCGAGGCGTAGAATTGCAACGGATTCGTTCTGAAATTACCTATTTTGTGCTAAGGGTCGTGTGGGAAACTTGCAACGTAGGGACAACCAACGAGTCGACGCCGACGAGGTGAAGGTACCAGACTAATTAAAGAGGGTGCTTTGTAAAAGCGGCTAACAGCTGCGAACCTGGTAATATCCATACCATTCCTAATCAACCATACAAACGCATACGGGCTGCCACTGATATACATATATGGATTTATGTATGCTAAATAGGGTGTACATCTACCATCGACACTTTTTTTTAGAATATACAATAAGTGGTGGCAGAAGTTTTAAGAAAATAAAAATTAGTTTCATTTGAAATATATGATAGTACAGAGAAAACATGTTATGAAATTTTGTCGATCAATAAAATTATATAGCTCATATTAATAGATTGCGGAAACCAAATTAATAGTCCATAGATACACATACATAGATAGGTATATTTAGATCATAATCAATACGATATCTTTTCCTATTTTAAAGACAACTTTCATAAAAGGTAGGACTCCTGTTAGACGATGGACCCTACACGCCCTTACAATATATTTGACATTGTAAGGGCATAACCTATTTTTGGAACACAATGATCGCTGATCCTGTAAAACTATATACACTTTATGTACCTAGAACGTGTTCTTATCGGGATAGTCTCGAAGGTAAAACCTTAAGTTTTAGCTCAGAAAATATCTGTAAGGTATACTTTTTTAACATATACATATTTTAAGATATATAAAACTTCGTATAGGTACCCTGAATCCTAAAGCCAAAAAATGGAGAACATGAAAGAATCCTACTGTACCTAAGTATTATTGTTATGTATGTAGGTACATATTATATGGCAGAATTAGACACGAAAGTTTGTTGTGGCGAGATGGCCTGCGCAATAAGATTGCGATGATATTTGCAGTCACAAAAGCGTAGGAACGATAAAAATTAAATTAAAAAGTTTTAAAAATAAGCACAAAATACTTATAGTTTAAGGAACAACCCTTAAAAAGTAAAAATATATAAAAAAGTAAAAAAATATATTTCTGCTGTGAGTTTTCGAAGAATTGGGTTCTCTGGAGACCATTTTGGTTGCAGCATCAGGTCGAAGTTATCAATTAATTGTCATTTAATGATTATACTGGCAAGCGTGAAGCACTTAATCAAGTAATCATGCGCCAAACATGCCTTACATCATTTTGGAAAAGAGCTGATACTCTTACAATGCTGGACCGATATTAACTAAACATAACTAAGAACAGAAGCAAGGAAACTGGCTTTCAAATGAAAAAAAAAACGCATCGAAATCGGTCGATCCGTTTGTGAACTACGATGCCACAGACAGACGCACACACAGAGACAGACAGACATCAAAGTCAAACTTATAACACCCCTCTTTTTGCGGCGGGGGTTAAAAACCCTCGTTATAATGGGTAGATAAAATACTTTAGCATTTTCAACCATAACCGCCTGCGGTCGCACTTACTGAAAAAAACAAACTCGCTATATAGGATACTTACAAACTCTTAGGTAGGCATTGATTAGAAAGGGATAGTTAACTAAATTTACAAGCGTTGAGCGTCCCATTAAACTCTCAGTTGAGCGTTACTCAATTGAGAGTTTAATGGGAACCTTTCTAGTCCATCAGTCAATTACCTACTTATATACTTTTTATTTCTCGATCGAAATAAAAATTAACCTAATATGAGGTAATGTTAAGCGTACAAAGTTTTGAGATAAGAATCTCTGTCTGAAATAAGAAGTCAAAATTAGTGAAATTCTTAGCTGAAGAATCACAGAAAAATCAACATTACATTTAAGAACAAAGCACCTATTGTTTTTTTGAGTATAGGTTCTGATAGATATACCTACGTGAGTGAAGCGATAAGAAGTCTCTACCATGAAACTTAAGCTCATAATTCTAACTTATATGTCCTAACCCGTAAATGAGGTAGTGATTTTTAATGAACCGATCATCATAAAATTTTGCAGACACGTTGTTGGGGGTACAGAATAGGACATAGGGTACCTACCAACTGTTCCCGGGGATAGACAAATAACTTTTACACGAGTTAAATAAGGGCTGTTAAACAATGCTTTCATTGTGTGACCGAGTGAGTGAGTTTACCAGAGGCCCAACCCCCTTTCCCCTCCCTTCCTCTCCGACATTTTCCTTCCCCTCTTTCTCCTCCTCCTTTACCAATACCCTAAAAGGCGACACTTATGTGACTCTTGAGTTACAAGTGTTCATGGACGGCGGAAGTTAATTAACATCAGGGGACCCGTCTGCTCGTTTGTCCCTCTATGCCTTGAAAAAAAAAAACATGAAATAGGTACAACTAGTTTGGTTTGGTCTAAAACACCCATATAATATTATATTTGTATACATTGCTATGACCGTACTTAATAATTTAAAACACCGCCATCTGTCACTTCATCAATGAACTTGTTAAGTTTAATTCACATTCTGATTTAAAGCACCTTAGTGTCTAAATTAAGGGGGTGGTAACTGTTTAGCTTTTATAATTTAAAATATCTTTTGACTGACTCAGCAAAGCAAAAAGAAAAGGGAGAAAAGAAGAGGAAAGAGCAACTGCATGCAATTTTAGTCTCAGGTTTTGATCAACTTATAATGACAATTAAATAAAAAAAGGTTTTATGAAGCTTCTTTATTTGGTAAAAAGCTGGAATGCAAAATTAAATGCTTGAATAGAAAACAAAGTCCAGCTGAAAAAATTACATTTTACACTTTAATAGTTGGAACCACCCATTGGAATAAAATATTGCCTAAAACTGATATCATTAATTACAAATGTAGTTTTTTATTATAATAATAAAATATTATTTATACTTAGTAAATCTATTTAAGTGAAATAAATCTTAAAATTATAAATTCATAATTGCTTAAATATCTGATGTTATTACATTCTTAAAAGTAGTCAACATACTGTTGACTGAATACTGGCAATGAATTTGAGTATTGTGACTATGTCATAGTGCCAAATACAGGGTTGTGCCTGCAAATGCTTGGGCCATACTCCATGTATGCTTGCTTAGTATGGCACACTTGGTAAAACTCTGGAGTGGAGCCTAACATACTGCCTCCAAACCACACTGCATACCGTTGCATATTATGTGATATAACTTGAACATCTACAGGCTTGGGAATGATACGGCCCTCAGATAAAGTAGTAGAGAGCTTCAGTCTTGCATCCACAGTCCTCTTGATATCACGTTGAAGTCGCCTTCCAAAATCTCGGAACATGGTTGAACCACCAGACAATACAATGTTTCCGTATAACCCTCTTCGCACATCAATAGGACAAGACTGTATGACTTCATCTACCATTTCATTCAGTGGTACAGTGAAATCAGCATTGGAGAACTCAGGATGGAAAAATATCTCAGGTCCCAAGAATCTCTCATAACCAACATCAACTGAGAATGGGTTTTTAGTGATAGCATTAATCCCTGTGTATTTTTTCATCCATTTAGCAGGGTCTGCATCATACTTAGCAAACTCTTTGGCTATATCAGGACAAATGTAACTATATCTTTCTTTGATTGCTTTTGCTGTTTCCAGGCTTTGTTCCGGAGGAATACCTACTTCTCTTTCTCGCAGTAAAGACTGAATAAATGAGGTAATATTTCTACCTGCAATTGGTATATGTTTAATGCAAGATCCAATGACATATCCTTCGGCAACAGGCACTATGTGAGTCACACCATCTCCACTGTCAACCACAATACCTGTGAAAGTACGTTCAGCAGAAGTACGCGATTTCCACGAGGCTGCGAGCGCTAGCACAGCTTGCACAGCTATGTATAGACCTGGTACATTGAATGACTCAAACATAATCTCAGCTAAATATTCCCTATTCTCTGGAGTATTTAGTGGTGGTTCAGTGAGCAGGAAATGATGATCTTCCGGTTCCGCTCTCAAGTATTTGAAGATACATTGCTCTATATACCGTTCCATTAAATCCCAGTCCTCCACGAGACCGTGGCGAACCGGATACTTTACAGAATACCCCGTCGCGTCAAACGCTTCATCTCCAATAAAGAAATCAAGATCCTCTACGGCTTTAGTCATACGACGTGTAGATTGATCGCCAACTTTTGCAGTTTCTTTTATCGCTATGGCTGATGGAATGATGAACTGTGGTTCCTTGTTACCGGCGAAGCCCAATTTGGTGTAGCCGGTTCCGACATCGATGACACAAGCAGGCAAATGATCACCCATAACTTTTTTATATGTTACTGTTATCACAAATAATTGGAGTATCAAGAAAAATCTGTAATGGGTGCGGTACAATCACTGTAAACTACAAATTTTGACGTAAGAGATATGTCAAATAAGCGGAAGATGATTAATTTACGTTTCGTTCTACATCCATTTGCTTTTCTTAATTCATGTCGATTAAAATGTATTAACGGTATTTCTGACTTTATCAACATTCAACTACCACTAGTCAATTTTGCTAATTTCCAAGAATTTTGTTCTTTCTTTAAGAAAGAGGACATTGTAATTTCTATTATTTTTTTGTGCGATGTATGGCTGTTAGCTGCAAATAGCCTCGACAACCTTGCACAGACTCTCGGTGAGCGCTGAGGGCTCTCAATCGGTTTGAAACTTCTTACGGATCACTAATAATTTTTGTAAAATATTTTATCAACTTGTTAGCCAAGCCCAGATCGTATATTAAAGAAAATCATTTATATTAGTATATTAACGTGACATTATAACTAACTTACTAACTTATTAACTTAGAGTTAAACGACTTGGACTTCTGGACACCAGACAGTTCGAGTTATAGGTATGCCACCCTAACTTGCTTGAGTTATTGCTGGATTGGGGAGTTTGTATAAAACTCGCCAATCCATCTGTATAAGCAATGTCCCTTTCCTTCCAATTCTGCCCTTAAATTATATATCCTAGCACGTAAATGGTACGTAATTACCATCGGTAAAATGTAGGCGTTAATTACGCCTCTACCTAGCCCTTAGGGGATACAGGTGTGAGTGAATGTATAATATGTATGTACTTTACAACTTTTGTAATAATGAAGAATAATCATTAAAATCTACTAACTACAAGTCCTATGTGTATACCAATCCATAAAAATAAGGATTCCCACGTAACTGTACGATGCCTATTTTGGGATTGAATACGGACTACGCCTTGTTAGTGAGTGTCCAAGTATTAATTTAATAAATGCTTGGGTCAAGAAATTTGAGAAAACGGGATCGACAATGAATATTAAGAAAGAGGGTGGCCACGTTCAAGAGGAAGCCATGAGAATATTCAAGAGGTTAAATATAATTTTATTTAAGAGTAAGCGTCGGCAGCTCTGTAAACCTAGAACTACACCCATATAAGCTTCAAATTGTGCAAGAGATCAAACTAATTACCATTACATTTAAAGTAAGTTTTTGGCTGACACTGTGCTGGAGCGATTCTATAGCCTTGAGAACGTTTTGTTTACGGACGAGGCCCATTTTCAGTTTTCACATCAATGGATACGTAAACAATGCCAACGTATCCAGCTAAGGTCAGGAAATTTTCCATAGACACCTGCAACTTGAGAGTCGTAAGAGCTCTGCCCGCCTTTAAGGGTGATGAGAAATGGGGGATGCGGGTAGGGGAAAGAAGAGACGGGGGATTAGGATATAGGAAAGAAGAGAGGGGGATTAGGATATAGGAAAGAGGAGAGGAGGGATGAGGGGAGAGGAAAGAGGAGGGGGATTTGGGCCTCCGGAAACCTCACTCGTTTCGGGGAAATGCAACGCAAGCGTTACTTCACAACCGGGTTTCTGCGAGGCCGTGGTATCGCACCGGTCGAGCCGGCCCATTCGTGCCACAGCATGACTATACCACTGTTAGTTACTACAATGTTACTTCACTAATCAATTGAATGTGCACCACAATGCCCTAATATTACAATTTTTTATCATCCCTTCCCTAGGTTGCCTGAAAAAGTTTACTTTTGTCTGGGGATGCTTTTCAGGCCATGTAACCGAAGATTTGGTACGATTCGAATGTATCATGAAAAAGGAGCAATATAAACGAATTCTACAGCAACATGCCGTTCCGTCTGGTTTAAGATTGATTGGAAATGGATTTTTAGCAAGATAATGCTGGCGATTCTGCTGTTGCAAAACTCACTAAACTAAACTAAAAATCTCTAAATTTTAGTTTAGTCCTGTCTAACGACGTTTCGTATTCTGAAAACGTAAGACTAAACTAATTTTGGTTTGACAGAACCAAAATTCGCTAAGTTACTCAACTTAGTCCATATTTAGTCATTCGCTATTCTCCCGCACGTTTTAAATGTCAAAAACTGTCTAAAATTAAAAACGTCACTCTAATATTAGACATCACTTAAATGCATAGCGACTAATTTTAGTAATAGAAATTTGAGGTTCTTTTTTTGGCAAAATCGACCAAATAACTTCGTCAAATTAGTATAATTGAACAACGAATTCTTGATATGAACTGTGGCTGCTTCAGGGGAAAGGTATGTATACTGTTTATGTTACAATTAAATATAATCATGGCATTCTTCTCTGAAGTAATAAATACATTGTTTTTAGAAAATTTCAAGATTGATTGAGATTGGAAAACTTAAAGAGATCATTCAGAAATAAGGAGGAAAAGTTTCGCAAACTTTTAAGCTCTAATGATCTTGGATTAAGGCTACATCCCAAAGCACTCAACGGTGTGCTTGAGTTTCCATGGAAAATGGCATTTTCTTCATAAAACATGATTTTATAGTACAGTACAATAAAAAAAAATTATGTATGTGATACTTCTCATGTAATAGAAGTGCACAAATAAAGTATTCTCTATCTAGTGCTTTTCTATATTAGGTAGAGGTGTAATTTGGTTTATCTATGTGCTATTTTAACAGGTTTTATCTTTACTTGAATTTTTGCTAACTAATTAACTATCAGGCTGCTGTAGAACAAGGTAATTTTATTGCACTCAGCCAAACTTCTATCATGTTTGGTGCGGGTTCAGATCCCACCCAGCATAAATGTGTGTGAGATGAGTACAATTATAATTTTGTTCAGAGTCTGTATGTTTTTAGAAATATATAAATGTATGATGTTTTATTGAAATTAGGATTTAAAAAACTCTCATTAATACCAAATTTTAATGTTTATATCTCAAATTATATCTACTGTATCTTTCCAGGTTATGATGAATATAATGTGTATACTGAGGAGAATGTAAATCCTGATGTCATCGAGGAAGAGTACTATGATTGACTGACAGAGGCCAGGCAAGCATATTAGAGAAGAAATAATACAAACACGCTTTAATTAAACTGCTAATAAACATATTTATTTTAATTAGAACAGTAGTTTTACTATTACTGTAATCAAAAATCACATAATTTAAATTCTCAACATAAAAATATTCTTTTAATGAACTGAAAATGTCAAATAACACAAAATGGTTTGGGCAAGAGAACAGACAAGCTTTCGGAAGTGCTCACAAGAAACAGCAGTAGTTTTCAAGATATACAATAACATAGAAATAATGTTAATCAAAGTTATGAATTTTATTATTGATTTATATATCTATGGCTTAAGATAGCTGCTGCTATATCCTGAGCATTGTGATCGTGTGTCTTGTAACCTACAATTGCTTTCTTGTAGAGTAATCAATAAATTATTATAAGTAGGAGGCGGAGGTGGTCTAGGCATGACAGATGGTTGGGTGTGGGTTCAATTCCCACCCAACAAATGTGTGTGAGATCAGCACCGTCATAATTTTGTTCCGAGTCTGTATGTGTATTTAGAAATATATAAGTGTATGTTTTATTGAAATTAGGATTTAAAAGTCTCTCATCAATACCAAATTATAATGTTTATATCTACTGTATCTATATAATGTAGATTATGATGAATATAATTTGTATACTGAGGAGAATGTAAATCCTGACTTCATCAATGAAGAGTGCCATGTTTTTCTGACAGAGGTCAGGCAGGAATATTAGAGAAGAAATAATACAAACACTTTAATTAAACTGCTAGTAAACAAATTTATTTTAATTAAAACATTAGTTCATAATCAACAATCACGTAATTTAAATTCTCAACATAAAAATATTTATTTCATGAACTGAAAATGTCAAATATAAAAAATGGTTTGGGTAAGATAACAGACAAGCTTTAGGAAGTGCTCACAAGAAGCAGCATCAGTTTTTAAGATATACAATAAGATAAAAATAATGTTTAATTGATTTATATGTCTATGGCTTGAGATAGCTGCTGCAATACCGTGAGCACTATGAACAAGTGTGTCTTGTAACCTACGATTGCTTTCTTGTAGAGCAACTACTAAAAATTATAAGCAGGAGGCCGATGAGGTCTATTCATGCTGCGGTGTCTTGGCAAGATTTGTTGGCATATTGGTCCATGTTCTGCGAAGATATCTGTAGATTACTGTGACTCCTGTACCTCTTGAGGCTTCCAAGGAGACTGTATAGGGAGCAGCGATTCAAATTCAGGTTTCTTTCTATATTAGTTAGGTCATACTCCTGTTGCCCTTACTGATTCATACACCTTACGAGCTTTGGTTTTCACTTTAGACACACACTCCAAACCTAAAAAGTAAAAATAAATTATTTATTAATCATAATGCTTAAGAATGTATGGCTTAATGTTGTTAACTGAAGATACTTATATGCTGCCGCTGCTGTATAGTCCTATTAAAGCCTAAGTTGTCTGCCTGATTGCCTGGTAATAAGAATACTTGAAACACTTGGGAAAGTACAATGGAAGCAAGTAAAACGCAAAAAAAGTATTTAAATTAATATTGGAGCTTTAACAAAATAGAGTTATAAATAATATCACTCAGCAAATGAATATTTTCTTACCTCTCGCAATTTCCATATTAATGTGAAGGCGTTCCACATGTAGCTTTATATTTTAAGGGTCCAAATGAACTAATGTAGGCACTGGGTACGTATTTATTTATTCCGGACCGATTTATATCAGATCTTAATAGATTTGTACATCCTCGATATAGACCACAGATTACTATACATTGTACTACGTACAGATAGGACAGTTGCAATTTTACAAGTTAGTTCAAAGTATACCGTTTGTCGCTACTGTCGTTCAACATTGTCAATTTTGACAACTGGTAATAATGACACTTATCTGAAGACAGTTAGTGATGTGTACATAATTCCCTTTTATCATGTCGGTAAACTAGTGTTGTGCCCTTTATCGATATCGGACGCATGTTGCGGGGATGTTACAAGCTTTATAGGATAATATGGTAAATTAAACAACTTTGCTAGTGATTTAAATTCTTTATTTTATTGATTACTCTTTTCTTTAACTTTATTTTTTCATATTTTTTTAATGCCATTTTTTGTGGTTCCTTCATTCTGTTTACGTATTTACCTTCAATTGCTCCCTTCAAAATTTTATTAATAATTTTGCACCAATTATGTACTTGCATGCGAATGGTTACAATTATAAATTTCTGTATAACATCTCTTTTATGTTTTGTACAGCCTAACCAAGTAAAGTGCAAATGCTTATGCAAAATATTGCTTATATTTTTACCTATATGTCTTTGATGGCAATACGTATTTAAATATGTGTGAATATGTTGTGAAGCCTCTCTGTACAACCTTAAAAAAATTTTATTAGGATACGCCAAGTTATTGTTTTTTAATTTTTTGTATTCTCTGAACTTAATAAATTCGTGTATCGAGTCAACCTCTGTGGTAGTGTAAGTTTTTAAGCACTTGGCACAATTTACACTTTGAGAAATTTTTCTGCATAAAAACCCCGCAGCATATGCAGAACACTGAACACCAATTTTTTCCATCAGCACCTGGGTCCTTAAATCTTGATTATCCCTATATAGTGATTCTTGTGAAGTTGATGGTATGGAAAATATTGTTTCTGACATATTTTCTTTATTAGATTTATCATCTTGAAATAGAAAATTTAAATCTATTAATGTTTCTCCATTATCCTCTTCACAATTTGAAAATTTTGAGTGTGGACTTAAAATATTCGATAAAATGAGGGCTTTAAAAGAAAAACTAAATGCATGTGCATCAGGATTTACATTCCTGTAATTAATAGCCCTGATTCTACCAAAAAAATTTTCAAGTGGATCCTGGTTGATATAGCGAGGATAGTAATATTCCACTTCATATTCAGTAAACAATAACTTAGTTATCCTTATAAAACTTTCTAAAGTTGTTATCCATCCTTCTAGACAGGGAACGCGCAAAAGGCGAGGTTGTCCTGTTTGCATAGCCAATTTGCTAGTACAATCTCGGTACTGCATATTTTTAAAGGTACAGATAGCTTTTTGCCAAATCTCAACATGTTGTGAACCTCTTCGAACAGCACTCCTTAGCTTTCCTTGCTTTGAGCATCCAGGTGAGCCATTGACACTGTCAAACAATGAGTCGAAAAATTCAACAATTTCAGCTGTTGTACCCATTGTTGAGTTTTGGGACACTCCAGTGTTACGAATATCTGAAAATAGACATTCTTTACTTGATCAAATCAAACTAAAATTGATTTCTAATGAAACCTTTGTTTTCCTTCTTTAGATAATCTAAGTAGAAACCGATTAGTGATTGATATAAGTTTTTATTTGTTAAATTTCATGACCAATGACATTGATTAATGGTCTTTGTATAGATTTCCAGTATCACAACAAATATAATTATTTAATGACTAAACAAGAAAAATAGGTAGAAAAAGATTTAAAAAAATGCTTCTTTATTCTGTAAGTCTATTTGTACATAGATATTAAATGGTATACTTACTTAGAGCATTGGTATATTTTAGCATAGCAGCAGTTCGAGCACTAAGGACTTGTGTGGCTGCACTCACTTTCATCTTCTTAATTTTATTTGGCATGACATGATGAGCAGTAAGTTTGGGCAGAGCCCTAGTGTGTCCTAATCTACTGTCTATGTCAAATATGAAAATGATATCCTTCCACGTGCCTATATTTCCATTAAATACCAAATCTTTTGTAATAAAATTATTTCTAATACTTTTCAAAAGATGTGGTGGATCAAAAAATATATTTAAAGTTATTCCTGCTACTTCAACAGTGCCATCTGTAAAATAAAATACAATACTTTATGAAGGGCTTCAATTATAATTTTTCTTACACTTTAAGACCTGGTACCTACCATCTCTAATGGCTTGAGCGTTCCGTGACCGAATTGTATCTTTACGAATGCTTTGAAGTGCACTTCGAAATGTTGACCCCTGGTCACAAACTAGAGCCAGTGGTATTAAGCCAGTTTGAGCTACATGGAATACAATATATTTCAATATCTGTATCAACTCTGTTGCTGATACTGTTCCTTCACAAAAGTAGTATGCAACACTTTGACGCCATGATGAACATATGCCTCTTATCATGAAAACGAGGGCATGATCACAATATTTTAATTTTCTTTCTTGCCCTACTTCCACAAATCCATCTATAATATCTTTTGCCTCATTAAATGTCAAATGGGGACTTAAAGAAATTTCATCGAAAGTGATGCTACACAATTTTTTTTTTCTGTCCCAAGTTTTTGTTAGTTCCTGTACATACTTTAGTACTTTATTATTAATGCCAGGTTCAAAGGAAATCTTTTCTGAAAGCCTGTTAAGTGTTCTTTTAGTAGGAAGGGAAAACATTTTTTCAAGTAATTTGTAGCCCTTTGGGCTTTGCTTCATCAATGACAGAGCTATTATCTTCTCTTCCATATTGAACCTTCTTGCTTTTGTATGTTTCCCTACTAGATTTAACTGCATAGTTAACAAAGTCTTAGCTTGTTTGTTAAGAGCCTCAAAATTTTGGAGAAAAAGTGAGTTTGTACAAATTTTTTTGGCAGTTTGCAATCTTTGCAAACCAGATTTGTACATACTTTTAGCTGCTATTTGTTGCACTCTCTGAACAAACTTTCGTTTTACAGACGCCGCTTTATTTGTTTTGTATATAACTGAAATGTAAAGAAACCTTGTGTTATATTTCAGTTAAAAAATCTAAATTAAAATTTTGTACTGATTATAAACAGACCTTTAGATTTTTGAGTAGATGTAGATGTAGACATCTTGCTATACATTCTATTATTTGAACATGACGGAATTGCAGGCAGACTTGATGGATTTGAATATTCATTTAAGTGCACGCCAGCATCTGGAATATCCAAATAAAATGATGTAGCACCAAAGAAAAATTTAGCTTTTTAACTAACATTTAGTATGAAGTTATATGATGCTAAGGCACATATGGGCTGTTTCAACAATTGTGATGCATTTACCCAAGACTAGTAATTTTATCCAAAGTCAAACTCCCAATCTCCTCTTGCCTATCACATCCCGCCTCTCGTTTTTATCCTACCCATACCCCTCACCTCTCACCACCGTCTAAAGCGGACAGCACACTTACAACAAGTTGCAGGTGTCCATCAATGGCAGTTGTCACTTACCATCACATGACCTGTCTGTTCTTTTGTCCCCCTATATAGTAAAAAAAAGAATTGAAAGTTTTTACAATTACAACAAACCTTTTCTTTTTGGAATAGATGAAGCCATAGTTGTTGTAAGACAATATGAGTGCTCATAAATATGTTCACTGCCATCTGTAATGTAAAAGAGTAATTAGTACACAAATATAATCACAGCAATTGTATAATAGCAACAAGGACTAATATATACTAATATATATTTATATACTGTATCTATTGTAATTTTACATTACCTGCTCTTCTAGAAATCAATGAAGTTTCATCATTCTCATTAATATCATTATCTTCATGTGATTGATGGTAATTATGTTCGGAGAGAACATGATATTCTGAAATAAAATGAAACAATATAATTAAAATGATATTAGAAATAGTAAGTTTTAAATTCTAACTCCTAAAATAAGGTAAAGCTTTCAAAAGTAAATTATTAACAATTAATATGAAATAAAACAGGACTCTGCCTATCCCTGTGCATGGATGGATGGACGAATGATTATACGCACCTTCAGTACTTAATGGTATTCCATGGGCTATTTCTTTGGGTGTGAACAGGCACGGGTACGAGAAGCGCGTCCTTTTGCCTTGTCCATCCAATTGACGTCTATCAAAATGTCTTTGGCAGACTCGTTTTCTCAACCATTGACTTGTTGTAAGTCCGATGAGGGACGAATTAGTTGGAACTAAAAATTCCATCCATAATCTTCTTAAATTATCGTCCTTAGGCACACAAAATAGGCGATGGGTTTCACTGGTCGCATTGCAACCGCCAATACAGCACTTTAAGGGAGCCATTGCGAAATAAATGTTCAGGCACTCTGTGTCTACACAGTGTCTAGCTTGCAGGCACTATTTCCTAAAACAACCGAGGAGAAATTGAAGTATCAAGTGTTTCAACTCAAACAGAAACGCGAGGAGAACGAGATTTACCGGCACTCGACCCGTGTTATTTTGACAATACAATGACAAACAACAAGTGACATTACATTGATTGACAAACGGGCTGACACCTTTGATCAAAATGGCGACAAGTTTTTAGCGCCATACGGAACAGTTGGAACTAAAGCTGTCCCGGCCCTGATATAGACAGTTAGTTACGTAGATAACAAAAATGTTAAATGGTGGGTTGCTAGTATTTGAACCGTAACTCTGTATTTTCTCAGCTTTGAGCAACAAAAGTCACACTTTTTTGCTACAAGTGTTATATTATGCGTAAACAAACATTCACCGGCATGCAAGAAAATTGAAAATGTAGTTTAAGGAGAATTCGTTATTAAACTTTTTATCATTCATTCTTTATTTTAAAGTAGTGGTAACATCTTCGTTCTCAACTTTTAGTGATGTCAATTTCAAATTAAGAGCTGTCATGTAGAAACCTAAATTTAATTCGACGTAAAAGCAGAATAGCACATTTGTAATCTGTTCACTAAAATAAGAGATTTTTAGTGAAATTTTAGTTTAGTGATGTTAACGGCAGAATCGCTACCATTAATCCAATACATAGTACAAAATTATGCAGGGGTTAGTTAGAATGTAAAGAGACAAAAGGGGTGTTAAAAACATGGTGTGGCCCTCAGTGCCCGGACCTCCACCCAATTGAGCTTTTGTGGGAAGAGTTGACTGAAATGTTCGCAGTTTTGTCCCCTGACATGCGGCATAGAAGGCTTTTGACAAATTAATTGTACGTATGCCAATGCTAGTGTAAAAAGTAATAATATATATAATGATAAATGCAAAGGGAGAGTTTTTCGACGAAAAATCTGTTTAAAATATGAACGGCATTTTTAATGCAATTCTTTAAGGTTACACTGTGCGATTATTTTTTTCTTTTCTTGGTGTATGTAAATCAGTATTATAATTAATAATTAAACATCTTACTTTGTATGTATTTTGAATTTTATTTCATTTTCCTTCTTTGTCGTAGGTGATCTCAAACTTGCGGCAGTGTACCTATAGATTATTAAAGTTAAAAATTATATACTTAGTAACTTTGTTACATTTTCAAGGTTAAACGACTAAAAATAATTTGATCTTGCAGCTTCAAATATTACTGACTGTATTAACAGTCATCAGTATTTCATCAAGACTATGTACCAGGTGACCAAACTTGCGATATACCTAACAATTACCCAATTTAAATCTTTGCATTACACACAACCATGTAGACTAGAAGGGGTGGGAAAACCACAGCTTACCCTTATTTATTCTTTGGTTTCATCTTCCCTCTCTTTCTAGACATACCGTCGGTACCTGTCTACTCGCAACAGTACCACTTCAGAATTTATCCTGAGCGAAACTGGGTGCCGTACCGACAGTATGAATTCTCTCTTCTGATTATTTACCTCATATGTCAGCAATAGGTCGATCAAGTCAGGGTCACACAGAAACTCGAACCGACTGTTACCAGGACTTCAGAGTCGTCTAACTTAACATATTTAATGGGTTAAATAATAAAAACAACCGAAAATATAAAGCAGCTGATGTTTATTGTGACCTGGTACTAACGCTATATTTACACAATTTAAATTCCAGGAATGTAATCGTAATGCACGAGTTCAAGTTAACTCATTAAATTTTAAATTCAACACAATTACAGACGAGATATATCAGTAACATTAATTGTACTCGTTTAGGTGTGGTAAAAAATTGTAAGCTTATTGGCGACGTTCTCAGGAGTGATTTGTATGATTTGTCACTTAGCTGTACGAGTCTATCTACAGTACAGGTACCTTTATCCAACGTCCATATAAACAGTTGGTTAAGGTTACAAAATGATATAATACTTTAAAATATAATTTGAAATAATAATCAAGAGAATATTAAAGAAGGTAGTTAAGACAGCTTTAGATTTGAAATAAAGTTTTACGTCTAGTCACCATGTAGTATTTCGTAGATTGTATACAAAATATTATCATCTGCATGCACTTCACTATAGTAAATACATTAACGTCGAATATACTTAATTATTGCCTACATTTAATACAGCAGCAGTACAGCTTTAATTTTTTTTAACATAAAAACAATTCATCCGCCGATTTGATGACTTCTGAAACCTAATACAGGCACTTACAATACAAATCAGCAAATGTATCGCTTCAATACAAATGCAAGGCTAGCTAGCTAAGGTAAACTTCAAGTGTTGGGCACTGATTCGAAATGTTTTGATGATTAAAAAATATTTTTAACTATCCTTTAAAAATTTTTACACAATTTAACCTATAGGTAAAAGTTTAAACAGTAACAAATAAAATAAATTTTAATACGTGAATAAAATATGTATTTAGTATCATAAAAATCATAATTATGTAACATGTTAATGGTTAGAATGTTAATATATTTTAGGCTATCATATTTAATATCTTCAATCTCAAGTTTCTATGATGGTTAATATCTGCATGTGCCTCTCACAAAAAAATAGCAAAATCATTTTTCATATGACTAAATTGATAGAGTTGTGTACTTATGAAAGTTATTGTTAGAGTGGTTTCTAAGAATTATTATAATAAGTACACATATTTGGTCATAAGTAATATAAATTGCTACACAGCAGGTCAAAAGAATTTCCTATTTGTATACATATTGTTTTAATATCATCTATTTTGATTTTTGTCTATATTCGACAAGCTGTTACAAAATATGTTAAATAACTATATTTTTCATGCCACAAAAAAATATCTACATTGCAGATTATTAACCTTCACAAGACAATTAAATTACATTTAATTTAAATATTGCAATGAGCACATTTATACTGGACAATGTAATAACAAATATTCAATAACTTTATTATCAATTTATGTTAAAGAAAAAATATTAACAATGAAGACTATCCTCATATAAGATACTCCAACCTTAATGCTCTTTGTTAAACTATCAGTATCTATGTATATCAGACTTAAATATAAACAAAACCACAATATGATCTTACCATAGAATATTTTATTTGCCTAATAGCGTCCATTTGAAATATAACAACTTCTAGATCTCTCACCACATTGTATAGTCCGAGTCGTCCATATCGAAGATAGTAAAGAAGCCGAGAATGGTGAGGTACACTATGACATTACCCGCTAGCGTCAAATGACACGCACCCCACACAATCTGTAACATAAAAACCAATTGTTATAGAGGGCAAACGATCACATGAGTACCTGGTGTTGTTTATCATTAAAATGATCAAAATTAATCACTTGATTGTAAATTGTAATCATTCCCTACAAACCCACACACCTCAATAAAGATTTGTCAATATAAACGTTTTTAGCACTGTAACCTTAGTAAAAATATGCATTGCTGATATTACAGAAAATTCTATTATCGAAACACCAATGGTTTTTATATCATAGATTGCTCAGCAGAACGGCTCTCAGAATTACAGGCACCACAGATACTGATTATTTCAGAATATAACATTTGGTTATTTAGTGAACATGGACATGATTCTTGTAAATAATTTAAATTTTAAGTTAAAATATGTCGTAAACATACCGTCCCAGCCCTTGCGAGGACAATAGGTAGGGCAAATGAGCTGACAATAAATCCCATTGTGATAAAAATAGCTGCTTCCATGCATGCTGAGTTAGTGCCACCTGTGCCATCACTGTGGCGGCGTGCAATCAATGTTGGGATTGGGCAAAGGACATAGAATACCACCACAAAGAAGGGCCACCATTTTCTGGAAAATAAAACATTTTTATAACTATTTATATAAAAAGTATATTAAAAGTAAGTTCATACATTAAAACTGGTAGAGCCATGCATAGGCACTAATGGGCCGGCACGACCGGTGCGATACCACGGCCTCACAGAAAACTGATTGTGAAGCAAGTTAAGTTGCCGTTCCCCGAAATTAGTAAGGTTTCCGGAGGCCCAATTCCTCTCTCCTCTTTCACATATCCTCATTCCCCCTCTTTTCTTGAACTGAACACTTTGAATTAATGTAAACTAATTAAATACCATTGTGAAAACTTATGAAGTGAGTTATATAAGTGACAAAATAGCTAGCCTACTTATTAAGACTCAATCTTCTCTTGTATGCACAGCAAAAATATGAAGTGGTATTATAATCGGTTAGAAAACTGAGATCTTTTACATATATAGCTAGCATAGCAGCTATAGCAGTTCACTCTGCCTTTAGTGTCCTTCTTTCACTTGGTAATCAGCTTAGTAGATGATAAAAATGGATTTTTTTATTGACAAATCAAGAATCTACTCAAAAAACTACTCATAAGTAAGAGTTTAATGATAATATAACAAATAATATAAAAAAAATGCACTCCGGGAGTGCCGACAAAAGTGAAAACTTATTTTGGCGCGTTAGACATTTTTTAGATGGGTACTAGGGTTATTAGGTTATTAGGTAATGAATTGCATTTTATTTATGAATTGTATTTTATTAATTATTAGAAACTTTAAAACATTTAATATTTTTTTATGAATCTTCCTTAACAATTTCGACAACTCTTGTATCATCATCGTTATCATTAAAATTATTACAATCTTTAATAGAAACTATAGGTTCATGGTAACTAAAATAGGAAATAAACAATTTTTATGAAGTTATTTAAATATCTCGTGAATACCGCATCAATTGTACTTTAATATCTCGTTGGGCTAATATTTGGGATGATCGGACATATGCATCCCTATCTCATCTAAAAAATATACCGCGCTAAAAGAAGTTTTCATTTCAATAAAAACATTTTTATTAGTATAGCAGACTTTACTAATAAAAATAATATTTTGTTAAATAAATTTTACTTTTTATTAAAAAGACATCCCTTGCAGTAGGATTAATTCCTGTATCACAGGGGGCTTTACAACTAACTAACAATGGACAAAGAAAGCCCAGAGTTAGAAGAATTATTTAAGGTTTACACAGTGTTGATCAAACACACAACATTTGCAGATGTGAGATGACCACTTAAACTACACCACCATCCGTGAGCTGTGGTTTATGCAACTGTGCAATTATAGAAGCTAAGCTAATCAAATGCAGCCAGCGGTAGAGCTGATTACTACATCAATTTTATAATGAATTAACTTATTTAATAAAAATAGGTAAAAAAACTTTTTAAGTTAAACGGTTTTATGTTAAACATACATTGCAATGTTTAAGATAAATGTACTAAAAACCAAAAAATAATAAAATAGATACAGTCGTGTTAATTATAAACATATGCATAGACTAGACTAAAATAAAACCGTGGGGCACGTCAATTGTCTACAAATTATCGACTTAATGTGCGATAGAAGAATCGTTTAATTCGTCGTTAAAATAGGCAGTTGGCCCGCAGACGGTGAGGAAATTACTTACTATTTTCTTGCTCATTATTATATTATATATTCCAATAGTTATACACTCCATGTAAATAAAAGAGATGTTTCAACTAGTTGTTGGATGAATGAAAATGATTGTAGTATGTTTAACATAAAACCGTTTAACTTAAAAAGTTTTTTTACCTATTTTTATTTTCTAGTTTTAGTTTTTTTTACCATTTTGTTCCCACGAGTAATGGACATTTAAACGGTCGACCCCCCCAGAAGTCCAATAAAGGGGCAAGGCTATGTACAACAAGATGCGCCTGAGTCTTGAGGGGAAAACGCTAACGACATATCATTTTTATCCACCCTAATGCCATACAGTTCTCAGCGCGTTTTAACCTTTCACCTTAACTTGGGTGGTGTACCGCTAACGACGTATCATTTTTAGCCACCCTAACGCCACACAGTCCTCAACACGATACAAAATCTTGACTTGGGTGGTGGATTCAGGCTGGATTAATCAGATACCTAAATTACAGATTCAATTTCTAAATTTAAATCTTATTATTATACGCCATTTGGTGGCTGCGCCCATCTTAAATATTGAGGTTGTATAGTGCACTGTATTCTTCTTGTCAAGCCCTTTTATTTGATACCCATATTGGTGGGATTGATAAAAAATTGTTATCAGCCATTTGGTAGCGGCGGCCATCTTGGATTTCAATTTTTTATAGTATATTGTATTCTGCTTGTTGAGCCCTTTCATTTGATACCCATATTGATGGGATTAACAAAACATAAATTATCCGCCATTTTGTAGCGGCGGCCATCTTGAATTTATAATGATAATGAATAAACATAATTGTATTGTCACCAAAATCCAAAGTGTATACAAAATTTCAGATTAATCGGTTGACAGGAAGAGGGTGAAATTTGAATTACTAAATTTGACCCAAGAATAATAAATAAAACAAATGGGGTGAGCTAAATAAAACCATTTAAAAATGCATTTTTTTTTTTTTTTTTTATACTATAGGGGGACAGACGAACAGACGGGTCACCTGATGGTAAGTGACAACTGCCGTCCATGGACACCCGCTTCTCAAGAGTCGCAAGTGCGCTGCCCGCCTTTGAGGGTGATGAGGGATGGGGGATACAGGGAGCGGAAAGAAGAGAGGGGGGATGAAGAGAAAGGAGATGAGGGGAGAGGAGGATTTGGGCCGCCGGAAACCTCACTCATTTCGGGGAAATGCAACGCAAGCGTTACTTCACAACCGATTTTCTGTGAGGCCGTGGTATCGCACCGGTCGAGCCGGCCCATTCGTGCCTAAGCATGGCTCTACCACTGCTGCATCTTTTATATAGAATAATTTAACTGAAGGTGATTTTTTTTTTTTATGCGAAAGGGGCAAACGAGCAGACGGGTCACCTGATGGTAAGTGACTACCGCCGCCCATGGACACCCGCAACTCAAGAGTCACAAGTGCGTTGCCGGCCTTTTAGGTAGAGGTACGCTCTCTTCTTGAAGGTTTGAAGGTCGTATCGGTTCGGAAATACGGCAGGCGACAATTTGTTCCATAAGCTGGTTGTGCGAGGCAAAAAGCTTCTGGAGAAGCGCACAGTGGTGGAGTGCCAATCGTCCAGGTGATGGGGATGGATAATGATGATGATATTAACATTTTATGATATTATGTTTATTTCTCATGTCTGTTCCATCAATACATATATTAAAGTCAAGAAAGAATGATGCATGTTTAACACAGTAGACTTATTTAGCATATAGGATTAAAATTATTGTGGAAGAATTGAGCACTTGACTATAGCATCACAAATTGCAAATCTGATTCCTACTCAGTTTATATATCCAAATTAATATCCAATAAAAAATCTATACTAATAAATAAAGCTGAAGAGTTATATTGTTTTGTTAAAACAATCTTATCTTTAATAATCTTTAAATTATTTTACTACTTTTATAAGTAATCTTTGAGGTAACATACAAATTCCACACATTCATAGTGTTATGTAGTTTTCATTAAGGTATAATATACAATAATAGTGCACCTAAACAAAGGTAAAACTGTTGGGAATTGCTAGTACATTATGAAAGGCTTAATAGCCTATACACACCTATATCTCTAAAGAGATAAGCAGAAGTCTCAAATGCACACCATTTGCTAACCATAAATAGTCCAATTTACTTAATAGGGTGACAGCCTATTGCAGTCATCTGAGTACTGCATACATGCATATATTCTGTCTGCTAGATAACAGACCAATCCCTTAGTAGCCTTTTACAACACCCACAGAAAGAGATGGGGTGGGCCACCCATGCCACTCCACTGAGGGCCACAAGGCTAATCATCCATAGTAGATAATTTTGTATTTTCATTAAGAAACAAAGAAATAAAAAATATTGAGCTCAGAGAAATCTCAAAAATTTAAACTGTTGATAACTTAAAAATATGTTTTTTAACACAAAATGTTATTGGCCGAAAATCAAAATATGTAATAATATTTACTCAGGGTTATTATCATTTTTTAAAATTACAGTAAGTAAAGTACATACATGATGTAAGTGCCAAAATGGCACATGTTGATGTTTTTGACAAATTTCATATAAATTTTAACTTAACATGTCATAACCCCTCATGAATTTTGATCATTTTCATTCATCCAACAAATAGTATAAATTATTACAGACTTGTGTACAGTAGCTATAAGTTATTATTTAATATAGCACAATACTTTTCAATAACATTAAAAAATATTTACAGTCTGTTAATAAAACCATAGTATGTCTGTCCATGTAGTCTGTCTTTACAGTTGTGTGTATTAAAAACTATTTTCTAAATCTCACATGAAATAACATTTGCTAAATATATCAACTACTTTAATGTTACTTTGAAAACCAGTGAAGAAAAGTACTTGTAATTAGGTATACTTACTGATAATCAGGTAAGGCACATGCAAGAATAACAAATGTCATCCCAATAGAACCAGCAAACGCCAGAGACACCAAACTGAAATAGAAATATGGCATTGTAGTAAATAAAAATAATTAACCTAAGTCAATTTGCTCTGACAAGACTGATAATGTCTTTTATGTACATAGTATTCAGGTAATTCAAGATTTCCATAGAAATAATTTAGAATATCACAAAAATGTTGTTTATACTGTCAGTATAAAGTAAACTGTCGTAATAATCTAATCTAGTAGGTATATTCCTTGAAAGTAACAATAAGAGTTACTATATTAAAAACTGAAAGTTTTTAAATATGTATATTATACACTTTTAACGAGGTCGAAAAGTAAAACACTTCTAACACAATTTCGCAAGAAATATTATTTAGTCTAGAAAAGGTTGGTCTTAAAAATCAAAACTATATAAATACATCTCAAAATTTACTTACCCTGATCCATAACAACGATGAAAGTACATGAAAACAAAAAAATATAATTTAACAAATAATGCAAAAAAACTTATTAACGAAATTTAGTTGTGAAAATATTTGTAAATAACTGAGTCATTCTTAATGAAAAGATGTTATTGAAGATCTAAAAATATTGTTTTTTATGCAATATTAGCTCTTAACAATACAAATGAATTAAATTATACCTTTAATTCCAGCCATTATAGCTATTTGTAACGTAATCAAAGCTCACAATCAACAAAAAAACTGAATAAACTTTACTCAGCCATCAATTAGTAATTTCTAAAATCACACAGTATACTACCACAGAGTGCAGTAAAACACATAAACAATGTGTTGCTAGCGAAATAATTTGTGACTAGCCATAGCCACTATAGTTCTTTTTACTCGACTGTGCAAGTGGGGGGTTATATATAATTTTTGAAGTGATAACTTCTTATTGGAGGGTAAAACACTTCGTTACGTAAAGCGTTATGGCGCCAGTCTGACGGGCTTCCCTTTCTGTCACTGTCGGGCGTCCCGAGACGTGCATGTTTTTTGTTATGGTCTAGAAGGCTAACGAGCAATTGGTCACTTGATGGTGGCTGACTACCGCTGCCCATAGTAACGTTGCCAGCTTATGAGATTGCCATAATATGGTCAGAGCAGATAAATAAATAATCAGCGTTAAACTATAGGTACAGCTAATCGCACGATCTCTTCATGATATGATCAAAAGTTAACGCTTTTGTTATTTTCCGTTAAATTGAACTTCCGTTAACTTTAGTCCATTACATTAGTCGTTTGTTGACATGCTGTCATTTTCATTTTATTTATTTGAATAACGCGCTACTATTAGTGTTAGTGGAAGCAGCAATAATGAAGAAGAAAGGGAGGATTTTTACAGCACTGTTACAAAATCTGAAGAAAATAGGTCCAGAGGCCACGAATCTCTGAAAAACTAACCTCAGAATTTGATAAGAACTTAGCTAGACACAAAGTCAAAAGAATCTTTTACGGATTCTGCCTTTCTAGGTAAACCAGAGTTAATAAATATTTTTATTGAATATAACACTGCTATCCCACCAAGTGCAGTAGAACGACTTTTGTCCACGGGCAAAAATAATAATATTTTACGAGTTAAACTATCGTCGCTGACGGATTTCAACTTTAATATGCAAATTTTTATGAAGGGAAACATGCGCCTGAATTACCTAATGAAAAATAACGATTTATAGTAGCCAATCATATATACCTAATTAAATATTAAAATAAATAAATATTTGTTTAATTCTTCTTTCTTAAACAAGTGCTTTTGTTTTATTCACCTATTTTCTCAGTCCAAAATCAGTATATTTTAAATGGTTAACTTTAACTTACGTTAAATTTTCAAAAAATTAAATCAAAGGTTTCAAAGGAAGGCTAGTACAGTATTCCTAATCTCCCAGGTTAAAAGTCTCTCTAGAACCTTTAGCGTGTAGGCTGAAAGATTGATAGGTCTGTATGATTTAGGTCGGGTTTAGGTGAGAAAACCCCTTTGACTTGTATACATTTCCGAGGTATGTGCACCAGGCTATTCCTATAGATAGCTTGGAGATGGTCTGTGATTACTCATCTTAATAAACCTAGGAAGATACCATCTCAGGACTAGATGTTTAGGCAGTGGACAAGTCTGAGTCATATGGTGAAATTATCTAATGGTTCTCCGATGAGTTTTCTTCGTTTGACATACGCGACAGGGAGAATAACTTGTAATTAATAGTTCCAAAGTTTCTGAATCTGTTTTGTTTTTTTTTATGCAATCGGGAGCAAACGAGCAGACGGGTCACCTGATGGTAAGTGACTACCGCCGCCCATGGACACCCGCAACTCAAGAGTCACAAGTGCGTTGCCGGCCTTTTAAGTAGGAGTACGCTCTTTTCTTGAAGGTTTGAAGGTCGTATCGATTCGGAAATACGGCAGGTGACAATTTGTTCCATAAGCTGGTTGTGCGAGGCAAAAAGCTTCTGGAGAAGCGCACAGTGGCGAAGTGCCAATTGTCCAGGTGATGGGGATGGATATTTTGTCGCGTAGGACGATGGCGGAAACCAGCAGCCGGTATAAGTCCGAACAATTCCTCTGAACACTCGTATGTGTATCATCAGGTTTTAACAGAGGTAGAGCCATGTTTAAACATGAAAGGGCTGGCTCAACTGGTGCGGTATTGTGAAGCAACGAAAGCTTGGCATTTCCCCGAAATTAGTGAGGTTTCCGGAGATCTAATCATCCCCCCTCTCTTGTTTCTTCTCCCCGCATGCCCTCGCCATCGTTCATCAACCTTAAAAGTGGGCAGCGCACTTAAGACTCTTGAGTTCCCGGTGTCCAAGGAAAGTGGCTATCACTTACCATTAGGTGACTCGCCTGTTCGTCTGACCCCCTACAGCATTAAAAAAAATTTTTTTTTAGGAAGCCAAAAGTGTTAGCTCATTCTGCACACAAATTATTCTAGACTCTGTTTGCATTGTTGTTTTAAATGGTATTACAGAAGCTTGTCCAGCAATCAGTTCTGCTTATTCTGATTCTCTTCTTGCAGTTATTTTAGACCGGCTTGTAGGCGTCCCAGTGTTTGTTTAGTCGAGGGGTTTTTGCTTTATTGAACAACTTTCTTACATTGAGGTGCAGTTTGTCCAGTTCCGGTACCTATCATAATAAGTGCATTTATTAAATTGTCTGCATAGTTATCCATGTCAGATCCATCTTACGAGAATTTCCTCTAGGTTAAGGG
The DNA here is from genome assembly GCA_947561695.1 of Tyria jacobaeae. Lineage (NCBI taxonomy): Eukaryota > Metazoa > Arthropoda > Insecta > Lepidoptera > Erebidae > Tyria > Tyria jacobaeae. Next base: position 11,043,105 of record OX387224.1, on the reverse strand, counting down.
GGTTTGAGAGTTACTTTCAAATTAAACTTGACCCAAAGATAGTCTGAGCACAATGCCTCAAATTTGGAATTAATATATGTATGACGTTTCTTTGTCACGCTTCATCTAGATGGCTTCAAGGATTTCGACATAATATACGATATTATTGATAGTCCTATGAATCGTCTTAAGAGTGTGAGTACGTAGCTTACTTCATGGCAAAGTGAGCAAAAAAATAGAAATATTTTAGAGAATTCATAATTAATGCCATTTATGTGTGTAATATAGCTTATTTAATAAAAAATCTAACAATTAAGGTATTATAACATATAAGTTTACAAGTACTTTATATGTTAGCTATTTTAATAAAATTAGTTACTTTGTTTCGTACTACCATTTCTAAACTGTTACATCTGGCAACTCAGTGGTGTTTATTTGAAGCTTTGATCTATTATTTATTCTATAGCAATTATAAATACATAAGCTCTAAGCTCTTAACAAAACAGAAGTGAGTACAGTTGGAGTGAGAGCTCCATTAGGAGAATATTTTTTATTTGTGTTCTGTGAGTGAGTGTCGGAGTGCGTTTTTTTTAGGTTAGTAATTTGATGGTAATTTAACTGGCTTAAGGTTTTCATTTGTATTAACTACACCTTTTTCATTTATTAAGCTGACAGGACGGGGTTGACAGGGTTTATAAGTTAACATGGATGATGATGCTGAAACTTACAAGCTCTGGCGTATACGCAAAACAGTAATGCAAGTAAGTGAGGTTATGTTTCAATTTCTCTCTCGTGTAAATGTTTTTTTCAAATATTTGAGTCTTCTTGCTACACTCCTATATGCCATATACACTGTAGAGGGTTCATTTATTATGGATTTTAAGTATTGCTTCTATGCATGTTTCAGCTCTGTCATGACCGTGGATATTTAGTCACACAAGATGAATTGGATCAGACGTTAGACCAGTTTAAAGAACAATTTGGTGATAAACCTAGGTATTTATTAAAAGTAACCTTACCAACATGTAGCTTTGTAGTGTCAGACACTGTCTGGTTTACTAAGACATTCTTAATTTTCTTATCTAACATTTCCATATTGTTCTATAAGTTTTGTTTTCTTACAGCAAAATAATTCATTTTATAGTATATAATTTAGATAAATTAAGATGTTATAGTATTGTTTTATGTTTATTTTGACACAAGCAATTGTAATCATAGTCTAAATAGAATGTTGTGCAAACTTTTCCTGTTTTTATTTTTTATGGCCAGATCTCCTTGATCCACTAGAAGCTATTTTTTCTTTATGGATTTAGGCTTTAATGTATTAAATATAACAAAATATTTCTTAAATGTTCAAATAAAATTGTAATAAGAACATTTACAAGTTTTGAAGATATTGTTATTGAATATCTTGGGTTCAATTCATTTTTTTTATCATAACCAAGAGGTGCTATGAATGTGATTTTTTAAATTTTCAGTGAGAAAAGGCCAGCTAGAAGTGATTTAATTGTCCTTGTTGCCCACAATGATGACCCAACAGACCAGATGTTTGTATTTTTTCCTGATGAACCTAAAATAGGAATTAAAACAATTAAAACATATTGTACGAGGATGCAAGAAGAAAATATTCATAGAGCTATTGTTGTGGTTCAAGCAGGTATGCATTTTGTTTTTCTTTTAAATATTTATTAGAACTTTAAACATGGAGGTATTTTTGCCTATACTAATTACTCTGTAGGCTGTTAACATTACCAAATGAAGAATAATTAATAATGATAGAAAAATGGGAGACTTGCAAATTCCACAGCTTCTCTCAATTACAGTGCTTAAATAGTGTAGTGTGATGGCTGGGATATTTGCATCCAACGGATAACTCTTGTTCCCCCATAACTTACCTTATTAGGCGATGTATGTTTCAACAAGAGGAAACTGGAGAAAGACCCAAATTGTATTTTTAAGACTGCATTAAATGAGATATGGCTGCTTTTGAAAATATAGGAAAATATGCAAGAAGATGAAGTTGTTGGCTAAAGGATGCGAAACCCATGCTTGGTACTAGACAAACATGAGAAGAGATGAGAGAGTCCTTAGTTTGCCTATCATGAAACATTAGTCCTGCTCCCGCATCAGTATGTAGTCATAGTATAGTGTGCCTCATATATTTTGCTCAAATCATCTAGTCAAGAGCCTTTATATATACTGAATTTAGTTGAAAAGGGGCCTTAAAATATAAACTATTAAAATCCTTTGTACCCTTTTATGTTCCAGGTATGACACCATCAGCGAAACAATCACTTGTAGACATGGCACCTAAATATATTTTAGAGCAATTCTTGGAATCTGAACTACTAATCAACATAACCGAACATGAATTGGTACCAGAACACATTGTGCTGACCCCTGATGAAAAGACTGAACTCTTGACAAGATAGTATCCTTTTGAAATTTATTTAGTTAGTTAACCTACTCTACTACTACTTTATTCAAACTTAATTTATTTGAATGGTTTTCTTAGTAATTCATAATTGCATAGAATTACCCAAAGCTGAATGCTTTTGAAGGTCCATAGAGTACAGATTGTACATTCCCTCTACTTGCCAGTTGCAAAAATAATGGATCTACTAACATCATGAACTATAGAAACTCTTTACTGTGCTGATGACTTCCAAACTCTGCTCCAAGTTATATAGTTATATTATTTGTAGTTTTTTTTATACTACCTACCTGCTTACCATAGTGTCTCCAAGTTTATGTTATATGTTGGTATTGTTTGGTCTCTTGGGCCTATCAAGGAAAACTTGTTATAAAATTACTGTGCCCACCTAGGATAGCATTAATTATAGTGATTATTATTCGTTTTTATAATTGTTTCTATCTCCTTAACTTCAATAACAGTAAATTGAAAGAGAACATGTTGATGAGGATACAGGCTGGTGACCCCGTGGCAAGATACTTTGGTCTGAAGAGAGGACAGGTTAGTATTTTTTTATGCTACAGTTCTATTGCAATCCTTCGATAGCAATCACAGTAATGATTATTCATATTTACAAGTTTTGCAATGCCTAAGATTTTGAATATGCCTAAGGTACTTTCATAATTAGAATCAAATAACTTGTGTAGTTTACCACAAACTAGTGTTGTAATTTGTACATTTGTTAAAATATTTCTTAGTTTACAGCCCTGTGCATAATATAGGCGTTTAATATACAGTTCAAAAATATGTGGATTATATTAGTTCTATATACCTTCTCTTTTGGATTTGATTACATAATTGTTTACATCAAATGTAAGATTATAATCTAAGTGTATTTTGTTCCAGGTCGTAAAAATTATTCGATCCTCAGAAACGGCCGGACGATACATTTCCTATAGATTAGTATGTTAACGTAGAGTTATCTCCAATAAATTCATTATATTTTATACAAGCCTTTGTTTTGTTATGCAATACTTTTGACCTTATCATACTGATAAATAGGTGTAATAAGATTATTAAACGGTATTAGACTAAATAAGATTATTAATAAGATTATTAAACCAATTTAGACCAAGCAATAACATAAACGTTGTCAAGACATCGCAGGTCAGAAGTACCCGAAACTCTTTAATGACAGTAAAGAAAGCTCATGAGGTATGTAAGGATAGGTTGTGGGCTGTTGTCTCTGCATACCTCGAAAGGAAAAAAGCGTGTGTATATCTATGAAAAAGGAATTAAGGGAATTTTGGAGTGATATTTTAAATTACAAGTCAAATTAAAGAAAAGTAAGTACTAACTAAAGTAAAGAAAAAAAGTACATATTAAAGTAAACTAAAGTAGTAAAATTTTTTCAAGTCATGTTAGTTGATAAGTCAACCTGATGCTCGAGTAGGCAAGCAGTCATCTCAAACAGGACAGGACAGGAGAAAAGACAAGCACAAACTTTACCAATGCAAGAACGAAATAGAAAATCTCCATATGGTTTTTTACTATTGCTGTTAAATAAAAACGTAGATGAATACATTCTTCCACTACTGATTTATTATTATTATCACTATAGTTGAAATGACAATAGTGACACTACTCCATGTTTTAATTTTATTAAAGGTAGTTAATATATTGCTATGGAATTTATTATAAAGTACTGCAGTTGTCGGGGTGCGCTTTATAAGCGCTACTTCTCTATATATACAAATAGTTTTATCGGCACTTTTATCTTGAGAGAGCCATGTTTAGGCACGCCTGCGTTGCATTTCACTGAAATTATAGATATAAATAAGATATGTTTGTTTTCCAAAAAGGCAACTTTTATTACTTAGCATAAGTAAACGATAATTGGTATTTAAGCGTAAAATATATTCGTTATAGTTAACGGAACAAAATATAAGTTTTTTTTTTATTATACAGGGGGACAGACGTATAAATGTGACAAGCACCGCCTAAGGACACCTGCAGCTCACGCGTCGTAAGTGCGCTGTCCGCCTTTGAGGGTGATAATCGGAGGGGATGGACAGTCAGTCCTCCGGTAAATTCACTTACTCGACAGTACGATGGCAGCATAATCTATAAATAATTTAACCTTAATTTATTTGAATACAAGAAGATAGATGACGCTATTATAAGCAAAAAAATATAGACAAAAGGCACCTTTCAGACTTTTGTTAGCAAAACCTTCAACACATACAGTCGTGGTCAACTAATTAAGGACATTCAAGATAGTGGACAGCAATAACCGGCTATGTACATATAAATATAAAACCCTGTTGATTTCTCAGTAACTATTATTTGCATAATTTGATCCGATTATTATACTATAAATGGCTGTAAATAAAAGATTAAATAAATATAAAAAAGTGTTTAATATCAAAGGTTAACCATGTATTCAATTTAAGGTACAATTCTGTAGCTGGACATTTAATTAAGAACAGTAAAGTAAAATGAAAAATAGAGTTAAACAGAACTAATAATCTGCAGTATTTTAATTTCTTTAACAACTTCATTTTATTACGGGTAAAATCAGTACCCAGTAGCAAAACCTTTGTTAGTAATTACCGCTTGACACCGATGTGGCATAGACATTATCAGTTTCTGACATATTTCAACAGGAATGTTTGCCCATGCCTCACAAAAAGCTTCATTAAGTTCATCTAAAGTTGTGGTACGATAAATGGCAACTTTTTTCTTAATTTCGTGCCAAAGGTGCTCGATTGGGTTAAGGTCGGGGCTATTTGCTGGCCAATCTAGCACTGATACCGACTGTCTGTTAAGAAACGACTTGACTGAACGGGCTGTATGTTTTGGGTCGTTATCATGCTGAAAAGTCCATATAATAGGAAGATGTTCCTCAGCATAGGGAAGCATAGTTTCTTCTAATATTGCCTTGTATTGATGTTGGTCTAAGTTACCCTGAACTTTCCTCACAGGTCCCACTCCACGTCCAGAAAATGATCCCCACATTTTAATGTTTCCTCCGCCATGTTTCACCTGCTTTTTTGTGAATCTTGGATTCATTTCCGCTTTTACAGGACGCCGTACGTATTGCCTTCCATCTGAAGAAATCAAATTAACCTTGGTCTCGTCAGAGAATAATACATGTTGCCATTGGTCGTAGGTCCAATGTCCATATTTACGTGCAAACGCCAAACGTGCATTTCTATGCTCTTTCTTTAACAACGGTACTTTGCGAGCCACTCTTCCGAACAACCCTGCTTCTACCAGACGTCGTCGAACTGTCCTCGCTGATACATTGACTCTTTCGACTGCCCCAAACACTTCATGTTTAATTAAAATAGAGCCTAGAAACGGATCTTTCTTAGCTAACCAGGTTATCATTCTATCTTCTTGCGGAGTTGTTTTTCTCGATCTTTTTTTTCTGGGCACATTTAAAGTTGTGTTATTGCGCCTGAAATGTTGCACTGCATTGCATACCATAGTTTTTGAACAATTTAAATATCCTGCTATCCTTCGGTATGACCAACCACGCTCGACAAACTTCATGATAATTTTTCGTAGTGTTGCATCGCAACTTTTATTTTTGCCCATTGTTCTTCAAAATAACTCTCAAAACTTGAAATTACAAATCTAGATTGCCGCCAAAACTACCACAAAGAATAGGAGAAGAAAGAAAATAATAATTGAGATTCAGATTTTGAAACTAGAACGCAATATCTCAGTGTCCCTAATTAAATGGCCAGCCAGCATTTTTTGAACAAATAGCACTGTGATCATCTATCAGCTATACTGTAAAGAGGTTTAATGTTTAAGAAGTTGTTATTGTTTGTATAATTAGGCACATAAATGACTAATTATACTTACATGTAAAAGATGTGGAATATTGTTTAGACTCGTTGGAAAATAAAAAATAAATTCACAATTTGGATTAACTAGAGAGTGTCCCTAATTAGTTGACCACGACTGTATTTATTTGTGATAATCGATTTTGAAAATGCAATAAGTGATAAGGAATACACACAGGTGACAACCATAAAATACAGTTGAGGGATAATTTTACATAGATGGCGTTATAAGAAGTCAAAATAGTGTTTGAATATCTTTTATTCTATTATTACATCTAAAATAAAAATCCGTTCCATTCCTTATAAATAAACAATAGACTCAAAAACGGAGGGAGTTCTCAATATATTTGAATCTTTTTTTTATATTTGTTATGGTACAACTCTGTCACTTATGGTAAACCAGGGGTTTAAAATGTGTATGAAGTAATAACATAAGAAACATTCGTTAAAAAAAACGTTGAATGACTACTGTTAACTAATAAATAAAGTTTTGTTTCGTGCGTATTCAATAACAACTCCTTCAGTCGGTGCAAGAAGATATAAATATATTAATAAGCCACCTACCTGCTTTTCCGCTCATTAGGGTAGACTGGATGCGGAAGGAAGAGGGCCAGGTGCTATTGCGCACATTGAGGCAGGCGTATGTCCAGCAAGAAGATAAATAGTCTAAAAATCAACATGGTGTTATTGAGAATTATTTGGTATACTAATTACGTAAATTTCATCAACTTTGAAATATCATTCATCATCAACCTATCGCCGTCCTCTGTTGGAAAAAGGCGAAACGGTGCGCTCTTTGGGATCCCCCAAACATCACCCTTGACCAAAAAACTAAAATCTTTAATATATAATTAGATTGTTTACTGTGGAACGGGTACATGCTTAGGCACGAATAGGCTGGCTCGACCTCGGTAATATCACAGCCTCACTGAAAACCAGTAGACAAACAATGCTTGCATTGTATTGCCGCGTGAGTGAGGGTACCAGAAGCCCAACTTTTCCTGCCTTCTTTCCATTCCCCTCACCCTCTTCTCTTATTTCCCCTCTCCTGATGCCCCATCTCCTCACTCCCCTTTTATTCTATCTCTTCTCTTCAGTCCGAGTCTTCTCTTACCCCTTCCCTCTTCCCTCTCTCACCTTCATCACCCTCAAAGGCGGGCAGCACACGGCTTGAATTGCAGGCGGATATCCAAATTGGATATTCCAATCCGAATTTAATTCGTTTAAGTTTTCAGTATCTCAGCGCATAAGTGTTAGGTAAGTGGGGTTTGCCTCACACTGCTATATAGCAAATTTATAACTTCCTTGCAATTGCTATTTAAAAATGTATTTGAAAAATGATTTTATGGCTCAGTTGTATAATTATCAGGTTTCTTTTTGAGTCAACTAATCACATCTGCCTTCATACAGTATACGGCTCTGAGCTGGTCAAGTTATTGCATATATTCCTCAATATGTTCAGAAGCAATATCCCTTTTTCGACACTGCCTTCCCCTCTCCTCTTACACAACATCAACTTACTCAAGCAGCATTCTTTACTGCAGTTTTTCCATTTTGTTGATAGTTGTGTAATAGGTTTTAATTACGTTTTATCACAATTGGAACCACACTATATTTGCCAAATGTGCTTCTTTATGAAGCCTCTGGCTACACATTCAAGGATGCAAGTGTGAGTATATATAATATGCATGCATGTGTTTATTAGGTAATAAAAGAAAACAATTATGGTTTAATCCCGAGAGTTGCCTGTATATACAGCTAAGGCTACCTCTTCTATGATTGTAAGCAGTCATTGAAGAGGTATGCCTATGTAGCTTCAGCATGTATTTTACTGGTTTTCAACCATTTCGATAAGTTATTTAAGTACATTTACTTGTAAAAGTTTTAAGTGAATAGTCTTTTGTAGTAAACTAAAAAAATACAATTAGGACCTTCAATGATAGAGTGCCCCACTGACAAAGAACCTCAATATTATAAAATAAACAATATCTCATTGTTAAGCGACAATGCGTGGTAGGTTGTGAAATGTTGTGCAACTGGTGGTTGTGTCTGTGTGTTTGTTAAATAAATTCAACATCATCATCTAGCAGTTTTCCTAAATTTATTGATGTGGGCCGTACAATGTATAAGAGTTATGTACGTCGCAAGAGAGTTTTGGCTAGATTTCGTTTCGACCGACTGCCTGCGTGACGTTAACCAACCGTATAAATTTAGTTCTATCTACACGGGAAAGAAGTCAGAAAGGGAGATTTACAGAAAGAAAATGTGTAGGGACGGGAAACTGGGGTAAGGGATACCGTAAACCTTGAATGAGGAAACGGGACTGAAACTGTAGTACCCTGGCTTCTACGTAGGTTCTGTACTCCTTGTGACTGGAGAGGGCCCGAGGACTAAAATATCTGTTGACTTATTTTTTTGTAACTTATCATTTTTTTTAAATAAACTGTTAAGTAACAGGTGTCGTCGGTTATGCTATAAACTAGCGGAACATACACAAACTTAAACAATTACAAACGTTCATTAATTTAATGGCTGAACTTTCATAAAATTCCATGATCTGTATAAATGGAATCACGCAATCCGTCTCATTGTACTCTCAGTACTAGGTAATATGCGCACGCGACGCCGGCTTTGCAGCAAGTACTTCACACGCGGCATGCACATCACAGATCTCGCACGTAGGAATATTCCCGCGATTACTCGCGAACGCTCAAATTTACTGCGATTAGCTATCGTAATAGATCCTGATGTGAGACATTGAAAGTGTGACTGAACTACAATTTAGGATTAGATATCTGACTATCTTGAACAGTTTTGGGTATCGATGTGATTTTGATTGATGTGCTTGTGATAATAATTTACCTTCTGGTTTTTATTAATAAGGGGATTATCTGTTGGTAAGTATATTTATAATCTTAGTAGCCAACTTACTAATCTTACTATTAGGAACAGTATATGTATAGGTCTGTATTTAAAAAACATTTTTTAATGTTGACTTAGGGGGTCATCACCCATCATGCTTTCGTGAATTAAAACTGGAAATATATGTATTTTTTTTGTTATTTTACTTTTGTATTTTAAACATATCTATAAAATTAACTTACACTGTATGAGGGTTTTGATTAGCATTGCGGTCATATGAATAAATGTTTTAACATTTCTCTTGTAGCTTGAATGAACCAGTATTATTAATTAATAGAGCTAAATCAATCCCAAATAAATGTAATTTTAATTTAAATAAAACTATCACTTTTTTAACGAAACAGTTAACAGCGGAATGAGTTTTACTGTAATATTTCCGCTCAATTTGAATCCTACAACTTCCTCCACTAAAGCTAAAGACCAGCTGTTCGACTGCAACAAGCTATATATTATATATATGTACATGTACATTTGTACTTTACTTGTTTAGTGATACTATTTTACTTTATTTGTAGTTTACTTTACTTCACTGCTCAGGAACAGCAACACAATCCTTTTTATAAAAGTTGTACTTTTTGGTACAACTTCGGAAGAATATCTAGATTAGACCTGACAGTTAATGTTACATTTCATACTTAGGCACATATCTGAAAATAGGTACAATCTCTTTGGCTTCTATAAGGAAATCGTAGTCTTGATTTTACATGACAATAATACCCAGCCTGTATTACATATGCTAAAGTTTAATTGTGATTATTTAAGTTTCGATTATTTGTTAGGTTAGTTAGCTTGTTTGTTATGACAAGATTTATTTAAAAAGTAAATCAGATCAACTTACTGATTATAGTATCCCACCTTTATTCAATACAGAATAAGTAGAGGACGATCAGGTAAGTACAAGCCCTATTAGTTTTTTGTTTAAGTGTTTAGCAGAAGTGTACATTTAATAAAAAAAAATATATATCAACATCATCATTAGCCTATAACTGTCCACTGCTGGTATAAATATGGAATAAAATATTATTCTTATTTTGAAAATATAAAGGTATATTGTACAAGTCTGTACACAAAATAAGTTATTTCGAGATTTAGTAATGCGAGTTTGTTCAATTTCCTCAGGCGGCGTAGTCAGGTATTGACGCTGCAAGTATGGCGAGTTTCTTACACTTCTTTATACCAAATTTTTCTTTATTTCCATTTACAAATTTCAGAAGCTGTTTATTTTTTTTACCATTAAACGGGACATAATCGCACCTTTGTAGTAGCTTTACATTTAAAGAAATACAATGTGGTAGAGTATCTTTAGTCATATGCAATATTATAAATGTCAAAGTATGTTGGTTGGTTTGTATTAGTTTCATACAACAGCGGAGCAACGGAAAAGATGTTATGCTTTGCATAGATACCTAGTATGTATACGGAGAATAGCATAGACACATAGAAAAAAACAATCATGACCAGAACCCGGTTATTTATGAAAATGTTATAGTTTTTATACGAGCAGTCATGATCGCATAATATTTTGATCAAGATATCCGTAAGTAAAATTTTTAACCGACTTTAAAAAAGAAGGTTCGACATTATGTATGTTTTTTTAAGCGACTTCTCCGCCAACGAGGACGATTTTTTTTAAGTCAGGATTAGATGATGATGGGATCTCAGGGAAATCAAGGAAAACCTTCAAATTGAATAGGCACTAACAATATTTTTCATATACTTTCTAAAGTTAATCAGATATTTGACTCTCATGGTGTTGAGCACTATAAGGTGGAAGGTGCAAGGACGGTTAGGAGTTAGGGGATAATTCTTTATGAAAATTTTATAAATTAAATTAAGTTACGTTTCAAATTACTCTTTAAATTGCTTTTTTTTTTATTTAATGTGCGCATTGAGGCCGTTAAGTCATTATTTATTTAACACTTCCGAAAAGTGTATATTTTGTTTATATGTCTTGTTGGGTAAATTTGGTTTTAAAATATTGACATGTCAGTTGTTTCTGTGTAAAATATTTGTTTACAATACAAATACATAATCGTTTTGGCTTTCATGTAATGTACAGACATTAATTACTCTTGATCTATACTACGGTTTTCTTTAAAACAGTTTTTGTAGGATTTAAACACATTTTGATGAGAAAATTAGAGGGAAACTTCTTACTTAATTAAGTACAGTAGTTTTCAAAAGAGTAAGTTATAATTGTAATTCAAAACTTACGGCGAATCATTGGAAGAATAACATGAATAGTGAGAGAATGATGGTAGACTTTCAACGGCTAGTAAAAAGAGAAGATTGAGAAAGAAGTAAATGAATTTGGTCAGTCAGTCCTATGTTCTCCTTGGTATATTACATTAGACTAAGATGTATTTACATTTCAAATTTCATGAAAATTATTTCAGTACTTTAGCCATGAAAAGGTGACCAAGTTACTGTCAATTTTAGTGTATAGATTTATACATACAATAATTTCGTATACCCAGAATGTTAATTAAGGTAGTAAATAATATGAAAGTAAATATTATGAAAATTCAGAAGCCAACTATAATACACTACTTACCGATAAACCTATATTAATATTATTACGACGTAGTAGTTATTTTTTTTTATATTTGGCCCAGCTTGCATAAGGAAATCTGAGAAAAAGTTAAGTCTCTTGTAATGTCATGTAATAAAATACTACCAGCGCACGTTTTTCCTTTCCACTTTGATCTTGGGTCTTTTAAGTGGGGCGTGAAAAAGCATCTCATCAGGCCGCCATAGTGTGGGTCACCATACTACATTGACTAGACATGCAATGAGGATGGTGACCATCACTCTTGGACTCCATTTATTGCTTACCATCATTCAAAGTGGAGTCATTATGGTAGGCTTACAAATAAATAAATATACATATCTATACATATATATTTCTTATATATATTTCATAGTGGTAGAGCCATGCTTAAGCACGAATGGGCCGGCTCGACCGGTGCGATACCACGGCCTCACAGAAAACCGGTTGTGAAGTAACGCTTGCGTTGCATTTCCCCGAAATGAGTGAGGTCTCCGGAGGCCCAAAATCCCCCACCCCCCTAATGATAGCGCTGTTAACGAAAAGGATACCCCAGGGGGGTACCAGCGCTAGCGTTGGAGAATCCCCCCCTGGACGTCCACCCTCAGTACGGATTATGCCTGAGCGTGGACGCCCAGGCTGCCCCTCGTACTCTGGGGGGGCTCAACTGCGCTCTCAAAATCTGCTCGGGACAAGAGAAGGCATACCATGGCACCCCCTGTCACGTTTACCGTGGATTTTTACAACATTAGGGGCTTACATTCGAACCTCGACACTGTCCACCACCACCTTGAGACAGCAAAGCCGGCCTTGCTCTTTTTAACCGAGACGCAGATATCATCTCCAGCGGACACATCCTACCTCTGCTACCCTGGGTACGGACTGGAACACTCCTTTGTTCCTAAGGCTGGTGTATGCGTGTACGTTAGAGATGATATCACTTCTCGCCGCCTCGGCAATCTTGAAGGTAGGGACCTCTCCATCTTATGGCTACGTGTAGACTGCGACGACCATCCCCGCATCTACCTATGCCTCTACAGGTCCCATAGCGGTGATGCCGAAACGGACCGACTCATCGACCACGTCCAAATGGCTACAGACTCAGTGCTCCAGCAGGTCCCATCCGCAGAGATCTTGGTTCGCGCAAAACCGATCATGCGGAAAGATCTGTTTACGATTTCGCCTTGGCATATGGCTGGACGCAGCTGGTAGCAACACCTACGCGAATCCCAGATGCAGAAAGCCACGTGCCTTCACTGTTGGATCTTCTTCTGACCTCACATCCTGACGGCTACAAAGTATCCGTTGAGGCCCCTCTTGGCTCTTCGGACCATTGCCTGATTAGGAGTATGGTGCCACTCGTTCACTCGCTGCGGCCGCGAGTTAGGCAGTAGCCGCGTATTGCACTATAGGTCAGCAGACTGGGATGGAATGAGAACATTCTTTGCATCCTACCCATGGAGGCAGGTTTGCTTCTCGCCGGATGATCCCAATGTCGTTGCTGACTCTGTCGCGGATGTTGTGCTTCAGGGTATGGAACTTTTCATTCCATTCTCCCTGATTCCCACAGGTGGCAAGTCCCAGCCTTGGTTTGATCGAACCTGCAAAGCGGCGTCCCGCCGAAAGCAGGAATGTTACCAAGCATGGGCTAATGCAGCGACAGCACGGGATGTAAAGACCAGCACATTAAAGAAGCAATTTAACTTTGCCTCCAGGTCCCTCAAAAGAGTAATTGCTGGGGCGAAGTCGGCTCACATCGGCAGAATTGGCGAAAGACTAGTGAGTCTCCCCTCCGGAACTCGTGCATTCTGGTCTCTTGCCAAAGCTGTCCAGTTGAACTTTTGTAAGCCATCCCTTCCACCTCTGCGCATAGGAGATAATTCGTTGGCCCACGACGCTAAAGATAAAGCCGATCTTCTGGGCAAACTCTTTGCTTCCAACTCGACCCTGGACGACGGGGGAAACGCACCGCCGACCATACCGCAGTGCGAGACCCGCATGCCGGAAGTCCGGTTTACACAAAGGGCAGTGCGTAAAGCGCTTCTTTCCCTCGACGTTCATAAGTCGAGTGGGCCCGATAGAATCTCTCCTATCGTGCTGAAGACGTGTGCTCCAGAGTTAGCACCGGTTTTAACGCGCCTTTGTCGGCTTTCCTACTCTCTTGGCGTAGTCCCGAACTCATGGAAGACAGCTCTAGTGCACCCAATCCCTAAAAAAGGAGATCGCTCGGATCCGTCCAACTACAGACCCATAGCCATCACCTCCTTGTTCTCCAAGATAATGGAATCCATTGTTAACTGCCAGCTCCTCCGGTACTTAGAAGACCACCAGCTCCTCAATGATCGACAATACGGCTTCCGTCAGGGTCGTTCAGCTGGTGATCTTCTCGTATACTTGACTCACCGGTGGGCACAGGCGATCGAGACCAAGGGGGAAGCGTTGGCCGTTAGTTTGGACGTGGCGAAGGCATTCGATCGGGTCTGGCACAAAGCGCTCCTTGCGAAGCTTCCTTCCTATGGGCTTCCCGAGAAACTGTGCAATTGGCTCACCAGTTTTCTTACAGACAGAAGCATCAAGGTCGTTGTTGACGGTGCATGCTCCGACTCCAAGTCTGTTAATTCTGGTGTCCCACAAGGCTGTGTGCTATCACCCACGCTGTTTCTTCTGCATATCAACGACATGCTGCAGATTAGCAGCATCCATTGCTATGCAGACGATAGCACGAGTGATGCCCTTTACACCGGCCGCGCTAACATTTCTCGGGTAAACGTCATCGAAAGCCGATCCAAACTTGTGTCTGAAATCGAAACTTCTTTCATCAAAAGTTTCAGATTGGGGTCGACTTAACCTAGTCCAATTTAACCCCACGAAGACACAGGTTTGCGCATTCACCGCTAAAAAGATGCCATTGGTCGTATCACCTCAATTTGAGAGCACTTCCCTAATAGCATCAGCCAGTATCGGAATCCTTGGCGTCGATATATCAAGCGAAGTCCAGTTTCGCGGTCACTTAGAGAGTAAGGCCATATTAGCCTCGAAGAAGCTTGGTGTGCTAAACAGATCGAGACAGTATTTTACTCCGGCCCACCGCCTGCCACTTTATAAGGCGCAAGTTCGGCCGCTCATGGAATACTGTTCTCATCTCTATGCAGGTGCACCCCAGTACCAACTTCTGCCTCTTGACCGCATTCCACGGAGAGCGACTCGCATCATCGACTGCCAAGATATTTCTGATCGACTTGACACCTTGGCGTTGCGTAGAGATGTAGCTTCACTCTGCATCCTCTATCGCTTGTATCATGGGGAGTGTTCACAGGAATTGTTCGGACTTATACCGGCTGCTGGTTTCCGCCATCGTCCTACGCGACAAAATATCCATCCCCATCACCTGGACGATTGGCACTCCACCACTGTGCGCTTCTCCAGAAGCTTTTTGCCTCGCACAACCAGCTTATGGAACAAATTGTCTCCTGCCGTATTTCCGAACCGATACGACCTTCAAACCTTCAAGAAGAGAGCGTACCTCTACCTAAAAGGCCGGCAACGCACTTGTGACTCTTGAGTTGCGGGTGTCCATGGGCGGCGGTAGTCACTTACCATCAGGTGACCCGTCTGCTCGTTTGCCCCCTATCGCATAAAAAAAAAAATATATATGTGATGAAATATAATTACTCAATTTATATTCTTTAATTACAATACTTATACATTGACATACATTATATTCCCTTCGTTAAGTCACGATTGTGAATTAGAAAGTTATAAAAATCTATTTTTAGCTTTAAATATGTTTGAAATCGATCAAACTGGTACTTTACATCCGCATTCCCACGAATGGGTGAATTATGTGTCTTTTATATAATAGGCATCAAAACGTGTAAAAATTTGAAAATTTTGTGACATATCAGATAGATAGATAAGCTAAAATATCTTTAGACCAGATAGGTTAAAAAAGGAAATGTCATATTATATATAGTAAACATTTTCAAAATCAGTCAACAATTGGTGGCGTGCTTATATGCGTAAATAAAAAAAATTACATAGAGTAGAACAAAGAACGTCCTCCTTTTTTGAAGTCGGTTAAAAAGCATTACCAGGATATTTCAGAAAGGTGTGGTCATAGTTTATGGTGGCATACAATAATGTAGTTGACCTCTTGAACAACGTAATTTGAAAAAAAGTTTTAGGAAAGTTGTTGTCTAAGTTAAAATTGACATCCTAATCTTAAAATTGATCTGCATAGCAAAATTTCCCTTAGGCTTAATTTTCCTTAATATAAAGGATATTTAATGCGTATCCGGATCTTTTTCCAAAATGTATACATAAAAAAACTGTATATTGTGTTGTTTAGACATGTGTACCGACATCAGGTAATTTAAACCTACGAAATATTTGTTTAAAATAAAATAGTATTTTTTTTTCAAGGCAAATGCTCCTAACGTTTGACCACACTTTCTAAAACAGCCTGTTTACGTAAAAACGATACAAGATTTCATTTTCAATAAAAGGGAACTTTCGCGAAGGGCTGCACTAACCACAAAACCGTTTTATATATAAATCTTTTATTACATTATAGTAATTTATTTTTGTCAAAGACATTTATAATAGAGAGTATTCCACTTTAAACATGTAAGTTTTATGATAAAAAGCTTTGGTTTCACCTTAGTTCATGTAAATTTTGTAAAGCGGGACGATCTTCTACGAGTTATTTTTCTACATACGTTAACTTAGTCTTTTAACATACATTAGTAAGTATACAAACAAAGAGGTGAAGAATAGAGCTTGATTGAATTAACTATGATTAAAGCGCAATAAATATTTCTATTTAACTGCATGATTGCTTATATAACTATGTAAGGATCCATCCGCGACTACAACAGGAGCCGGGAGCATTAGGATATCGCTAGCGTGCGAGCCTGTTTCCATGCAAGTAATGGGTCGTGTGTATGTAAAAATCGCTCTTTGCTTGTGCCTAACTTAACTTTTAATAAATGTGTGAGACCCACACATTTTACACACTAAAAGTTTGTATATCATGCATTTACTGTTTGATATTCAATATTTCGTTTGTTAGCATTAAGAAAGTAAAGCGTTGCGGAAACTGACTAAAGGATTATACGATAAGTAGGACACTAATTCAATAATGTTGGCAAACATCTTACAAGTGGTCAGTAGTAAGGAAGTCATTTTTGTCATAATTATTAATGTGATATAATCTTTTGCAATGAATAATAATTATATAGTAAAATTTAAATTAAGTATTATATTCACTTGTACACGTAATACATACATATCAATTTAATATTAGTATTAACATTAGTATTTCGAAAAGCTTTCCATGAAATGGGATATAAATAAATAAAATATTATTACAATAATCTTATATAATGTGACATATAAATATTTACATTAAATATATACAATGTAGTAATACAATGTACAACTATAGTGATTATTGACTTTCAGTCCTGTTATAGTCGGATCAGTCGACTGAGCATGTTGGTTTAAAGTTTTGTGACCAAATGATTGTTTTCCGATAACTTTTGTAAAGGCCTTCATCATCATCAACCTATCACAGTCCACTGCTGGACATAGGCCTCTCCCATTGCACGCAACTTCGATCTATTTTCGGCTTCTCACATCCAGCTCCTGCCAGCCATTTTGAGCAAATCGTCACTCGACCTGGCCTTTGGGCGTCCTCCGCTACGTATGCCGAGACGCTGTCTCCACTCAAGAACTCGTTGTTAAGGCTTTAGAGTTACTGTATAGCTTACTTTTCACTTCCTAAAGTAAAACTATGTAATCTCGAAGCCCTAATATAGGTTAACTAATAACTGGTACTGGATGTAGTTTCCTAGTACTGTGTAAAGAATTTGGCTCTCATAAAAATAATGAATTGGATTTGCTGTTATCATAATCGTCATCATCATTAAGCGTATCACAGTCTACTGCTGGGCATATGGCTCTAAAAACGTGTGCTTTAGCAACCCCCAAAAAGGTTTTTAAAATGAAAAAACATAAATCATTTTTTATTGTTGAAATCATACGCAGTTTTCTTATTCTAAGTGCTTAACATTAAGATAATTTTGGTTCTGTAGCTCAAGATTTTTTCCACATATTACCTGGATACATAATACATATGATGAGAAAACAATGTATAACAAAAAAAAAATCTATAACGTACACAATTTGAAATTAGTATTTTCTTCAGATCGAAACGAATTTTTGTGATAAAAAATGTCTCAATTTAACCGTACTACTATTAACAGTCACAATCAATAATCGTGTTTAAAGTAAACATGTTTGAGACACCGTATTATTATTTTTTTACCAACAAACAAATTAAATTACGTATAGCGTGACAGACGTACAGAATATTTGACTGAACACGCAAACACTTTTGCACGCATTCCCACCATAACAACTCATTGTTATGCTTCCTCGGATGTGGAAGTTCTAGTGCTTCCTTTGTCTGTTGTACATTGTGAATATAAGTCACTTCTGCTTTCATTAATTTTTCAACATCGTGCTTTCTTATAATAAGGACAGTTATAATCATGAGGTATGAGTGTTTGCTGCTAAAATAAATTCTTCAATTATCTACTTTCGTCGTAAAAAGCCGAACTGTTTATCTAAACAGCCCGGTTTAATTTTTTTCTATTTATTTACAGTTTCATAAAGATGATTAGCTAGCTTATTATTATTATTTTGCCAAGAAGACTATGAAGTCATAAAATTGCATTTAATAGGCCCATCGATTATTGAATGCCATCCCCTAGTACCTCCTGCTTCTTTCTAATGTTCAGTATTGTCTCCAGAGATTGGCATGAGTGACATCACTCATTATAATTAGGTTCTTTAGGCTACGGTAATTGTCTACCATGTGGCGGGAATTGTACTAGTTTACCGACTATTTTTTTATTATTTTTTATTACCGATAGTTTAACTAGATTCTGCAAATGTCAGAATCTACTTGAAATAAATTTACTATTTTTATTTCTGCTGTGTCCGCAGAAAGTTTAAAAATAAATACAGTAATTTAATGGATAATTAAGTTTTTGAGCCGTATAGGCTTCAACGTGGTAATGCTGCCAGCCTTCTAGCAACGCTACCAGTAGGCGACGATGCGAAGTAATTTTACGATGCATCTTTGTAAATAGTCCCTTTTTTGTTTTTTATTGTTTTTACAATTATTTGCTTTACATATATTTTTCACTTAAAATTAGTAATTTCTCTAGAAAAAAATTATATAACACATATTTAATTTGTTTATATTATAATGGTTAACTTATGTAATAATAATATGTGCTAAATAGCTATTCGTAACGTACTACGACAAAAATACTATTACTTTTTTGTTAACAGAAATACAGACAACTTCTTAGATTACACAACTTCATATTAAAATATCATTCATACACTGGCCTACTTTTGTGATCATTTGAAGGTATATTAAATGGAAAGTTCGATGTTTAGTAAGCAGCCTTAAATCTCCTCGAAATTGATTTCGAATATTAATAGTTTACAAATTATGACATGAACTAATCTGAGATGTAATCTCAAAGGTCTACGCATCGTGCGCGTGTGGCACGCCTTTTTATATGATTTTCTCAAAGCCTCAGGAATTCAATCGGCGAGATTGCTTCCTAACTTCTTGATCAGTTGGAAAAATTGCAAAAGAGAAATGTTGTACTCTTGCCATATAATTTTAATTTTTTGTTTCATACATTAATGAGCTGTATATTCTAAATTTATGCAATAAAATTGACGATGTATTCTATAAAAATGTCCGTCAATTAAAGGAAAGATATCGCTATATGCACACAAAATATGGTTCTAATTAACGGAATTAAAACCGACAGTGATGAACCTTTGCAGCACTCCGACAATACCGCTATCTTTGTAAATAAATAAATTTAAATATAACTTAGATGTAAAATTTTATGTGAATAGTGTGTAAAGTACATTATTTACATACATTCTAGATGAAATATACCATATAGTATGTCCTTTACTGTAACCCTTGCAACACGTACTAATGTAAAATTTCATTTTAATCGGTAAAGTATTTAAGGGGTGAAAGCGTAGCAAACAAACTAACGCACATTCGCATTTATACTAAAGAGTTAGGATGTTTGCAAGTCACGATAGTTTAGAAAGCTGAATTATCTACACCTGTGATTTTGTGGAATCCTCCGTGTAACACTTCTGTGTACTAAACTAAAGGCCCGGTGAAACTTTTATGTCAGAGTCGATCTGGCTGTAACTGAACGTAACACGTCCTCAAGATCAGACTTATTGATGTTAACTGCCCTAGGAGTATGTATTATGGTTATTTACACTTTCAATACATCCTGGACACTAATTCGGAGCGGGACTTGTTTCGAAAGTTTTTCCAAGACCTACATTTTTTAGTTGGTGGAAGTCAAAATAAAGGATTATCCACAGTCCATACCGTAATAAGGCCGCAGAAATGACCATTCCAAGCAAATATTACTGATAAAGCATGAAATGCAAATTTTGTTACAGGTCATTCAGGCGATAACTTCACATAGCTGTTCTCAAAATATCGGTACGAAGAATTACTTGCATGAAACACTATCTTTAAGATATATCTTAATTCTGTGTGACCCTAGCAGGTGTCACTACAGCTGTAATTATGTGAGAAATAAGTGGTATGATGAGAACCAGTGCTATAATGACGGTACATCTGTGATACACAACTTGTATTTCTTATATGCTTAATTCAAACCGCTGCATTTGTCCTGTCGTAGTAAGATCGTAATCAGCCTTGACCTCATTGCCCACTATATTTTGTTGAATCTTTCAGATTATGTGCCGATTAGTATTAATTTCGTTTGCAATGAAGTTTAAGGATTCGTAGACTTATTTCAGCCGTCAATATTCTTTTTTACCTGAAGCCTATACTAATTTTGAAGTAAAGAGATCTTACGTTTAAATAATCATAAAAATATATGTTTGTATAAGCGTTACGAATATGATTAGATAGACGTATTCAAAATGAAAGAGCAACAAAAAAGGTAACTCATAAGTATTCTGCATTTTATGGTAGCAGTTGACGTGAGTTCTTGATAAATAATTATATTATGGTAGAACGATTAGTAACGATTAATATGTTGGCGCTTCTCCTCTTCGTCCAGCACTGCACGGTGATAGGCTGATGGTGATGAATGATATGTCAGGTGATAATCCTTACTGATACTATTTATGTCTAACTGTTATTCATTGTTCTTGATTTTAAGACATGAAGAAGAATAAAAAATACTATAAAATTAGTACTCAATTTCTTTATATTTGCTCGTAATGTAAAATATAGTGCACGTCACTTACATTTTACACACGTTGCTTGCTTTTAGTGTTGCGGCATTGAAGTATAAAAACTAGATTTATAAGTGAGTATTTTGTGTTCTTAAAGCTCAATAATGATTTGAGATGACGAGCTTTTTTAAGTGGCCTCATGCAGACTTTTCTCCGTAGTATGCTACTTGTTACTTTTCTATTAATCCTTATAAAGGTATTTGTTTTTTTGTGTTGTTTCTATAATGTAGTTGATACTTTTTGTGGTTATGTTCAGAGTATAGACACTACGACTATATTTTGAACATAACATAGGTTTCATTTCGTGCCAAATAGGATGGCAAAATTAGCATATTCCAGTACTAGTAATTAATTGATTCTACCTCTTTCGCCTTTACATTCTTTTTTTTTAATTTTTTTATTATTATATTTGATTGATGATTTATTCATTTCTTTTTAAATGTTATCAATACATTGTGTTTGTCATAAAATCTACTTCATGTCACCTCATGCCTAGTACTAAAATTGTTGTTTTATAAACGATAATTTGACTTTAGAAAATAAATTAGTGAAAAGTATAACCTTGATTTCATAACGTCAGGTAAACAAACATTAGCGTTCATATAGCACGAAGCTAAATTTCGTAGCGACCACAATATTCGGTAAACTTAAACTGTAACCATTATTTGAAGGCGAGATTGTGTCGCTCCCCATAGTTATCAGAGCATCGCCTAATGGCAGCAACGTGATTGATCGGAGACATCGTGGTTTTAAATAACACACAGCGTTTATACTTCGTAAAACCAATACTTTCTATGGAATAAAAGTGAGCTATGTAACGCTTCAGTACCGCGGATAATGGTGTCGTCGTTGCTCTCGAAAAGGTAATATTCTGATATTTCTGTAAAGACTACTCGTGATCCTAGTCATCTAAGAGTATGGATATGTTTAGCTTTACATATTTGTCTATAAAAATATGTAAGCACAGAGAGCGCTTAATATATATAAACTTACAATTTTAAAATATATACATATGTATTTTGTTTATGATATGATATTTTGTTTATGACGTCTCTATTTGATACATTCATACATACACTCATGCCTGTATCCAAGAAGTGGTAGGCAGATTATAATTTAGTAATAAAAATTAATTACGTAATAGGGGGCAAGCTTATTGCCGTCGTCTGGACTTTTTTGGGTTATTGGATATGAAAATTTAAGTGTATAGACAAGGAAAGGAGAACAGAAAGGTAAGTGAAGGGATATTGATTATACAGATGAAATGGGGAGTATAAGCAATAGCTGAAGCAAGTCAGGGTCTCATATATATAACTGGAACTGGCTGGTGCTGGAAAGTCCGAGACCTCTAACTTTCTCTATACGTTATAGTATTACTGTAACTAAAAGTAAAAAAAAATACTTCTATAAATGTTACAAAAATGTAAAACCTAGTTTTTTTGCTGACTTTATTTCGAAATTTTGGACCCTACGTCACTTCTACTATTAAGGCGATTCAAATTATACATCACATGTCCAAATCCATCAAGTGACAAGGAAAAATACAGTCTGGCCATAAATACTGTTACAATTAAAAGAAACCATAAAATCTTTTAAATTTGAATTTGGAATCTTTAATTTTTGTATGAAAATTCATTGTTTTCTCATTTTCGCGGCAAGCCAAGCGTGATTGAAAAAGAGCTGTAGACTGGTGGTCATATAGGTCGTTAAAATCCGGCCTCCTCCGCTCGATTATGATTTATGGTCGGTTTAAGAAAGTATGGTATGCTCTAAACACTATTATAATTTGGAGTGTAATAAACAATCCATAAGATGTCCAGTGAATAATTTGCCTATGGAGAGGGTATGTGTTTCTTAACTGGCCTCATCGTTTAGAGGACTGTATTAAAGGTAATGGAGATAATTTTAAATGAGCGTCATGTATTCTTAATGCTATGATATAAATGACTAAACTAACATATGTACATACATTACAGAAATAAATGTTTTAAGGAAAAGAAATAAAGAAGATTTTTCCTTGTAACAATAATTATGGCAATACCAGGTACATACATACACTCGAAAAATAATAAACTGGTATTGTTTTGTGAAAAAAAATGTTTTTCATAAGACAGATTTTAAATAACAAACATAAGATTTTTCCATACACTGTGTAGAATGTGGTGTAATGTATTCCGGTCTATTGTTATTTTAAATGTGTTAATGGCTTCCCTACTCACTATTGCATGACTGACTAGCATATGGCTCAAAGGTATTATGATGAACCGGTGATTTCATTCTAGCAGAAAGAAAGAAGCAGACCACGAATCTTATGTAAAATTATAACAAATCAACACTAAGTTGCCTTCCCTTTTTATATTTCAAAAAATATCATATTAAAATATAATATATACAAAAGAAAGACATCATTTATTTATTTGATCTACAGATACATTGCTTGAAGCGGTTTTTTTTTTGAGAACAACGCCCCATTGAGCCTTATTACGCGGCATCATACAACTTATTTAGCCAAGGGAAACGTCTCTATTTGACTCCTGGCTGTTTTTTTTACGTCTATCTGTTTGTGTACAGCTGTTTTTTTCAAGAATGGGTGAAGATTGATGCGACTTTCTCATCATGATCAGAAGTACGTATTACATATGTTTATGTTTATTTCTGATATGATAATTATACCCGTATCCTATTCCTTTATTTTCTCTAATTTATTTGCTATTCTTTAATGCACCTACTTCAGTCATTTCTACATCATCCTAAGGTAGACAGAGAATGCCTTTGGCATTAAGTCCGCCTGTGTGCATTTTGTGCATTAAGTTAAAAAATAATAATAATACATTACTAATTGTGTATTAGTTCATAGAGCACACCAGTACTTGAAACATTTTTATAAATAAACTGTGACTGATATATCGATTAGATTTATTACCAAAATTACCTGGTTATATAATAACAGCAATATCAGGAATATCTTATGATGAAAGACTCTGAAACTGACATAAGAATTACATGATGTTATCTGTTTCCATCACTTATGTACGAACAAGTATGTATGTATCAAGTTACGTTACACTCTATGTTTAAAATTGAGTTCATTCACTGTTAAAGAAAACGTAAACTGTTTATAAATTCTAGTTTCAAATTCAGAATTTAGATTACGTTAATTTATAAAAAGCGTTGTTAAACTGCACTCTTATATGCTCTAGTACCCGCACATTCAATTAACTTTATTTTTTAAACAGTTTCCACAGATATGTACGTCTTACCCAAGCATCAATGCTGTTTTTCTTAAATATGAATTCCACTTTTATCTTAGATATCTAGATTTCCTAACCCATTTTTTGACGGGTTGGAAAATCCTCACGGATTTCAGTCGCCCATGGGGTTGGGCGAAGGGGTCTTTTGGATTCCTACCGACTAAAAACCACTCCTGTGCTAATCATCTTGCCCATGATCAGGATTACAACTCTTTACGGCTGGTGCTCAGGGTTAAACGTAATCATCATGACAGGGGGAAGAGTGTGCTACGCATAAGGAAGAATAATCTGTCTGTTATCTATGTTACATAATCCAATAAGAGAGGTTAAGACGTCGCGGATGGGCATCTAGCTATTAGGTTGATTGAACGCTTCCAAAATTTGAACTAATTTTAAAAAGTAACCGTTAACGTGAGCTTTCTTTAATTCTATAATTAACAGCTTTTCATTTTTTTTTTCGTGTGGATACCCCCTCGGGCCGTCATCCCACCGGGGTTTTCGGTGGAACGGTGTGGGGAGAAGTAGACACCATAAATGATGACCCCCCCCCACTCAGCGGTAACATATCCAGTACCCTTGTCTCTTAGCGACAAGGGCGGGGAATGAGCCACCGTGGAGCCGATGACTGCCACGGAGCCGTCCCGGTCACCCAGCCAGTTTGGACGGGGAGGAACGTAATAAGGCTCCGCAGCTACGGCGACACCAATCGACCACTCCGCCATGGTTTGCAGGAAGAGGTCCTGCGCACCGGCGCAGTGGTTTAGGTTCATCTGGACAAGTAGGCTGGAGACTGGATCCATTAATGAACCGTCTCTACAGCCTCCTCCATGGGCGACGATGATGACGCCGGAACGACTTTCGAGGCAGCATGGATCGACTTGCTAGCCCCCGACGTCATCCGAGTGGTGCGGAAAGGTTTGCATCCTCCCTGCCCCATTTGATGATTGGCAGGTAGGTTACCTGCCGCACACGCTGGGCAGTGAGGGGCAGCAGAACATGCTGCCGCCTTGTGCCCTGGTCGACCGCAGCGGAAGCCGAGTCCGCTGCAGTCAAAACAACTTTCAAACTTGATGCGGGTGTGTCCTGTTGCCAGGCATTTATAGCATCTCGTCGGTCTCGCAGCCAGAATAGTTACTCTAGCGTTCACGAAACCGACGAGGATACTGCCGGAATCGCCTAGAATTTTGGCGGTTGCCACAGGGCAACTGACCCACACCGCACCAAGACCACCTTGACCGGGGCGGATGGTGCCGATCCTAATATTATCCGAGGTGCAACCCGTCTTTTGTTGGATTGCTACTCGGATATCGTCGACAGTGACGGAGTCATCCAGGCCCGATATGCGCATCTCCGCACACTTGGTGGGCATGGCGATTCGTACTCCATCCGTTTCTGCGAACCCTCCCCGCAGCTTCTCAGCGAAGATGTCCGCCGTCTTAGCGCGTTCGGCCCCGGGAAACTCGAGAACTCGAGCTCCTGTCTGGGTGAGGCGTAATCGAGAACCAGCGCTCCCAAATTCGGAGGTGAAACAGTCTCGAGCCTTCTTAAAGACGGTAGCATAATTAAGGCCGCTATTTACCGCCTCAGGCAGCACCGTCATAACTACGGCTGCCGTTTTCGGTGACTTTAGTTTCCTTGCCTTCGTCGATGCCGCTGATCCAGACGGTGCTTGAGGCGAAGAGGGAGCGCTTTTGGTACCCTTTTTTCTGTTCGCTCGGGACCTCTTCTTGCCTGCTTCAACTCTTTGCCACCCGTTATTAGAAGGACCAGACGTGGAGAGGCCAGAGCCGGAGGGGGCAGAGTTGGAGAGGCCTGGCTCAGGTTCAGCCTGCGAGTGAACCTTCAGTACGCCCACTTTGGGTGCCGGTGCTGGAAGTGGAGGGAATTCCTTCGCCACTTTCGTTGGGGCCCTAGTAGTTCGCCCAGCTTTGGATGCTGGTGCTGACGTCGCTGCCGCATATGTAACAGTGACGCGGCCTCCAGAGACGGGAAGCGGACTCGGCACTGATACGGCCTTCAGCCTTCCCGCGGCTAGCGGTGGCCGAACTGTAAGTGCCGGAGGCAGCCTTGCCTCAAGTCCCACCAAGCACCCGTCCATCAGTCGCCACACTGCATCTATGATATGACGCAAGTGGGCATCAGGAACGGAGGAAGCGAAGGGGGAGGGGGTAGAAGCAGGTTGCAGTGCTGAACTCGACTGCACGGGACCATCAGAGCGCGCTCCTGCCCGAAATTGGGCGAATTGAGCACTCAACTCTGCAACCTGCTCCGTCAAGCGTTGGTTTGTAGCGGTAAGACGATCGTTGGCCTTTTGAAGCCGCGAGACTTCCTAAATGAGGCTTTCCATAGCCCCCGACACGGCAGAAGAGGAGTCCTTTAGGGCTCTAACAAAGGAACCCTTCAGGTTAGTGGACTTGGTGGCCACTTTATGTATGATGGCCACCGCCGCATTTGTCCTCTCCTTCAAATTAACCGGTGTAGGAGGGACAGAACCCCCCTGCACCGGTACACGAATCTTAAGAAGAAGATACGCGATCTCCTCCTCTGCAACGACTTCGCCCTCCGCACGCGCCCGGGCGTAATCTTTAGCCCTGGAAAAGACGGAACCCGACCCCGTCGGGGCCGAGATAGGCGTGCGCGACTTCCCACGTTTGCTGCTAGCCACCTTCGGTGTCAACATTTCTAGCGATATGTCGCCATCCTCATCTCGACCCCATTTGCGACTTTCTGTGTCTCGGGAATCGAGCTCCATCTCTTCCGCAGAATCAGCCGCTGAGCTGGCTGCCCTAGAACGTACTCGTCTGACCTTCTGCTCCCAGAAGACGCAGTTACTTCTGAGAGCTCCTGCGATATAGGCATTCCAAGCAGAACCTCCTCGTCTTTAGACGAGATATTTTCCTCCTTGCTAAACTTCTCCTTAACCTTCTCCTTCTGTTCGTCCTTAGTTTTATTAATTTTGTTAGAGTAATCCATAATATCTCCCACGAGTGGGGGAGAAATAAAGGTCAACCCGGGCAGAGATCCCCCAGTACCCGGGCAAGCGTAGATTTGTTCCCAACCGAGGGGTCCGCAGTTGCCCCGGCTGGGAGTGCGCTTGCGACTGAACCACCCATCAGCCATGCATCCCATGGTCACGCACCAGAACTCGAGATTCGGGGTAATTTTTTATAGAGGTATTCTTCCTCGCAGTCCGGGCGGTTAAGCCAAGACACTCGCCCCCGATCAGAGCCGCGAGACTTAACTACGACACTCCTTTCAGGATTACGATATGCCGACGGTGGCATCGAAACAAATCTCCAGATGCCTGCTCGGTGGCAGTGCGAGTGCACGCCGCGCCCGTCCCCTTTCTCCACTGTAGACAGTGGAGAAACACCGACAAGTGAAAGGGTCCCACCTTGGTGATTTTTTATTGAGATTTCCTTCCTCACAGCTCCGAGGAGCGAAGAGTCCACAGAGGGATCGGCATACAAGCCCACTCTGTTGGGTCAAGCCTCGACCGAGTAGCCGAAGAAAGATGGCCACCTCTTCTAGCCAGAAGATTAGCCGTTGGCGATGGCTCCCTCCTCAAAGCAGAGGAGACGGCGTCATCGCCGACGTTGCCCAGGATGCACCACGTGGAGGTTTTCTAGCCAGCACCCCATAATTAACAGCTTTACATCAACCATTATATGAGTATATATGTAAGTCTTATTTATGTAAGCGAAGAAAGTAAATACTGATTACGAGTTTTAACTATTTTATGGTCAGATTACTTTAAGGTTATATTTCGAAAGATGTGCCTAAGTTTTACTGTTATTAGTTATTTCGAATGCAACAGTTATATGTTGTATAGATTCAAGGTTTTAAATGTTTGTAGTTTTAAAAAAATGTAGCTAAGTATGTTGATTCGTAATAAAAAATCCTTTATGTTCGGATCTAGACAACGTTGTGTAATATTAATAAAAATATTAAGATACGTATAATTTTTTACCTTCTTCTTTGTAAATAAATATAAGTTTAGAATTAGACTCCGCTCTTTGATGAAAAAATTGATTGGAATGGATATAGTTGGTTATAACTGTCGGCTATAATTCAATCGTGATTAGTATGTAATAGATCTCGCTACATGATTATGTATGTGATTAAGGCAGGTGCATAATGTTAAGTTCTATGTCACACGGTTACCGTATTGATGTCGATTTCCTAAAGCAGAATGATTGAGCAGTTTAAGGGCAAATGAGTTCCACATTTTTGTATCTAATGAGATGTAATGTGACGGATGAGCGCTTTCAACACTTTCATGATCAAGAAAGACATACAAATGAACCTACTATATATAAATGTAATTCGATGAGTGGAATGCAAAGTTATAGGGTTTGATAGTTTTTTTTGTTAAATCATATTAAGAACTAAGTTATCTTTCTCTGTACTATATATTTATTACAAATATAAAATGTGGGTTTGTTTAACTGTCGTGACATGAAATTAATAAGAATGTTTGCATATATTTGGTTATGTTAGATTTTTTACTTATGTTATAGGAATACAAGAGTGATATATTAACCCTCCAGTATTACTACAAATATTTTTTTTTTCTAATTTTTCTTTTTTAACTGCAATACTTTACGTTATGACTAGATGTTGACTAGAAATGTAGGGTTTTTTACTTTTAATTATATAATCATTAGCATCATTATATAATCATCAGATTAGCTGCTTCGTCTGCCTTTCATAATAACCAATAACACCTTAGATTATTGCAGTTTTAAAACTGTAGATCGTTAGATAGTGGACAAAGAAGTAATCCGTTTCTTTTTCCTGTGGAAACCCCCACACGGTGTTCCGTCACAAGTAGGTCTATTACAAGGGACCTGGGTATACCCTAGGAGGGATGCTTCCAGGAACCCTGCAGACCTTGGCCCCCTTTTTTGCAAGAGGCACCACCACTAATAACCATTATAAAATGTAATATTAGAACGCACCGCATGAGTCGTTATGGAAGTAACCAAACAAGACAGTATTCTTTTTCAAAGAGCAATCGGGCTTCGACGTCTTCAAGCAGAATAATATTTATGATGTACTATAAATTCTATGATAGGTATAACAAAATCAAACTGTCAAAATAATATGCTGCTCATGTCATGAACGCCTTAGATTTGTTTTATTTCGATTTGTTTCTTTTAGACTCATTTAAACTAAATTGTTTTAATTCAATATACAAAAAATAAATATCTGATGTTAATGTAAAAGAATATAAATGAATACCGTACAGATATGTAACAAATTGCATTAAAAGGCAGATTACCATTTATTTTACATATGGTTTTAATTGCCCTTTTAATATGGGCGGCGTAAGTCAACTTATCATCAGGTCACTCGTCTGCTCGTTTGCCCCCTATTGCATAAACAAATACGTATATACATCATACATACGCTCATGGGTATGTCCCCTTAGGGGTAGGCCTTCACCGGGCACTAATTTTCCTAAATATGCACTATATTACTATGCACTGTAAAGTAAATCTAGAAAATTTGATTTTTAAAGTGTTTACGACATTTACGACATACATATTAGAGCTCAAATCAGTCTATTATACTTATAATTTTTTTTGTAAAATTTGTATTGGAGACCTCAATCATACGCTTACAACAGCAAACCTTCGAATATTGTTGCCTATTTATTTTATTCTATTTGTGAGTAGAATTTAGAAAAATGACCACGAAAATGTACAGGTTATTTTAATTGATAAATATTCTATTCCATAATTTGAAACTGCTAAGTCTGCTAACGGTAAATTCATACAATAAATACGTTGAAAGATTCCTTGGACTAGAAAGTCTGACCCCTCCAGGTACAATTTGCATTGTGTCGCAAGCATCGATCAGTGTTATCTGTTTTCGAGAAAACTGTTGTTTGTGAACAGCTTGATGTTAGTAATAAGAGTTTAGTTTGTCGGTATCCATGTCTCTGTCATCTGTTATTTCTTTGAATAAAGACATTCTACATTGGAATTTGTGCACTTTGTTTGAAATGGAACGGATGGTGGGTCGTTCTATCGATATTTTCTGTAATTTAGGGTTGTGTTTGCGGCTATTCTACAGTTTATTTACTCAGATTATGATAATAGCAATTGAAATCATGTCTCTCGAACTATGACGCTTAACAGAGCCGGCATAGGCGGCACCAGGCGCCGTAGATACGATTTACGGCCTCCATAACTACGGGTCTGGTGACGCGTTCCACCACCTGACCAGACCACCTGTTTTGTAAACAGATAGTTATGTCTGTTGAGGGGTCGAGGGAGATCGTTCCTAGGCTACAACCTTAACCCCCGGCCATAGACAGCCGTGATAGAACACCGAGTGGTTTTAGTCGGTTCGATTCCGACATATCCACATCGCTGAGTTTTACTAACGGAGTAAATATTTACTACGTGGTCTTACTCACTGAGGTACACACGTTAAAAATAAAACTGCAGCGATACTTGGTGCCAATAATATATTTTTTTAAATTTAAGTCGTCATCTGGGCTCTGCATTACTGCCCATACACTTTGTATGATAGATGGTCCGATTCCATTGTTGCTTTATTCGACATATTTTTTTAATCTAACCTTTTCATAAAAAAAAACAGGAAGATCCAATACTTAGATAAATTTATGATCGGATATATCAGGCGTTTATTCGTATAAAGGTAACATACAAACAAAGTTACTTTCACATTTGTCGATGTAATTACTGCATATTAATTTCAATCGTTACTGTTTAGTAATTGCATGCATGTTAAACTTTAAAACATCCGTGAACCAATCAACATGTCATGTTAATATGACGTGTGTGAAATGGTTAAGTGCTAAAAGCGAGCTCGTCGATGGGCAATGAATATCAGAAGCTCAGACACATTACTCATCTTCTAAATAATTTATATATACTAATTTGAACAAAAGAATTGAATTGGTATGTTTACATCTTTTGTTTTTACAAAAGATGTTGTTTTGTTATTATAATCCGATTAGGTAGTCTTGTAATTTTTTGTGTCGGGCCATCCAGACGGTAAATCATAACTTTCACTTAGTTTTGTTTCATAACATGAAGATGTATCGCCTAGAGGTGACCTCTGGTCTCACGTAAAAAGTACTGTCCGTCTACAAATGCCAGTACTTGATTATAATAAATCTAATATAAATAAATGCAATTGAACTTAGTATATTTGTTTTTATATGGTTAAAGTATATATTTAACGAAACGAACTTCAGATATTATTATCATTTGCTTTAATGGTTATGTATAATGCTTTCGGAGGTTCGTTCAGTCTCCTAAAAGCGCCGGCCCCGTCTTCGGCCTAAAACACAATATAATATAGTTGTGTGGTCTAAGTATCTACTTTACTTATTAAAAGAATATTATAATTATTAATTTTGATACAATCTGTCAAGGTAGTGGCACTGTTATTCCACTAGGTATCTTTCCCTTTAGTGAGACCTAGAGAAGTGGACAAGAATTGACGTTTATTTAGTTTGTCACGTATTACGAAGAAGACTAGGTTTGCAATAAATATTTGATAAAATGGTGCAACTAATACGAATATAAAATAATTAGGTATGTACATACTTTATTAACCTATCCGCTTTTTTTATGCGTATAAAACCAGATGGAAGACTACATGATTATGTTGAAGTGACATCTGACGACTATGGTGATTTTAATATTAATTTGAGAATGTATTATTATTCTGTTTCTTTGTAATCGTAAAATTAAAAAAATATGCTTATTTCATCACTGTCAGTCTCAATCTTCAGTGATTCCTTAAAATCTTCGGCCGGTGAGACAGCGGTGATGAGGAAATTGTACCTATATTCGGTACTTTTTATAACTCGTAAACAAATTTCCTGAGAGATATTTAATAATAATATGATTGTTCCTACCCTCTTGATTCATTACAAATTAGAAATACACATATTTTATTAAATGTTTTATTTCAAATTTTGGCCACCAACATAAAAGTAATGTATTTTATTAGCCTTTTTTATGTGGAGCCTGAAAATCACATACATATATATACATGTAAACAATTTTTTGTAGGTTTCTAAATCCTAATTTCATGAATAATTTTAGTAATTATGATCATAATTTTTCCGTACCTTCATTTAAATAAAAATACAACCTGTTCTGAGATTGACATCCGCGATAGTTATAGATTATATATGTATATGTACATACAACTGGTGCATTTACAGCTATACATGACAATGATTCGCTTTAGGAAGCATTACTTTTATATAGTACTTTTATAAAGATATTACATAATTTCTCTATATTAATCATTTTCATACATTATTGTATACATATGAAATTATATATGCTCCGTATACATCTGCAATATGGTATTAATTATCTCGTTGTATATGTATGTGCTGAAACTTTGTTAACTTTGATAGAGTATGCAAAATAAATTTGGGACTGACCTAGAGGGAGTAAATGTACCGTGTTTCAGAGCACAACGTAATGTTACACACCCCTGATAACCCCCTTTTTTTTCATGTGGAAACCCCCACGGGTTATCACCTCACCGGAGCTTACGGAGAGGTGGTATGTCGGACTCAAACCGACTAAAACCCGTCTCAGACCCGCTTCTGTTAAGGTAACGGACAGCTCCCTCGGGCCAGCGCTCATAGAGGCCGGAGATCGTTCGGCGCTCTCCGGCCTGGTGCGTCTTCTGCGGGACGAGAGAGTACTCGTACTCGTACTCGTACTCTCTCGTACCCTTCCCGCCGCTTCTATAGCCAACATCACCTCCTCGCAAAATGAAGCGACGGCATCCCACGCACTCTTGCTTTGGACCATAGACAGAACCATGGTCTCAAGCGAGAGGCTACCCACACCGATAGCTGCCCCGAGATCGGCACGCTACTGCACCCACGCAGAGCTTCGTCAGAGTGGGGGTTGCGGTATCCTCGCGGCAGCCCCCGCAGTGGTGGCACGCAGGCGTTGGTTCCCGGCCTATACGGCACAGGTACTTCCCGAAGCAGCCGTGGCCGGTCACTACCTGCGTTAGCCGGTAGGAGAGGCTCCCGTGTTTCCTCTCCAGCCAACTCTCCAAGATGGGCCTTACCGCCATAATTGTGGCGTGCCCTGCGCTCGGCCGCTCAAGTCGCTCTTTCCAGTCTGCCAGCAGGACCTGAGACCGATGCCCCTCTATGTCGGGAGGAGTGGAATTCAACTCTTGCGCTTTGCGCCACTGATATAATGAGGCTCGCTGCTTCGAAGGAAACCGTGCGGTATCAACTTATGACGGTAATTGCCCTTTATGGCCGCATTTATAGTACATTTTTCTCATTTATTTGTCAGTTATCCTGATAGAGCTTATTAGATTTAACTGATATTTAGTTTTTAACACTTTGCTAATAATTAAGATGAGACTGGTTATGAGTTCTACGACCTTTTAGGAGTGAATCTCGAAGATTTTGAATCAAAATGACGTAGTCTTTTACAGTTTATCTATTTTGCATTTAAAACGAGATACGAGCAAATGCATGAAATGTATTTTTTTATGAGATGACTGTTATGTCTGCATAAGTAATATGTCTGCATATCCACATTTTAACAAGGCTTTAGGCGATATGATAACACGATATTATTATAGTATTCTATATATTGTTTTTAAAAAATGTCAAGATTATTTATTAACTATTCATACCAGATTTTAATGCTAAATTCAGTGACGGTGTATGTCATATATTACCTCAGATAAGAGTAAAATATAAATTAAACATTGATTATTTTGTAAATAATTTAATCGATTGATTGAAAATGAAATATAGAATTTCGTTATACTGACCGCACCATCAAACAAGTTTAATACATACGCATCAAGATAATAATACTTAGCCTCAGTTGCTGTGTGACTACAATTTAAGAGATAAATTTGTTTGTTCTCTGCGAGGGAGACATGATAATTGTTTCTTGTTACTAGAGAAGGTAAAAGTGATGCTTGCCTAGTAGACAATATATGACAAAGTTCAAAAGACACATATTATTCTCACATTATAAGTGTAAAAAGTTTTTTTTATGAATGAAGATATATTTATATGGCTTTTTATACAAAACCGTAGTAGTTTGCCGTGTGGTTCTGGGTGGAGTACAATAGAGCCACATCGGATTGGACTGTTATCTATGACACCGGTGCCCGCTTTGGGCTAAGCTTGCCCTCTTTATGTTTGTGGGACCGAATTCTAATTCGCACATGTAGGTGTTTAATACACGTCTGCCGACCCCTTTTGGTATACAGGCGTGAACGTGTATTTATGTGTAAAAAACCGATAGTGGTGGCTATATATGAAAATAAAATCATAGAAATTACTAAACAAGTCATACAAATGAATATAAATTAACAATTAAAAGTTGAGTTTAATTTTACTGCGTATTCATGCATTACATGCATTATACTACAGGGTGCAAGTGATGATGCATGAATACGAAAATGTAATGCACCTGATGGGATTTAATGAATGAATTTTATACATAGCACATAATGTTCTAGTGGAATCTAAAAATTACCGACCTAAGTTGTAATCTAAGTTTATTGTGTACGCGTTTATAAATGTGCTGCTTGGTATTTAGTCAATGTTCTGGAAATGTACATACATATATCTTACACTACCATGTGAAATGATAAAAAGGGATTTTGCTTTGATCATAATGACCAGTAAACATTCAAAACATTCGTTATTAAAGTTTTTTTATAAATGCAATCTGTTTGATACAGTTTTGTTGTATAGTTAGTGTTATTATCTTTTGTAAGAAATCAATAGTTATGTCTATTTTTAACATTTCCTATAAAAACATGATTTATATTCTCACGACATTAATAATTTTATGAACATATAGAAAAACATAAACGCTTAAAATCTCAGACCAACGTTTCTCTTTTGGCTTTTATAATTCAATAATCTATTGGGCAAATTTTTTATTAAATATTCACATAATTAAGATTTTATATCACTGGGAGACAGCGGTTTTTGGGATAAAGAAAGAAAGCCCATAAAGGTCCGTATTTGATTACACATGCAAGAATTTCTAGTAGATGAGTATATCATTTATTTTAATCGTTATTAAAGTAGCACAAACTTCTAGAACCTCGAAGGTCGGTCAAGGCTGTTATCGACGAAAATAGAATTAATTTTTAATCGTTTGTTGAACAAACATGAGTAGAAATTTTTATTTGGTTACATTTAACTTGCGTCGCGTCTCGGATCCCAAACAAGGTGGGAGGAAAACCGTATAATGCAATAAGTATTACCTTGTATGTACTGTTTCATTGATTAAAAAAAACAGAAAATGTATACAGTGCCGTTAAATAAGATTATATTTACTGTTTGTAAATATATATGTTTTCTTCATATCAAAGTACGTCAACAATTATATAAGTGGCAATTTTTTTTTATGATGGATATTTTGATTCACGTTATGATGGTGTGGTCAACTATGGTAATTAGATATTCGATCATGTAGATATAATGCCCAGTACGAATAAGAATTCATGAAGTTTATCAAACTTTTCAACAACTAGAAAAAAAAGAACCTTTGTTTTTTTGTACAATTAATTTTCTAATACAACTTAGGAAAGATTAAACGAAATCTAAATAAATCAAAAGGTTGCTATTATATATTTGTTTATTTAAATAGCTTAGAGACGTTTGTCATTTATGTTATTTAAATGTGTAGATAAAACACTGGGACGTAGGCGGTGTTGACCGTTCGTACTACTGATGTTTGAGTTTGATAAAATAGTGAAAAATTAAGTGAAGTCATTTATATGTGTTTTAAGCTATTTTAGACTGTCTACGACCACCATAACAAACTGTGTCGCTATATATATCAACTAACTAACTAAGCACACAGTAATACGTGTGTGCTCAGCTACAAACCAAGAATGACTATTTAGTGGTATTAGGTGATGTAAACGACCGATCTCCATGTATTTTTAAGTTATATGTTAGCAACTTTCTCTGTTGTACAAGAAATACAAATGTACTTTTCTGTGAAATCCCATGTAAACATATAAGGGAATCAAAATTAAATTACGAACTTCAGTTCTTATGCTCCAAATTCATGCATGTAAAATATATCGATGTGGGTTTTGAACATTGGCTGCCTTACCGTAATTATTTCACTAGACATGTTTCCCAATGAATACTTAAAGAAATGTTAAATATGGATTATACTTTGAAACGTAATGAATACCTTGCAATGAAAAGACCAGATAAAGGTGTGCTTGTTGATAAGACTACCCAAACAGATAACATAATAAAAAATATAGAAACTATGGAGCCATCTGATAAAGCCTTTAGCAATTCTACTACATGTTCATAATTTTTTCGTATACAATGTAATAAATATTTTGCACCAGAATATTAATGGTATTATAAGTATGTCTGATCTTTTATTAATTTGGAATCGTTATTAGAACAGAAAATCTCAACTGATGTACTTTGTCTGACTGAACATAACATGTTAAAGGATGACATAAAATTATTGTATATGGCAAATGATTGTCACAAAAACCGACGCGCTGGTTCTTGTATATTGGTAAATACTAAACACAAGTTTAGAGTTGTATCACAAATAGAGTATAAAGGAGTTACTGGATTATTAGAGTGTTGCGCTATAGAGCTCACTATGCATATATTAATAATTACATTTGTATCTGTATTTAAAGACCTCCGTGTAACAATTTGCAACATAGTGAAGAATTTTTTGGAAAATTAAGTTGAATGCTGCATGAATTATGTTTTATTAAAAAAAAATAGTACTGTGCGGTGATTTTACCATAAATACTTTAAAAAACATTAAAGATGCTAAAGACTTATTACAATTAATGAATAGTTTTAATCCAAACTTAGAAATAAATGAGCCTACCCGCCTGAAAAGTGATACATTCATGCATAATATTAGAGGATCTAAATACAAAATTTATGAGTTTGCTTAGTTAACACTGCTCAGACGTTGTCTTGCCCTGTTAAAGTAACCAGGGACTACAGTACAGAAAATATAAACAAATTCAAGGACTGTCTACAATATACATAACTTTCTGCATATCTCTTATTATTAATTCACCAAAGCCAATCGACCATCAGCAGAAGAAATATTTTTTTCTCATCTTATGTCAGTTAAGTTCAACCACATATATCCAAAATTTCGAATTTACCGATTGCATTTACATTACAAGGAAAAAAAATTTCCAGGTCATTACGCTTACAATAAATAGAGCTTATGATGTTGATTTGTCACATAGACAATATATTTTCTGATATGCTGTTCGTGTGAATGGTTGTCTTTCCGTAAATCACTGGTCAAGATATACCAAGTTTTTTGGGTGGTTGTTTTTAAATTATTTTAAAATTAAAAATATCGGATGACTTTTTTATGGGATGGGGCAAACGATAAAAACAATATTATAATTATTTCGCTAATTTAATATATTATATTAAACATAAAAAAAAACATTAGGTAGTGCTTTTATAAGGCTTTACACATCTA
This sequence comes from Tyria jacobaeae, assembly GCA_947561695.1. Classification (NCBI taxonomy): domain Eukaryota; kingdom Metazoa; phylum Arthropoda; class Insecta; order Lepidoptera; family Erebidae; genus Tyria; species Tyria jacobaeae. Next base: position 11,005,282 of record OX387224.1, on the reverse strand, counting down.
ACTGATCTTAAAAAAGTATTCATATCACTACTATTCCAATTTCGAATGTAATATAATTATAACTTTTATTATAACTTGAACTTGCATGTTATTATAGATTTTCCGCATATGACAGGGCAAGATATTTGAAGATTTTTTAATAGATATTTTTTTAACTAAAAGTGTGAAGTATATCTCCAACCTTAACAAACGATTTGTCTTCCATACAAACTATGATGAATACAAACCTCGTCGCACCCATTTGGCCACTTTTAAGGTTAATATTTCTGACAAAAATATACCATGTCCTGTTACATCTCTATGCTAAATGTTATCCAGATTAGTTTAACAGATCAGTCGATGGTAACAAACAGACGGACGGACAAAATTTACTTTTGCATTTATAATTTACTATACATGGATCTGATTTATGATTAATAAACTTATTACTTAAGACGAAGTAATAAAACTTATTAGCATTATACTATATATGTTATATTATTTGAACACCCACTTTTGTTCGTGTCCGTTTCCCTTGTTTTTAATAGCTGTATAAATAATTTTGGAAATGTGGTGAAAAGCTAGACGGAACTGCTTTTAATATTACCACAAAATTTTATAATTAGACCTACAGATTCACCTTCGTGACACCGACTGGTCGCTGGAAACTGATGTGTAGTGTAACGATGCATGTTCACCTTATTTATCACGTATTTGTTTACTGTGTTATTAAACAATAGCTGTATACATCAGAAGACTGAGTAGATATGTACTGGTGTGATATTCTTAGGTGTATACAAACTTTTGAAACAGACACGTTTACAAAATTTTGAACTCGATGTGTACTCGGAATTGGCAAGATAGTGTGCATACTATGTTTCGTTGTCATAGTTGTTTCGAATATTTTGACATAATGGATATGTAATGGAACTTTGTCCACGTATATCTTGTTGAAGGCAAGAAGAAAGGATTGTTTTGTGTTAATGATGATTTAAAGAATAATTTAAGTGAGTAACATATCCAAGGCCGAAGCCAAACTATTTAGTATAATAGTGAGTCAAGTTACAAAAAGAATTTTCGTACACAGGCTACCGTTGATAAATTAAAAATTAAATTTCCTACATTAAATTTTCAGTCAAACACTAAAAATTAAATAATCATATCTTCCCGTGTCTAGGTGCAAATTTATAAGACTTAACAGTATTACAGGCTGCCCAAAACCAGGATAGTTAGCGGTCCTTAATAGAAGCCTTCGTCCAGCAGTGGACGGCGATAGGTTTGGCGAGTGATTGTACAATACTTTTACAACGGTATAGTCAAATTAAGATTAATAGCTTTTAATTGACACTATAGGATATCATGGTATATATATAGGAGATAACTGTCATTATCAAACATGCTATTCACGTGGAAGATATCTGTAAAAAAGTCTTTTACAAATTGCCACAAATGTCAACTAAGACCAAAGCGTTACATTTATTCAGTCACCGTGAGAATAAGTGTATAATAATATTAAGTTGTTCCAATTATTTACAATGTTCATCTATCTGTCTGTACCTGTATCTGTCTTTTCTTTCTCTTAATCTTAATCTGGTCTCTCACTCAATCATGGGATAAAGGGAGCAGAACAATTTTGGTTGTCATATTATATGGCAATTAACAATTGACCCAGTCTTTATTATTTCCTCTTTGTTACAAATTTAATTGCTTCTTTATGTTGAAAATTATCCCCGTGGCTAAGAGTTCACATGACTGACGTTAGATACGATTATTCGGTTGAACACTAATGGGTGAACACTGATCGTATGCCTAGTATAGTAAACGTAATTCGGTGTTTTGTTGGTTTTATGTACCTGGTTCGATTAGTTTAGACACCAAAATACTTGCTTTTATGCAATACTTTATAATTCGATTATATAGGCCAGAATAGACCTGTATTCAGGCTTAGTCTAGAATGCTTTCTGAAAACTATAAGACACTTTAATTCCCATTGTGCATAGGTGCATATCAAAGGCAGAGATTTCCCACTAACGTAATAGACCACTTTATGACTGTATACATACTGTCTAGATGACAGTCCGACCCCTTAGTTGCCTTTTACGTCCCCCACGAGAAGAGGGGGGTTGGCTCTATTTGTCTCCACTCTTTTCACTCCACCGAGAATCACACGGAAATATAAACTAATAAACACTAATAAAGTACAAACAAAATGTACAATTGTTGTTAATCTTGACTAAATTAGAGTTGTTACCGACAGTAAACTTGTGATGGATTTATAGTAATAACTAGGAAATAGTTTAATCATGTAATCATATTCCTGACACTGTACGCGTTCATAGCTACCGAAAACATACCTTTAGATGCTACGGTGTTTTTTCGAATAGGCATAGACATGCATAATCAGATTTCAGGGAGATATAATTCTCAAATTAATGAAACTAGACTTTTATATATTCCGGTCATCATGTTAAGTCCACCGGCTGATGACTTTTTGGGCGAATTACTTTTAATACATTCAAAACTAAATGTGATAGCATTCCAAGATGTATGGTAGAATGTATGGTAGAAATTAAATGTATGGAAGAATAGAGCTATAATTATTCGAGAAAACTTACTACTATATATTATTTTAATTTTTTAACAGACGGTAAGAATGCCTTCTTGCATTACTATTTTTATAGGGACAAATTTTGGACCTAATGTGTATTAAAACTGAAAAACTAAGTAAGTAGTAAGAATAAAACAAAAGCTTAAAATTAATTAAATTAGTTTTCGACCAGTTACAGCATTTGCAATCGCAGTGAACTGGTGCAGTGAAAAAAATATACCTATTTCAGCATAGCATAACGAACACAAATTAAGCACTGTGCTGAGGAAGGAGGCAGAATTGTTGTGATTTTACCTACTCAACTCGCTCTATAAGGCGCCGCTATACAAGTACGGTCGGTTCGCTGTGAAACTTGGTTGGTATCTACTGCGAGCTGTATTGGTTAAAACGCAACGCTACGTTACATCGTTGTACTCCTCTTTGCTAGTTTTCGGAGATTTCCATCTAAGTGTAAATTCAATAGTTTCATAGCCATATTCATATTTTTTTTAAATGAGACCTTTTACCCATTTATAATAAATGTAATAGATAACTCAGTTTAAAAAAGTTGTACTCGCGCTCAAAGATTACAAGTATAATAACAAGAATTGCTTTTACGTTATTGTTTCTCACGATTCCTCACTCACAATATTCATATTCGCCAATAAACAAATACCAGATACAGCTGGGCTTCAGTGAAAGTTAGTTTTGTAAAATTTTAGTTGGAATCGATGACTAGCTTCTAAAAATTCCTTTCATTTGTGATAAATTGTTTAGGATAGCATTATGAATTGCACATGGTTCGTTACTATGAAGACTTAATGACTATAATGAATTAAAATCGTCTTTGAGCAAGTCTTTCCTTAGAACTTTCTCTTAAGGACTTAAAACTAAGCTTGAGGTTAAGTGAGAATGAGGGTCAACGACTGCTTCCCTATTTTATTCTATAAAACATTTATTTTGATGAGAGTTTGGTGTAATCATTATCCGTTAAATATTATTAAATTACCCCGAGCAGTAAAATAAGATGTTGGATTAAATTTGTTAATCATTTTAACCGGAAGTCATCGCTATTGGTAGGGCGGATCTGTCATGTCATTCATCATTATTTTATTTGGACATCTGGATTCAACATTATGGATTTGTGTCACAAATATTTTTATTATGTAGTCGTGCCATGGTGAAAACGAACTCCACCAAACTTCAACTTAAAAATTTAATTGCTATTTCGTAACAAAAAAATTAATAGAAATGATATGTGATATGACGGCTAATAAATTATGGTTTTTCTATGGATTAACATTATTATGTATTAGAACAATTTTATACCTACCTGGAAGCAGGTTGTAATAACAAGTGTGCTTCATTTGCAATCAAAACAAAGTTACCATGTTTTCCCATAGTTAGAAACATTTGCAAGCGAAACCGAAGAATGTTATGGTCTCAACTTCCTTCGCATTGTGTATATTTTCACTAGACGGTTGTTACATATCAATTATTCAGTATTTTTGTAATTACACTTGTAAAATTATACGTTACGATATCAAATAGATCTAGAATAGGGAAATTAGTCAATGCAACATTGTAAGACTAAAATGGAAGACGGTGCATTTTTAATTATACTTCTCCGTTATTTTGATCGCATTTGTATGCGGACTTATAAGCTTTTTATTATCACTATCTTGTCTCTTATTGTACTTAAGGTTGTGAGAAAGATTATAATGATTTATATAAAGATAGATAAACTCTTTATTGTGGGTATGCCAAACATAAAAATGGTTACTTTTTACAAACGTTTACAAACCTTTCTATAATTCGAGCTTGTTAAACATTTGTGTGATTGTGACCTCTTCTAGGCAAACGTTAAATAAAGAGAGCGTTATGGATGATTATAAAAGGGTCTTGTGTTAAATATGTAATAGAAGATTCTGAAAAAGTGGAAGGATTAAACCTACTACATAAAACAACACAGGCTATACTAAGATCTGAATCTCTGCGTTTATCTATAAAAATATGACAGAATATCCAATGACAAATAAAAGGTTTATTTTTTATTTGATTACAACAAATAACAGGTTTATTTGTGATGGATTGTAACAATCAAAAATAAAAATAAAGCAAAGCTAAAGCAAAAATAATAGGACTTGGTATGAAATAATTAACTAATCTATAAACCTACGGACTTCATTTTCTAAACGAAAGAGATGGTAAATAATGTGGCGTTCATGTTATGTTTTAAGTGCTATGACAAACTCTTATTAAGTTCTTGTAGTCAAAAAACACAATTGTTAGCAATTCGACATTTTAATCAAATTTCTGTTTTTTTTTTAAGAGCATTGTATATGTATAAAAGAGTCCTTTTTAAGTACAATATGTATTCTATATTTGTTGAAGATACAAAAATAAATAATGCTTCCATATGTAGGTGCTTAATACACCTCTCCAGTACCCCGAGGATGCATGTATGAATGTATGTCATTTGATACTTTTCTACAAAAAGCCTTTATTAACTTAAATAAACTCAAGAATATTTTATTAATATTATACTAACTAAATAGCAAATAATACACGACCAGTATTTACAAAAATATAATTATGTTATTTTTAACAAATATATCGAACATTGCATTATAATTTGTATACTACTGGCTAGTTAAATACTCATTTTGGCTATTTTATTCCCTAATAATGTATATATTTTTTAATATATCGCAATTAAGTGAAGAACTATTTAAACAAGCAAAAATTGTACATGTCTCCATAACCATTTACGATACGTTGCCCCTTATCTTTGTTAGACCTGATCAGTTAACTTTCGTCGTATACAATTTCGGACCATTATATTACACTTCCTACCAGGAGACGTACTATTATGGGCATAAGTAGATAGCGTATTATTTACTAGTTACAATTCAGCCGACATTGAAAATTGATAAGAGAAGTTAGTCCTGTTAGTCAGATGCCCGCAAGGACCAACAGTTAATCACCGCCCTTGTTATGACTACGCTATTTTCTTGGTATCTATCATAAAATGTAAAACGTTTAGAAAAAAAAACTTTTTCGTTTTAAGAGGATTTCGATGAAGTCGAAATGATAGCATTACCGTGCAGTTTTAGGACTAAACCTCAAAGTTTAATTATTTACAGCAAGATTCAGTAAACACAGATTGTAGTAATTACAGACCGATTATTTCACAACCAAGTTTATTTGTAATTACAATTACTACGTATAAACGGACTCCCTTCACAATACTATACTTCTTATTACAAATAAACGAAGCAACTTTCACTGATATTGGGAGTACGGGAATCATGTTGACCAATAGTGAAGGGTCTGTTTCAATTAACACTTGGCCTTGGTTACATGTCCTCTATAAGATAATGTGCCAACTTACTATACCTAGTCCACTTGCGCTATGAATGTTGGTTTAAAATGGGTTAATTTATTACTTTGGTGTAGGTGGGTGCGTGGTGTGACATCCTGCAAATTAACTAGTACACTACATCTTCCTTGTGTAGCATAGCAACCGCGCGTCGCGTCGCCGTTCTACCCCGCCCGTAGTTTATGTTTAGGTTTGTGACTTTTATATTTTACTTACGTACTTTTAAATTAAATATCCCTTTTTTTAACTTTTAAGGCACATAACTCTCATCGGTCTCAAAGATTTGACCAAAGAAAATGTTTCTTAAGTTTTAACCTATTTTAATGTTCTTAAGTAGTTTGTTTCCTCAATATGAATCTACTTTGTAAAGCTTGAAAGTGCTTATTCTCTTTTAGGTATTTATGTGTCAACTCCAAGTTTAGGTTCTATACTGCGATGTGGATTTCTCTTATATTTGTCTTCTACTCTCAGATATTTATATAAGTTCAGTGTCCACACATTCTGAGAAAAAGAAGCATACACTTTTGCCTATCATAGTGTTTGTTGCTACATTTCTGAAGTTAAATATCAAGTCAACGCCTGGGATGATATCAGACACGGGATTGGAGTCACGTCCTTTATAGTTTCCAAGCATGTTACATATGTAGGTTGCGGGGTATTGGCTATTTAAATAAAGCAAAACTTAAGAATGTCTAAATATTCTATTAAGAGTTTTTGCACCTGGTTCATAACAACCCTTCAACTGCCCTGATTTAGTTGATTGGTCTCTTTTATAATATAATCTATCGTGAAGTACCCTGAGATTATCTTAAATATCCGCATAGATAAAAGAAGTTTACGCAAATCATCAGTGATTTACTCTTCCGATTTCTCCAATTTATTTGGTTTGGACAGTTCGCACGCACCATAAATTGCTACTAAATTAAAACTAATAACAAATTAATTCAAAATACTCACAGCTTTCCAACGAGTTGTTTATTTAATATTTAAATTAATTTTTCATTCCAATTTTCACGTATTCGCTAAAAAACTTTTTTTATGTTTTTATTAGAAATTGCATAATATCGATTGCGTTTGTCCTTGTCGATATTCTGCTAGCGTTTGTTATCATTTAGTAACCCATGAGCTCAAAACTTATACATTTTTGCACTTCGGTCATTCATCAACAATGATGCGTGTGTAGCTGTCAGCTGCATATGCGGCATATTCAGCGTTAGTCGCACGGGTAAATCAGAAGAAAGGAAGGATCTTGATAGTCTTCAATACATACATAATAACCCATAGGATCCCTATACCGTTTGGCTAAAATTAACTTTATATGTGTGGCCTGTCCTACGCCGATAAGAACTTTGCACAAATTGTAAATATTTAATTTTTAGATAATAATAAATGTTTAAAATTCTGTCAAAAATTTTAATTATTTATTATTACTTGTCCACTGTACTCAATATTCTCTTTAATATCTGTATAATTCAAGACACCACTAAGTATGTAATTTACTCTACATTCTAATATTCTACTGAAGGATGAAGAGGTGACTCGACGATTGGAAAGTATGTCAATGCTATGTCAGCTTACCATTAAACAGGTCTTTGTGGAAGATTATTGGTTTAGTTGTACTATTTTATTAACCTAATAAAAATAATAATTACCTACTAGCAGACAAACTTCTGATTTTACAGTTTCCTGCAATATATGTATCAATAATGATTAACATTTAATGGTCTTACTTTTGATGACTGTGCAAGCCCTCTATTAGTATAAAGTTTACGTTTTTACTTATCTATATGGGTATTTTATCTCATTATAGTAGTAATAAATAAATAACGATTAGTTGCAGATGCGCTCGTGTGATCTAAATTTATAATAAAACCTGGTAATGTGAATCGGATTAGGGATTATCGAGTTATAAGTCCAAAAAGTGATGAACCACGACACGTAGAGACTTTTCTAACATTGACCTATAATGTTAAGTCAAATAAATATTAAACACCACAAGTAGGTTTTCTGCCCTGAAACACTATATTTTTTTTCAAATTAGATTCAACCGATTGAGAAGCACAGTACGCAATCATAACACGTAGTACCAACATTTTGTCGGTTTATCTGCTAGTGTGTGTTTTTGATACGTATGTGGCAAATTTTTATAGTTTTCATGGAGATTTTTTACTTTTATTTTATTCTACAAATGTGAAATTGTGCTGTTAAAAGTCACAAGGTCATGAAACTGCTTATGCGTGCTAATACTTTAAAATCCGATATGACGTTCATCTGAATTGCGATTACAGTTGCTCTGGTATTTAAATGAGGAACAGTATTTTGTTGTATTTGTTGTTTATTGATGCAAGGACCTAAAGTGGTAGGTGTAATTAAACTATAAATAAATATAGAATATGGATGGAATAGAAAAATACAATGGATGCATGTGGTTTTTTTTGGAGACAGACAGAAAAAGGGGTCAGCTGTAAGTGACCACTTCCGTCCATAAACACCTGCAATTCACGAGTCGTAAGTGCGCTGTCCGCCTTTGAGGGTGATTAAACGTTGGGGCTTGCGGGGAGGGTAAGGAAAGAGGAGAGGGGAATGATGACAGTGGTAGTTTGGCCTCAGGAAACCTTACTAAATTTGGCGAATTGCAACTCAAGCGTTGTTTCACAATCGGTTTTCTTTGAGACCGTGGTATTGCACCAGTGAAGCTCTACTACGATAAAAACATACAGTAGTAACATAGGTTTTGACATTTGTGTTACCTATATAATATATAATTTTATAAACATTTATTTTTTTATTATAATAAAAACTTTCGTGAATTAGATTCATATTTATTTAAATATACGATTTTACTCACGGGGGTATTTCGGGGATGCCCGACTAGTCCCGTCGGGTCCCCCCTAGGCGGGTATCTCCGTAATACACAACTGAGTAAAACCGTATATTGGACATCTTCAACTGTCGTTAGTGTGCTAACGACAGTTGAAGAAGGTGGGGATGAGTAGATGAGAAAGAGGAGAAGGGGAGAGGAAAGAGGAGAGGAAAGAGGAGAGGGGAGTTGAGCCTCCGGAAACCTCATTCATTTCGGGGAAATGCAACACAAGCGTTGCTTCACAGTCGGTTTTCTGTGAGGCCGTGGTATCTCTCCGGTCGAGCCGGCCCATTCGTGCCTAAGCATGGCTCTACCACTATAAAAAGTAACACCGCGGATTATATCTAGTATTAAAATCTAAGAGTATGTCTAATTCTTCAAACCACATATGCATATCGATTTATCACTGTTTAAAGATAAATTTCAATTTGAATCCAAATAGAATATTAGAAATTACGCAATAGATTTTTTATTAGTGTAAAAATTATGAGAAGTTTATGTTGTTCCGGTGTCAATCGTAATGTGTAGGAAGACTTAATTCTATTCGTTACATAAAATACAGTGTCAAGTCACATTACATCACAGTCTGCACACATTGAGTGACTCAACTAGTAACATGTGGTAAAAAAATAAAGTATTTGAAATGAAATAGGTAGGCTTTCTCTGGATTTTGAAAGTAGCATAAGCCTTTTTACATACATATTTGGATATCATTTGACAAGTGTTGTTGTAGTTATGTATTTCTATGCCTGCATTCCTACATTAAACACTGGTTTAATTTATTAGCGATTAGTAGTTATTAATTAACACCTGTATTCCCAAAACATATTTTAAAGCCTGTTTTAAGTAAGATACCAAAATGTTTAGAATATTGTAATCATAATATATATACTATTCACCTTAATGTAAATTGTACTACAAGAGTTTGAAGCCGATGCGGCGGTTGTTTCTGATTTTGTTACGAGGCGCGCCTCTATTGAATTTATGTATATATTTAAAAATTATCGTCATTAGCTGTAACAGTTAAGAAAAAAAGGTTTAGGAATTTGCATACTGGTCTGTGATACCTAATAATTCGCTCTAGGCCAGTGAAGTCTATTATTGATTATGAAACTAGGCAGGTAATATCGAAACCTCAGTTTGATAAAAATACCAAGCCTTATCTTTCTGTTTTCAATTTCAAACAGACTCAAACACGCAATATGAAATGTTAATATAATAAAAAAAATATACATTATGTAATAGGTTAATATATGTACACATTTATAAAAAATTATATAATATGATCTTATTGTCAAATATTTGTAAGCAAACTCCAAACTAAGGGCTCGGTAAAGGTTAATGATACCTCCGCTTCCTGATTTATATTACCTCTAAATAACATTGATATTCATTAAATATCTTTTACAATATTTAATACTTCTTGCCTTTTACACTTTTTATCTTTATCTGTAGATCTTAATGTTAGTGATAGTATTCTAAAATGTAAGGATTTATGTTTTATAAAAATTATAGAGAGTAACTTGAGCTAAACTGGTCGGCGGTAGTTGTACTAGCTGTAGCTGTACTATTAAGTTGCCCTTGTGAGTAAGAATCTGCGGATTCAAATATAAGACAAACTTTAGATACTTTTCAGAGTGGAGTAAAATGCATACTTAAATTGCATGCTTACTTACACCAGTCAATGTCGATTTTGGAGTTGACTTAAAATGCTTATACACCCTAGTCAATTTCAATTTTGGAGTTGAGTTAAAATGCTTATACACCCTAGTCAATGTCAATTTTGGAGTTGAGTTAAAATGCTTACACGCTCTAGGCAATACCATAAGTATAATTAATTGAAATAGTAAACTGCCTGCTGATTATTAAATATTTTTTTGAAGAAATTATTATAAAAGAGTGAAGTGAAGATTTTTTGATATTTAAGGAAAATTGTACAATTAATGTACATATATTTTGACAAATCTCCATTAATTTTAAATATTAAAAATATTAAGACCTCAATATGTCAAGAAGAATGAATTAAGATTAAGCCGATGAATATAATTTACATATTTAGATAATATATGTATGCCTTCATGGATAAGTAAGCTCTAATGTTATGCTTAAAAATAAACTAACATATTTAGTAGCTAATTAGTATCCAATATGAGATAGATGGCTTAAGTCAAGCTGTTGATATGTTTTTTAAGGAATTTACGATAATCATTATCTAATTTATTTTACGTTAGGAGATTCTCTGTACGCATAAAAATTGGTTGTCATGGGATATAAAGTCGTTCATTTAGTGTTCAAGTCATTCTGGCCAGCATAAGCATCAAAACATAAATTGTGCTCAAAGTTTTGCCACCAAGCGATCTTCTTACTATTATTATACCTAATGAAGTAACAAATGTAAATATTTTACTTTGTTGTGCATAAAATAATGTTGATGAGTATATATAACTTATACACTTACTATACATATAGGTATTGACATAAAACTCCTTTAGTTTGAGGCTCCTATTGCCGCCTAATCGGGTACTTTATGACTGATGCACAAAAGTCCAAAGAAAAAAACATATTTAATATTTATAAAAACCAGAAGAGAAACTATCCTTACTCGGCTATTAAACCTAATGCGATTTATAAAAAAAATTAATCCCGTTAATGCCATTAGTCGCCATTTACGATACCCTCGGGAAGACATATGGTGGCCCTATGCTACTCCACCAAGAGGTTTTAACTAGTAATTTATTAATATCAACATCCGCTTCAGCATCCGCTGATACAGTAAAAACCTGAATTAGCAACAACCCTAGTCTGAAACGGCTTAATTGATTTTGACATAGTGTTTTTTTTTTATGTGTTAACTTAATATCTTCGGTAATTTAGAGACCATATTCCACCTTCAAGTTGAAAAATCAAGGAACAATAATACATAAATAAGTTCGTTTGTTTACTGAACCCTCGTGCGCGAATCAAACTCGCATTTGTGCGGTTTTAAACTTGCCTTATTTATTTAGTTAAATATCTCCAAGGAACGTGTTTTCAATTAGACTCCAATCATTTTTAGACATAAAACTAGAAGTACCGTAAACTTCCGGTAGCCGAAAGAAGTTGGTTATGTTTTACAAACTGCAACTTACTTAAATTGATATTTACCACTGTTTATGTTGATCTCAATAATTTTTACGTGAAGTCTGACAAAAGGTTGATAAAGCAGCTCTTTAGGCCTTAACACATTGAAGTACACAATTATGAAACTAAGTTGATGAAATTCTGTGTAAAACTACTTTTTTTAAGATACACAATTCCAATATATAATGTCAAAACGGACGGACGTCGGATTTTGCAAAAGATTAGGAAAACCTCGAAAATTTAATTTTAATCTTTATAAAGTCCTCTTGACTTTGTAATGAATATAATATATAAAATAATATATATTATGCTTTATCTTCGGTTCAGACATTCAGTAGTTCGCTTGATGTTTGAGTTTTTAAAAGAATTTTAGTCCGTGAACATTGAAATGGTATGCTTTTCACAAATATTCAGAAATAATTAATGAAGGATTGAAATTATTTGGGATATTGAAATGAATGTTTTATTTTTTATGTCTGCTTTTAAATAATAAAATCGAAAAAAAACATAGATTTTAGAGATTCTAGAGATTTTAGAGTTCATTAACGTGTAGTTGCTTCAAACACTTTTATAAAGCCGTGTCAGTATTATAACATTTTCAGATTGTTTAGTAATTAAAAGCAATTTCATTATTTTTTCTTATCTGTCTATATGCCTTACATTTGAAAAAGATTGACACAGGATGAGTTTATAAGTAAGGCAACTCCTAATTTCAGAAGTTTTGTTCAATATTACTAGTATTTTCTCGTAGTATTCTCTCAAGATATTAACAAAAATTCAAACAAAAATTGAATATGACCTATGTTCGAAGCTATGTGTAACTAAAACGTAGCTTTTAACAAGAGAACATGCTCTACACATTAACGCGTATAAACCTGAAAAACTCATTTACATCAATTAACATAATTTATTTATATAGGTGATCGAAGCAATCTATAATTAAGTTACAGAATACATAAACGTTGTACATGACGATACCTAAGTAGAGTTTAGAAAAAGTGATTACAGCAAAAATAAGTAGTCTAGTCTAATCTAGATCATCAATCACTAAGAATTAACAGCATTTCAAATAAAAAAAGACGTTATCATTAACGGTAAAAAACTAATTAGTAATATAACACGTTCAGGAGTCTAAGATTTTTATGAAGTTGCGAATGAAGCCGGTTTTTAAATCTACGGTCAAAGTAACATAGGAGGCGTGCTTCAAAATAAATAAATACTATAGATAATAATTCAGCAACTATTCAATTATTTATTGATCCGGTATATGATTAAACAGTTTCAACTATTGGAAATTGATGCTGATAACGTTTGTGAGTACTTTAATAAAGATGTGAAATTTATTAAGTATGCTTACATAGCTCGACAAAATTTGTGTGTTGTCATTCAAATCTATGTAGTGGTAAGAAGACCACAATCGATAAAACATATAGTAAAGAGTAAAGTATCTACCGATCTCGTTACTATTGATGTAACTTGCTTTAATAACCGTGTAAATTTACGTCTAGGTAAGACTTCTGCGTAATGTTTTGAAAGCTTTGCAATGTGCGTTCTACTAACTCATGTTAATAATAATTAATTATATAGTATTTTAAAGGACTATTTCCTAAAAAATATTAGGAAGCCTGTGGCGGAATTGTTAAATAGTTTTGGGGCTCTTGCCGACGTTCATTAATCTTATATATATGTATATAATGATCGTTACTACATATTTTATATTTTCATTTTATTATGTCTACATATTACAATATCGCTACAAAATATGATGAAAATTGAGATTTAAAATATGTTATTCTAATAAATATCAGTTTTATTTTTAGGAAATGCTGAATAGGTCTTGCAAGATAGACAGAGTTTTATTCCATCACGGCAATATCTTTGTCGCTTTTTATAGATTATTTGTACCTATGTATTCTGTACCTATGTATTCTGCTACTATTATTTATTTATTTATTTAAAATTTAATCCACAAAATGCACACAGGCGGACTTAATGCAAAAGGCATTCTCTGCCAGTCTACGTTAGGGTGATGTAGAACTCACCCGTCCCGCAGAAGACGCATCAAGCGCCGGAGAGCACACAACGATCTCCGGCCTCCATGAGCGCTGGCCTGGGGGTAATAGGGCTGCCCGTACCCTAGCAGAAGCAGGCCTGAGACGGTGGCGTGACGTGTTCCACGCACGCCTCTCAAACATGAAGGGGGGTTAGGCCCTCCATATTCCCATGGTGTGGCCGCCCTGTAAAAGAGGTGGCCAAGGTTTGCAGGGGTTCTTGGGTCTGTTCGTCTGTCCCCCTATGGTATATAACAAAAAAAAATATAAATATATATATATATATACATAAAATACCCAGGTCCCTTACAATAGACCCACTTATGACTGAACACCGTGTGGTTTTACTCGGTTCGAGTCCAACATACCGTCCACTTCACCGTCAGCTCCGGTGAGGTGAAGACCCGTGGGGGTTTCCACACGTAAAAAAAAGGGTCATGTAGAAATTACTGCAGTAGGTGTATTAAACAGTATTAGCAAATAAATTAAAGAAAATAAAGGAATAGAATACGGGTATAATTATTATATCAAGAAATAAACATAAACATATGTTAAATATATCTACAGAAATATAACATATATTATAACAATGGTGTACAAATAAAGCGGTATCTATAATATCTATCCCCATCCCAATTTTCATTGGGGTGGGTGTAATCAGTTCTCTTCTTCCATTTCACTCTATTAATAGTAAATTCACTGCATACTCCCTTTCTAGCCATATCCTCTTTCAAGCAAGCCATCCGTATCCATACTCCTATCCGTCGACTTACAAACATAAAACTTTCTAGACGACATTTTGTCTCCCTTCCCATTACATGTCCATACCACGATAATCTATTGTTCTTCAACTTTTCATCCACTAAAAAAATATAGCCCTGTCTCTTATCATAGTCGGTGGATAACATAAAGTTGATAGACATAAACATTCTTCATTTCTGCAAAGAAGATAATCTTTAAAAATATAAGAGGTTTAACCATTAATTTCTCAGATAGATTCGAAAACTAAGGGGTTATGACGTAGGAAGATTTTTTTGTATAATTTATTAATTATAAAAAAATGTGTATAAAATTAATATTTGTATTTAAATTATTAAAATGAAGTTCAGTAATAGTAACGTTTCTACATTTCTACAAAGTGATACAGTCGTTGCAGTAGTCTATCGCATATTCTTGTTTCAACAGTAAAATCATCCTAATTTTTTAGCCTTGCATTTAAAAAAATTACATTTAAAACATTAAAACTATTGTACTAAAAAATTAGGGCAACTTGTTTATTTTAAGTCTGGTACGTTAGAATGAGACGTCTGCCTGCCTGTATATTATATATGTATGTTCTGCTCTGCAATAAGAACTTTTATGGAAGTAATTTGGTACTTATGGATTTTTAAACTTCTTGCTTTCTAGAAGTATTTGAGAGTTTTATTTGAGAAGTTCCCTCTAGGGAATGTTTGCTGTGGTGAGATGTACCGCGTGGTTTTGACCCTAATAAAAATAAGCCCCTTGTTGAAGAGAAAATGAATAAATTGTTGAAGGGAATATGCTACAAGAAGGAGAATGATTTAGTACATGACACAAAATAGGTAGAATTTCGCTGCCAACATCATTGGAATGTATTGACATTATGCACTCTTTAACATCACAAGCAGATAGTTGAAGAACGGTTGGTGACCGAGTGTTGAAAGTGATGAAAGATATTGTAAAGTATTGGCTTTGCTAGTCTGATCATATTTAGACGAAGAAGAGAAATGTTGATTTAGCAAATTGATGTCAACTTTTTTTTTGGATGGTATGTAATTGTGACTTGCCAACACCCAGAGTTCGGAGGAATTTCCAAATTTTGCTTGAGTCTCCATTCTCGACCGAGCTATGAATGTATTGGCGTTGTACTTTTCTACACACCTTACTTAAGAGATTTCGTGTGCAATGTATATATCACGATTAATTTAGTATAGTTTAATAGTATAGTTTCAGATAGTGTAGGTATAAGAAAAAAGCTATCATTGTGACTTCTCGCTGATATAAAACTTTCATCATCGCTGCAGTTTGACATAACTATTGTAATTAAGAAATTGCTTATACTCGTATATATATATCTATATAAATAGAATTTCTTACATATAAAAAAAAAGAAGGCAAGAAACTCCAAGTACTTACAACTTCTTGTTGTCTGTTCCTGTTCATAAGTGAACAATAAAATATGAGCGCAATGCAATACATCATTCTGAAATATAAATACTAATAATGACTACCAGGTATATTTAAGTAATAGCAGTAAGAAGGTGACCAGACCCGATCAACGGAACTCTCTTACGTTTTCGTTTTCCGACTCAACCATATTAAAGGACACCGAACGAGCCGACACATACGCCAGGTAGGACTTCTAGGTGAGCATGACATGCTCAGAACCTCCAGGCTACATATGTACCTAGAATACAAATATAAATAAGTGATTACACAGTCCTCATAAGTCATACAATCATACAATCATAAAATACACAATACAATCTAAACCCATTTTTTATTTTATTAAAAGTATGTCAATTTTGTACAAAACGTATCAATTTCAGAAATAATAATAAAACTTATAATGGAAAATGTCAATATATAAGTAAATGTTAAATGATAAAAAAAATAACAGGTACATAGTCATTTACGAGTACATTGTCTGTACTCAGGAATGGCATACTTTGTAATAGGTATGCTTGTTTATAAAGCGTTCGTTATATGCGATTTTGTAACCAAAGGTGTAAAATCGAAAACCTATTTATGCGTGCGTTGCAAAAACTATTGACAATGGAACAAAATGATGTACTACGGGTTTTGTAGGTCTTATTAAGATATCACACTATATCACACATCATAATTTAGTCACAATAACCGCTTTTATGTTCATAAAAAATATTAAATCGTCTTAAGAAAGAAACTACGTTAAATGTGTATCGTAATATTAATCCTTATCAAAATTAAGCATTATGTTATTAACGGTATTTATGTAGAAGTAAAATACTTTTTGTTTTATTCCAATCGGACATAAGAAAAGATATTATCACGAGTATAAAAACGCAAAGAATTGGTACCTAATAATGAGATATTTGCCAGTTTTATCAACATAATAATATTAATCTTTATCGAAATAAATGTGTTGTTGATTAAGAGTATTTCATTGTGAACAAAATTGTCATTGAAATCATCAAATCAGTTTATTTCAATTAAGATCATACAAGGAACTACGCGGGTGAAACCGCGGGTCACAGCTAGTTATGTATAATCAGCAAATAACACTATTTTTGGTTGGCTATCCAGTAACTGGGGAAGTTAATATATACTAAAAAAAGAAACGGACCCAATTTGTTTCTTGATTTATATTAAATATTTAAAATAATGTAGACAGGATAAATAAAGAATTTAAAGGACGCGTTAATTGTTTAACAGTAAAATAAAACATGTTAGCTCCCGAGACCTGTTTGCAAAACCACTATTTTTATTTACTTTTTGGTTTGTATAGTCCCCAGTGACACAGGAATAATCGCTTTATTTTTGTTGATAATGTTAGATCCAACGGCCACACCGTGCTATTAGAAGGGCCCTGGGCCAATTCAGTGTAGAGAGGCGCGTACCCAGGTCAGTGCTCGTGAAGACCGGAGATCGTTTTTTTTAATAAGCCTACCATAATGACTCCACTCGTTCGGCGACGAGAGACCGCAAGATCGGCACGCTGCTGTACCCACGGTGTGCATCCTCGCGGCAGCCCTCGCAGTGGTGGCACACAAGCGTCGACTCCCGATCTATACGACATAGGCACTTCCCGAAGCTTCTTCTTGATATAACGACGCAAGGGTCTTTGGGTCCCAAGGCGCAGATTGGAATAATGAAATGTATACATATGTATGTATATTGGACATGACACATCTCATTAATTTGGAGGCAAATCAATGAGATGCGTACGCTCGCTCGCTCTCTCAACACAGGCTCCTGTTTTTTAAATTTTTTAGATAGCTGTAAATGGAAAATTTTCTATGCTAACAGTAAGAATTTACATAAAAATAAAATTACTTTAAAAATACATAATATAAATATTTTCTTGCATGTTTTCATCATCAATACCCGAATAATAAAACAACGGGAGGCAACACTTCTCTGCGTTTATGGTCCCCTTAACTTTTAAAGCACGAATAAAATTTAATTTCACTAGACATTGGAACTAATACGGAAGATTCACAAAAATATGAAAGAAATGAAATGAATAAAATTACAATAAAACGTTATGACCCATTTGTATTATATTTTGAATAATGCAGAGTTGGCGTAATAGTATTTTAATACCCCTATCTGTCTTTCGCCACAACCATTAGGCTCGGGAACAGTATATCTTGTATAGGTGAAGGGTACCCAATGTCCTATTCTGTCCTCCTGAAAACGTGTATGCAAATTTCCTAATGATCCGTTCAGTAGTTAAGACTTGACAGCGTAACAAAACAACTATGATATTTATATTTTTCAATGAAATACTTATAGTCAGTACTTATTATAACTAAGATTTTTATTTTTAACGATTAAAACGTTGTTGGGGAGACTCATGCCGCGAAAAATTACTCACTGAAATACTTACTTTTAGTTAGTTCTCTTTCTTATTCTTATCAACGATACTTATACTTGAATAACTAGGGCCTCGATTTAGTTTATATTATTGTAGTTCTATGAATCTGTTTATTAACAATTTTATATTATATGCTATTCCGGGACATCGTTTCTGTTGTTGGTCAATAAAGTTTTTCATTATTATTTTCCAACAATAATAGGAAGACCTAGACCATAGATTTTTTCATTTTATTTAGTTCATTATCGATTACATTTAAAATAAAAAGACAAAAAATAAGAGGCTTTTTCAACAATGTAAATAATGTACCAAGAACTGACACTGACATAGCTTGGTAAATGAATTGGTAATAATGGTAAATTATTTAATTACTCACAATAATCGCAGTCATATAACAGTAGCAAGAATCTCCGTTTCCGAAAACATATGTCTGTAATTAACATACTTCTAACAAACGTGTATTTGAATCTAGATTTATTGTTAAGCATCTATTAAACACACGAGGAAATAGAATGCTGCCGTTACGAGAAAAACGCTCGTTTATCCGGGAAGTGCGACACACTATGTACATACATACTACAATGTATATGTGCACACCTGATCAGTGTAAAAGAATCAATGTAACTTCATTGTTTTCCAAGCCAAGTCAAACTTCGACGAAACGGAATAAATTATCAACATTTCCTTCTAGAAGTGATTTAGGTTCGTATTCATCTTCAGTACTTGCATGTCAAATGTTAAAAAGTTATTATTTATGTAATATGTTAATAATATAATATAAATCTCATTTTGTTATACTAATTTTTTCATGGAACTATCTACAAAGATATAAAATGAAAAAAAAATAGGTAATAAAATAAGAATATTTTAAAAATAGTAAATGAAGAGACCAACGCCCTTTACAATAAGTTGTCTTTCGTTTAAACACAAATGGTTGATAGATGAGAAGGGTATTAATACAAGCCTACATAATTTCTTCTAGCGTTAGAGGCATGTGCTTTTTACCGTCATTTGCTCACTCTCTGTCGTTGATGAAGTCTCGATATTACTAATGCTTTTATTTCAATCATAGCGAAACAAATTGAAATTTTGTACTATAACTTGCTAGAAGCCGAGTCTACCAGTAGTTAAGGGCACAAATGTGGTACAACAAGAAAGTGGTAGATACATTTTATTATCTACAGGCAATCATGTACTTAATTGAACGATAAGTGAAAGTTTAGTAAAATCAGGTTTCTTTTTAAATGGGTCACCTTCAATCAATAAACAATCACGTTAAGCTTTGATTTGTTTGGAAATAGATCATGGTACAAATGTTTGGTCTTCGTAGTTGCAGTTTCGATTATTTAGAGCCGGCACCTTTACGTCTCCTCCAAAAACTATGCTTAAGTTAAATCCTAAAAAAATAACACGATATGCAGATGAAAGTTTTTTTTTTCTGTAAAGGTACCGGCACAAGAAACTGCGACCCTTGCTCTATATATAAAATATATCAAGAAAAGTGGTTATGCTTGTAACTTAATCAGAAAAATAAGATAAATGCGACACGTTAGAAAAGGAGAAACGCTTTTAATAAAGAAACTATTCGTTATTTTCAAATTTAGTTCTATAACTAATTCTTTACTTAATTTAAATACATGTAAGTATGCACTGTTAACTTAGGGCAAAGGAGTTAAGAGAGTCTTGACTATTAAATTAATTTATTATAATCGAGGGTAAAGTGTCGTGCAATTTAAATTTTATGTTCTTGAAGAATATTTCTTGTTTGTATTCAAACACTTTCTTTGGCCCTTCAGTAATATCGTGAACTGTATTCACTGATGATTGCATATTATTATAGGGTTGAGTGCACATTAGTATAAATCGAATATCTTCCAATGCTCTTATGAATTCAATGTCTTCTTATTTAAATTCTTATTTCTTGTAAGTATATAAGTCCTCATTATTATTTCATTTCAGATATATATTAAAATAGTTTATCTTCCAGATAAACTAATTTAATGACAGTAGTTTAAGCGTGATGTACATATATAATGATATAATAATATTATTTTCATAAAACAAGTATCAACTGCTCGTTTTCTGGATCTGACAATAGACAGTAAATTCAATTAGAAAGAAAATATTTAAGCGCTAGTAAAAATGCTCAAATCTCTATATAGTCTTATTGAGTACTTATATTTTTAGATACGGCATCATTCTACTAACAGAGAAATTATGTTAAAAATGTATAAACGCACGTTTGGCATCCAAAACACGGAAAGCTTAAGACTACTTCTTAAATTGCCAAAAGCTGACCCCAACTTAGTTGGTAAAAGACCGATGATGATGATGGGGATGAATCTTATTACATTGATATTAATGTACACATGTTATAGAAGTACTTACATTTGTTAGACAAAACCCCTTATTTGTTTGCTCGCTTAATGGATATAGTCAAACAAACAATGCAAAATAATCACAACAACTGGCTAAAACTGAGAAAATAAACTTAAAAAACACTTTCTCACTGCAACTTTGCACTTTGTAAATGTTAGGCATAATAGTTCTGTAACAGTTATTGTCCTGAGACTGTGGCGTGACGTGTTCCACGCACGCCTCTCAAACTGGAGGGGGGACTAGGACCCCCATATTCTATGGTGTTGCCGCCCTGGAAAAGAGGCGGCCAAAGTCTGCAGGAATTCCTGGAAGCATCCCTTCTTGGGTAAATCCAGGTCCCTTGCATTAGACACAGTGGTTTTAGTCGGTTCGAGTCCGACATACCACATCACCGTCAGCTCCGGTGAGGTGAAGACACGTAAAAAAAATTGTGATTGTAAAAGTGTTTATGTTTTGCAAGTAAATACATATTTTTATTTATTTTTAATGAAATACGTAATAATTATAAATTATCTAATCAACTAAACTCATATAGTCACGACACATATCACATCACATAAGCTCATTATATATATTTTGACTTGTAAAATTAATTTACAATAGAGGTTTAGAAGATAAAAAGTTCTGTTTTCAAAAACCACCGTTTGCGTGGTAGTCTTTGATTTTATAAGTTTTACAAAATTGCTTTCAATAACAACAGCTTGTCTGAGTCCTAACATACTCCAAGTTTGTATCTCTATTTATTTTGGTTTTACCGCTTTATATGAGTTTTCACGTTCTTAGAAGAACAAGTGACGACATTAGTGCTGTTCTATCCTTCATTTCCGCCTGATATCGATATCGTAATATTTTTTTATACTATATCGAGACAGACGAACAGACGGGTCACCTGATGGTAAGTGGCAACCGCCGTCCTTAGACACCTGCAACTCAAGGTTTGGCGTGAAGGCGTTTGAGGGTGATGAGGAATGGGGGATGCTGGGAGTGGAAAGAAAGAGAGGGGGAGGGAAGGGTATAGGGGGAGTTGGGTCTCCGGAAACGTCACTCATTTCGGAGAAATGCAGCGATTGGCGTTACTTTACAACCGGTTTTCTGTGAGGCCGCGGTATTGCACCGGTTGAGCCGGCCCATTTGTGCCTTTTCACTTATTCAACAATATTGTTTGATAATTGTTGTTGATATTTTATTTTATTTTTTATTCTAGTAAATAAAAAAAAATGGAATATGGAATTACCCTCCTCCCTTTCTCTTCACCCTTTTCCACTACCCGAATATCTCCGGAGCACTCTTGTGACTCCGGAGTTGCAAGTGTTCGCCGGAAGTGACTTACCATCAGGTGGCTCGTCTGCTCGTTTGTCCCCCTATATCATAAAAAAAGGTTCTTTTTTTTTTGTTTTTTTTTTTCTTTTTTTTTTAAAAAGACAACTCCCGCATTAGGAAAAACTCCTGTGTCGCGGGGGACTTTACAAACATGAAAAAAACGGACACAAAGAACACTCAGACTCAGAACAACAATTTGAAGATTACACAAAGTGTTGTCCCGTGCGGGGATCGAACCCACAACACTAGGCGCGGCAGCTTGGAGGCGAGGTGACCACTTAAACCGCTACGCCATCAGTGCAGTCAGTTCTGTTACATCTCTACTGTTAACTAGTGCTGCTAACAGTAACACAGTAACAGTTGTGTGTATGTGTGGTGTTCATGTGTATATGTAGACTATACGCAGTTTTTGGTTATAGCATTACTATGCGTCAGTATCAAAAGTTTTCTTCAGTAATAATTTTTCCTTGAATCATAACTTTATTAATCAAAATATGGCGAATACCTGAATATTTGGTTTGTTTAGCTATAATTTATTATGCTTTCCTGAAAAATGGACAACTTTTGCAGGCGGGTTTACAAAAAAAATCATTATTACTAAAAATCATACAAAATCTTCAACAGAATACCAGACCTGTTTCCAAATTTTCTGTTCCTTGATTGAAAAACAAAATTAGACAAAATGTATATTTATAACGTCATATGGCACAAATGAATTAATTTGAATACGGCATTTCCTGGGGTATTCAAGTTTTTTGAAGTTTAATAGTTTCAAGTTGCTTAAGATTAAATAGATGAAATTTCAACTCTGATCCACTCAAAAAAAAAAACTAACGTATGTATTCCTAGACCACAAGCCACAATATACCAACCTGTAATAATGAGTACAGTAATAACCTATAAAAATAAGGATATAAATTTATTATTCATAATATGAATCCTGTGCCACACCATCTGACATAAGCCCTTATTTGTTTGTCAGTTTCATGTAACTCTGTATTTATTGCCAATAATATTAACATAATGCCGCTTTTACCTGAGCGTTGTTTAATAAAATTCATTAATGTAAATGTGTAATTCATTTTACGATGTTTGAAAAGTGCATCTAAATACAAGCTAAAGCGGTTCAAGTTTGTCTTATTATAGACATCTTTAGATGGTAAGCTTTCTCTGAAGTTTACATGCCTGAGCTTCATAAGCTTTTCTTTGTGATTTACATAAATCAAACTCTTTTGACTCTCTCAAACATAATAACAAATATGATATCACCGTTCATTAATGTCAACATCGTTTCAGATGTTCGAAAGGATACCTTATGTAAAGCGATTGATTGGACTGATTGGGAGGAAGGGGAGGCGTCTGATACACCCAATTTATGCCCATCATAATTAAGTCCAACTTACGTCATAAACGGCAAGCCTATTGCCGTCCTCCAAGCACTATGACTGTATACCTAATAAAATAAACAAACCAACAAATGCAATGCAATTAATGTTAACTTACATATATAAATACGCTCATGCTTGTAAACCCTAACGGGTAGGCAAAGGTATATAAAACGCCCACATATTGCCAATAAGAATTTGGACCCACTAACATAATAGGGGGCAAGCCCATTGTCGTCAATCGGTCACTTTAGGACTATATATATACTGTCTGATAGATATCAGTCCGATCCCTTGGTCACCTTTTACGACACCCACGGGAAGAAATAAGGCTCTATTTTACTCTACCGAGAACCACACAGCAATCTAAACTTGCGCAGGATAACATATTGACATAGATTACAAATGAAAAAAGCTATAAAGGAATTTCCATAACAGTGTACCTTGGACATAGAGATTATATTAAAGAATGAATTTGAAGAAACGGTAAAGGCTCTTTCAATTTAGACGTTTCGAGTCGGACGGCTGCCCCATGATTACTATGCACCTTGCTAAATCCCGGAGCAGTGCCGCCGTAGGATGGCAGCAGTGCGACTTCAACCGAATTATATTTTGTAACATTGTTTTACGCGATTAGTTAAACCCACACTTAATGACTTATGACTTGTTAATATTCTCTATATCTATGTAAATCGTATACTTCTTTAACAATGTTTGTTAATGTGTGAGCACCATGTCTATCATAAAAATATTTTATCTGTCGTTGCTTCGATTTAATTATTTTTACCTGTTTCGGTATAGTGATATTGTTCTGGGTGCATCGTTTTCACACATAATTTTAATTATATATAATAATTAAACAAAACATTTTAAAAGAGTAACGGTGGAGTTTCTTGCCCATTCTTCTCCATACGAAACTACATTTTGGAATGGGTGATTAGAATCAATTCTATTTAAATGTAAATGTAGACGTTCGAAAGTGCCTTTTGGGCCTATTTGAAATAAATGCTTTGACTTTGACTTTGACCGTCTAAATTGAAAGCAAGACTGCGGTGCGTTCATATGTTAGTGCAGCAATGCCTAGATTAGTACATTTCATATTTAAAATTCCATAAAGCTAGACGTATTTCTATTTCGTTTATAAATTCATCTACATTAATATCATCTATTCTAAATTCTAAATGAAAAAAGTCTTTTATTCCCCGCACTACTCAACAACGAAATAAGCACGTTGTATTCATGACCTTACCGTGGGTGAGCTATGCATGGGCCGGCTCGACCGGTGGTGCGATACCTTGCGAGACCCAACTCCTCCTCTTCTCTTTTCCCTCCCCACATCCCCCCTCTCTAATATCTGATCGGCTGGAGTCTTTGGTGTTGCGTAGAGATGTAGCGTTACTTTGCATTCTCTATCACTTGTATCATGGGGAGTGCTCAGAGGAATTGTTCGGACTTATACCAGCCGCGGGTTTCCGCCATCATCCATCTCGCAACTCTGTTTTCATTAGCTTATCCGAGAAAATTTAGATACCCTAAACAATGCCTCGCCTCTTATTATTTGTATAACTTAATTTCAAAGCAACAATAGCACTGGTCTTGCCTGAACAAGTTGCATAAATTTTAATTTAATTTTCGCTAAGCCTCTTGTGCCTTCCATAACAAACAATCAGGTTGACAATTGAAGCATACAAAAACCATATTTTGAATATAAGTATGAGTTTGGTTTGCTTCAGACACACCAGAGGCAACTGTAAAAATGGTATATATCCGACAACGTTAGAAACTGACCCCAAACCTAGTAAGCGCTGTAGTGACTAAATATATGTATAAAAAGGCAAACTAACGAACTTTTTATTGTATAAATGAAAGCACAAGTTTGGTAATGAATACAGAAATAGTTACATCTGTCTGTCTGTCATCTTAATCTAGCCTTTTGTATGAATGGCGTTTTTAATTATGCCGTAGATACTATGTATGCTTTCGGACAAGGTTACAAAGCAAAAACGTACAATTGGACAAGACCCGACACAGAAACACAATCACCTTAGCGATGACTCAAGGAAATAACTACTTACTAGTATTTTCACTTGAAGAACACTTTAAATGTGAGTAAAATTTATTAATATTAATATTTATAACGTGATTCGTTGTTTTATTTACCCAATCTTTAAACTTATTCTATACCAGCAGGTTGATGGTGATTTTATTATTATATTTACTTAGTTGCGGTAAAATTTAAATGACTCCCGTATGTAGATCTATTGATAGTCAGAAACAAAAGGTAAGTAGTATGCTGAATATCACCTTAAAAGTGCAAAGGGATATTTAAGTCCCACGGGACACTTGCGGAGTCCTTTTTTGGTAGTTAGTAATGGATATCGTAAATAGAAAAGAGGTTTAGACACTTCCCCGCAACATAGTATATTTACACTAAATATCTTAATCAAGACACAACGATATATTGCCATAGGTACTCTATTTTTTAAGCATTTATTTTTTATTACAAACACAAAACTACCTATAAATAACATGAACGAGCCTACGAGTCTAGCGTTTTGACTTGTAACACCAAGCCTTAATTTTAACCTTGTCAACAAACATGTAAGATACTATGGGATTATTGAATCACGACAACTTGCGTAAATCGTGGGTAGTGATTTATCACCATTTAATATTTATTACTCTAAACACAAACAAATATGAAATGTGCCCTATACCGTAATAGACTAAGTTCAAATTTTTGTACAGACTAAAGGGTCTTCAAAGGTTTAATAGCCAGAAATTAAAATTCAATTTAGAATGGACGCGACTATTTCTTTGATTTTAATAATTATGATACGTGTTAAACAAAAAAATCCGCTCCGGTGAAGCGATTATATATGACCTGGTTAGTGTATAAAATATGTGTGAACATAAATACGGAAGAATATACAGTTTCGTACCACTTTATTACAATCACTATTGGTGGTCACATTACCGAACACGATAACAAATTGTGTATATCTTTCATATGTATTATATCCACATATACATAATATGTGATTAGGGTAAGAAGATAAAGGTGATTTCCATGCAGCAGCACTGTTTGCGTTGTGCTTCACCGAGTGAGTGAGGTTACGGGGGCCAAACCCTCCTCTCCTCATTCCCCTCCCCTCTTTCCTCACCACCAAAAAGTATTAGAGTTTTGAAATATATAACTACACAATATCTGCTGCTGAACCATCGTCAATTATATACCAATCTATAGTTAGAAAAGATTTACAGTAGCCATTAATGTTAGCAGTGTTTACAAGCCCCATAAACCACTTACCAAATGTTTGCTTAAAATTTGCCATAAAATTATATTTATCTTTATTAATTAATAATGTTGAATTAACATTAGATATACGGATATACTAGGTCTTAACGTGGTATGGTACTAACGGCAGCTATTAATAAAAGCTATCATGACTAGTTAATGAGTTCTTAAAAGCGTATTTAATATTACTTGCCTTCTTAGTGAGATGGTAAACGTTGATTAGAGACAGTAGATATATCACGGTTTATATTCTAATAGTAAGAAACAAAGTTTATAATCGATCAATACAGTGTTGTATTGGTGAAACCATTTTGTAAATCAAATTATTATATGCAAGCCTTCTTTTTTTTTTGCTAAAAATGCTGGAATTAGGTCCTTACTATTGACGCAGACTAATACTATAAACAAGTAGGTACATATTTTTAATTTAAAAAAAGTCTGTTCTCCCGTCCCATCCCGTGAGATACACGCTGCAATTTCGGCTTTATGACTCGTAATTAGTTTTTTATGGCGATTATTTGTTTTATTTTAAAATATCTTGTTTATTTTAATACTCTTTAATAATAACTATAATATAATATTAATATAATTAAGTGCATAAATATTTTCCCCCTTGAGAGGACAAAGTTAACTCAATATGAATGTACGGTCTGCAGCTATACCAAACTTTGCATTAATCGTTTTTTATCACACTCGAATACAAATCATAGCCAGATAGTAGATGAACACAACGGTGCAAAGATAGTTTAAAGTACAACAAGAGAAAAAGAATTAAGCGGAATCAAGGTGTAGCTGTCACTTTACACACTAATCACAATCGCAAATTGAAAAGGTACCATGTAAAAATAGAACAATAATCAAAACTATCATAGTACATGAGAACTACATGTGTGAGTCAACATTCACTTTGATTTTGAAATACAAAAATAACAGAAGATGCTTCTACATAATTAAAAAAACTGATGATCAAGGCGTATAGATAAAATTTATAAGAAGTGAAAGTTTCAAAGTAACTTACTTGGCTATTTATTTATTGAGTTAGTGGTTCTGTTTTACGTATAAACATGAAAATAAGGTTTATTATTATTATTGAATTTATTATTATAAAAAATAGAAGAAAAAAAATCAACCCATTATCAAAACGTGCCGCTCTACCTTTTAATGTGTTTTATTTTTTTTCTACTAATGACTACAATAATAAATTAAAGAATAAAAGCTTTCGGGGATGCCCGACTAGTTTCGGTTCCGACTCCTTGAGAAAGGTCTCCGAGTAAGCCGTCCAGCCGCGTAATACACACGTGAGTAAAACCGTATATTTAAATAAATAAAACAATAAAACTACGATACGGCCTATGTAATATCGTCTTGCGTTGGATATATGTACTCATAAAAGTATTTAAATGCATTGTGTATACGTATTTCACACGGTCGCTCATTACATTCATACAAAAGATATTGCATTTTTTTTATATAAATTAAAAAATTAAAGCTACTGAGTTCGAAATAACATTTCACCTTTCCACTCGTATAAGCGTCTTAAAATTATACTGAGATATTATGAAAAATACTATTGTTTCACAAACTAAACTCATATCGGTCTAGTTTAAAAGATAAAGTAACCAATTGTTACTTAAATAAAGATCAGTATTTAAAGATCCTTTGTGGAACACTTTTGAATCTAAACAATCATAATGGTCTAAAACATTATAGATTCCTGTCCTGTTATTATCTTTAACGTAAAGATGCTCATTCTCTATGGGCCTCTACCAAAGGCGAGGAGATCGTATAAAAAGTGCTTCTATTCCTTGCTTCCTTTAAGCTTGAATAGATTTAGTGTCCGAGTATGTGTTTTACATAATGAGGTTCAACTAAGCTAATGATAACCTAACCTAACCAGTTTATTACCAGATCAGCCCACTTCCGAAATTCAAAATGCCTGTATAAATATGTAAATGTGTAAATCCACGCAAGCTAAACCTAATTAACCCAATTTGTCCCACCACTATCACCAATTTTCATATTTTATCGATAAAACCCACTGACCGTGTTTTTGATTTACGTTAGAATCAATCCGGAATCGAGCGATATGCCGAGGGCGGGTCGGGTCGAATCTATCTTTGCAGAATTCAGCTACATTTGTTCGTCGACCGTTCCAACAGATACGTCGCGTCTGTAAGCGCGGGAACACTCTCGCCGGCCTTGGATCGTTAAAAAAAAATGTGATTGTTTTTTTTTATTTAGTGAATGACTGTCACAAATCTGTGGAGTGGTTTTTATTTTGGAAATAAACCTGGATGATGCTGGTTTGAACATTTACTGGTAAGTTTTATGGACATGTTCTATCCCACACAGGTTGCTTTTTTTTATTTAATCTCCTTATATTAATATAGATTAAATAAGTTATTGCCTAAGTAATGTATGATGGCTGCTACTACTTTTTTTTTATAAAGTTGTTAAAACATAAATAATCTAAAAGTGATTCTATTGTTAACTTAAGCTGTCATTTACACCATAAACTGGCAGCCGACAGATAAACACGAACATAATATTTACATACGAAAACAACTTACTTAGTTTAGTGACTTAAATGTCGTTGGACCCATCAATCGATCGACAACATACCTATTATATGTAGGTAGACAAGTGACAAATTTACATATTTCATTGTTTCAAATCATTGTGTCTGCTTATAAAGTAACATTTTATAGATATCTTCTTTTAAGTTGGATCTAATATGAAAATTTGAGACATTCCTTCATTCTTCATTTTATACTCAGATAAATATAGCCAATAAGTTATTTAATTTCTAAAATGTTACATGACACACACAAAGAAAGTTCTAGAGTAAATCTGGATTGGAGATGTAAATTAATAACGAAATTATTAATTTGTTTAATGAAATATCTATTTTGTCTATTCATAATAATAACAATTTAAAAATCATGTAATTGAACTTTTAAAGAAAAAATCATTTAAATAAAATACATTTGGATACATACCTTTATATTGGGAATCTAATGCAGTCATATTATAATATCTCTGTTGCAGCGGAAGTAACAATTAATTTAAGAGATATTAAATAAATAAATTATACTTACGCTTCGGGTAATAAGCCACTATTTAAATATCACCTATTTTCCATATAGTTTTCATAAAATCGATCAAAGTAAACTTTAGTAGTTTCCTAATTATTGACACTATACATACCTTTGTTCTAATACCTACGAATAATTACTTTATATACGAGATAATTAAGATAAGTAAGAAAATAATACTTCAATAAAATAGATTTTTTAGTAAGTATCTTCGGCTCTCTTTAATATCTATTGCTATTGGTAGGTAATTAGTGGTACCGGAAATATTTAATACGTAAATTTATATCAAAAGTATTGACTTGTCAGTTGTCATTTTCTCTTGTCTTGTCATCCAAATGACTTCTAAGATCTTTCTGTAAAGGTAATTACAAAAGTCTAGTCTAGATGGCTTACTAAACAAATGCATTCAATGTTTGCAAAATAAAATATGTATTTTAATCCAAAACAAAAAAAAAAATAGAAACAAAAATAAGATTCGTTTTGATCCAGAATTTCGAAATATAAGCTTTGGAAGAGTAGCAACTAAGTATGGTACTAAAAAGGTCGGATGGAGAACCATTCGACTGAGTTCTTTGTTACTACTAAATTGGGTAAACTAGTTTAAATGTCTGTTTGTAGCATAGCCCTTAGTTTTATTGCTAATCATAAAAGAAACGTGTTTGATCACAATAGTCTTGAGACAGTTACTCATAACTGTCACATTTTAAATTCAAAGCAGTTCATTGAAAAATGATTCTACGACAACTTTCTAGTTTCAAAAAACAAGCATATTATCATGGCGCATGTATGTTATATATCGTGTATATATACTAGAACAGCATATGGTGGTAAGACTGTATCTTATTCCGGATTCTGTATGGCTTTATTTCAAGAAGATACGTACTTAAATTTACGGTCCTCTAAAAATATTAAGCGCAAATTGTTGGAAAACTCGAAATCATTTACAGTTACAATTTGAATTTTGCAAAATTCGTAACAATTTACATTTATAAAATAATAATGATAAAGCTATATCTTAAACATTTTGTGATTTAGATTGTAAATATATTAAATGTTTGGTTGCATTACACAACCATAATAAATTAATTATTTCACAATCTTGAAAAGGCTGCCGTCGGGCTCCTCTAGTAAGCCCTAAAGTTTTTGAAACTTAGATACATTGCATTGCGATCTTGATACCTGTAACATTTTATTATATTTATGTTTGACCGGGCTAATAAACATATAATGTAACATACATGATAAACTTCTATTGAGCTTCGATCCGATCCTGATTATTTATGTATGCCGCTATCTTTTAATATTTTATTCGAAAGACTGTAGGTAGACTATATAAATGTTAATATACTCCTTTGAAATGTCTGTCTGTGAGTAGTGATGTGCGTTAAGGATTACCTTTTGACCCGGATGAAGTGTGTTACTGTTGCGTTTCTATTCAATGTTAACGATACTTAAATTTAATAAAAAAAAAAAACAAATTTTAGTATAACACAAAAATTTAACGATTAGATTATTATAATATTGTAAATAATGTACACGTTACTATGTTAGATCCTTTTCGTAGTATTTTTTTAACATTATTTAAAGGCAGCAGATTCTAAGAATAAAGTCTTGTATACGATCGAATTTTTTGACAGTTTTTTGTTTTAGTATTCTGTAAAAAATTGCCTCATGCAAAATAACATAAAACCAAAAAAAATTGAAAAATTACTGACTACAAACAAAGAAACACTAAAACCATAGATATATGTATATTGAGAAACCAAAATACACTTTACGATGACTATATAGGAAATCCACATGTTTACCACCACATAAATACATTCAATAAGCGAGTATTTATCAACAAGTCTGTAGCTCTATAGGAGGATACATACATTTTTAATGGTGAAGTGCTCATAAGTACTATTTTAAATGTTATCTCTCTATAATTTTTTTTATTCCAAAAATAATAATAAATGCCTAATAAAATACAATAGGTCTACAGCTTATGTAAAATATTTACAAGGTTAAACAAAACCTCTTACGCTCGTCTTTATACTTGAAGAAATACAGACATAAAAATGATTCAACCTTCAAAACTTTTGGCTTTTTACATTTACACTTTACTATTTTATATATTAATTATTTCTTTAACAATAAGTTATTAAAGATATAAAAAATAGTCGTTTATTTTCGCTTAACGGTATGACTGAATAGTTAGCAACGGGATTCCAAGTGAATGAAAAATGTAAAACCAATATGTACGTATTAAGTCTCACGAGTTCTATTTATAACAATATCTTTTACTGTGTAATTCTAACAAAGTTACAAACAATCGAGAATAATATATACTAATAATATATTATAATAGAAATATTAAGTAATTCTGCAGTGAATGCAAAAAGCTTGTACGATGTTAGGAGCACAGAAACACAGGCCACACTTAATGTATTATAATTGATTAAAAAAAAGTAAATAACCGCCTTCAATGCGTCTTTCCATTTTCTTTGCACATTACTTCAAATCGTAAAAACGTGCAATTTAAAAACTTATTCGTAATTGTTCTGGCTTATTTACTCAAATTACAGTATTACCACAGGACGCTTTCGAGTCTTTAAAGATTTTTTTAAAAATCGGTCGGGAAAATCGCTAATTATTATATAAAAGATACTCACAATCGAACAATAAAATCTCCTCCTTTTTGAAGTCAGGTCAAAATAAGGGTTCTTTTTTACCTTTTGTGGAACGTAATCCTAAAAGGTACCCACTGTTCCTGAAAGAAACCTGAATTTATTTCCAAAATCCTAATCAATTAACCAAAGATAGCCGCAAAGTTAGCAATAAACAGTAAACTGTGCAGTAATCAAAAATCAAAAGTTAGATTCATTGGTATTCTCAATAAGAAAATTATTTACATGTTAAAAGTTATAAAGCCGTTGTTGAATGTATCCAATTGAAATGATTATAAAATGTCCTACTGAGAAAAAATTAGTCCAATTAATTTTACTTAAAATATTCGTTAATTAATATTTTATTGAAGATAATTTTGATATTTCAGGTTTTTGCCACTATAAAACAGTTTTTGTTCTTTCCTCTCACATTTAAATAGATGCATTTTATGATGGAGTTATAAATCAATCTTGCGGTTGTAGGCCCACCATAAAGGCATCATTTTGCCAGTTAAGAAATAAAGTGTCTGAAAATATTTAGAAGTATTTTATACGATAACGGTGTAATATTTTAATATTCTTTAGCACAACATAAATCTGACTAATACTAAATTTTAAAGTATGTATGTCGTTAGCCTGGTTATTTTAACTGTTTTACAATACAAAAACGAGAAACGGGTTAGTTTTGTTTAATGTATTCCTTCGGATTCGGTAACCTACCGTGTATCTTCCAAGTCAAGATACAAAATTAATGGGTTCCGTATTTTATATAGTATTTTTATGTAATATGCATATTACATGTGAAGGTTTCAGAACATTAATAGAAATTGATTTGTTATTTGTTGGTTCATATTTTTTTTAAGTAATGTCTCAATATTTTATATAGAGAAAACGTATTACGAAACAGAGTTCAGGCAGTTTTTTTACCAGCTCTGATTAAGTTAATTAATGTCAATATTACATTTTTTTTATGCGATAGGGGGCAAACGAGCAGACGGGTCACCTGATGGTAAGTGACTTCCGCCGCCCATGAACACCCGCAACTCAAGAGTCACAAGTGCGTTGCCGGCCTTTTAGCTAGAGGTACGCTCTCTTCTTGAAGGTTTGAAGGTCGTATCGGTTCGGAAATACGGCAGGCGACAATTTGTTCCAATAGCTGGTTGTGCGAGGCAAAAAGCTTCTGGAGAAGCGCACAGTGGTGGACACATATTCTTAAATAATGTAATGTTACATTTAAATACTTACCTTCCTATAATTGATATAAAATAAAAACAAAAATAGAGACTATTCACAAACATGCATACAGAATAGCAATAACAGAAAAAAACAAATAGCAATACAAATTTCTTTAAGCAGAAGTAAGCCTGAGACGGTGGTGCGACATTTACTATTATAATGCTATATTATTATTTATAAACTACTACTAGTGGCGAAGATAAGGCGAACAAAAAATAAAAAGGTCTACTTAAGTTGCAGCGGTACCCAAAAAAATATTCTATTTATAAGCATCAGAATGTGCTCTTAATAAATTCACGCCATCGTTCACCGTTCAAATGCCATGCTACCATCTAAATCTATGTATAATTTATAACATTTATGGTATATAAATTTGTTTGAAATTTAATGGTTCTACGTTCTATACCTTTTATAGTATAATATTCTCACGACCTATACGTACACATTTATATATACTCCATTACATGAATCAATGTGATAGGATTTCCAAATAAATGTTATCTAAACTTGTGCATTCTCAATGTCTCTAACTAACAGTATAAAAGTATTTCTTAATCATTTTTTTCAGTCCGTCAATTCATTTATTCAGTCATTTATTTCATATTGGATTGGGTAGATAGAGACGTCCTCGAGCAATACACTTCCCAATTTATCCGTGTAAGCAATATCCACTTCCTTCTATGTTCCCACGTTTAATTCCTAATTGCTCGTTTGACGGCAATAAGTTTGTCCTCTCTTACGTTAGTGGCATCAAATTCTAATTTTCAAAAAGTGGGTGTTCAATACAGCTCAATACAGTTCAATGCCTGTATCACCGAAGGGGTGGCCCCTTCGGTGATACAGGCATAAGCGTATGTATGAATGTAATTTCATAGACCCCGTGGTACCGCGTGTATTCAGTATTTAGTAACGTAATATGATTTTTAACCACGGCAAATGATCTCATAGCGATTTATAATTATTGTTTTATGTGGTACTCATTGCTACCAATTAGTTCCAGCTATATGAATCGGGGTAATCTTTTTACAGTTTAAAGCTATCTTTACACTTGACTACGTACCACCCAGTGAGGTTATTTTTGTATCAGTCATTGTTCTATACGTGTAATGTTAAATTTAGTGTTAAATTTTAATTAAATGAAAAAGGTGTTTAGTGATTTAGAGGGCACGGACTTCCAGGCACCAGCCAGTTCGAGTTAAAGATATACGACGCTGACTTGCTTGAGTTTTTGCTTATACTCCCATTCCATCTATATAACCAATATCCTTTCCTTTCCTTTCTATCCTCCCTTTCCTTTCAATAAACTCTAAATTTTCTAATCTAATTCCCAAAGTGCATGAATGACGGCAATAGATGGGATAGGCAATATGCCTGCCCTTTATTACGTAAGTGGAATTTAATTTTAACTGGCAAAATGTGTGCGTTTATTAGGCCTCTGCGTACCCCATTGGGGATACAGGCGTTAGAGTATCTCTGTAAAAAAAGATAAGAAGTTCGATGTAGGATTATATATATAGGTGTATACAAGATTACTTTCAAGAACATTTTAATATATTATAAAAAAAATATGGCTTTCCATGGTTAACTTTGACAGTGCGTCATCATTTATACAGTTTTAGAAACATTAGTTTTGTAAATAATAATAATAACAAAAATGTATACTTTTCTAAATTATACCAATGTATATAATAAATAAATGACACACAACAGATATTTAATATAAGAAAGGGGAAGAGGACGATGACGAAGAAGAAGGACCGCGACTGACACACACCACACGACAAGATACAGACTGGTTAGGTTCCTCGCATACAATGAAACTACACATTACATTTTAATGTCATA
Source organism: Tyria jacobaeae (assembly GCA_947561695.1). Classification (NCBI taxonomy): domain Eukaryota; kingdom Metazoa; phylum Arthropoda; class Insecta; order Lepidoptera; family Erebidae; genus Tyria; species Tyria jacobaeae. Next base: position 10,969,491 of record OX387224.1, on the reverse strand, counting down.
TACCGTTTATATTTACTTCATTAATTTTAATGGGACATTAATATCCTTTTTCCCTTAGGTTACGGGACGGGGTATTTATAAAACCGACTAAGGCCGAGATGTTGAAACTAACACAGATTTAATAAATGAAAATGACAACAGTAATGCGATGTTTATTTAATTGTCGAGAGAATCGATAGTGATTATAGGTATTTGATGTCTCATAGGTACGTACCCTGACAATATACAGATAGTCCTTGTGGGAACTCTAAAGGTTTCTATTTCATTCTATCTTAAATATATTAAATAGGAAATGAATTCTAATTTATCAATGAGAAATGCACTCGCATTTCGTTCGCATTCGTATTTACAGTATATCGTAATTAATAGTCTTTCAATGTCTTGCAGAGACGTAGTCATTTAAAAAGATATTAGAAATACAAGCGATTAAATTGTGATATTTACCTTAGAAACAGGAAAACACATGCTAATCGTTTTGGTGAGCGGAATATTGATCCGCATCCCAGTAGGGGTCTAATAGCCGACGCCGATGCAGGCCCATACTCAATGGAGATCTACCGTACCTTGTATTTATTGAAAAAAAAAAAAACGAAACATCTTTGAAAGCGATTTACTTAAGGTATTTTTTTTGTACGCATATTTTTATCCAGTTAGGCAAATATTTAATTTCTACAAATAACAAGCTACTTCTTTGATAGCAATTGTTACATTGATGCTGATTCTTGTCATTCTTGTAAAACTACATTACGACATACACAGGTAATTATTGATTACTTAATAAATGTTCACTGTAGAAAATTAGCAATCGAGAACTAAGTTAACTACCTCCAATATACCCGCTGAGATGATTTATAACTTAAATTTAAAACGAAGTAGGTACCTACCAACCAAGAATGATTAAGTAGGTATCCGTTTAACATTTGAAATTAAAAAGTGATGATACTTATGTTGGTAGGTTTTTTATGTGAATATAGAAAGTTAATAACGCTTCAAATATCGCAGAATATTACACGGATTGTTATTATGCTATTATATGTTACTTCTACTTATCCGTTTAGACAAGATGATTGATTCTATCAAAGTCATGGGGATAAAAGATTGTAAGTTAAATAAGTATGAAACCGAATTAAACTTTAGTAAAAGTAGCTTTTAAAGAGCTGAATAATTTAAGAATCTGTTTTCTATTTATAGTTGTTTTGGGTTAGTTTCTAAGTCTCGTTATGACTTTTAGTGTACTATTACAATTTATAAAAAAATAGTTTTTTATACCTTAGTAAATAAGCACACGGCTTAGTGTTTAGTAGTTTCTTATGCCTGTAAACACTTTCAACATAAATTTTGTCACTGGTAGTATTGTAAGTTGTCAACCACTCCTCCTATAGAACTCTGTTGACCCTATTTACTTGAAGAAAAGATAGAGATCATAGTTATAGATAAGAGATCATATACCTATATAAGGTTACCATGCCTAAGGTTTTAGTCAAACCCAAACTTTCAGACGAGCAGTTGAGTTCGTGCAACGTACTTACATACACACCACACCGTAACGTCCGCAGCCACCGCTACGTAGCGGACAGTTACCACCTTACTTTTGATTTATTCATATGCTGGGTTCTAATTTCCATTACTTTCTTTCTTTTTTATTTAACGTATGGCTACACAGCATTAATAATCCTGAGTTTAATATTATAGTTATGTTACTAAACACCGGTCAGATGATGATGTGGTTTAAATTATTTTATATGGTTTTATTAAAAAAAAAGCCACAGTACCTGTATTAGTGTTTATAGGTACTTGATGTTTGAATGACTCATTATCAACATAAATAAATGTTAATTTTCTTTTCATAAATCAAGCTACGTACTTTCCCAATCAATTAACAAAATAAATTGTTACTATTCAAACTATACTAACCCAAGAACGATGAAATCTTGGGTTAGTATACTAAAAATAATCGAAAATCGATGACCCACCGATTTTTAATTTAATTTACATTACAATCGATTTAGATTTTCATTTTTTACTACTAGCTTTCCCTTATTAAGTAGTTAGAAAGAAAGATAACATGAATAAGAAAAGTTTTGCATAATATTAAACTCCCGAAACTGTTATTTAAATAAAGATTTCCATAGACACTTCAACAGTAACTGGTTTGTGGCCAAGTATAGAATTATTAAAATAAAAATATAGTTACATTATGCTTCCAATCCCATAACTGTCTTGATTAAATCTCCCAAACGTTAACGCCATAATATATCGTATTTGATGGAAACGAACTACTTGTCTAGAATTATCTTAATGATATTTATGAGTTTAATCAAAAAACAAACTGTAAGCAGCTACACAGATTTATCTATAATTAATCTAGGCATAGGTTTTATATGCACTAGAACAAATATAAGCACGTTTAAAGAAATGTCATTTAGTAAGTACATACATATAAAAAAAATAGATCCGTCCGTCTGTACTTAGCAAGGAAAAGAACTTGCGACCCTTGGGCATTCAGCGTGAATGTAGTTTTACTAAAAAAAAGAGGAGTGGCGTCGCTCTTTACATTCTATTATTGTACGTTTCGTGATGCACTTGTGACTTCTGGTTTATTATAAGACAATTATTAAACATTTATGTACATTTTAAATTAAATAGTTTATATAATATTCCCACTACTTTCCCTCGTTATGTTCTAAAACATCTCTTTTTATGAGTTATGCATAACGGTACACTTTTTTAATTCTGTTACGTATGTTTTAAATAATATGTAAGTATATAACAGTTTCTCAGTCTCGAAGAACGGGATGTTGATTATTATTATTCCTATTCTCCGATTACCATCATTTAATAAGAGTTTTACCGTTTACGTATGTGATTAATGCCGTTGATCTCTACATATGTATGACCTTAGCCTTATAAAAAATACATCTAGTTACATATTTTAAGTATATAAGTTGGCTAACTGTTGCTACTGGTGTTACAAATTGAATAATATCATTATAAATCACCCTGCAACCTCACAAACTCTCAACTTCTTCCTAATGTTCCTACCTATCTGTGCAATACATTTCTATGTAGATGTAATAGTAGACGTAACGAAATTTATTCTGTCTTGAATTAACATACCTGGTGATCATGATAAGTACATGTGAAAAAAGTTTGTTACCTAAGGAACTGGAGGTACTTGAATAACTACTTCACTTGTATAATTAAATATTTAACTAAGTAGGCTTTCGCCGGAGTCTCACCTGCGTTTATTGTCACTGCTCTGCTTCTAGCTGATGTAGCCCATATTACGCGTAAATAAATACCCTATCCAATACGAAAGGATTATTCAAATCTGATAGCCTCAGAGATTTTCTAAACAAACATAAAATCTTCAGCTTAATAATATTAGTATTGATAATCAGTGCTAAGTAACCTGCTGTATTTTATAACGGTGACTGCCTGCTGTATATGTATATAATTTAAATTTATAAAAGCTGTTGTATTTTATAACGATTTTCAACGAAGTATTACTGTACAAAAATACTGTTATATTTATCATATTAGTTTGATGTGTTCAATTCCATCATCTGTTAACTAAGTGCACCTCATCTTAGCTCATTCAGTATATATGTAGGTATGATCTCACATTTTCACAAACATAGACCAAGACAATTAAAAAAAACATTCTTAATAAAACAATCTAAATAAAATATATTAATTTTTTTTTACATTGTCTTGGCCTATGTTATATATAAGCCACTTCAGCGCTGTTCTTATAGCGCAGTTATGTAAAATAAAAGTGTTAAAAATTAATAAATACTCTTTTGTAAACAATGAAATAGCTACAATTAAACTTAAATTTAAAATCTTTAAATACCTATTACTTTAAGCAACTTGTATTCAACACATTATATCTCGAATATTACATTCTAATAGTCTGACCTAAACTAAAGGCTTCTGTGTCGTGTTTGCTGTGACGAGTCCACGAAACTGTAATTAATAATGTATTTCGGATTATACTAAATGTATAAAACTTCAGTGTGTTTATTTAATAACACAAATACCTTAATTGTTTATAAACAGATGCTAAGTTACGAAATATGATGTTTCTAAATAAAAATTGTTTAATAATAACGTGCCGCATTAAGGGAAAGTCCGATCAGGTGTTCAATGATCCAAAACCAACAATCTACATACTCGTATGCTTAATGATTCATAAAACATTATGAAATCACTCGCATATTAATTTGCAAATGGAACAGGCTAAGAAACACTACAAAACATTCTTTATATGTTTTTTTTTTATGGTAGTTTGTTTGTAAGGTGTTGTAGTTTTAGAGATAAGTCTCTGAAATTACCAGTCAGATTTGAAAAATTACTGTTTTTTTTTTATCTTAAGGGTACTTAACATAATGCTACCTCCCTTGCGCACCTGCTTTTGCAGTGATCGAGCACATTTGATTGACTTTTGTCCCCTTGACTGTTTTGCGACTCTTGTCGAATCTGTATTATAAACTGTTAAATTATAAAAAAAATATTTTAATTTTATCGCTAATGATATGTATTGAGACTACATAGATACTAATAGAATGTTACGAATATATATTTATTGTCGGAACTGGCTTTCTTTTTAGACAGGATTTTATATAATGATTCAAATAAAATTTAAGGTCAGTAGATCACAAGTTCTTCCAAAACTAGATTCTCATTAATAAATTTAGTATTATAATGATTATCTAGAGTTTGACGGCTTCTCTTAAAGTCTTAGATATATTTTAAAGTGATATAAAATGGCCACCAGTTGGACATAAGTTTTGCAAAGCTGGTTTCAATTACTGATAATACCTACTATGCACTCTACATACATACGGGAGGCCTGTGTCTCCGAAGGCTAGGCATGAGGTGTATTAAACACCCATCTTCAGCTAATTAGAATTTGGTCACGCTAACGTAATTGGGGCAGTTTCCATAGAATACTTAACGAATTAAAGTTGGGAAAATGTTACTTACCCCTAAGGGGTAAGCAGAGGTATATTAAACACCTACATTTCACCAATTACAATTTGGTTACACTAACATAATGAGGGGCGAGTCTCTTGCCTTCAACCAGTCTGATAGAAAACAGTCCGATCCCTTAGTTGCCTTGTACGACACCAGAGAGGGGATGTCTCGATTGTACCTGACCGAACGCCACACGGCTGTTTCACAGAAAAATTATCTTATTCAATATTGGGAGTATATTGAAAGGGAAAAATAAGAACAAGGGATGGCAATGGAAGGCAATCATAATTCTAATCTTAATCTTAAAATAAAGATTAGAAAGAGGAATTATGATTAGGAAATTAGATTCTTTATAATTATAGAAATGAGTTTCGAAGTCGTGTATCATATTATTCTGATATATGTATTACCTTTTCAACATAATATTATACGCTATTACAATATTGGACAAAACTTTATTATGTTAAATGGTGAATTATTACCAGTATACCATATGTCCGATGTCTTTTATGTTTCACACAAATTAGTTTGTCAGAAAGCGGTTCGATAGGTCGGGAAACTGATAGAATACTTTTTCAGACATAAGTTAATTTGACAAACTTGAAGATAATAAAGTGTGGAAATAATTATAAAATTATATTGTATAACATCTGCTTTTTCTTCATTATAGGTACGAGGCAGTCTAAACAAGTTTGAAAAGCCGCGATTTTGCTGATTTTTAAGGTAAATGAAATAATATATAATTTTACGTAACGTAACGAGGATATAAAGTACCAATGTCATCCATTTATATATAATAATGTTCCGTTTAGTGATTGATCATAAGCATTTTTAAAATAATCTATTCTCATTGTAAATGCTTAAAAGCGTCATTAAACTTGATTGATTAAATGTTATATCTCGCACTTTAATGCTAAATGTTTTAAAATCTATGGTACTCATATGATTGATTAGGTTTATAGCAAATTTAAAGACCTAATGTTTGCTTATCGTATATTATTTTAATGTCAACGTAGTAATGTTACTACTATATAGAAACAAAAAATAAGACAAAAGAGTCCGTGAATAAATTTTCAATTAACGTTCAGAAAACGGAACTGTTGGATTTCTGAAACCTACTATCGGAACTACTATTATCGACATTTTTTTTTATACTTTACTGGGGCAGACGAACAGACGAGTCACCTGATGGTAAGTGACAACCGCCTTTCATGGACATCTGCAACTCAAGTGCGCTGCCCGCCTTTGAGGGTGATGAGGAATGGTGGATGCTGGGAGTGGAAAGAAGAGGGGGGGTGATGAGGAGATGGGCACGAAGAGAAGGGGGATGAGGAGAGAGTAAAGGAGATATTGCGAGTTACTCATTTCAGGGAAATGCAACGCAAGCGTTACTTCACAACTGGTTTTACCGTGAGGCTGTGGCATCGCACCGATCGAGTCAGCCCATTCGTGCCTAAGCATGGCTCTACCACTGTAAATTATTGATTAATTTGGATAAGCCGCGAAACTAGTATATGTATATATGTATATGTGCATGTACTTTGAAATTATTTTGATTTATTTAGTTAATGATTTTATTCATATACGTTTTTTTCCACCGGATGCATGAATGAACAAATTAGTAACCATATAAAGAATCGCACTTGACACTACGGGTGAAGCAAGTCTAAAATAAATATACTCGAATTTTTCTTTCATCATAATGCCATTAGTCAATTTTGCTGAGTCAGTTTCAATGTTGGCATTTTGACATCTTTACTGTGACCTGTAGTGACTTATCTTTTGGGCTCTGTAAACCTTGTGAAATTAGGTAGTATTTGAATTGGATCGTAAACTTACAATTGAAAGTGTGTAACCTCAGACAAATAAACCCGTAATATTTATTAGACGTATGGTGTGCACTGCAACATTACGTTTACCGATCATTTTTTCTGACATCACAAATGTATGTATGATCAATTAAATTGGGTAAGGCGTCTTGGAACCGTTTTGAATTGAATTAGTTTGAAGTCGTTACGTGACAAGAGAACCTTAATACATATTTTTTCGCATAAAGTTACGATGACGATTTTTCTAACAAATATATGAAACAAATAATTCAAATATGGCGTGATTTATTTTTATTTATTACATTTATACATATGTATGTATATACATCCCGGAAGTTGCCTAATGTAAATTACTATAACTCAGCATTTATTTCAAAATAATTTATATTTGCATTAGCCAATGCAACTACATGCATAACGTTATACATTTACTATTTAATTTTTACAAAACAAGCATGATTAACAGATTTAACTGTGGTAGAGCTATGCTTAGGCACGAATGGGCCGACTCGACTGCGATACCACAACCTCACAGAAAATTGTTGCGACGATTTGTTCCCTGTGGAACAAATTGTCGGCTGCCGTATTTCCGGATCGATACGACTTTCAAGCCTTCAAGAAAAGAGCGTACTCGGTGCCGGCAACGCACTTGTGACTCTTGAGTTGCGGGTGGCCAAGGGCGGCGGTAGTCACTTACCATCAGGTGACCTGTCTGCTCGTTTGCCGCCTATAGTAAAAAAAAAAGAAAAGACCCAACCCCCTTCTTCTTTTTTCAGCTCCCCGCATCTCCCATCCCACATCATCCTCAAAGGCGGGCAGCGCACTTATGACTCTTGAGTTGCCAATTAACAAAAGATGATAACTAAATTAACCTATGCACGATACGGCAAGAAATAGATGCTCATCTATTCCTTGCCATGCCGCTTACTAATAGTTCAGATATAAAATAGATGACCTTCAAGAATAACTAGTTGATAAGTGAAATCAAACGTGCGAAGCTAATACGAATGCGTGATCAAGCATATTTAGGATGCGGTTGTAGTGGAAAAGTAGGGCTAACAGTAATATAATTACTTGAATGCATTTATAGAATGACTTTTTGCTGGATAGTTTCTTATTTGTTTGATTGTGTTAATTTTTGAAACTAAAGCAGACTAAAGAAGTGTTTAACACAAAATTTAATTATGGCCTCAATTACTTTACTTAACAGATTTAGGCTCATACTCCGGCTCTCTCTTTCAAAGGGAATTTCTCTGTAGAAAGCTATGGCATTTCATAGAAAATATACGCGTCTTATTAAGAACCATATACCACACGATGTTAAATAAATATGCATAAATGCAGATTATAAAAAATAGTTAATTATCGCTCACGGGATTGTATATTGTTCTTTTCTTTTACTTTGTAATACTTATTAATTGTGCAATGGGAAGTAAAAATAAATATTTTAACTACTATTATATTTAGGATCCCCGGAGCCTCTTATGATATTAGAAATTAATGAAAATAGTTCTGGTAAACAGACCTAACCATAAATCATAAAACTACACAGTTTATTTTTAATCATTCATTATGATTTCATACCTATATATTACACCTACACCACCTCTCTTGCTTCTTTCTTTATAGTATTTTGCTTAGTGACGATGCATGTCTATTTCGAGCCAATATGATGGTTTGGAAACTGAAGCGTTTCAAATGATAAGATAGCTAGTAGGTAGGTACTCGTAATTTAAAAGTTCAATGTCCAAAATTTTCACTTAATGTTTTGTCTTTCTGTGTTCTAGTGTCATTAGTTCTAGCTTATATAATCCATATGTAGATTGATATGATATGTAGATTTAAACATTGAAATGTGACATTTTTGGTTTTTGAATTAGGTATGTAATTTAATTGAACATTTATTGTAAGTACCTTAATCATACAGCCCGCTGTCGAGACTCAATAATTTGATGTGCCGACAATGTTTTGACCACACCCCCCGCGTTAGATGACGCGACGGGCAATCTATGCCTTTCAATGATTTAGAGCCCATTAACATTCATTATATAGAATTATGGTACATATTTATTTAATTAAAAGCGCGTTTAAAAGCAAACTTTTACATTATTAAAAATTTAGAAACATTAGGCCATTTATTATTTTGAAGAACGATACTGGTACGATGTTACATCAATGGAGACGATTAAAGATGAAAGTTCGTGAATACTATTAAACGGTTAATTACTATGTTTATATCGACTTGACTGATGCCTATGCAGTACAGTAAGAAATGTAGAGGTTATTTTGGGAGACGTTGAAATAATTTCTCTATTGGAGGTATTTTGAGAAACTGACTGGAAAATATTTGCTTCTGAAATGCGTTTACCGCGGAGTAAGTAGGGATGTAAGTAAGTTAGATAGATTGACTGAAGGAGAAATGATGTGGTTAGAAAACGCAGTCGGTTAAAAGAGGATATAGTGACAACAAAAGAGAAAGGAATACTGCGTTGGTTTAGGCATGTTGAAAGAATGAGTGAAGAGTGACTATGACTATGTAAAGCAATTAATAAGGCTTCTGTAAGTTAGTTTTTTTCAAAAGTGTCATTTATTTTGGTGTAGGGGTAAACCCGTCCCGACGACCCGCAGCTGTTATTAAAAAAAAAAATACCTAACCCTTCGAAGCAAGTACAAGCTGCAGGTTGATGTAATGTGAAATTTGTAACGCGGCCTCCGTAAAGAAAAAAGCGTAAGTGTGATCTACTTTCTATCATCATTATGTCATTCGTTACTCGTTCTGCCGTAATTGACTTAACTCGATCAAGTTTAGTTAAACGAAACCAGATCAACACGTTGCCTTACGTGTTATGAACTTAATCAGTTCAATCACATGAAAGTATTTTTAGAACACGTCTATTGAAAGCGAAATTATAATATAATTATTATTTTAACAAAAGGTAGAAAACGTTATTAATCGTGATCCAGTATTGATACCTAAATCCCTGAAGAGTTAGGCAGAGGCGTCTCAAGCACCCACTCTTTGTCAACCTGGGCCACCGTCATCTGGGCACTGTATGACTCCATATATACTGTCTGATAGAAAACATGCCGATCCGTTTTACGACACCCCCGGGAAGAGATGGGTTTGACCTATTTTACTTAACCAAGAACACACTTTTGTTGTTGTGTTCTTGGTAGTCTGTTTTTATTTTAATCTATCTTAATTCGACTATGCTGTGATTTTGGCAACGGGTGGCTTTTATCTCTTCCACCACTGTAACACTAAAATCTCCTACAAAATTATATCCTCTGAAGGTGGGGCACAGATAAAAATACGAAAATTAGTTTATATAAAAAAAAATATGACATTGTAGAAATCTATACAATATCGTTTGCCTATAGGTTAGGCTAGGTTAGGCTAGGCTAGGTTCAAACCTTCACAACATCAAAATTGAGACGGTATAGCGATGCCTCGTACCGATGGATTAAACATGAGAGTTTTCATAATAATTTGTAAAACAATAAAAAATCTGGAATACAAACCCTATCCTTTTTTGAGTCGGTTAAAAACTTTAATAGACCCCCTAGATCCGAAAGTCATGATCAAATGAGTAATTTACAAACAACAAAGATATTATTTCTAAATTTTACACTGTATTTATTTATGCCTGCACGATGGTTACGAAAAACCGAATAGATACTACTTACATAACTACTTATTTGAACCACAATGCGGAAACCTGATTATGAAGATGAGAAACATAAATATTTATTATAAGTACTGTATATAACATTGTAACTGTATATAACATTCATTCAGCAGTGGACGGCGTTAGGGTGTTGATGATGATGGTATCACATTCACCGAAATTAACACTAAAATTCTCCGAATCTGTCGCTTGTTCAAAATTCCTTTATCCTAGATATGACACAAAGTCAAACAGGCCCTCCTGTCTGGTATAAGTTAGAGTTTTGTGTCTTTGAAGTAAAGGAACTAATAATAGTATTTTATATTTTATTAATATTGAATTTAGAATACGAATAACACCCAAAAGCTTTTATTCTACAAAATAACTATTAGAAAGTATTTAACATAAGCACAAAATGATTCAAGTGAATCAGTGTCTTAAAAAGTATAACGGTAACACACGCACCTAGCCACTAAGAATACGATAAATGACCCATTTCAAAGAAACACAAACTTGCGACACCTATTCGTCAATAATAAATAATATTTTCGAAAAGACCTCAAAATGCAACCGTTGTTTAGTTAACGTAATAAAACGACTTTAATCATTTAATAAGACGTATCAAAGTTTTAAATATGCAAAACAATCTTTTTCTGTGTACTAGTTCTCAGCAGTATAGCTGAGGCACTATTTCAACATATAAACGAAGTACAATATACATAATTATGCAAGTATTATTAGAAAAAGTGGTTTTACTTTCATTTTTATACAATAATGAATTCACCTTGACGAAATTCAGCCAATGAGTGAATTGTCAACCTCTTTCACTGTATTCACACAGAATACTGATTCAAATCAAAAATACAAAAACGAGTAAGTTTCGTGTTCGATGTCCAATTTAATAAGGTTCAATTCATCAAACTTCTTCGCGGCAACGACTACAAAACTTGTTGCATAAAGTTCATTTCTGATTGTGCTTTGACCATGTTTCTGAATATCGGAATTAGCTCATCTAACCAGATGACCCATTCAACTTCGCAGGATAATTCATATCCTTTCACTATTATAGAATATACTCTTTAATACCAACATTCCTTTTTCATTAAAATAAAGCTTCAAATTCTTACAAGACACGCGAGATCATCGGAGAACTTGACTGAAAATTCCGAAGCATTCTATGACTTCAATGGACGAATTATTTGCAGTGCACACTATACCTTTGTGGAATGCATTGCTTCTGTCTACGTCTATTCAGACGAGCACCAACACTCACAAGTTTAAAAAAAATACTGAAGGAGCATTTCCTAAATATAACAATTTAGGAAATTCGATGAGGACCTTGATATCGGGAATCTTATCTTTACCTATCTCTTATTACTGCATTTTTAATGTTTTTATGTTGTATAAGACACTTACACTTACAGAAGTTTGTCGATGTGAAGGAAATGGCAAATATGAATCGTATTTTTATTGTTGTTAACTTATGATACCGAAGACAGAAGTGAACTCTACTGATCTGACTTAAAATAGATTGACACCGTTCTTTTATACTAGAGTCCGGTGTTGTTATCGCTCGCTGCATTCCTGTTGTTATCGCTCGCCGCATTCCTGTTGTTATCACTCGCCGCATTCCTGTTGTCACTTGACCTAGATTCGGCTTACTAGAGAGTGATAAGGTTGGGGTGTTGCTTTACTACACTACATTATGTTCGCTACAATGTATATACGTGTAATAATACTAATAATGTATGTATGTGGTGTAGTTTTTTATATGAGTTTGTATATATCAATAGTCTTCGACACGATCACTCGTCGTCGTCGCCGTAGATCACTCAGGAAACTTCGATCTGTAAATTGTAACTTCCTCTCATTCTTAATCTTCCTTTCAATCAAGTGGTTTCCTGAAAGAGATCGACAAGGCCGCCATTGGTACAACTTTTTTTATGTTTATTTTCATTGTTTTACATTTCTAACTTTAGGTCATAAAATTTATAGGAAATAATTATACCAAATTACATTGTTACGGTATTGTTTTTGTACTATAGAGAGTTAAGCATCAATGTATCTATCCCTTTTTTTATGTTAATCGATTTTTCCGCCAATTTTTATTGTTTGTTGTCAGATTCTACTCCTGCGATGGTCCCATTGTAGCCAAGTAAGATTTGATGATGGAATCTCAGGGAAATCGAGGGACACCTTCAAGTTACAGGCACTAACAATGCTTTGTCATATATTATAGAAAGCTATTATTTGCATAAAAACTTTCGTGAATTCAATTCATATTTATTTACTATATATACGGTTTTACTCTTTAAGGTACACTCGGTTTTATCTTTTTAAGTGTATTTTTTCTTATATTTTATATTTTAAAAAAAAATATATATATTGTTATATAAATGAGATTATTTTTTCCTATTAATTATACAATGAACAACTACACCAGTTTTTTTGTTTTTACAAATGTAATTTGTAAAATATAAAAATGAAATTTGATTGTAAAATTATTTTTTGTGTTAGCCAAATTGCACTGTATCAATGTATTATTTACAAAATCATCAATATTATACAAATGTTATCATAATATCACTTACCATTGATTAACAAATTGCATTGTTATAAATTGCTAGCTGTTTTACATTACATCAGCTCCATAACAAACAATCGGTTACGCAAGCCATCTGTCTTCCGCCATTGTTATACTTAGTCGTCATATTTTTTGTAGAATTTGTACCGTTTTATTTCTCACAGTGACTATTTTGTCTAAGATAGAAAGTGTAACAGAGGTGAAGTCAACTCGCGAATTATTTGTTTTGATTTTTGTAAATAGCAAACAAAACAAAGTAAACCTTACTACACCTTACAGTCATATTCACTGCAAAAGTCCATAAATCTGTATGATTTAAAGCTGCTAGTGTTGCCTTAGCCCGTTCTGCAAACCTTTCTTTCTCAACTTTGCCACTTGTTTCGTTAGATAAATATTAAACAGTATGTCTGGGGACATACTATCAAATTTTTCTGTAACTATTAAATTAATTATACAAGTTAATCTACTACTGAATATGTTGTATCCTGAGGACATTGTAGATCAACTTAAAAAAATGCCTGTCTACTTCAAAAAAAAGTGATGTGAATTATGAATGTTCTACTAACGCACACATTTCACACCGATGTCTAGCTTATCATTCTATGCTGAAAGCTATCATTATAATAAAATAATTTTCAAATACATCGCGATGAATAGTTTAAAATAAAAAAAAAACTGAATGTAAAGATTTAACATATAAAAAATTCCTAACGGTTTTTCTGAGATACCCGAGAATATCTACAAATTAAATTACCAGTTAGTTGTATTAAGTAGGTAATAATTTTTTACTTATTCAGAATGTCTTATACTCGCTACGACCTCTGATTTACCTGCCGTTACTCGTTCTGATTCGTCTATATACCTACACATTTCATTAACATGCAGATACTTATAAAACTTAAAAAAACTTTATCACATTCTTGCCATTATACTCAAATAGTAGCCAGTAGCGTCGGATATTGAATTGTGATGGCGATGGGCCAGTCAGATATGAAAGATTATACCCATCATTCTTGATGACCCGTCATTTAATGTTCATAAAATACCGATTGAATGTTGATGTTTTAAAAAATGTCTGTAGTTTGATTTTCTAAATTGTTTTATTATACCGTTCATCGCATCGTGAGTTGCAATATTGCTATGTTTCATGCGTTTGAAATGGGGATTTAGAATATTTCTTTGTAAGCTGTTTTCCGAAATAGTTTCTAATCACATCGATATGACTATTGTTATACAAGTCTTAAGAGTACAAAAAGCGTTTTTAACCAAGTGATTTTTAATAACCTAGACTATAGGCAGTAAAATGACCTATTTATAACGTACTTTGTTAAAAAAGTACGTTATAAATAGGTCATGTTACTGCTTCATCTTAGTCTATTCTTGCCAAATAAGTTATGACAAAACTCATATCTACTTGAGTTTTTCTAGAGGCTGTTACAATACGTTTGTTGATTAAAAGCTCATTTCTTCATCTACACGCATCACAAATTGATACGAATTTTAAAAGCTCGGAATGTAGGTAATCTATGCTGGGATTAGTAACACCGTTGCTTGTATTAGAAGACTTTAATATTATTTTAATAAAAAACTCCACATTATGTTGTCATTCAAAATGTAAGTTCAACCATGGATATTGATGAAGTTTGACACAGAGATAGATAGAGATAAATTAGTCTGGAATAGCGAACACGCCAACGAAGTCGCGGTTACAAACACCAGCTGGTATAATAAAATATTGTTAAGGTGGTGTATTCGTATAAAACAATATATATTATCTAAATATGTACAAACATTTTTTTTTAATTTTAGCTTTTCAGACCGTTATATAGTTAAGCTCCGTGTGTAGCTAATATTATAATGTTTAGAAAGAATTCAACGCGAGTGCATTATGGATTCCAAAGGTTAATTAATTTCAAGTTTTCTATAACATAAAAAACCGGTATACTATCGATTTTTATCAGAGTGAAACTATGGTGTTTATATTTGTAGGTATCGTAACGGGTTCAACTTCATACGGCCTGTTCGCGGGTGACCGGGGCGTTCGGTTGTGGCCTTTGACCGCAAACGGAGTAACATTCTTTCTGTCTACGAACTATACACCGAATTTCACTAACGGCCTTTTCCTAAGTAATCTTGTTAATATGCTTTAGGTACTAACGATCATGTGACAGCTTACATAACATGACATTTTGATTGATTGATTGTGCTTTACTTACCGAAATTAATATTTATGTTTAGAAAGGTGTAAGCAATATGTATTCTTAATGGCAGTAATGTTTCACGTCGCATTACAATCATTTAACTATGTATTTGTTTGTGCTTATTAACAAATGGGCTACCGACCTACAGCGGCATTTGAAAATTAAGTATGTAATCAATTATGTGTTTTAAAGGAACATATAGGTACTTAGATATGATACCCGATAGATTGTATAAATGGATTGTGGTCTCATAAAACTGTGGAAATTATGATGCGTATAGGTAATATAGGTACATAAGGTATTGTTCATTAAAAGTTATCAACTGAATGCTGTTTTGTTTTCCCCATATGATGACTCCCAGTTAATGTCGCAGACGTCATGTGGTTTTAGTTCAGTTCGATTACGACAAAAAAAATACTAAATTTGTTTAGGCTACTGTCATCGGAAACAATTTTTATTCGTTTCGAAAGCTTCGAAAGATGGGGTTTAGGTGCGGTAAGAACTTCAAGTGTGTTTTTGATAAGACGAATCCCGCTCTTTACAGCCATACAGATGACAGACACAAAGAACAGCCAGACTCGGGTCAATTATTCCTGGATCTCACTAATTTTTGTCTTGGGAATCGAACCCACGGCCCCCTGCAGTCAGCGTTATTAACCACTAGACCAACGGGCAAGGCAACGTTTGTGATATAACTACTCGTACCTACGTAAAAGTTTCTTATGATATGTACTTTTCTTATAATGAAGGAGTTTATTGTAATACCTACAGCAGAAGACTTGCGATCGAGTCGTTACGGATTCCCACCCTGTTTAGTTCAGTAGACGTAATCCACTCTCCTAAGAAGCGGTTAAATACAAGCGGCCTAATACAGTTCAAGGGGTTTACAAGAATACTAATAATATTATTGAGTGTAAATACGTTATAATGTTATACGTTCATGAAACTGGAAGCGAATTGGCATTCAAATAAAACTATATGTATAATTTTTCAACGATTCAAAAAGAAGGAAGTTCTAAATTATATTGTTTTTTGCGTATGTTACGCGACGTCTTCGCCATTGTGAACTCATTACCATCATTTCTTTTATACATAGCCCTTCTATTATTATTCTCAAAGTTGGTTCCATTTAAATTTGTGACATTTCAGAGAGAAAATATTCCTCATCTAAGTACTGAAATTAAGGGATGTAGGTACGTATGTGTGCATGTGTAGTATGCATGTATGATTTTTTTGTCACACCTTAGAACCTAGACGGCTTGATGAATATCGTTATGTAAGTTATTGTTTGAATCGCTTTAATAGTGGAAGAGACATAGGGTTCCGGCGGTGGTTCTTAAGAACTGTGCACCTGAGTTGTCTCCCGTACTAACGCGCTTGTATCGCCTGTCCTATTCCTCAGGAATTGTTCCGGAGGCCTGGAGAGAAGCGAATGTTCAACCCATTCCCAAAAAAGGCGACCGCTCCGATCCAGCCAATTACCGACCTATAGCCGTCACTTCCATACTCTGTAAGGTGTTCGAGCGGATCATCAACACCCAACTAATCCGCCACCTAGAGGATCACTACTTGTTAAATGATCGGCAATATGGTTTTCGGCCGAACCGATCCACGGGTGATCTTCTAGCGTACGTCACACACCTTTGGGGTGAGGCTATGGATAGGCATGGAGAGTCCTTGGCCATCAGCCTCGACATTGCCAAGGCCTTCGATAGGGTGTGGCACCGCTCGCTTCTCTCCAAACTTCCTGCATTTGGTCTGCCACCTAAACTCTGCAACTGGGTTGCTGCTTTCCTCGAAAAGCGCCGCATTAGGGTTCTCTGCGACGGCGCGGCCTCAGACTTCCACGAGGTAAGCGCTGGTGTACCTCAGGGCTCCGTCCTATCGCCTACGCTGTTTCTTCTGCATATCAATGACATGTTAACCCTTGGCAATATACATTGTTATGCAGACGACAGTACAGTGCACGGGCGATATTTCGGGCATCCTACTGCCAAGCTGGCAGACGTTGAGGAAAAACGACAGGAGCTTGTCGCTGAGCTCGACCGGGTCTTGAGCCGCATTTCCCAATGGGGCTGTGAGAATCTGGTCGAGTTCGGCGCCAAGAAAACACAAGCGTGTGTGTTCTCTACCAAAAAGTCTCCATTCCTTCCCCTTCCTACTCTTCAGAGCACTCAACTGCCACTGCAGGATAGGCTTAGTATTCTGGGTATGGATATTTGCCGGGATCTTAATCCGCGCGATTACATCGAGAGTGTCACTAAGGCGGCCTCGCGTAAGCTCGGCGTTTTGAACAAGGTGAGACGGTTCTTCTCGCCCGAGCAACTGTGTCTTTTGTACAAGACCCAGGTTCGCTCCTGCGTGGAGTACTGCTCTCATCTCTGGGACGGCTATGCGCAGTATTTGCTTGACGCTCTCGATCGGTTGCAGCGGCGCGCAGTCCGCATTATCGACTGTCCTGAGATCACCCAGTCTCTTGAGCCTCTGCAGTTGCGAAGAGATGTCGCCTCTATGGCAGTCCTCTATCGCCTACATCACGGGGAGTGTTCTGATGAGCTCTTCCAATTGGTCCCATCTTCTCCCTTCCTCTACAGGACTACACGTGCTGGCCTGAGGAGTCACCGTTTGTGCGTCGAAAATATACGTACCCGAACTAAACGGTTTGGCTCTTCTTTCTTGTGCCTATCGGTAAAAGCGTGGAATTCTCTACCAGCGCACGTGTTTCCTTCCCACTATGATCCCGGGTCTTTTAAGCGGGGCGTGAAAAAGCATCTCACCAGGCCGCCATAGTGTGGGTCACCATGCTGCATTGACTAGACATGCAATGAGGATAGTGACCACCACTCTTTGACTCCACCTATTGCTTTCCATCAGGCAAAGTGGAGTCACTATGGTAGGCTAATATAAAAAAAAAAAAAAAAAAAAAGGGTACTTATGTTTATAACTTTTTGATACAGCGTCGGCAAATATATAGGAAGTTAATGAAATGGATTTTTTATTTTAAGTCACTTATTGGTACAGTTCACAGGGGAATAATATTCCTAGATTGTTTTCATAACTAAAAATAATATAAATAAAATAAAAAAAGAATATAAAAATCAGGTTAATAGTTCGAGTTTTAAACAAACAATAAAAAGAAAACAATAACCTAAAAGAATTAAAAAACAACGATACTCGGATACTTATTTGCACGTGTTATGTATATGTATATTAAATTCATTCAAATATCTTTTTTTAAAAAATTGCTCAACATTTTTTTACCATTTGCTCCTAACTATAGGCAATAAATAATAAAAAACTACACATCGACGTGCACTACCATAAAACCATAGGCTTTATATTATCGGTGTTACCTACATATACCTACTATAAATATTTTCATGATATGTAAACGTTCGGAAGCGGAAGCGATCAACATAAAGCTAACATGGTAATAAATCAACCTTTTTGACTAAAATAAGTTATAAATCGTATATGTTAACAAAAGTTTGAGGTTCGAATTTCAAACAACACAAATTAACCTATGACACCTTTAGGCATTTGATAGAAAGACAATTCACACCTACGTGCGATCATCGATAAAACGTTAACAGTTCCATCGCCTCCAATCACTGTTTAAAATTGATTGATGGGTTTTTTATACTCGCTTAAGCTAAGGTTATGGATCAAGACATAAACAAGATATAAAGATTGTTTTAAATGTCCGATTTACAATTCAAAGAAATAAATCCCCTGGAGTGATAATGGTTGACGCAATTGTTGATAAATATGAAATAAATAAAAAATAAACGTAAGTAATATAATATTTAAAGGACGCGTAGTCCATTCATCTGAATTAAATTATAACTATGTTGTCTTCAGAACTAAGTTCGTTTGAGTATGAACCAGCAACTTGGTGGGAGTTTTGATTAGTCTATATTGATTTACTTACTATAAAATGAAGCAAATACTTTACTGTTACTGTTTACGCTCTGATAAAAAGATTTAAATTTCGTTTTTTATTTAACAGAATAAAAAAGCTGCTTGGTAGCTTCTGTGTATGCTATAAAAATGGGACGCAACCTTTTATTATCTGTATTGTTTGAATTTATTAAATAATTACTTCTCGGCAATTTAAAAAGAATTGGGAAAAAAAATAAAAACATTTAACAAAAACTTTATCGGTCCCGAGCTTCTTAATGACAAATAGCAGGCACTTATGGCGCCATTTAAGTTTTACGATCCAAGTTTAAAAGTTTTTTATATTTGTTTTATTATAAAAAAAAAGAAGCAATTTGACACTCAAGAATGTATATTCTAAAAAGTTGTTTTTGTGATGCTATGAAAATGATAATTACTAATTCAATATTTAAATAAAATGTAACGATTAATAGTTAGGGTGCACTAGTCGATATTTCTTTAATAGAAATTGAGAACTTAATTGTCAAAAATTGTACTTATGTCCTAAGTTCTGTTATGTTTATATTCTGCTAAACATATGTGTTTCTAGAAAGAAAACCAAAGTAGAGCTTGTTTTACAAGTTACAAGTATAGATTAAGTTATTGCAACTTCTATGTATCCATACGAATTTATAATATAAAAGACAATCATAAAACCGAACTATTTAATTATTTAAGTGTGTTATTTAATTTAAAATTTATAGTTTTTATGAGAAATTTCAATTTCTTCATAAAATTATAAGTAAAATGTAATAAGATCACCTACATGCCTAATATAACATCTACTATACTATAAATTAGCACGCACATTACACAATGTCCACCTAGGAGTAGGTAATTTATATTAAATCTATATTTACATATATATAATTATATAAGTTTGACTGGTCTGACTAGTTTAGTCTAGCTAGCTAGTTTTGTGTCTCTTATGGTAGTGTATAGTACCATAATGCCCGTTTTCACCAACGTCCCCTAAATTTTAAGAGCCCCTTAAGCCAAGTTAGCTGGCCCCTAAGCATAGTTCCGTTTTCACCAACCTTTAGGGACACCTAAGAGCTTAGGTGTCCCCTAAATTTTAGGGAGCCGAATATCGTACCCTTAACCAGCCCGTAACAAAGTTACAAAACAAAGTAAGAGCCACAAAACTTGCTAGCTAGAAGTGTACATAGAAGGTGCTAATATTTGTAAATATAGTTAGCTTCAATATTATTATGAACCCTATGCACATAAAGAAAAAAAAAAAAAAGGATTTCTCATTCACTTACATATGTAGGTTGATAGTGAATCGAAAGTGGCTTATAGTTATTTATATTGAAATACAAATTTATAAAAGCATCAAATTATTCACAACTGCTAGACATCGGTAAAAGTGGATTTTAGCGAAAACTGTAATTTCGATGCCGTGTAACAGGTTATATTTAATTTTCGAGTTCGTATGAATAATTAATATTTGGACGGTCCGATTTCGAAAGTGTTTACTACTTCGCCGTGATATTTTCTCTATGAAGTGTAAATTTATCTTGAAACATTAATCATGCATATTTTTATAACACATCGGTAGATCAGTATTAATTAATGAAGAAACATAAATGTGTACAGGTCCCACTAAAATAAACTGACAACAACAATTTTCAAAATTTTTTTTTTTTTTTACAGATGGGTAAGGATTTTCATACCAGCAATGGATGCAGATAAAAAAATAAAACCATCTAATGCCACCCGGCGGATGATTAAAAAATGACAAACAAGGCTTATCTTAGAATTGGTTCACTGAAGTTACACGAGATGGCGCGAATACTAATTTTAATAGTGGCTGCCGGTGCTATAGGAGCTTCTAGTTCAATTGACGAGGTGGCGCTGACAAACGTGACAAGATATGCTACAGGAGATTATTTCTCGCTTATTGGTAAGTTCTGTCTATTGTCGTAATATCATAGATTTTAAATCCAATTGCCTTTGATTTTTAATTATTTTTTTTTTAAATAATTATTTGGATTGGATTGCATCTAACATAGATGAAAGAAAAGACCAGCGACGCGCAGTCCGTATTATAGACTGTCCTGAGGTCACCCAGTCTCTTGAGCCCCTGCAGTTGCGAAGAGATGTCGCCTCTATGGCAGTTCTCTATCGCCTACATCACGGGGAGTGTTCTGACGAGCTCTTCCAATTGTTCCCACCTTCTCCCTTCCTCTACAGGGCTACACGTGCTGGCCTGAGGAGTCACCGTTTGCGAGTCGAAGATATGCGATCCCGAACGAAACGGTTTGGCTCTTCTTTCCTGTGCCGATCAGTGAAAGCCTGGAATTCCCTACCAGCGCACGTGTTTCCTTCCCAATTTGATCCCGGGTCTTTTAAGCGGGGCGTGAAAAAGCATCTCACCAGGCCGCCATAGTGTGGGTCACCATGCTGCATTGACTAGATATGCAATGAGGATGGTGACCACCACTCTTGGACTCCATTTATTGCTTACCATCAGGCAAAGTGGAGTCATTATGGTAGGCTTACAAATAAAAAAAAAAAAAAAAGCAGTATGAATATGATTTTTCCTACATGAAACTGCTAATATTGTAATGTGATGATATTAGTAGAATCACTGTAATGCAAAATATTTTCCACTTAAGTAAGGTTTTATATAATTTAAGGATTGCGAAGGCTTAAAATATTCATACATACACTCACGCCAACATTAACAAATAGGCACTTAACAGTCATCAAATATAAAATCAAAGCAACTAACTGTAGCGCCCAATAACGAAATAAACATATAGGAAATAAACAAATTACTGCACGGATGCCGTTGCGTTTTAAGTAGTCACCTCTCTACCACGCTGCCGCACCTAGTGTTGTGGGTTCGATCCCCACACGGGACAACTTTGTGTAATCTTGATATTGTTCTTTTGAGTCTGGGTGTTCTATGTGTCCGTTGTTTGAATGTTTGTAATGGCCCCGGCGACACAGGAATTAATCTTAGTGCGGGAGTTGTTGCGGGAGGGGATATATGTATACTTAAGGATATTTACTTCACTAGGAATTACACCTGTGTCGCGGGGGACTTCACAAACATATAAGCAGAAGACGCAAAGAACACCCAGATCCAGAACAAGTATTAATAGATTACACATTTTTTTTGTGCCGTTGGGGAATCGATCAAACGACATCTGGGCTCAGCAGTCAGGGTCCCTAACCACTATACATTGATCAATCGTCTCTGATTCCAGGCTCAGATTGCGGACCGACCCGTTGTATGGAGTTGACGCACGGGACCGCTTTGGCAACCATTGGTACTGACGTCAGCGGGTGTCGATGTCAATGTCGGAAGGACACGCCGGCGTTTCGTGAAGACCATGGAAGCTGCGTCAATCATATTGACGGTATGTTACGTATTTTGCAAAAGGAGGGTTATGTTTTTCGAGTGTATATGTTATGTCCGTATGATGTTTCTTTGTAGTCCGTAGAGTCTAGAAGGTTTGATAGATTTGGACATATGAGGTCTCATTCTTCTTAATAGTGGGACTGACATAGGTCATAATATGTCGAAATATTTTCAGCGAATGATGTTAGATTTCAAATAAAAAAACCTAGCGCCAATTCGCATATTTCGAACCTCAAAAATATAATGAACATATCTTATCTATCCTCTGTATGAACTCACATTATGAGTGTGTATTTGTTTTTTTTCACTATTCCGTTAACGAAGTAAGTAACAATAATTTTCCGCATTTATCACTGCCATTAAAACATCAAATAGAGAAGGACTATGCTATAAAGCGTAGGCATTGCCTACATAAAACTTAGGTTAAGTTATTTTACACAAAGTAGTATCGTGTCCATAAACAATACTGTCCTGTGTAAGAGACTTGTATCGTTATTATGTCTATTATGATGAGGTATTGTTGCAAGGTCTAAGGCTAGACCTTATGACACGAAATTACAGGAAATGTCACATTAGTAACTGTCTTATACTAAGGTTGGCTTTGACAATGACGAGGGTCAGGGATAAGATTCAATAAACGTATTTTATTAGTGCATTGTAGTTGTAGTCTCTGCGTGAGGTACAGGTAGAGATTGTTTTTGCACATATTTTTTATAAGGCGCTTTGCTTAGGTGATATCAACAAATATAAACTCAATAATTGACTTAAGAAAAGTCAATAAAATAGAACTTTAAGACTAATGCGTAAAATAACGTAATATTTAGAATAAAAAAATACAAATAAGAATGAAAATTGACCTACAATTAGCGAAGTAATCGTTTAACACACAAAACAATGAATAAAAATACATTCAGTCGAAGAAAAGTGAGGTAGTTCCTAATACGGTGTAATATTCCAGTGCAATAAATCTTTACTTAATTTTTCTACTTTTTAAATTTATAATGTTGATGTGCCCCGGTGTACGGTGTCAGGTTTTCAAACCATGTATGTTTCTAAAACTTGTAAAATGTACGTTTTTTTTTAGAATGTCTGATGGCGAGCTTCGGACGTGGCGCATCGAAACCACAAATACCATACGTCTTCCTTCCTCTCAAAGGACAGATTATATATCCGTCTAAAGAGATCGTTTTCACCGGTAAGTGAAGATTTTCACAAAAACAAATGGACATTTCCAATCCAAGAAATTCCGTAACAATAGTACTTACTACCTAAATTATTATTTATTTACTTCAATAGCATATAATGTCAGTGTATCAGTTTGATTATTTATGTATTATGTATTATATATGTATGATTGTAACAGTTTTATTATTATTCTTATGATATAAAGCTAAAATTGTTTGACGACATGAAGCCGAGTAGGAAAACTAACCATACCATGTCTTGGGTTGCAGCTGTTCATGGGCGGCAAAGTCACTTACCATCAGGTGACACGTCTGCTCGGTTGTCAATTATATATTATAAAAAAATACAAAGGAAACAGTGAAAACCCGAAGGTAAAGACAGAAGTCTTTGCCTCCGGGTTTTCACTGTGACTCTGGACTTCCTATTGGAAAAGGAGTTTAGAGTATAGCAGAGTTATTTATAGATATAGTTTACAACTTTTCTAAGACACGCCTTAGGAGTGAAAGGATTAGGAAGGGCGATGACCATTGTTTTCTCGAAGAACATGTAAATTATTTTTTTTTATTTTTTTATATAGATATTGAAGACGCAATTTGCGCGGTGACGAGTGCCCAGTATTTATCTCCATCGGGGTGGGTGACGCTGCGAGATCTGATCGACAATGACGTACCTTTCGGACTGTACCGCGACGAAGGCAATACGTTTCTGCAGGTAGGAGTAAATACAACTTGTCCAATATTTATGACATAACATATTTAAGATTACCTTACAAAATTTTAGTACTATCTTATTTTTATAAATTTGTAATTTTGTTGAAGTACGTTAAAATGTTTTCTTTAACACTTCTTTTTTTTAACATTCATAACCTATCATAAGAGGCATTTTTTTTATATTCTATTGGCGTCATTAGATTTTAAATGTTCTTTTTCTTTCTCCTTTTTCTTCAATCATTATATCGATTACATGATATTTGATTCACCTGTAAATATGATTCTATTATTAGTCAACTTTTGCATTTAAATTCCAAAAAATATTTTTACATATTAAATGCGACAAACTTTGTTTATCCACTAAGAATTACTACAAATTTAAAAACCGGAATATGTACAGTCAGGGGTCAAGATAAATGGCATTGATCTGTTCTTCAGTTAAGTATAATTCACTGACATAAATCCGTATACAAAATATCATTTGTACGGCCTTAAATACCCTGAATGTTAAATAACTTGGCAATGAAAAATATGATAACCGTTTCAAGTATTATTTAGGGTAAGTCTTACATTTATATGTTAACATTGTATCTGAGCAGCGTTTTATAAAGATTTTCTTACAATCTGCATACATATGTTTAATACTAGATAACTAATCTTATTAAATAAGGTATGCTAGTGTTGCTAACACTAGCATACCTTATTTAATAAGATTAGTTATCTCTTTACACACATACATGTTTGTATTATTGAATAAACTAAGAAAATTTACATGGGGCTTTATAGTTAACGTTTGGAAAATATATGTATTGTGTCTACATTATTTAATTCACTTTCATACATTAAAAAAGTAGTAAACGATTGTAAAACATATATTGCAACGACCTCTATTGATGCGAAAGATGGAAGACAGATTATAATAATGATTTGAAGCGAGCGAGAAGCAGTTAAGGATCCACTTTGCATTATATTATATTAACCATTTATGCAGTTTATGGAATAATATTTCACAGCCTATATTATTCTTCTGTAAATACAAAGTTATTTTTTTTTAATCCGACGTATCACATTTTGACGAAGATGACGTTGAGTCACAAAAAATAGAAAAAGTAGTAGTAGTACATATGTTAGTTAGTTAGTTGTTTTTTATGGACTCTCTGTCGCGTGTATATTTAACGCAGAGATTCCGCCAATGTCATGTGTACTTACATATGTACATGCCTATAATTTAGCTGTCTCTGTAGAAGTGAAAAGAGGCTTTTGCAATTTCTTTGTTATCATGTATTTTCTATTTAATTGACTAATATAATGGATGGTAGTACATTAAAACAACTTTTGTTTTTGATTCTCAAGTCTATAAATATTTAAAGGTAACGCTTTAATAATATAAGTAGGCCTCATGATGTAATGTTTAGAAATGCTATTTATCCCAAAAACATGTACCTTTAGGGAATACTGTCTTCGATGGTACCCGTATATAGTGAGATAAAAAGAAAATTGCTTATAAAACTCTTTCAACGTTGGTTAAATATGTAATACATTGAAAAACATTCAACAGACATCTATTAGAATACAGTAATAAGAATTATGGAATTGGGGTTCGTAACAATCTTGTTTTATTTGCTTTTTTTTTCTTAACGTAAAGGTATTCTATATCTAGGTGACGTTTGCTGCAAACTGTTGTGACAAGAATGCTTAGTTTTGGTAACTTGAACCGCTACTTTAACATCACCACCCAGGTAGTTTTACGCTGCCCGTTTTTATTCAGCAAAAACGTAAATTGATCATTACAAGAGTTGTCTTTATAACATTGACTACAAAATATAAAGACCTAATGAGACCACTAAAGCTACGTCAGAAAACGACAAGTACCACCCAAGAAGAACATTATATTTCAAAACAAATCCAATATCAACAGAGAATCTTTATAAAACTTATCGAAATAAAACAATTACTTTTACATATTTATCCGATTTTTTATAGGCAGAAATTAAGGGATTTTACCTGAACGACAGTTAATTAAAGCGAATGAAATTAAAAAGTTTATGTAACCTGTAGTGTATACTGTATGTCGAGATGTTATCGAAAACAAGAACAATATAAAGTGGAGCAGTTTTGAGTTAACACAGATAAGCAGATTTCGTTGCAAGATATTCTATCATAAAACGTTTTCAATATCGTAGGTGCATGCAGTATTAAAAGAAGAAGAAGCGTTAAATGATGGCGTTGCATGACAACTTGTTGATCCATGTAGTGGAGGGAAGTCCCACTTTTTAATCCATAGCCTCAGTACCGGTTTCATTACGTTAGATAGCCTGAGACGATAGTGCATTACTAAATTTAATAATACTGCTACTCATGAATCGACACATTCATTTAAAAGTCTGCACTTTTGTGCGAAAAGCTCCCAAAACAGCAAAAAAATATTTCTGAATATACCATACTATTTTACGATATTCATAACATTAATTAACTTTGTGGGCATTCAGCCTATCATTATAGTCGGTACTGGTAATCAGTTTGGCGATTCCTGTTAATATTGTAACTGAATTTTTTTGTTTAGTGACTAAAAAAAAAACAGAGGCACACTGCAAGGTCCTGCATGTTTTATACAGAAGACTTTCCCTAGCAGCTTCTTTCGGGTAATATGTTAGTTATTTTTCCTTCGCTGAGAATAAGGGAATTGTGACGATTTGACATGATGAAAGGAACGCGGCACATGAAATTTAATACTTATCAGTGAAGAAGTTGGTGCAGGCGTAAGGCGTGGAAGAGTAATAAACTCAAATTACTTAGGATCACTGGCCGGTATAAGATACCCGTTATTGGAATTTTAAAATAGTAGGTACATACTTATATAAATACATATGCTCATGGCTGTAACCCGGATACGGAGAGCTCTATTAAACACTTACATATTGCCAATTAAAATTTGGTCCCAATTTGCCAAGAAAAATGGGACGAGATAAAAACAATAAAAAAATAATAATACGGTACTGTTCCGAATATCTACTTGCTGATGTAGCTCAGACGATGACAAAATTTCACATACAACAGATAAACACTTTAAGTACATTTAAATAAAGGTTGCCACATCTTGCAACCAAAGATTGTAAGATTAAGTCTGGGGGCAGCCGAGCCAAATCCATAACGCGGTTATGCACACGCGTCAAGCATGTTAAATGTTTATCGTGAACTAACCGGACCAAAGACCGGTCCTTTTGATAGCCAAGGACGAAAGTCCAAAATATTAAGTCCATCATTATCTGCACTTAGACTTTGCACTTGTCTCTTTGTATTGTTTTATTGTACACAGAAATCACACATTACATTTAAAAAGGAATGGCGTACGAGTGTATAGAGGCGAGCTTATCCCATAATTGAGTTCACTTCCAGCAAACCTTGGGGAAGTGAAAAGAGGATATATATGGAAATAGGAGATACATTTGTGAGCATGTAAATATAATAGAAGTAGAAATAAAAAAGTAAGCAAAGATCGTCATGACATGATAACGTAATTCTTAAAAGCTTGTATAAGCTTGTAAAAACTACGTTAGCATGCCAAAATTAGGAAAAAAAAAAAACAAAAATAGAATAGCATTTTGAATATATAATCTTCTAATACTCGTATATAAATTTCTCGTGTCGCGGTGTTTGTTACCAAACTCCTCCGAAACGGCTGGACCGATTTTTATGAAATTCTGTGTGCATGCGGGTAGGTCTGAGAATCGGCCAACATTTATTTTTCATATCGACCGACTATTTTTCATGACCCTATACAGTTTTTTTATGGCAGAACAACGTTTGCCGCGTCAGCTAATATAACATATAATTCAGAAAATGTCCTAAGACCGATATTACAAAGAAATAAAAAACCGCTATACGGTTACACTAGTTCAAGCTTTATACTTTACATTCCCTAGACTTTCAACTAAATTTGCGGTAGAGATAATATCACTCATGTTGACAAACTGCCTAGTTACCCAGAATTGGCAGATACATTTATTGTTTGTTTCCTAGTATTACTTCCTAGATCATAGATAATTCCCAAGTTGTCTGTACTCTTCATTTCTTAGTACTGTAGTGACAAAAAAAAATTGTTGAAGAAACTAAAAAAACAAGTTTAATAAATCATCTACAATTTTTTTTTAGTAATGTAGTACACTCTGTAAACATTTCCAACCTGTAAAGCGGCACGAGACAGACCTACCTATTGAAAGCCATCATTTTAATACGGAGATTGTAAAACTTTATGAAATCAACTTGTATGTTGAATTTATATAGTGTTATCGTTTAATCGATATTTTTATTGATTTTGATACAAATCGAAAAGAATAAATGAATGCTGATATTAATGGAAACCAAATATTGATTTATCTTGGTCTTACTTACACTTCATACGAAAACAACACTATAACAGCCAATTTAGACCGATTAGTTCTCCCATTACTTTAAATATTAAACAACAACTTTAAAATAAGTATTATGAGATAACTAAAATTAAAAATTGAGATCTAATCAAAAATCATTCGTAATTATTGAAAGCGATATGTAAATCAGTCGGCAACGGGATAATATATCATCATAAAGATGTTATCTTATGTCAGCAATTTTAGTTATTTTTGGGCGTTCTCGCCAAACGTTACACTTGTTGGATCCATCAATCGAGTGAGTGTCGACATCAATGTTGCGCGTGTTAAAATGCGAGTCATACTTGATGCAGCACCAGATAAACACGAAGGCGTCAAAGGAGCAATTTGTATAATACGTCCATATACTCCACATTTAGATCTTTGTATATTGATAAAGTTATAAGATAGATTATTTATGTTTTGTTTTTAATGGTATAAACCCTGTAGAGTTGAAATCATGTTAACAAATATACACAAACGCTTTTTGTCGATTCTTATATTTTATGTTCTTAAGCTTAACATTTATCAAGTGATTTGCAACCAAAATGCATGCCTGCATTGTGACAAAGGCTGCAACGTATTGCATTGATAACTGTTGATTTAATCTGATTAAAAAATAAAGGTGAAAAGCTTAATAGCATTTTTTGCATTTTAAGTTTAAGTTAAAAGAAAAATCTGAATTTATATGGTAAATTTTGGTAATTTACTTGACAGTGGCGTGGATCAACAGCACTCCATACGCGGCTTGAGGGCCGCCTGGTAGCCGTACACGTTCTCTGCTCTGCGGCAATCAATTCACGTCTGGCTGCTTCTTGCGCAGCTTTTCGCATCGCTGGAGCAGCCCAAAACGCTTTACTTGGTGAGTAACCTATACGTGTATAACGAGTACATATCTCTATCATAGGCGAAACATTTACTGAACTAATCGTTTGATATGTATGTAAATAATCAATAGATGACTCATCCAC
Source organism: Tyria jacobaeae (assembly GCA_947561695.1). Taxonomy (NCBI): domain Eukaryota; kingdom Metazoa; phylum Arthropoda; class Insecta; order Lepidoptera; family Erebidae; genus Tyria; species Tyria jacobaeae. Next base: position 10,939,642 of record OX387224.1, on the reverse strand, counting down.
AGATGTGCGTTCAATACCTTTCCACGCTGGGGAAATAGTGACCTCTGAGGTGACACAAAGCCAAGGTCTCAGTGTTCTGGAATCCTTGGCAATCGGAGTATGCGTTTTATTGTTGGTCTTCGTATATGCTGCTGGAATTATTTTTTATGTTCATTACAAGCAAAGACAAAGGAGAAACCAAAAAGATCCTGAACAAAACAATTCTAATACTATGTCCACCGACAACGGGTCCTTGGAATCTAGAATCGATATGAGTAATGTGGTAAGTGAAAGCATATGACACACATGATAATCCTTTTGATTTAATGTCCATCATTTATAATTATGTTTTTTTTTTTCATTTTAAGATGTTAAAAACGAACCCTCTCTTAAAACTTAACGGAATGGGTGGCGACTTCTTCATTAAAGAAAACATTCCGGATGTTGGGGAACATTCCGAAGAAGATTCTTCGTCTCACAATATTCATACCACTACAAATAAGGTTAGAAATAATCTAAACGGTGTTTCCATTAGCATATCATCAATACATATACTTAATAAAAGTATACTATTTTAGTTACAGAAATTAAATACAAACGTTATATCTGCGATGGTGCACTCTCGCCGGAAGAAGACATTAAGACCATCGATAAGAACAGCTACTCCTTCTGAACAAATGAATGAACGTTTCCAGAGACGTTCAATGTCGCCTGATGCTCTAGAACGTGCCCCACATTCAGAACTCTCGATAATAGATTGCAGCCTTGAAAACAATTACGGAGGAAGCCGACAACTGCCGTCATCAAATGGAGAGAGTGCCTATAGAAGGAAATTGTATTTTAATCCAGTATTCTTTGAAACTGAACATTTAAAAGTAAGATTATTAATACATATTTATTAACATTTTATATATACCAGTTACAGTTAAAATGAGTATACTTAACACAAAGCTATTCTTGGTAGAACAGATAGGTCTGGGGCACGCCACAATTGTGGCGGTAAGACCCATCATAGAGGATTGGCTGGAGAGGCAACTTGGAGTTCTCTCCTACCGGCTAGTTCAGGTACTCACCGGACACGGATGCTTCGGTAAGTACCTGTATCGCATAGGCCGGGAGCCAACGCCTGTGTGCCACCACTGCGGGAGCTGTCACGAGGATACCGCACTCCACACATTAGTGGAGTGCTATGCGTGGGTGCAGCAGCGTGCTGACCTCGTGGCAGCTATTGGTGTGCTAGAGACCATGGTTATTGCTATGGTCCAGAGCGAGAGTGCATGGGAGTCCGCCGCTTCGTACTGCGAGGCAGTGATGTTTGCAAAAGAAGCGGCGGAAAGGGAACGGGAGAGAGTTAGTACTCTTCCGTCCCGCAGAAGACGCACAAGGCGCCGGAGAGTGCAAAATAACCTCCGGCCTCCATGAGCGCTGGCCTGAGGGCGACAGACTGGGCTATCTATCGCCCTAGCAGAAGCAGGCCCGTGACGGCGGCGCGACGTGTTCCACGCGGCCCCGGCCAATAGACCCGTTGACGGAATACTGTGTGGTTTTAGTCGGTTCGAGTACGACATACCACCTTACCCATTAGCCCCGGTAAGGTGACGACCCGTGGGGGTTTCCACACAAAAAAAAAAAAAGAACAGATAGGTCTAAGGCTAAATAATTTACTTCTTTATTGGTAGCGACCAATAAAGCGGTAGTTTTGAAGCGGGACGTATATCCAAAGAGTAATAATAAAACAATGTATTAATAAGAACTATTTTTTTTTCAGAATCCTCCCCCTGCTGCCATTGAATTTTTAACAAAAATTCGTGAAGTTATGTCCATTGCCAAAGAAAAAATGACTTCTAAAAGATTTTTGCCAATGTTATCTGACATACCCGAAGAAGATCTTTACCAGACGATTGATCTTGGATGGGACTTTCCATGTGCTCGACGTGGTCGTCGATTTAGCGCAATTAGCCTTAAGCAAGAAAATACTAGAAAAACCGCTCATTGCGGTGGATGTCCAGGTTGTGATAAAACTTCTCGATCACAGAAAGCTGTTGCCCTGACCAGATCTAGCTCATGTAAATCTTGTGTAAGTGAAGATTACAAACAAAGAATTGTTAGAAAGTGGTTGGACGAAGTGCCAACAGTATCAAGTAACTTAAAACCAATTAAATCTATTTCAAAGATTAATGGAGCACCAAGAAATATTGAGATTAAGAAGAAAGAAACTATGAGTTCAAAATCTGTTGAGTTAATAAAAGAAAGTAGTAAAATGCCAAGTGTTAAATATACTAAACCAAAAAATATCGACATAGATCAAACTCACATAGAAGTTAACTCTTTGTATGCGCATGATAAAGAAAACTTGCCAGAAAATAAACGTCTTACTGAGTCAAAGCCTACAGTCATTGATTTAACACCTAAACAATTAGAAAATGAACCGCAACTTTCAGAATTAAAACTTCAAACTGCTGAAATAATTGCAAAAGGAAGTCATGATAATGTTGTCAAAGAATATATTACAATAGAAAACAAAACTGATGAAAGAAAGATACTTGCTAAGCCTACAAATATCAAACAAATTGAAATAATTAAAATGGATAATGAATCGGAAAAAATATCTTTACCTATTGTTACAAACTTAGAAAAGAGAAGTCCTCCACCTAGTCACACATCGCGACGCATCAGAAAGAAATTGCCACCACCTCCTCCTCCTCCTGTAAGTCCTCCAGAACCATCTGAAGAAGAAGAAGCTCCAATACCACCAGAAATTAAGGTAAAGATGGAGGCTGTAATTCGTGAAATTAAGACGTGCCGACGAATAGAGCCTATAGAAACAGATGATGAAAAAATGGAGACACGATCTCCGATCTCACCAAAACTGGTCATACCTGTGCTAGCCGCAGACTCACACTATTTTAGTGATGATAATGTGCTTACTTTGTCAAAGAAAAAAGAGATATACGGCTTAAAAGATAATCTTTCAGACTTTGATAGTATAGAGCGCAATGTTATGAAGAAACGAAGATTTTCTGTAGCTTGTGGTCCGGAGTTATTACAGAGAGCTAAATTTGATCAGAGTCAAAACTGGTTAGCTGGAAAGGACAAGGTAATGAGCACCAGTTGGCGAGATATGAGAATGGCGGTTGATAACTCGCAGTTGAAGAACGATAAAAACTTGAATGTCGGTGAAATATTCATCAACAGTTATATGACAGAACCCTTGTATGACAACGTTCACGAGTTGGTTAAGCCCGGTCCACTAACTATTGAAGTGCGTGGTTCACCAGTCGAAACTAGACGTACTTGTAATAAAGATGACGGAGACTTTGATCCCGATACTCTTGATAGACGCGAAACTAAGAAACGTATTGAAAAAATACTTCTTAAATCAGCCGGCAGCTTTAAATATAAATCGACCTCTTCTGAAAGCGATTCTTGTAGAAAATCACCTGTTGGCATTGAGACGAGAAAAATTGGAAATCTTAGGGAGATTTACGAAGCTAAAGCAAAAGCTCAAGAAGAAGAGCTGAAGTTTTACAGCAGACGTCAAAGTATTACATATGGTCAAGATCTATCGGCGTTCATGAGATCTGTGAAGGCACCTGATTTAATTAGACACATTGATGGACTAAATGATCCCAAACCACCGATACCTCCACACCAACGCCGTGGAACGGAGCTGTCATCTAAGTTTTCGACCTCAGCGCGCTCTAGTCCACTTGGTGACCGACGTAGGATGTCAGAGGATAGAGATAGATTCCAACAATATACACGACTGGATAATTTGAATGCTCGACGTTCAGGAAGACGATCAGCCAGAACTAGATCTCGACGAACAGATCTGAGGAAATTATATAGAACTGAAGACTCCGGTTATATGAGTACTGATTCCAATGAATCGAAACGGAGAGCAAGATATCTAATGCAGTTGAGACCGGTGAAACCAACAATATCGGAACAAGCTACAATCCCAACTATTAGAGCAGTTGTCACCAAGCCACTCGTTTTACAAATGGAATCCGATACTGATGATTTGGAATCTTTGTGGGATGGAAGGAGCGAGTCTGGTGGAGAAAGTGTTGAAACTGACTCTGTTTTCTTTGGTAATTTTGATGACTCCAAGGAAATGTTAGCTGAGTTGGGACTAAACGGGTTCGAACCACAAGGTAAAATAATGCAGACTCATGAACAAATTGATTCAGGATTTATGGGTGAAACAAATATAATTTTAAGTGGTGATAGTGATTCGGAACATCGAAGTGTAATTTCAATAACAACAGGCCACGATGGTAGGGCTTCTGTAGCATCTCTGAGTAACTTAGATGATGCACCGTACATGCATACTATAGAGTGCTGAGAGGAACTGTAAACACTAGACGGGTTTGTAAATATTAATATTATTAGGACCATTAATTTAGCTATATTTGAGAATGTTAGGATAGTTATTGGGTTGCAATGCTACTTGTATGTTTGTTTATCGTATGATTGAAGCTAAAATGTATGTTATAAATAAAGTTAAATATTGATAATGTGTACAGTATGTTAATAGTCACCAAATTTTACCTCAAGTCTTATGCCATAGGAGACACTTCTTCTATGTTTTTGCGGTGTTCCCGTCCATATAAAATTTATATTATATTATAAATTTAGCTTGTTACTGCTGTATTCCAACTTGTAACAATACTGTTATTTGAGATTTATTTATTGAACTGTTTGTATGAACCCTCAGCCCACCATTGATGTTCGTGCCTAAATGTTAATAACGTATCACTTTTTAAATTAATATGATTTTGTTATTCAGTAATTAATTGTTATCTTTATAAGCCATTTTATGCTCAATTTTTATTTAATCGTCATTTTTAGTTTTAATGTAAATAAAGCTATATATGTCATACGTGTTTGTAAATTTTATAGCCGGCCGGTTGTGCAATTAAATTTTTATTAGTTTTTTTGAGAAATAAAGTGGATTGGAGTTATTATTACGGTGTTTGGTACACATAAGAGGCTCAATTATTTATTGAAAATTTATGTTAAGTAAAATAATTGAACATTATGTAACAAAATAACTTACAGTAAGATAAATATAGTCAGAAAGTATAGATGATAGTGATGTTTGGTAGTGGCAGCGCGTACTTATAAGAGAATATTTTCAAACTTTGTAAACAAAGTATTTGTAGAAAATATTTTTGTATGATTAAAGATATAATGATTGTGTTATAGGTGGTGTTTCAATAATATATACATATATATATCTCCATATATATATATATATATATATGCCCTGTTTGCCTACGATTGGTTAGATTATTGATCCCTTTTTTTATCATTTAACTCTAATAGTAGTGTAGTGAAGATCATAGTTATAAAATTCCAATCGCGCAATAATTGCATCTTGTAAATACTAACTAGACAAAAATTTTAGAACTAATGCTGAATTATGTATACATATATTATAGTTCACAATTCACAATTCTTTTATTGGACTTCACCACCGTCCGTCGTAGCAACACGTACAGGTCCATCTAAACGCTAAAGCGTTTGAGTGAACGGCCCGGATCTATTTTTTCAAAACAAATATAATCCGGGAATCTACAAGAAAATATGTGAATATCATAAAAATTGATTTCTCCTGGTGTGTACCACCTTCGTCTTCATCGTCACTTCCCATCAGGCGAGTTAAAAGGCCAACGCCTATTCCAACTTTAAATAACATAAAATTAAGTTTATTTTATAACAATAACACATATTGGACGTATACAAGCAAGATCTTACAGGTAAGCTATAAAAGAAGGTACGGAAGGTACAGGACAGGTAAAAAAAGAGCCATATTTAAAAGAAAGTAGAGAACTATATACGAATTCTAGTTCTGTCTGTAAATGGCCACTACAGCATACATATAATAATAATAAAAACCAACAAGAATTATAGACCCATAACCTGCGATATATACCTATGATATTTAAGCTTTTAACATCTATTCTTAGAAGAAAACTACAATGCATTGAAATAAAAAATTGATAATTTCTGTTTCTCAGAATGGATGTAGAAATGGGACACACACACGTCGGTAGATTACGGATAGCGATGTACCATTAAAGATCGAGCAAGGCATATTTCAAGGAGCTTGTAGTTCTGTCTATCTTTCCTCCTCTCAGTACTCTGTTAGAGGGCTAGGGACTAGGCTTTAAGTTGCTGTAAGATGATTTAGTTATATCTCACTCTCTGTATATGGATGATTTGAAACTGTTTGCGCCACGTGAATTGCAATTGACAGCGTTACTAAAGGTGACTGAAAATCGTAGTAACTCTATCAAGATGGAATTTGGTGTAGACAAATGTGCAGTCATGTATATGAAGAAAGGCGCAGTAGTAGAAACATAGATCTCTTTCAGCTACTGAAATCTAAAAATATCTGGGTATATCACAGTCATTGGTAATACATGAGTTAGTGTGAAGCAGGCGTTGCGGAGCCCATTATTTAGCCGCCTGAAAGAAGGACTTAAAAGTCTATTGTCGATAACAAGATGTGTCCCTGCAATAGTTGGGTCTTGTCGGTTCTCACGTATTCCTTTGGTATACTATGGACTCAAACTGAATTAGATGCCCTTGATAAAAGAGCCGGTACACTGGTGACTGCTGCTCAAACCTGCAGTACTTAGTACTAATTACATAGAGAAACTGAAGGTTTTGTCTTTGCAATTATGGACCAAGTTGTTATGTGCCCAACGCAGTTCTCGAAAATGGTTCAGCTACATTGTATTTGGATAACTGACAGGATTATTATTGACAATAAGCCTTATATAGTTGTCATAGACCGATTTGAGCTCCGTGCAATGATTGTCGATTTATCTGAAAGTTTGGAAAAATATTTGGCTTTGTCTCACGAGATTGTAGACATGTGGAATATCGATTCGGCGATCATTGTTTCGATAGTCATATCTTCTCACGGATTGGTAGCCTAGAGCCTCGATCTACACCTTAAGAAGCTCTCGTTAGATAGCTGCATCAAGGTACTGATGCTGAAGGCAGTTTTCCTTGACACGCCCCGCATTGTCAGGAGTTTTTATCTTTGGAGCCATAACCACCAGTGTCTTGGTCCCTGTAGCCAAAGTCGGTGGTCTACTATTTATTAAAATTTTAAATATATTTTGTTTTTATATGTCGGTTTATATTTGAAAATGTAAATGATTTAGTTTTTAAGTTTAATAAAGGGAATCAGACAGTCACTTGCACTTGTCTTCGTGCGATCGAATGGAACTTGCCCGCCAAAAATTTTCGTCTAAAACCTGGTGGAGGTAGCAGATGTTGCGTGACTCCAACAACTGTACTGCACTACTTTAACATCTGGCTGACGTACTTCACATAGCCGTAGTGAAATGTCACTTTTGTAAGGTCAATATATTTTTTGTTAATACAGCTACCGACTAGGATCAATTCCTGTATCACGGGTAACTTAACAGTCATTCAAATTACGCACACAAAGAACACCCGGACTCAGAACGCAATATGAGGATCACAAAGTGTTGTCCCGTGTCGAACCCACAATAATCCGGCGATGCGCCATCCGTGCATTTATTTCGTGTTTATACATATTTATAATTGTGGTTATTAATATGAGTATTTATTATCGGTATCTGCTCAGATGATATTATTTATGAACATAATCTTTAGCAACACTAAAAAATAGCAAAGATGAAGATAATAATTTTGGAGATATATAATATATAATAATTCTGGAGATTAGATGTGGAAATACATAAAATACTAAACTAAAATAAACTTTTTTCAATTTTCTAAATTCACTGACTAGCTATGCGCATTCTATCCTGCTTATAAGGCAAAATTAACGGAATCCGAATGTTGAAGACATCATCATTTCTCATCTTATCACATTATTTCAAATGCGGGATCGTCCTTAAAAAAAAAATAGCTGGGAAATCGTTACGGATTAACATCTGATTTAATACATTTGATGTATTCCCTTATGCACTACGTATATGTCACCGATTTGCCGATGCGTATATACTATTTTTATATTATATACATATTTATATTCTATTTTTAGTTGCCGTGTGGTTTAAGCTGGAGTAGAATAGGGCCACCCCATCTCTTACCGGTGGTGTCGTATAAGGCGACTAAGGGAAAAAAAATCACTACTACTTAGTACTTTTACTACTACTTACTACTACTTACTACTACTTTTGTCTAATAGATATCAATCCAATCCCTTACACGCCACATAGTAGTATGTGGCGTGTAAGGGATACAGTGCCCGGTTGACGGATACGTTAGTGGGACCAAATCATAATTGGCAAAAGGTTGTTTTATACATTTCTGCCTACCCCTTATATGTTTATGTTTGTAAAATAAAATTTGAAGCTCTTTCTTCTTTTTTAATAACGTTATATATATTCATCGTTGCAAATGGTTGTTCCTTAAAAGTTATCGGATTCATCTGTTACTTTCATCTGTCGAGTCCATGTTATTTAATTCGAGCGTGAACTTTAAAATCCTACGCATTTTAAAACACAATCAATCGAAGTCGGGTCGATATCTTTGATCGCACCGAATTAATTTATGTTTTCCAATTTGCAATCCTCATGCATTTTCATAATTCAAAATGGTCAGTGTTGCAAATTTTAATTAAATAAGATATAATTTTTCATCTTCGGCATATTACCTTTTTCCCTTTTTTTATAAATACGAATTTGTTCGTAAATATCAGTGTCTGTAATTCGTATCTTAATAGAATGACGATATCGTGATAGAATGACGGTATTTGCTTTTATCATACACTTTACAAGCTATGTTCATATAATTAACAAATTAAAATATGTTCAACACATTAACATCATAAATACACTCACGCCTGTATTAAACTCCCTAATTTCGCTCCCTTATTACATTTTAGTCACAATAGGAAGCAAGCATATTGCCGGTAACCGGACTCTGAGAATTAAATATCTAAATTGACAGTTTATTAAAATTAACAGAGTATGTGCTTATAAGGATGGATCTTGGAGTGGAAGAAATAGCTCTAGCAAGTCATAATATCTTGTAACTGGAACTAGCTGATAGCGGCAGTCTTCCAACAGGGAACTAACAAATTTGCACTTTATGCAAATACGAGATACCCATTCATAATATATTATATCCGAACCTACTTACTTACATAAGAAGTTAAAAATCTTTTAAAAGTTTGTTGTTTTAAATTAATTTATTTTTTTTATACAATACGGTGATAGGCGAACAGACGGTCAGCTGATGGCTTACCACCAGTTGCAGTTGTCCATGGACGACGGTTGTCACTTATGACAACCGTCGTCCATGGACAACTGCAACTCGAGAATCGTAAGTGCGCTGCCCGCTGAGGGATGGGGGATGCTGGGAGGGAAAGAAGAGAGGCGGATGAGGTGATGGGAAAGAGGAGAGGGGGATGAGAGGAGAGGAAAGGGATAGAGGGAGTTGGCCCCCCCGAAACCTCACTCATTTCGGGGAAATGCAACGCAAGCGTTACTTAACAACCGGTTTTCTATGACGCCGTGGTATCGCACCGACCGAGCCGGCCCATTCGTGCCTAAGAATGGCTCTACCACTTTTTTTATCACTTCTTCACCGGGAGATGTCAACCCAGCTTCATAAAAGTGAACTGAAAGACCAATCTGCAAATTATTCTTTAATTGCGAGCTATAGTAACGTATGTTTTGATTAAACTTTAACCCCAGTGAGCCATAGCCAGCTGTAGGCTGCTGATAACAATATTTTTGCCTTACATAATAGCACGATAAAGAGCACCTGTAACTAGGCCTGTCTTTGTAATGTTATTTAGGGAAAGCATTTGGGATGTGCTTACTGCTATTACAAACAAATAAGTATTGTGATATGTTAAATATCCGATGCGAGTAAACTCTATCTTATCTGTAAATTCGACCCTGACTGTGTAGGCCCATTAGCTCAGTTGGTTAGAGCGTCGTGCTAATAACGCGAAGGTCGCGGGTTCGATCCCCTCATGGGCCAGTAATTTTTTTAAGCTGGTACAGTTTCTTGTGTCGGCCTGGTATTAGATATTTGCATAAATTCCCGTTTATAAAATCGGACCTCATTGTTCATGATATATTCAATAGAATATAAAATAAATTCAACAATTAGAAAATGTCATAGGAGTTGCACATAAAAAAAATAATCATTCTAAAACGAGGTTTTGGTAAAAGATATCAAACAAGACACTAGTCTTATTAGTTGCTAAAATTACAGTTATCTTATAGAAAACATAAATATTTTGTTCCCCTTAGAAAAACACGCTATGTTACCTACAGGTTCGTGATAGAGTTGGCTGGTGGCTGATTATTTTCCTCTACGGCTCGATGTGAAGTATATTTGAAGAGTACAATACTCTTATTACTTTTTATAAAATCAGCTATCTGCCATTGAAAGTCCGTTCATGAGTCCGGACATACAGACAGACATATTCACAAATTGTAAAAAAAAAATATCTTTGTAACAGTTAACTCGTACGCATTATAGTTTATAGGATCTAAGCTAAATAAAAACAAATGATGGTGCTTAAAGATCTCTCCCGCCTATTTCTTATGAACAATATCAAAAATCTTTAAATAGTGGTAGAGCCATGCTTGCTTAAGCACGAATGGGCCGGCTCGACCGGTGCGATACCACGGCCTCACAGAAAAACGGTTGTGAAGTAACGCTTGCGTTGCATTTCCCCGAAATGAGTGAGGTCTCCGGAGGCCCAAAATCCCCCACCCCCCTAATGATAGCGCTGTTAACGAAAAGGATACCCCAGGGGGGTACCAGCGCTAGCGTTGGAGAATCCCCCCCTGGACGTCCACCCTCAGTACGGATTATGCCTGAGCGTGGACGCCCAGGCTGCCCCTCGTACTCTGGGGGGGGCTCAACTGCGCTCTCAAAATCTGCTCGGGGCAAGAGAAGGCATACCATGGCACCCCCTGTCACGTTTACCGTGGATTTTTGCAACATTAGGGGCTTACATTCGAACCTCGACACTGTCCACCACCACCTTGAGACAGCAAAGCCGGCCTTGCTCTTTTTAACCGAGACGCAGATATCATCTCCAGCGGACACATCCTACCTCTGCTACCCTGGGTACGGACTGGAACACTCCTTTGTTCCTAAGGCTGGTGTATGCGTGTACGTTAGAGATGATATCACTTCTCGCCGCCTCGGCAATCTTGAAGGTAGGGACCTCTCCATCTTATGGCTACGTGTAGACTGCGACGACCATCCCCGCATCTACATATGCCTCTACAGGTCCCATAGCGGTGATGCCGAAACGGACCGACTCATCGACCACGTCCAAATGGCTACAGACTCAGTGCTCCAGCAGGTCCCATCCGCAGAGATCGTGATTCTTGGCGACTTTAACGCCCATCACGCCGAATGGCTTGGTTCGCGCAAAACCGATCATGCGGGAAGATCTGTTTACGATTTCGCCTTGGCATATGGCTTGACGCAGCTGGTAGCAACGCCTACGCGAATCCCAGATGCAGAAAGCCACGTGCCTTCACTGTTGGATCTTCTGCTGACCTCACATCCTGACGGCTACAAAGTATCCGTTGAGGCCCCTCTTGGCTCGTCGGACCATTGCCTGATTAGGAGTATGGTGCCACTCGTTCACTCGCTGCGGCCGCGTGTTACAGGCAGTCGCCGCGTATGGCACTATAGGTCAGCAGACTGGGATGGAATGAGAACATTCTTTGCATCCTACCCATGGAGGCAGGTTTGCTTCTCGCCGGATGATCCCAATGTCGTTGCTGACTCTGTCGCGGATGTTGTGCTTCAGGGTATGGAACTTTTCATTCCATTCTCCCTGATTCCCACAGGTGGCAAGTCCCAGCCTTGGTTTGGTCGAACCTGCAAAGCGGCGTCCCGCCGAAAGCAGGAATGTTACCAAGCATGGGCTAATGCAGCGACAGCACGGGATGTAAAGACCAGCACATTAAAGAAGCAATTTAACTTTGCCTCCAGGTCCCTCAAAAGAGTAATTGCTGGGGCGAAGTCGGCTCACATCGGCAGAATTGGCGAGAGACTAGTGAGTCTCCCCTCCGGAACTCGTGCATTCTGGTCTCTTGCTAAAGCTGTCCAGGGGAACTTTTGTAAGCCATCCCTTCCACCTCTGCGCATAGGAGATAATTCGTTGGCCCACGACGCTAAAGAAAAAGCCGATCTTCTGGGCAAACTCTTTGCGTCCAACTCGACCCTGGACGACGGGGGAAACGCACCGCCGACCATACCGCAGTGCGAGACCCGCATGCCGGAAGTCCGGTTTACACAAAGGGCAGTGCGTAAAGCGCTTCTTTCCCTCGACGTTCATAAGTCGAGTGGGCCCGATAGAATCTCTCCTATCGTGCTGAAGACGTGTGCTCCAGAGTTAGCACCGGTTTTAACGCGCCTTTATCGGCTTTCCTACTCTCTTGGCGTAGTCCCGAACTCATGGAAGACAGCTCTAGTGCACCCAATCCCTAAAAAAGGAGATCGCTCGGATCCGTCCAACTACAGACCCATAGCCATCACCTCCTTGTTCTCCAAGATAATGGAATCCATTGTTAACTGCCAGCTCCTCCGGTACTTAGAAGACCACCAGCTCCTCAATGATCGACAATACGGCTTCCGTCAGGGTCGTTCAGCTGGTGATCTTCTCGTATACTTGACTCACCGGTGGGCACAGGCGATCGAGACCAAGGGGGAAGCGTTGGCCGTTAGTTTGGACGTGGCGAAGGCCTTCGATCGGGTCTGGCACAAAGCGCTCCTTGCGAAGCTTCCTTCCTATGGGCTTCCCGAGAAACTGTGCAATTGGCTCACCAGTTTTCTTACAGACAGAAGCATCAAGGTCGTTGTTGACGGTGCATGCTCCGACTCGAAGTCTGTTAATTCTGGTGTCCCACAAGGCTGTGTGCTATCACCCACGCTGTTTCTTCTGCATATCAACGACATGCTGCAGATTAGCAGCATCCATTGCTATGCAGACGATAGCACTAACATTTCTCGGGTAAACGTCATCGAAAGCCGATCCAAACTTGTGTCTGAAATCGAAACTTCTTTATCAAAAGTTTCAGATTGGGGTCGACTTAACCTAGTCCAATTTAACCCCACGAAGACACAGGTTTGCGCGTTCACCGCTAAAAAGATGCCATTGGTCGTATCACCTAAATTTGAGAGCACTTCCCTAACTACATCAGCCAGTATCGGAATCCTTGGCGTCGATATATCAAGCGAAGTCCAGTTTCGCGGTCACTTAGAGAGTAAGGCCATATTAGCCTCGAAGAAGCTTGGTGTGCTAAACAGATCGAGACAGTATTTTACTCCGGCCCACCGCCTACAACTTTATAAGGCGCAGGTTCGGCCGCACATGGAATACTGTTCTCATCTCTATGCAGGTGCACCCCGGTACCAACTTCTGCCTCTTGACCGCATTCAACGGAGAGCGACTCGCATCATCGACTGCCAAGATATTTCTGATCGACTTGACACCTTGGCGTTGCGTAGAGATGTAGCTTCACTCTGCATCCTCTATCGCTTGTATCATGGGGAGTGTTCAGAGGAATTGTTCGGACTTATACCGGCTGCTGGTTTCCGCCATCGTCCTACGCGACAAAATATCCATCCCCATCACCTGGACGATTGGCACTCCACCACTGTGCGCTTCTCCAGAAGCTTTTTGCCTCGCACAACCAGCTTATGGAACAAATTGTCGCCTGCCGTATTTCCGAACCGATACGACCTTCAAACCTTCAAGAAGAGAGCGTACCTCTACCTAAAAGGCCGGCAACGCACTTGTGACTCTTGAGTTGCGGGTGTCCATGGGCGGCGGTAGTCACTTACCATCAGGTGACCCGTCTGCTCGTTTGCCCCCTATCGCATAAAAAAAAAAAAAAAAAAAAAAAAAAATCAAAAATGATCAATCTATCAAAAATGATCAAATGTCACAATTGTTTTAATTATTACAACCAAAATAAATTCGTGGCCCATGAGGGGATCGAACCCGCGACCTTCGCGTTATTAGCACGACGCTCTAACCAACTGAGCTAATGGGCCGATAGCTTTGTACACTTATTTCTACAGTTCTATAGTTATTACTTCAGTCACATTAACACCGAACAGAAGTTGTCTAGTTCATTATACGTTTCTTTTTTCAAACGACTTCAAAAAGGATGAGGTTCTCAATTCGACTGTATTTTTTGTTCATTTATGTTTGTTACCTCAGAACTTTCGACTGCGTGAACCGATTTCGATGATTTTTATTTATTTGAAAGCTGGTGCTTCCCGTGTGGTCACATTTTAATTTGGTCTAGTTCCGACAATGGCATCCATGAGAAAACCATACCAGTCTTAAATTTGCATTAAGCATGTGCGCGACAAATTTACGCCAACCGATTTCGATGGTTCTTTTTTATTGGAAAGGATGTATTTCAAGGATAGTTAGATGAGAGTTTTGTCCAGTTGTGACAGTGGCATTGATGAGAAAACAATATTAGTGTTAAATTTTATGATAGACACATTAAAGTCGGTTCTCTACTTTTTTAAAGTACGATTATTAATAAAATAATATAGTAATTAAAATCCACATGTGAGGACTTTGCCATCGAGTCAAGAGCTAATTCGAGAGGTATTAATGCGATACTGACACGTGCCCGAGATATTCTTTACACTGTTCAATACATCCGCATAAGTGATATGCCTTTCCTTCTTTTGTTTTTCCTTCTTACTTTCTTTTCCCTTTTAATATTTCTAGCAATTTTCCCATTATTAATCCCCAAAGAGCCTGATTAACGGCAAAGGGCTTGTCCATTATTTATTTCGTAAGTAGGATTAAATAGAAGATACGACTCCGCCGACCGTTTCGGGGACACCGGCGTTATTGTTTGTATTATGAATAACATCTACTAAAAATATTGTTATGGCTCATGGGGGTATCAAACCCGACCTTGGTGTTATTAGCACCTCTCACCAACTAAGCTGATGGCCCGTCTTTTAAGGTGATTTCTACAGCTCTCAAATCGTTACTGCGTAAAAGTAAATAAAGTAAATAAAAATTTAATTTCTATAAGAGAGTAAATAAAAATGTAATTTCTATAAGAGAATTTGTTAATCATTGTCAGCTTAATAAGTAGTTGTTGAAATTATGTATATAAAGAGCTTCATAACTTTAAATTTTAATTATGGTTTCCACTCGGTTCGCTAGCTTTCTCGGTGTGCCACAGGGTTGTGTCTTATGTCCTTTACTTTTTAATATATTTATTTATAGCATTTCCAAGGAATTTGTTTCATCTTACTACCTTCATTTAGCCTACAACCATAAGATGTAAGTCGAAAATTGTTCGCATCAGCGTCGAAAACGCCAGTTCCTTATGAATGTTGCAGAACTTTCTTCAGACTGCTGCAAAAAATTCGCTTTTACAGACTCTCCTGCTCCCAATAGTCTAGACTATGCCGATTCCAGTTATCTCGATCTCTCAGAGAAGCAATTTGATAGAATTGAACCCCTATCTGAATAGCGAAAGTTTAATTTTATAACATTTTTTTCATCCCCACCACCCATTTCCTAAAATGGTAAAAGAAATCATATTTGCAAAGATTTTTGTTTTTATGTCTAACATAACTATAATTATGTACGAGTATTTACCTATATGTGTAGATATACTCGTATACGCTTATGTATTACTATATATATATATGTAAATAGGGTATACGTATGTTTGTTCGATTAAACTAGCACATTTTATAATTCAGCACTATTACCACCCATACTAAATATTAGCCTCTAAAATAATAATTACTTTATTATTTTTAATCCTAAAAGTGCCCGGTTGGCAACCTTACAACCCTACGTAATGCAAGTGGGACTAATTTGGCAGCTATTTGCACAATGTGAGTGATTGAAACCCTTCCGACAAACCCTTTAGGGGATACATGCGATGTATATGCATGTATGTATGTAAAAATATTGTCATGCCACGAGGAGATCGAACCCTTGACTTTCGCTAATGTGAACAATGAATGCAGTGTGAAAAATTGGATCCTCATTGACAATGCGAGTGCGACTCAAATTCAGGCACACTAAAGCAGCCCGAACGTTAACTTAAATAAGTTCTCTTGATAGAAGTCGTACACACTCGCTGTTATGATATGATAATAAATTAATTAACGACTACACTTTCTACGCTACTTTTACTTTTTAAACTATCGCTTCTACCAATTACAATAAAATTCTGCTTCTTTAATCGCTAAAGAGTACGCAGAGTAACGGTTAAGAAGTACGACAAAGATTTCCATAAATAAAACTTTTCAACGGTCGGAAGCTCTTGCCAATATTGAAACATTTTTCCTCATTTCGAAACCATAAAATGTGGTTGGAATAAGCATAATTAACATTGATATCATTATCTTTAAATTGATACAGTTATTAAATTCCGAACGTATTTATAAAACTAACAGTACAACGGTTGTAAGTATTTTTTTTTTCTAACTTGTCTCCGCCCCTTACTCATCAGAATGATTTCATCTTGTTGGAAATTTTTTAACGTAGAGTTAATAATAAATAGTTGTTATTAATATAAGCTAGAGTATTTATATTTGTCAAATAAAAAATTTTTACAAAGTTTTACCGGTGGACGGTTTAGCAATACTTATAAAAACAATTATTAACACATCAATTTTGGCAAGATAAATCGTACCGCAGAGATATCACTTAAAAGAAAGGAAGATAATATAATTGAGATGCTCAAAAAGGAAGGAGGGAGTTAGAGTTAGCAGTTCAAGTCATAAGTATGCGTCTGTGCGACCCTTACCAGTTTGAGATATTGCTTACGTAATACATCTCTGTCTCTGTATTAGCAATAACAATTAATTCCCTTCTATTTTCAACCGACTCCAAAAAGGAGGACGTTCTCAACTCCACTGTATTTTTTTTTGTTTGTTACCTCTTTTTTTTTTTTTTACGTGGGGAAATCCTCATGGACTATCCTCCGCCGGTTATCGGCGGAGGGGAGTGCCGGACTTGACCGGCTAAAACCGCCACGGTGTTCCTTCCTCGCAACTGCTGTCGAGGGCCGCGGGAACACGACATTCTTCCGCGACCAGCAGGTGACCGTCCACCGGAATGGGCCCAATCACGTTTTGAAGGGGGGAAAGGATTGTGCCTCTCGCCCCACCATCACTCCTTGAGGGAGGCGCGAGGAACACGACGCGCCTACAACCTCGGACCCGCTAAGCGATTGGGACGGTGAACTGAACCCCGGGTTCACCGTCCTCGGGTCCATTAACGGAGGCCGGAATTGGGCATTGTCAGCCTCCTCCTCCGACGTTCGGTGCGTCGTCTGCGGATAGGGAGCGTGGTCGTGTTTTGCCTCTCCCTTTCCGCAGCCTCCTTCTGTGACATAATCGTTTCACAGAAGGTGACCACTGCATCCCATGACCACTCGCTCCCGACCATGGCGCGCACAAGCGCTGTGAGCGAGAGGTCAACCCCTATTTCTGTTTGTAAGGCACGGCGCGGCTCTTCCCATGCAATACACTCTTGTACTGTATGCCGCACCGTATCTTCCTCGGAATTGACGCAGTGGTGGCACCGGGCGTCCGGCTCCCTGCGGATGTCCCGCAGGTACTTCCCAAAACATCCGTGACCGGTGTGTCCGTGCCTCCGTTCTACCCAATTAGTGAATACTGGCCGGATGGCCTCGATGGTGATGAGGCCATATGACGGGCGCAGTAGTCGGGCCCGCCATTCTGCCACTAGGACCCCCTTCAGTTCGGACCGACGCCTCTCGTACTCTCTCGGCGACGGTAGGTGGCCTCGTTCTCGCGCCTCTTCACGCCACTCATGTAGCGACGCGAGACCTTTCGCTTAGAGGTCCCAGGTCCGGCGACAACGTGGGGATATGTTCGGGGGGGTTGTTTGTTACCTCAGAGTTTTCGACTGCGTGAACCGATTTCGATGATTTATTTTTTTTTATTTGAAGCTGGTGCTTTCCGTGTGGTCCCATTTTAATTTGTTGTAGTTCTGATAATGGTATCGATGAGAAAACCTTATAAGTCTTAAATTTGCATTAAGCTCGTGCGCGACAAATGGACGAATAACTCAATATCACGCGATGCGCCAACCGATTTCGATGATTCTTTTTTTACTGGAAAGGATGTACTTCAAGGGTTAACTACCCTTGAGAGAGTTTGGTCCAGATGTGACAATGTCATCGATGAGAAAACCATGTTAGTCTTAAATTTTATGATAGACTCATTTCCTCGTCAATATACTCATCAACATACATCAATTGCCAATAAATTACAGAGTGCCCAGGTAACGACAACATGTTCAGAAAGCAAGCCTATGCTTTCTGAACATGTGTATATATGTACCGGTGTGTATGTAATATAATGTGTATGTAAAAATTCTTTAAGTATTTCAGCACAAAAATCTCTACTGACCTATCACTCAGATTTGAATGCTTTCTATTTTAATATGTAGCGTGTCCCAGAAAATGGAACACTCATTTTAACCTCTTAAAATATGCGTTTCTGCCATGCAGTTGCAAAAGAAATGTGAACCTTGAAAAATACGAATTTAAAAATACGAAACAGTTTTTATGGATTTTCTCAACAGGGTATCGCATTATTGATAAACAAAAAAAATACGTTAAATTTTAATTCTTTAACTGCATTTATGATAAGCGGAGGTGTCAACACCTGATAATTAAAACGGTTATAATTTTTACATGGGTTGTTTTTATATATGCAACTGCATGCTAGAGGTGTATATTTTCTGTTGTGATATATTTTTTTTGTCTTTCATTTTCATAAGTGTTACATTTCTGGCATACGCTGTATGGAGTATTTGTTTTAAAATAACATAGTCTATAAAAAGAGCGCGGAAGTGATCATCAACGTAGTTGAAACTGCGAGGTACGGCTAGTAAAAACATAAGTAAAGTATGTATTTGCTTTCCTAGCATTGAAGTCTCTGTCTAAAATATTCTCATGTCTATTGATGTTGTTCGATGATGCGCAACTGACGACTGCTCCACATTAATGTGTAATTTTTATAACGTCTTGTATATAGCATGTTGAAAAGTTTAAAAAATATATAATATTTAACATTAACTTGTTACAATTTTATAAATTATTATTCTTTATATTCTTTATTTATTTATTTTAGTTATGGCCAGACTGTTATACAAGCCCATATAAAATTGTATTCTCTCCTGGAAATGTGCACTCACGACAGGAAAAGCATTTTTGTCCTTATAGTCAGACAAACATTTATACTCTCTGTACTTATAAAGAAACATTCAGAGCTGCATTACGACCCGAGGAGGTAAAGAAGCTCAAGCTCAATAAACGAAGAAAAGGCAAAGTATATCCAACTAAATCCTTTCAAGCCTAACTTGCACAAAGATTTTACTGTCTGCTGGTGTATACCTACATACATAATGAAATAAACACATCCTTAACATTGTACCCTATGCGTAAAACAACAAATGGGTCTGAATAGACCCTATCTAGACTGCTTAAAACTCTACTATGTTACAACAGAGACCTTGCTGATACCATTCCGTTGATCTGAGCCTCTCTGCCTTCATACACACACACAAACATACACATCGACACATCACTATATGTATATCTAATTTTTACTTTCGTTTATGTATAATTCATAGGATTTATAAAGCTCATTTTAGTCTATGCTTCGCCGTAAAAACCTTAAATTTAACAATAAATTTATCTTTAAGTATTAGTGACCCGCATCTCAGGCATTTATCTCCCGGTTAATTTAAATAAAGCAATTATTGTGATGGGAAAAGTATTTGTATTTGTAATGTTCCCTTTATGTAGGTGTTTTTTTCAATCGGTTTTTGAGTCAATCCATTACAATCTAACATATTAAAGTATAAATCAATAGTATTAATTGTAGCGCATGTAGAAAAATGACATGCTGCGTGTTAAAAGGTTCTAATGTGTGCGAAGCTGTAGTGTTAATTATTTATTTTAAAAATACAGTTTTACAATACTTTATATATATTTTAAATCTTTATACCGTTCGTACTTAACAGTTTTAACCTAGTGATATTTAAAAAGATGGCAGTGGCCCATGAGGGGATCGAACCCGCGACCTTCGCGTTATTAGTACGACACTCTTACCAACTGAGCTAATGGGCCGATACTATTCTTGATGATTTTGAATGAAAAGACAACTTCTTTTTTTCTCCGATTGTGATTTCAGTGAGTCCGAGTGCATTTTCCCGAAATTAGCGAGGTTTCTGGAGGCCTAACTCCCCTCTACTTATTCCTCTCCCCTGACCTCCCGACCCTTTTCCTATCTCCTCATCCCCTTCTCTTTCCCCTCCCCGCATACCCTCATTCCTCTTCACCCTCAAACGCGGGCAGCGCACTTACGATTCTCCAGTTGCAGGTGTCCATGGACGGCGGTTGTCACTTACCATCAGGTGACCCGTCTGTTCGTCTGTCCCCCTATAATGTAAAAAAAAGATAATTTAATTTAAAACAATACAATTAGTTCAAGTTATACTAAAATAAAATATAATAAAATTATATAAATTATAACAATTCAATTAAAACAATAAAAAACTAAGTCAATCATAATAAACAAAATCAAGTTTATTGATAAAATGATAAATAATTTTATTTAAAGCAAGAACATATGTACGTGTACTTTACGACGCATTTTCATAAAATAAAAATACTATGGCCTTATTAGTTCCCTTTTCTTCATGGTGTTCAAATAATGTTTATCAGCGGTTGATTCATTGAACACCCTGTAAGCGTACGAGTAACCAAAGGCTAATGAAAACTCAATGTGCTCTGGAAGCGAGGAAGCGAGAGATGACTAGGTATTATATCTCTATTGTGGCGTGATAAATGTGGGAAACACGCTCATCTGTAGAAGTTATCCTTAGTTACACCAACGTGTAAATTTTACAAATCATTTTAATTCAACCACGTGTAACGTTTCCTCCCGTAATAGGTGCCCAACGGCAAATTGAATATCAGAGTACATAGTATTTAATTGTAATTGAGGCGTATAACACACGCGGCCTTTACCGATACCAACCTATACTCAGTCATTAGATTATCTGGCGGGCCTTCGCTACCTATTGAACAGCATGCATCTTCAACGTATCTTGAAGTATGTTTCTTCTGAGATGATTTTTCTTGTGATTTTTCTTGTATACAACGAGCAGACAGGTCATCTGATGGTAAGTGACCTTCGCCGCCCATAAACACTTACAACTCAGGAGTCCAAGAGGGCTGTCCACCTTTTGAGGTAGGGGGAAAGGGAAGATGGGAAAGGTAAAAGGGAGTACTGGAGTAGGGGAGAGAAGGGAAGGGAAAGGGGGTTGGGCTTCCGTTAGCCTCACTCAATGCAAACATTGTTAAACAGCCGGTTTTATGCGGGGCCCATTTTATTATCATTAAAATTGTGCGCATTCTTCGGTGTCGATTATGGTTCTTGGGGGAGTAGGTAATAGTAATAGGGCCACGTAATATCTCCCCGTGGGTCTCGTTAAGAGCGAAAGGATACGACTGTTATCTATCTGATGTATACAGACCTACAGTAGAGGAATGGCGACAATAGGCTTGCCTTCTATTAAGGAAGTAGGACTGAACTATTGTTGGTAAAAAGTAGGTATTTGAGACGCCTCTTTATACACCCCCCTGGGTGTATAAAGAGGCGTCTCAAACACCTACTTTTTACCAATAATAGTAAATATATAATAGACGCCTCTTTATACACCCCCGTGGGTGTATAAAGAGGCGTCTATATGCGATATATAGCCGTATATATATATATATATGTATATATATATTTAGAAAACAATGTAGGAAAAACACTTTTTTTTTGTTACACTTCGGTGTAACAGCAAAAGAAAAGTAGTAAATAATAGTATGTAATGTAAAAATAATTACAAGTACGTACGGCCCGAATATTTTGATTTCATATCGGAGATTACAGCAAGTAATTACAGCCGTTATCCAATTATCACTGACCTATGATTAGATGATCGTAGCTATGAACTAGTAGCACCTGGTTTATCGAGACTTGTTTTGAACCGACCTTATATTTTTTGACCTTTCTAAATTGGATTAATGTTCAGGTACTTAATAGACAGGCTTGACACGCCCGGTCTTATTGACCCTTGTTATTTTTTAACTAAGTTGTATAGGAAGCGTTAACTATTGACACGTGGCATTCTTTAATTAAATTTTTACTACCATGAGGGGTATTGCCAGAGTGTATATAATCAATACTTAAAGAATATATGTTTTCCTTGTGACATTCCAAGTTTGTGCACATGAGTAAAAACAATATTTAATTTATGTATATTACCCATAAAAACTCTTTTCGAAGAGGCAAAACAAAAAGTCAACAAATTTTATTACACTTGTTATTAAGAAATTAACTTTTGGTAGACTAGACTATATATTTTACAATAATAAATTTATTGATTTATTTTATAGATATATTTTTTATATTGATTTATTTTTAGAAAATTTATTTCAACAAGAGTTGAACAGAAGCTCTCAACTCTTGTTGAAATAAATTTTCTCGTGTTTGCCTATAAGCATTTTTAAGATTTAAGTATCGATAGTATGTATATAAGATCAGGTTAAACATGTATTTATGTCTTCGAAATAAAACGGCTATAGAAAAGTACGTTCAGTTTGTACAGAAGATACAGAAGAAGACCAATCTCGAGTATCCCCTCCGTTCGCCAAAAAGTTAAGTGAACAGTATGTATTAGTCAAGATACATACCTACAAACAGTACTACAGTATCAATATATCCAAGTAGGCGGCGGTAGAGGCATATTAAACGCCCACGTGTACTGGCAGACAGAATATATTTTATATATTTGTTTTTATATATTTGTCTGCGAGTACATGTGGGCGTGTATATAATTATTATCACATTATTACATGTATCTGAATGAGTCATGAAAATAATAAGAAAGAAAGAAAGAAAGAAAATATATTTATTTTGTACTCATACAAGGCAAGGATAACAATTTCAACAGACGTTAGTGCCAACAAGTACCACTATATGAGACAAAAATGGCCGTTAGCTCAGCTTTGTGCTACCTCGTAAGAAGCAGCGCTGGTATTATGCTAACACCTAGTGAATGTCACAGACAGAGAGCCATCTTATTAGTATATATGTATATGTACATATATATATATATATAATTATATATATAATAAAAGCAGAAGGAGTCATAATTCTATTATTATAAATTTATGTCTGGAATATGAAACTGAAAACATTAAATAAAATTAAAACCTGAATTTATGAAAAGAGTTTAGATACACATTTGTTTTTAAATGTTTTTATTATAGACTCATGTTGCTATATATATGACATAATAATGTATTATGATTACTGATACTTTATTAACTCGTATAGAGAAAAAGATGAATAGTATTCAAATTCATCAAGAACGGTATCGGCCCATTAGCTCAGTTGGTTAGAGCGTCGTGCTAATAACGCGAAGGTCGCGGGTTCGATCCCCTCATGGGCCATTAATTTATTTTACATACGCCTGTATACCCGAAAGGGCAGGCGACAACCACTTTTTGCCAATTGTTGGCAACTTGGTCCTAAAATACAAATATTAGGAATAAAAAAGGAAAGTCATCACAAGCGAAAGCATTCAGTAGTGTAAGTAATAGTTAGGGCGTCCTTGTGCTAATAACGCGAAAGTCGCGAATTCGATCCCCATAATAGGCTACAACAATATTATTACACACATGCATACATATAATAGCATCTGTTACCCCGAAACAGTAGGCGAAGGCGCATTAAAAACGTGACAATATTTGTATTTAGCAACTTGGTCCTACTAACGTAATAGGGGGCAAGCCTATTGCCGTCAACATCAAGGATTAAAAATACGAAAATTAAAAGTAATTAAAGGACATTGCTTAGACGGACGGATTGGGCTCAACTAGCTCGAGTAAGTGAGGGTCGCATACTTGCAGCTCGAACTGGCTCTTGACGGAAAGTCCAAGTCCTGTAATGAAATGTCGCTTTTATCACTAAAATTTGTAATAAATACGAGTATATTAAAGTGACCGAAGTCTGGATTGGAGAGCTGAAGAAATGGGCTGAAGAAAACAGTTTATATGACTGTCGGCCCATTAGCTCAGTTGGTTAGAGCGTCGTGCTAATAACGCGAAGGTCGCGGGATCGATCCCCTCATCCATTACCATCTTTATAAATATAACTATATGTATCATCTTTTTAAATACAGCTCTGAATGTGACTTTATAAATACAGATAAAATACATGTTTGTTTGACTGTAAAGACAAAAATGCTTTTTCTGTCGTGGGTGCACATTTCCAGGTGAGAATAAAATTTTACATGGGCTTGTATAACAGTCTTATCTGAAACTAGGTGAGATGTAAACCAATATATTCTAATACCACAAGGAATTATTTACAATATTTCTTTTGAAGTATACACAGGTAAAGTCATGGGTGTAATGCAGTACCACTTATATAAAATAAAGCTAGACCCTTCGTCCTTAAATATAATGTTACACACATGAAACGCATTGTAACACGTGAAATGCAAATGTGAAATAAACCAAAATCTATTTCTAGATCTTATATATATACATATTTAGTCTCCGTTTATGCGTTAGCTTTAAAGAGTTGATAAATTGACCATAAAGAAAGTGTGACACCACGATCCGCAGATAGTTTTAAGATAAATATTTACGTGTGAGTTTTTAATATTTTTTACCTTTTCTAGTACCAAGATTAAATTTTATATATTTAATGATGTTTTTACCGGTTAATATTTGCTTGATATATATGTATATATCATTGTGAAAAAAAAAATCAATAAAGATAAAAAGTAAAATATTAACGGTATCCATTCGGAGACACAAATCGCATAGTTATGATAACGAATCTAATCGATTTTGCAATTCTCGCAGTACCGGTATCAGTTTGTCAGTAGGTATTCTATTTCTAAATTTGAATTAATCTTTTTATATTTTATTATCTCCTTTGGTTTATTATACTAAGTATTTAAGTAAATATTAAATGGGATTTACTCTTCGTGCGGATCAATTGCATAGACACTGTTTCGCGAAATCTTTATTTAAGTAGACAGGCAAATGTTGATTATTGAACGTTACTTCCCACGCGTATATAGCTTGCTGGCAGTGTCTTGACACGCAAGTACAATATAAGATAATAGTAATAAGTATGTGTAATTATGTCACAAAATTGTATATAATTGTTTCTTGGACTGCAAAAATGCTTTGTAGTCCAAACATACTATATTGTGGTAACTAATGTGATCAAAACAGGGATGAATATATTATTTTGAGACTATATCTGATTTTCGGTAATGAGGCCATCTCCTCTTGCGTACCACCACAATATTTTATAATTATTTTTTTTCAGCCTGTTTAGGATAGACAAGCTGCAACAGTCATTTGTAAAAGAGGCGGTGGCCAATGATAATGTATTGGCATACTTAATAATACTGCCGTATGTTTCTTGCGATCACCTATGATGACACCAATTTAGTATAATAAAATTCGTAATTGATTATTGATGATTATATTTTACTGTCAAAAAGCAGTAGTGGCCCATGAGGGGATCGAACCCGCGACCTTCGCGTTATTAGCACGACGCTCTAACCAACTGAGCTAATGGGCCGATATTTTCTTTGTAGTGAAATACATGAATAGTATAAACAGCTTGATTTAGAATTAATAAATGTTATACACGTCAGGCCGTGGTTCACGTTGGAGTAGAATAGGGCAACCCCATCTCTTCCCGGTGGTGTCATAAAAGGTGACTAAGGGATCGGACTGTTATCTATCAGACAGTATGTATACAGTCACATAGTGCCAGGTTGACGGTAAGAGGCATGTCTCTGTTCCGTTAATCGGACTTTTTTCTTGATTGGCAAAATGTACGTGTTTAATACACCTCTGTCTACCCTTAGGGGATACAGGACTGAGTATTATATATGTATTTATTTATGTATTGTATTTATGTATGTATGTAAATGTTTTACATACTTGAAACTTTATTTGTATGTAATACCGAGTGCCAGTGCAAATAACATTAATAACAATTTTCAATAGACAATATGATCAATGACAATTTATTAATTATGATAGCTGACAAAATTAAAAAAGTAGAAAGATTTAAAATAATCCGTATAACCGACTGCATTTATTTTGAATGTTAAACCTAACGTCCTACAAAACGCACTGTTATCGAAAATCAATACTGGCAGATATTTAATGATATTTAATGTATACTATGTTATTAAAATAGTAGGGCATCCCCGGAAAACAGTATATCTTTATTAAATTAATAAATTTACAGCACGTAAACCATTCCGCTTAAAATAATGTAGGTAGAAGAATTGTTGCCAGAGGTTCATAAGAGAAGAATATGGAGGGTAAGTTTTAATCGATTCATATTGGTATTGAGAACTGTTTTGTTTTAACTTGGACAAGTCCTCCTCCTTGGTAAGATGTAGTTAGTTTTGCTGATACCCACACAGATAAGATTTACATACCTTTCCTTATATTATTATTATAAGGATCAAATATTCCTAAACTTCGTTAATGTATGCTAATATTATTCAAATGTTCTATTAAGATTTGTGTAACTCTTGTCCCAGCAGTCAAAAAGATATTTTATTTTAAGCTCACGTAATTATTTGGTATTCTTTAACACAGCACAGCACATCCGACAAATTGTTGCTTGGCAGCTGTACATTGCTTGATATATGTGTAACCTAAATTTAGATTATACCTTAACGACAAACATTTTAAGGCACTTTAGTTTTTTTTGTATCTTAACTCGTAAATAAAAGAAATATAAAAAATAATAGGTTATAAAAATAAGAATACTTTTTGTACAATATTAATTATTGTTATGTTCATTATATTTTAAAGATTTGAAATATTAACAATAAAAGATAATCTATCTATAGGCTAAATTACACTTATTTATTTGCTGAATACTTTTTTCTTATGGTATACTTGGCTCTCTCTCTCTTGCAAGCACAGGCGAAATACCGTGTGGTTTTAGTCCGTTCGATCGACGTACCGCATCAACGTTTGTCCGTATAAAATTTTACCTCTGGACATATTAAATATGTAATTACTATAATATGACATTTAGATATATATACATACATATATACATACATGTATTTACTAGTCAATCCTCGTATTCCTCATAAATAATTGTATTACCCGCTCCTTGCAAATGTACTATTGTTGCAAGCTGTGCCGTTTTATTTATAGTATAGGGGGACAAACGAGCAGACGGGTTACCTGATGGTAAGTGACAGCCGCCGCCCATGAACACTTGCAACTCAAGAGTCACAAGAGTGCCGCCTTTTAGAGTAGGAGAAAGGAAGGAGGGGACAGAGGGGACAGGCAAATGGTTGCGGGAAACAGGGGAAGATAACGGGTATTGGGGGTTTGGCCTTCCAGTAACCTCACTAATTCAGTCACAATTCAAGCATTGTTTAACAGCCGGTTTTCTGTGAGGCCGTAGTAATACTCCGGTCGGCCAGCCCATACGTTCCACATGCTTCGGCTCGTGATGTCCGGATCAAGCACGTTAAAAATCTAGTTGTTAAACAAGTGAATTCATTTCGCCTATTATTAATTCTACAATAATTTTACTGGATTTAGCAAACAGCGCAAGAAATATACGAAATGGAGAATTTCTAAGATTATACTTACTTAGATTAAGAAGAAAACGTAGTTTGTACAGAGCATAATAAGTCGGATTACCTTTAAGCAAACCATTTCTTAATCTCTACATTGTAACTACTAGTGTACTTCAGGTGCTGATACCCACTTACTGTATAATCAATTCTAATATACTCTAGTTGTAATCGACTTTTACAACTTATGTGGAATGTTTATATCATTACACCTATACCGCATAGCCTTCATGTAACAAATATTAAACCAAGCGATATCTAACAGTGGAGATTATTCTAATTCAGAACTATTAACATATATATGTATATCGCTCTTACAGTAACAGAAATTTTGAATGCTATAGAGTCGCTGTACAACAACAATTTAAAGGTTTAGTAATCTAAGATACTTGACTTAGTTTATATATTTTCTATAAGTAATAATAACAATTAATAATTGCACATAATAAAGTAACTAGTCTTATCTTTTTTCTTTCAGATAAATGGTAGGTCAAATAGCGCGTGGAGCAAGTCGGTGGTACGTGTGACCAGTTTTTTCAATTTATATTTAAATCAGGAATAAAAATGCAGATCTGTCTTATATTTAAGTGAGAAGTAATAATTGACTATGTTTTCAACATGTCAAACTAGAGGCCACTTATTACAGATTTTATTAACATTTATAACTGTCAAGCAAAGAAATAAATTAATATACGAGTGGAAGATATTGTCATTTGTTACACACACAGATTACCAATCTGTGGTTACACACGATGATGAACTCATATCCAGAGAGTGAGTGCGAACAGGATGAAGCGAATCGTAATAGAATACCTACTCATTAGCATCTAAAAGCATTCCAATATTTCAAAACCATTGTTTTAAAGAATATAGGATATATATAAAATTTTAAAACGTTGAAACATACACTGTTATTACTATGACCTTCTGAAAGTTACCTAAGAAAATTTCTATACAAATAAGAAGTTTATTGTAGAAGGTATGTAGACCGAAGCGAAGTTAGCAGTGCACAGTGCGGTAATGCACTATAACTATAACATGTTATATGAATGTGTCGCAATTTTAGTAATTAATACTAAACCTGCCTGACCTTAAACTATTTAAGCATAAAGTTTCAGATTCTTATCTATCTCAAACTTTATGTTTAAATGGTTTAAGATCAGGCAGATTTAGTGTTACAACTTTCCTCTATTAATAGATTTACATTTTACGTGAGCACAACTTTATATCAAATGTAAATGTTAACCAGGTATTAAAATTAACGTAAGTTCGAAGAATAAACAAAATATCCGCTATTAAATAATACATTTGCACAGAATCGAAGCCGCTTTATTGTAATATTTGTATATGTCATATATAGGTATGACATATACTAGTAACTTAAATTATTATATAAACTCGATTGACATCTTTGTCTACTAAATCTTTGTCTGTTTTAACGGGAAAGGTAGTATAGATAGGATAGATAGGATAGGCAGCTATAGGTTGCTTTGTCAAAAGTGAAATTAATATTAAAAATATTAAATAATTAAATACCTTCCTGTGTTGATCTGGAACCGCCCGTTACCAAGTGGAGCCTTATTAGAAGAAACCGGGCAAACAAAATCATGGTTACTCTTTAAAATCACAAGTAACACCTCTACATTTACCGGCTGACTTGCTCGTTGGTCTAGTGGTTGAAGACATACATACATACTCGCTCTGTGTAGTAATATTTCTTAAAAACTTAGTTATAGTATGTGAAGATATAGGTACATATACATATGTACATACTATGTTCTTGTATTCTTCTATAAAAACGACAACTGCAGCATTTAGAATGATTCCTGAGGTGGCTAAACAAACATTAAAACAACAGACACAACCTAGATGTTCTGTATGGGAATAGAGCTCACGAACCAAGGGTTTTTGTGATACCAGTCAGGTGCATGTTACCAGTCAGTATTAGTAACCACTAGACATGCTTATACTCCTAATATTCTTTTATTTTCCCTTCAACCTCCCTTTCCTTTCATTGATTAATATACTCTCAAATTTTAATTATAGTTTTAGAGATGTTAGATGATGATAGATAGATAGATAGGCAAAGTACAAATATATTGTTTATCAGCATCAGGCTATTTTTGTTGGTGGTAACAAAGTCTTAAATTTACACAAAATACTTACATTACTTTATGTATTTCTTTGCGCATTAAATCGAATGCTTATAATAATAAGCGATGTTTGTAATACGACGCTCAATACAAAAAGAGGTCAGATAAAAATAGAATAGATAACAGGGCAGTAATACGTTAAATTCGTTCTGCCAGGAATATGGTAGCGTGGCCGAGCGGTCTAAGGCGCTGGTTTAAGGCACCAGTCTCTTCGGAGGCGTGGGTTCGAATCCCACCGCTGCCAGAATGCTTTTTTGTTTATAGTTTCATAGTTCTTTTTGGTATAATAAAATTTGTTCATAGTTTCATAGTTCTTTTTGGCAAAATAAAATTCTGAAGAAAAATTGTAAATAAATGACATGCAAGAGATATTAGAAGCGTAACATTGTGATTTGATCCTTTCCTAATCAAATTGACCTCGTGGTGGTGCGTCGAAATTGGTTTGGCGTTCTTACAATAAAATAAATAAAAATACTATTATTAATACAAACATGGATCGTAAAATTCCTACCCATCGTCGCCTTGCTCTAAGTGGAACTTACCAGTAGGCGACGATGGGTAGGAATGTCAGATGGGTCATCGTTTAGTTTGTCCAAGACAAGCAGCTAATGTCGTTTTTTTTTTAATTCTGTAGCAGTTGATTAATATTTTTTTAATTAAAAATATTCTATTTATATACTATTGTTATCATATTTGTATTCTTACCACTTTAGTATACCAGCAGCCATGGGGATTGTTTAAAATCTTAAATGATTTTTCTTGTTTCGTTTTATATTTTACTTTATTTTATTTACACAAAATTTAATTAAAGTAAGTCAGGTAAGTATTCAATTACTAGTCAAATAAATACTTTTATTGTGTATCGAAACGTAGATTTTCTTCATAATTACGCTTTTTTAGGGTTCCGTATCCAAAGGGTAAATCGGAACCCTATTACTAAAACTCCGCTGTCCGTCTGTCCGTCTGTCACCAGGCTGTTTCTTATGAACCGTCATAGTTAGAAGTTGAAATTTTCACAGATGATGTATTTCTGTTGCCGCTATAACAACAAATACTACAAAAAAAACAGTATAAAATAAATGTTTCAGGGTGCTCCCATGCAACAAACGTGATTTTTTTGCTCGTCTGTGCTCGATATTGATATTGAAATATTGATTATAATCAATAGGTAGACGATTGAAATATTCACGGAATATTTATTTATATATTCACTTTAAAAATAAATAACAGTCAAAAGTCAGGATTTTTATGCCGTTTCTGTAAATAATGGTACGGAACCCTTTGTGTCTGAGTCCCACTCGCACTTGACCGGTTTCATTTTTACGTAAAACCACTTAAAATATATATTGTGAACGAAAAAAATGTACGAATTACTCTGATTTCCTAAATTTATTATAATTTCTTTTAAATGTATTATAATTTTGTAAAACTGTGTTATTAAGTGGTAAAATCCTTTCCTTTGCAAACAATAAACATTTTTTTAAATAGAAATATCTAATGTACTAGAAAATAACTCGTAAGCATGAGTACATAATATGTAGCGCCGTAGTCAATAGTACAATAAAACATTTACATGCATACCGTTGTACCTGCACAAATTGTATTGTTGTTTTCCTTCTAATCCCAATCCAAACCGTAGAAACTTTTTAACAAAAATAAATGTTATACGTCAAATGTAAACATATTAACTTAAGTGTGTTAAGTAGTGTCAAGTGCCTATTCACGGTTCATTTTAAAGTTTATACTACAAAATGAACATTGAATGGGTGCTTGATACTTGAGTGATGCAAGTATTTTGATTGAGAACATCACTATAAGGTTTGACACCTACTTCAGTTCACTTGGCTATGTTTTTTTTTTTTACTTACCTCTAATAAATCATGTCTAAATGTAGCATGCTCGAATAGGTGTAGAATTGGGTCGTCACTATAAGTATATAATAAACTAAATATAACTATATATAATCGAACCACATGTAATACCATATACTTAATTCGTAACATGTCCATCAATATTTTATCAATGTAGTCTTTAATTTGATATTAATAGTATAATTTTGAATGCACCCGTAAAATGGGTATAATATGAGTAGAATAGTGTAGTTAAAATTAGTGAATTATGGAACACACCACTGTTTTCAAATCTAAGCAAGTACTTAAAGCAGTGTAGTATACTAACTTTAACGTGGAATTACTTTGTAATCAGATTGATCTCTTTTCCTATTTCGTTACATTTCTTGTCTCTAGGGACCAAATTCTCCAAAAAATAAAACTACCCTAATAAGATCATTCGGATGTCCATGTGTCGGTCTGTTCTTCTGCCAAGATCTTTTTCTCTGGTACACGTGGAGATAAGAAGTTAAAATTAAAATCAAATAATTATGTCTGCAATCCCTGGAAGGTGTAGAAATATTACAAATAGTCTAAGATAAAAAAATTATAAAGAGTCAAAGCAATCAAAAGATACGGCCACTTAAGCCTTACAATATAACAAACTTGAACATGTCGTAGGTAAATTAAAACCTGTGGGGTAATTCCCTTTGACCAAGGGTCATAAAATTTGGTAAGTAGTAAAGTCTTACAAAAAAAAAAAACAAAAGAAAAACCGAATGAATAAAAACCTTTTAGCGATTACAAACTTATACTTTACGATTAAAAACTAGAGAGAACTGCAATGTTACCTTAAGTAGCTAGATAACTTAAGTTTGTATTTCGGAAAACAGCCAAAAGTCTTCGAGGATCAGCTACCGTATATCACGACAGCACGGATGGCGTAGTGATTTAAGTGTTCACCTCGCCACTACACTGAAGCCTGTTTTGGGTTCGGTCCTCACGCATGTTGACACTTTGTGTTAATCCTCAATTTTTTTTTCTGAATCTGGGTGTTCTTTGTGTTTGTTATTTAAATATTACATACGTAAGGAATTAATTCTAGTCCCGGAGTAGTCACTTCCGAAATCCCCGGTTCGCGAGTCACCCTCGCAATTCCTGTTTCTATGTTTCTCCTGTAGGGTTCCGTTCCTCAAAAGGAAAAAAGAACTTTTATGGCACCACTCAGTTGTTCCTCTATCAAAAGATACATGTTTTCTAAAGCCTTAAATTTTATCAACAGTACAAGTGAATGCGAGCAAAGT
This sequence comes from Tyria jacobaeae, assembly GCA_947561695.1. Lineage (NCBI taxonomy): Eukaryota > Metazoa > Arthropoda > Insecta > Lepidoptera > Erebidae > Tyria > Tyria jacobaeae. The sequence continues at coordinate 10,906,623 of OX387224.1, read as the reverse complement.
GAATGACAGAATTAACCAAGTGTCACTAGAATATGAAAATAATTTACCCAAAACGATTTACTATTTCTTATATTTTACCAATAATCTTAATTTTTTTTAAACTTCTCCACTTAAAAAAACATAAGTTTAAAGAAATAAAGTAAGAATTATAGTAATAGTACTGTATATTAAAAGACAATTTATTATAATTTACTTTTATTACAAAATGGTTGTACACGTTCTGGCCAAATTTGGATGGTTTCCTTTTATCACTCTAGGTCAATGTTACGTAGGAAGAATCTAAAAATCTAAATCTTTATTTAGAGAAAGATGACTGTTATGATGAAAGATGACTGGATACTACCGTATATATATGACTACCGTACCGTATTATGATGAAAGATGACTGGATACTACCGTATCGTACTACCGTATCCAGTCATCTTTCATCATAACTCAAACCCTCACTCACTCAAACACAATACAAACGTTGTATGTCTACCGGTTTTCTGTAAGGCTTTGGTATTATTTCGGTCGAGTCAGCCCATTTGTACCTAGACATGGCTCTCTCACTCAATAATTCAAAGATATTTCTTTAATTGGTCGTGTTGAAGATTGGTCCGGTTTATATTAGACGGAAGAATTCGAACCTGTTTTTAGCAAGGGCCATTTTGACTAAATATATGTTCGCTGCTCTGATGTATTTTTTCTGACGTATCTTTTACCTATTCTAAATATGTTTTAAAATGGTACTTCTCCTCTATTTTAAATCAGATCAAGTATTCTTTGCGATTTTTTTATAGCTTTAAGATTTTCCGATTTAATTTGGTTGCTAGCCGCTTTTATACTTTGCACTATGTTATTGTACTTTTTGTCGGTGTCAATTTCATTTGTGTTGGTTTTAAGAGCGCTAAATGAGTTTTTCAGGTTCTGAGTCGGTCGTCATTATTTAATATTAATGATTGTTTGTCATGTTTTCTGATCCTACTTTTAAATAGATTAGTTCTACAAAGTTTGACATTGAATTTAATTTTGGTTCTTAGGGGTCTGTGATCGGAAGAATATTTTAACTAGTTTATGGGAGTTACGTCTTGAATTATACATGTGTGCTATGAGAGGAAGAAAATCATATAGTTTTTTTTTTCATTGGGGTTTCTAGGGGAAGTAGGTATCCAAACAGAACTTGTGGATAACCAAGCAAGTTCTGCCCAAGCGCTAATTGGATAAAGGAGAGCTTTTTTCATCATCACCTGCTTTGTTTAAGAGATCATAAAATTCCTCGTAAAGAAAGTAGGAAGTAAAGATGTCGATACTTAAACTTGTATGGGCGTTAACGTTTTGCTTTCTGTTACTTGGAACTTTAGAACAGCTATTCCGTCAGAGTAGCAAACAAACTCAATAATGTAACCCTTCCACTTCCTGGCCACCATAATTCCAACTTCATAAAGCCCGTTGATTTCCCCGAAGCGGAAGAATACATTACCGTCTCTCTCCTCTGTGTGTTCCCCAATCCTTTTGACCTCAGAGAAGCCTACAACATCCCACTTGAAGTCCTGTAAAGCATTTTCAAGATCTGAAACTCTCGTCCTGCATAAGCATTACAACGTTAAGATAATCTTTATTCGATTAATCCGTTTTTGTACATGCTTGTGTTGTCTGGCAGTTGGTGGATCCTACCCAGAGATTATTAGCACCCCGAGATCCAGTACCGGTCCAGCCTCAGCCGGGGTCGTTTCAGCAACTGGAGCCGCCGGGCACTTGGGGCCGTTGTATGGTTGCACTTATCATAAATAAAGGGTTTGGACCATTTAAACCCGCCATGATGGTATTCACTGCATGTCCCCGGGTCGCCAGAGCCTCGTTTGTAATTCAGCGGCGCATCGAGAGCACGTGAGGATGGCTTGGGCCTGGATGTAGTTTGAGGCTCCTATCTCTTCGTATGTATCCCATCGTATTATCATATATGTATCCCAATATAATACAAACATTTTATTTAAGCATTAGAGGTAGGTGTAGAGGGACACTACAACAATAACTGACAACTTTATATTTTTTAATATTATACATTTTAGTAAACTTTAATAGAAGGTAATCACAAAACGTGATAAACCTACAATTAATGAGTTTATTCGAAATGAACGAATAGCAAAAACTGTAGCATTTGAGAACCATAAGTACAAATCTATCATAAAAGCCAAGAGAATGCGATCAATACTCTATTAGTAATTTTTAACGGATCGGCGGCCGGCGGCGCGGCGCGGCGTAATAAAAGTAAAAGAAATAGTAAAACAATCTGACGACGCGGGCGTGTAACAACTCGCGACTGTGGTGCATTACCACATGTCCGTAGATGAGTCGCATCGCACAGGTGCTCTGCATCTACACTCGCCATTTATCCGACACTCGTGGTGCCGTCGAGTCAACTCGCGAGTATACTCGGGCCACACGTGTTCGCGAATACTCTATCAAATCGTCAACACTAATACTTTTTTTAAATAATTATAACAGTTGAAAGAAAAACAAAATTTATTTTTTTATTAAATATAATATAATATTTCCGAATATAATCGCTAAGTGCTATATGGCAAAAAAAAACAAGTGATTTTATCAATGTGAAAAGATTTTAAGTTGATTTATATTATCATTGGTAAACATCGCAATGTACCATTGTTCCTGTATAAAGTTCCCACGGTGTTTTTGAAACGACAATTGTTAGGTAAGACTATTCATAAATTTTCATTAACATGTAATTTGAATTGAATATTCATATTACAAATACATAGGTTCATAGTTAAGTTGTAATCATTAAAGTACTTAATAAATCTATGCAGCTAGGTACATAGAATAAGTATTTTATTATTTTAGTGCTAAAATCAAAAATATTAATATAAATGAAAGTGTTTAATATTTTACTTATAAACCGAGTCATTTGCATTTGCGAAAGTAGCTGCGTCAGTGTCCGTTGAGAAGATGATTTATAGTAAAAGTTTTCTCAAAATAATCACATTTCGTTCACAAATAGTTGCCTCTTAAGATACGTTATAGTAGCTATTAATTCCTTTAGTTATTAGTTATACGGACTTATACATACAATTTTTCCCGACAGTAATAACAGTAGTCATTTCATATATACATACATAGGTCAGAAGAGGGTGTAATTTTTAGTCAACAAATTTTACGTAAGAGATACGAACATAGGTATTCTAAAATGTTTTATTTTTAAATAAACTATAATTTTAAACAGAAACGGTACTCTTTATAAATAAAGCCTTTAAGTTGATAAACAAAAACTATACGTATCTAAATGGACTGTTTAGCGTAAACTCTGGATTAAATAATAATTTACATATTTTTTGTAGACAATCCTAACGAATAAAACTAGTATTTAGTTTTATTTTTAGTATAAAGTCGTTCACGACTAGCCTAGCACAACAGTTTCATTTAATTATAATAATTACACACATTGTTTAAGTCAGGAACAGATGAGAGAAAGTGTTAAGAACCTTTAAATTATATTCAACCGTGTACATAATTATGCTCCTCATATAACCTATACATACATATACATTGAACATATAATAATATGTTTGTATGTGTGCACCTAGTGCTTCCGATAATATTGTTCCGGTGAGTTCCCACAAGAGGCCACAGTAAAAAGCAGTGCTCTCGATAATTAACTAGAGATAATTGATGCGAAGGCGCACTACACCACATTTTGATGCAGTATTTCACGATGCTAAGATACTAATTACTTAGGTACTCTCAATTTTTATCGTTCTAAATTTAAACATTTGATATATGGCTTTTATTTTCTTTGAGGTCATAGAGTGCAGAGCTTTCTTAAAAACATACATTTATTCATTTACCAGGGTTTAGAAAGTTTTAGCAAAGTAATAAATTAATGGAAGCAACAAGTAAAGTCGGATAAGAGAAATAGCCAATAACTAGTTGAAGGAGAAAGTTTGTCAAATATGTCCATTTCTTAAACAGATCTGAAACAGTATGAATATGTATATATGCGTATATTTCAAATAACAATACAATACATACACACATATAAGTATGTAACAATGACAACGTTTTTATGGAGTCTTTCGATTTAGTTATTTATATACCAGCAAGAGTGGAGTGAATAGGTTTCTCTTGGATAGGCGTGTACCATCTTCGTTTTCAACGTCACATCCCAACATGTGAGTTGAAAGACAAGCGCATATTCCAATGTATATACAATAAAATAAATGTTACGGTTAGATTACAAATTTAGTGAATTTGGAAGATGAAAACTTTCACAAAAATTATTAAATCAATTTCTTTATGTCATCAGAACTATTATTATTTCGTTCGACCACGTCGATGTCAACATACTCAACTAAAAGAAATAAAAAGAAATGTAGTATAACCCCATAAGGGGTATTTTTTGTGTTCGTTGATAAAGCATTCATCCTGGTAAAGCCCGTCGCTACTCGGGAATTAAACCTGGCTCAAAAAAAGTAACTTAAACTATATAAAAGCATTTTCCCTACGTAGAGCGTTCTATATAATATTTCAATTCCTGCCATCTATAGCTGTAAGTATTGTAATTCGTCGTAACGTTAATAGGTGAAGCTTATGATTTAATTGTATAAGCTGGTGTAACCACAGCTTAAAAAGTCTGCATGCATAATGTAAGACACAGTTCACTGATGATTTTTATTTACATTACTAATGCTTAGACTACGATCTGTTGCTGATTTGCAATGTCCCTAAAAATAGTTTTTTTTTTGTTTAATACACGTTCTTCTTTTTATTTATTTACAGTAAACTCAATATCTTTTTTATATTCACTACACTTCAATAATTATTACGTACCTTGACTAAAACTGAAAAGAAAAACATAAAATATATTACATTCAATTCTTAACTAAATAACAGAATTTAACAACTATTTTTTATTTTTTTTTTTTGAAGAATTCTATCTACGTTTCCTTTTTACATGTATAAAATATAGGCAATGTAACATAACACATAGAACGCTTACTAGATATTTTGTGTTAATCCTTCTTTATGATTAATTCAGAATTCAAATTAACAACTATTTTTTGTAATCTTTTTATAATTAAATAAATTATTATTTATTAAATTAGCCTACAACTATACAACAAGAGCATTTTATTGGAATTTGTTTTAAATATATATTACATTTTTATATATTTTATATTTTATTAGAAATATAGAACTGTTTTAGTTATTTAAGTGGCCACACATTGTAGGTCCGGTTTAATTTCATATTGCGTGTTACACAGCCACCTTCCTAAAAATATTTTTGAATAAAAATAAAAATAAATGTAGGTACAGATGAACTGACACTCTTCGAGAACTTAAGAAGTATAATTAAGAACATTATATTGTTATTCATCTTTTTTTCTTAAATCATCAAGTACCAAATCTTGGGGTTGTCTATTGATGATAGATTATTTTATTACACGGCGTATGAATGAACGCCTTCGAAGAAGAATGTAGATATTACTACTATTTACTTTAGTAGAATACATCATAGCTTCTTGTTGATCATAGCATCAAAGATCTGGCGAACACTTCACCATCACCTCGCAAGTTAGAAATCATACACCGTTACCAATGGAAGTTATTTCGTAAAATGTAAAGTTATATAAACAAGACCCAAAAGCATATAAGAAGGATAGTATAGTCTAGATATATATAGTATTGATAGTTACCTGTGTCAATTTTAATTATGAATATTTAAATTTAGTTCTAGAATACAGAGATTTCTATAACGTATTTAGTGATTCGAAAATGATCAGTGAAAATAAATCTAGTTTAGACAAGTTTTATGCATAAATTATTTTACCTTTAAAGTGTTACTGCTTAAAATTCCCGACATTAAAGATTAGAGATTTTATATTGCATTACCTGTGTGTTACGTTTCCATATTTGTTATTTTCTTACAAATCAATCTTTAATATGTTTTATTATTTCAGGATTTCAACACGTAATTCTTAAAGTAATAACATTATTGCGCTGCAGCATTTATTTGTATTTTTGCTCACAATTATCTTTTCTTAATATTTATTTTATAAGTTATTTTAATATCGGTAACCGGTTATCGATATTTTAGACTAGTTTATAGAGTAATTTAAGTTGTGTAAGTTATGCGCCTGCTAACCACATACCACCATTAAGCTCTGACGAGAATACTAACTCCGGAAGTAATAAACTCCATTTGTCATTACTGATATTCAATATATACTTAATGTAACTTCAGATTAACAATTACTTACGTTTATAATGGACTATATTATTGGTTGATTTGCAAGTGTGCTTATTTTATTTGAATATCATCACCAATAATCAGCTTCCAGTAATGATGTCCATTTAACAGTTAAAAATGCGCTTGAATGCGCAAGTGAATGACTCAATACAGTCAGTTAAATCGTATTATAGACACGTACGCTCATCATTAGAAACTTCTTTGTAATAATTAATCAATATATGACCTCAGTCTGGGTAATTTGAATTAGGAATAAGAAAAAGTTAGTTTTCATAGATTTTCTTAATAACGGATTGAGTAATTGCATAACAAAAATATACTCAAAATTTTAAAATCTTTAACAAATTTTTACACTTTCCTCCTGCATTCATGTTAAACGGAGGTGAAAATACGTGAAAATCAAAACTTTTATACGGGTTGTTTTTTTTTTCTACATTTTTTTGCAACTGCATTGCAGACATTTTTATTTTCAGTGGTTATGATATTTGTTTCATTTTTTGGGACACGCCGTATATAGTATGAGCAATTACACCATACATATCTACTGGCCTGTGCCTAGTGCGGTACGCTTTCAAACCCCAAAAGAATTAATTTGAACTTTATTGAATAACCGCAAGGGACAATACTTGACGCTTATTCAATTCACAAATGTCTCTTTGTTTTAGTCGGTCTTACGTCCTGCTAATATTTACTAAATTTAATTGATTTAAAATTTTCCGTCATTACATCACGATAATAATGAGACAGCTCTAATAACACACTCGGTGCTAAGTAATATTAGTAGATATGTTACTCATCTCTTAAGTATAGGTATTCCTATCATCTCGTTACTTGACCGTCGTGGGAATGATTTGATTGATTGATCATTTTACTGTCAATAGACAAGATTGTTTCCGAGCATCGTAAACGGTATTCTTTTGTAATGTTCTTAATTGATTCATAATCAATATTTTTCAAGTCATCGTCATCTTTAGTTCTATCTCGGGTTAACATATTTGTTTTCCTGTAACATTTGTTACAATGTTTGTTTAAGTCAAAGTAAATGTTGTCGTAATTAAAGTTTATTGTAATGTTTTTTCATATCGGGATATGATTTTAACCTCTTCACAATATTTCATAATTACTTATAATTTTGTTTTCTCTCTCCACGAGCTTTTAGTGACATTAGAACAGAAAATTAAATAGTAATACCTGTGGCCAATAGTTTTAGACTACCCATGTTAGTTATTACAATTTATATTAAATTATAACATGATAAACGCTATCTGGACTATAACATTAAAGTCACTTCTGTTCCGCACAAAAGTTTACAAATTTACGTTACTGTAGCATTCTCCATAGTTGAATAATTAATTTTCATTAGGCATCGTAGGTCAGTAGCTGAAACAACAGACTTATATACGAGTATTAATTGCAGTAATTTATATATTGACTCGAGGTCATTTCTTTTCAAACGACATTCGTCTCTTTAAATAACTTTTATTAATTGTAATACAACTATACGATGATAGATCTGGTTAGAATTAACAAAACTATGTCTTTAATTTATTTAAGTAAACTTGAAAACATAAAGCGTGATGGGTTCACATAAAACCGCCTGATACTTATCTGATTGTTAATTGTTTCTTTATTGAATACTACAGGTGCTGTTAAACACAGCTTGCAGACACTGAAATTTCAGTCTATCTGTTTATTGTATTAATAGTATGGGATTGTTGTTGTTGTATATAATAATAAATCACATCGCACATACATATGTAGTTATTACTATGGCTAGAGGTAAGGAATTTAAACTGCATATTGCCCATTCAAAGTGGTGTAAAAGCCATGTTGTAACTGCACACTGTAGTAGGTTCTAAAGATAATTCTTTTTGTAGTCTTTCTCGTTATCGGGTAGAAAGATAACAGTCCAATTCCTAAGTCGCCTTCTACGACGCCCATGAAAAGCGGGTTATTCTACTCCGATGAGAACCACACCACTGTAGCACATAAACATTATACTGTGACAATACATGTAAAAATTAGGTTCACTTACTTGTGGCAGATCCCCTAATTTTAATGTACCCACAATTTTTTTACTTGTTGTACTAGGTTTTTTATTTACGGAAGTCATGGAAAGGAGACTTCTTCAGTTATATTATTATTATTTCAAAACTAATTTCACTTCTATAATTATAAATTTTTTTAAACTTGCACCGAAAATGTGTACTATTAAAAAGTGAACTTTATATACAACAATTAAATTTAAAAAAGTAGACAACCGACTTCAATGCGTCTATCATAAAATTTAAGACTTATTTGGTTTTCTCATGGATGTCATTGTCAGAACCTAATCAAATTCTCATCTAATTGATTGAAGTACATCCTACTTCAATTATATAATTCCAATAAAAAAAGAATCATCAAAATCGGTTGGCGTAATATTGAGTTATACGTCCATTTGTCGCGCACAAACTTAATGCAAATTTCAGACTTATATGGTTTTCTCGTAGATTTCACTGTAAGAACTGGACCAAATTGAAATGGGACCACACGGGAAGCACTTTCAAATAAAAAAAAAAAAACATCAAAATCGGATCACCCAGTCGAAAGTTCTGAAGTAACAAGAAGTCCTTGTTGAAGTCGATTGAAAAGTGGAACCCTGCTAACAAATCAATAATACATTTCCACCTTATGATTCCGTTAATTATAGTTCATGGTGCTCAAGAAAACAGTTTGTAGTACTTCGACACTTGACCGTTTAATAGAGTCCCAAGCAAATTGAATAAAAACTTGAGACGCCTTTCGAAACAGCTTGGTTATTTAGTTAACACTGTTCAGCTACGAAAGGTTACAAAGTTTACGACCTTTGTAACATTTCGTTTAATACATCAAATGTGAAGTGCTCGTCAACATGCTTACATCATTATTTTATATTGACGCGCGAAAAACGCTTTGCATAATGTGAACATAATATTTCTTAGGTACTATTTATCTGGGCCCATTTTCGACAAGGAACGAAATTGTCTTATTGAGGAAATTTCTAATACCTCAATAGTTTTCTCCATAAACGATCTTCCAGCCTACAAATATTACGTGAGTATGATAGAAATGAACTGAATTTATGTACGTGTTCTATTGACGTAACATGTCGCTTACAAAGATTTTAATATCTAAAAAAATAACAACTACTTCCACAACACACCTTTATATTTCAGTATATGTAATTGCAAAATTTGTGACGCAAACAAGAAATGTTAATGGTTAATAATGGCATACGTGGATGTTTCAAACACCTCTGCATACTCCTTCAGGACACTCACTTGATCGTATGTCTAATTGAACCACAGTTTCCGTAGTTATGTAAGATATGAGCCGCCGCTCGCGGAGATCAATAACAACGTTTGTAGCGCGTGTGTACAATAGTCATGGGCTATCGCATAATCGCATAAGTGCATCCAGTGTGACTATGTATTATAGTCATGCTGGATGCTTGGCATTTTTATGTAATTTATTATTACTTTTTGCAGTGATTATATTTAGTATGCGCATTTACTATATTTTTTTCTATATTATGCAATGCTTCTGGGGGTACAATTAAGTTATTTATGTACTTTATTAATAACTAGGTTTTTTAACACAGAAGTATGGAAGTAAAACAAAAAAGTATTAATGATTAAACACAAGTAACTTTTAATGACGTTTTATAAAGACCACACGTTGAACATCATTTATTCACTACATTATTTATATTTATATAGACATTGCTAGATCCATCATATATTTATATACTTACTAGCTTTTGTTGGCGACTTGGACTAAAATGGAGCCTCTGGTTTAAGTAAGATTTCCAGCAATAAATCTGTAAAAATTGCATTCATTGCCATACATACGTATACGTCAATGTTTTTTCTTGATGTGTGTACAATCATAGAGATAGTCAGACAAAATTCTAAAAATCTGTTTCAAAATTTTATAGATATTTGTTTTTCTATATTATATATCTATATATATATATATATATCTGTAATGTACAGACATCGTCCTGTTAAGATTTACATCGTAATAATAAAAGAGGGGAAGGGGAAAGAGGAAAGGGGCAGTTAGGCCTCCGGCGTCCTAACTTACTCAGTAATACAATGCAAGGATATACTAGCTACCGGTTTTTACTATTCAACAAAATTGTTTATTTATTGTAAAACGCTAATACAAAATTTAAAAAAATACTAATTTAATATGTGATGCTTGATTATTTCAATGACGAAGTGACAAGTCTTTCTTAAAAAGTGTTACTTTTTCAGAGACACCGCTAAAAACTTTACTTTTAAGGTATCCACTCAATCCATTTTGGATAAGTCCGAGCTACGAGGTGGCCAAATAATGTCACCTATATAGGAGTCCACCTTTATAGGATTTCTTTTTTTAATTATAATACAGGGGGACAGACGAAGGGACGGGTATCCTGATGGTCTGACAGCCGCCGTTCATGATCATTCAAGAGTCGCAGGTGCGCTTCCCAAATTTGAGGATGATAAGGGTAGAGAAAAGAGGAGAGGGGGAGTTGGGCCTCCGGAAATCTAACAAATAGTCAGTAAGCATGGCTCTACCGCCATAAAAATTAAACAGCCATGAAAAAATTTACATATTTATACCAAATATAATGAAATATTTTCATTCGCCATTATCGTCTGTCTAATCCATCTTTGTAAGAAGCCAATTAACCATACAATTGTGAATAATACACGTTATTCATACCTAATTAAGATTATAACTTTACATATTTATTCCATTATTTTGTCGAAGCATACATTATTTCGTGAAATTGCCTTTCCGGTTCACTCACTGCCACTTGTGACATACTTTCTGCGCATTAAAACCACATGCCGAATAAGATTGAAATAATCGCATAAGAGTCGTATGCCTAATAAAATACTAGATTGTAAACAATAAATTGGATATTTTTACCTCGAAAGATTTCTACGCAGAGAAACGTGTTTTATAAAATAGATATTAAAATATATGAACTTTTTATCGAGAGACGACTTTCTTTTGAAGACATTCTATTAAAATCTTAGATCGATTTTTTTTATGCAAATTTCTTTTACTGATCGCGAATTCTTATGGATTAAGCATTAGTCTGTACGATATTAAAATTAAATTTGTGTCACTTACAATGTAGTGCGACATCTAGTCTGTCTTAATTCTAAATTCTATTACTTTCTTGACTGTGTGATATTTTTCCATATCATTTCTATTTGAACCTCTTTTAATAAACATATTAATGTAAAATTGTCTTGAGACAAATGTATTTTTAACCCCCGACGCAAAAAGAGGGGTGTTATAAGTTTGACGTCGATATCTGTCTATCTGTGTGTGTGTGTGTGTGTCTGACTGGGGCATCGTAACACTCAAACGATTTCGATGCGTTTTTTTTTTCATTTGAAAGTCAGTTTCCTTTGTTCTTAGCTATGTTTGATTAATATCGGTCCAGCAGCATAGGAGTATCAGTTCTTTTCCAAAATGATGTAGGGCATTTATGGCGTATGATTACTCGATTAAGTGCTTCACGAGTGCCAGAATAATCATTAAATGACAATTAATTGATAACTTCGACCTGATACTGCAACCAGAATGGTCTCCAGAGAACCTAACTCTTCGAAAACTTACAGCAGACATATATTTTTTACTTTTTAAGGGTTGTTCCTTAAACTATAAGTATTTATTGCGTAGGGAATTTTTAACTTTTTAATGTTATTAACAAAACCTCAGCTTTAAATGATAAATGATAAATGATAAATGATCTTTATAAATGATAAATGATAAATGATAAATGATCTTTATTTTGTAAATAGGTTACAACAACACTTTTACACGTCAATATATTATTTTTTTCTGTTAGTTTATGCTAGATGAGGCCGGTGTTTCCTAGCTGACTACCCTGAGAAGAAACACCGAAACAAACTCAGAGGTCAAAGTCTGTTTTAAAGTCCATACAGATGTACTGGTCAAAAACATATGAGAACCATGCACGCTAACGTCTGAGATGAGCTTTTGAAGAAAGCACCACGCTCATTTGAGTGGACCCGTCCAAACAGTGCAAGCATTTGTCAGTTATCGTGTAGCTCAACTTAGAACTTTAAGGAGCTCAACGGACCGACGAACAGTACCAAAGCAAGGACATTTGGGTAGGCCGCAAAAGTACTCAAACTGTCAGACATCGTTATAAAACAAACTACAGGAGAAAAGAGAAAAAAATAAATAAATAAATAACCTACATAGTCCTCACATTTACAATAATTAAATTTATAAATTAAAAAAAAAAGAAACAAATATATAATATATTATACTTAACAAAGTATTCATGTCAAAAGGTACAAAGATTAAACAATAAAAAAAAACAATATAATACTTAACAAAGTAAGTATTCATGTCAAAAAGTAAAATATAAAATGTCAATGTGTATAAAAAAAAAAATTATAAACGAAAAACAAAGGCTCATGTACATTAATGAAGCAGCTCATTCCCAAGCCTTTTTATCTTCAATATAATCTTTAATTGTGTAAAAAGCTTTTTGACTTAGTTTTTTTTTTATAAATGATTTAAATTTATTATTGCTTAGTTCTTGTATTTGGCTAGGAAGCTTATTATAGAAATGTATACTTTGGCATCTAAACGAACCACCTATTTTCTTGAGCCTGGTTTTAGGAACAACAAATTTGTTTTTGTTCCTAGTATTTACACTATGGATATCACTGTATTTTTTAAACAGATTAATATTTTTATGTGCGTACATGAGATTTTCATAAATATACTGAGAGGGCACAGTCATAATATTAATCTCTTTAAATTTATCTCTGAGGGAGTGTCTGGGACTTAATTTATAAATTGCACGTATAGCTCTTTTTTGTAAAACGAAAATAGATTGAATATCGGCGGCATTTCCCCACAACAGAATACCGTACGACATTACACTATGAAAATAGCTAAAGTATACTAAACGGGCTGTCTCTAAATCTGTTAAACCACGAATTTTCCTAACGGCGTACGCTGCAGAACTAAGCTTTTTGGACAGTTTATCTATATGGGGGCTCCACTGAAGCTTTGCATCTAAAGTTAAGCCTAAGAACACTGTGGAATCTTCGGGTTTTAACACTTCGCCCTTTATTGACACACTAGTGTTCACCTGTGTTACATTAGGCAATGTAAACTTTATACATTTAGTTTTTTTCTCGTTAAGGAGAAGATTATTGATATTAAACCAGTTAACTACTGTTGAAAGGGCACTATTTACGTCATCAATAACCACCTGCTGACGTTTGAGTTTAAATACAAGTGAAGTGTCATCTGCAAACAACACTATATCATGTTTATCCTTTATGAGGTACGGCAGGTCATTAATATAAATTATAAATAAAAAGGGACCTAGAATAGAGCCTTGGGGAACCCCCATTCTGACTACAGATCCGGGAGATCTTTTACCGTTCACATCAACTCTCTGAATCCTATTACTTAAATATGAAGTAAGAAGATCCAGAGAGGTGCCCCGGATTCCATAGTAGCGCAGCTTCCTGATCAATGTATCATGGAGAACGCAATCAAAAGCCTTAGACAAATCGCAAAAAATGCCTAACGCATCGCATTTATCTTCCCATGCATTATAAATGTGCCCTAAAAGTTCAACACCAGCATCAGTTGTTGAACGACCCTTTGTGAAACCAAACTGTTTGCTATGTAATAATTTATGTTTAGTAAAATATCTGTGCATTTGATCTAAAATAAGTTTCTCAAAAATTTTACTAAAAGTAGGTAGCACTGATATAGGTCTATAATTAGAAGGGTCTGATGTACTACCCGATTTAAACAATGGTATTATTTTACTATATTTCATTAGATCAGGAAACTCACCACAATCTATACAATTATTAAAGATTACTGTTAAAGTTGGTGCTACAATGTTTATAATAGATTTAGCAACGTCAACAGAATTACCCCATAGATCTGCAGTCTTTTTAATATTTAAAGTTTTAAAAGTTTTTATTATATCATTACAAGTTACATATTGGAAATAAAACTGGAATTCACAAACTGGAACGTTTTCTTTAAGTATTGTTTCTGCAACAGTTGGTGATGAATTTAGACATTTTGTAGTCGATACGGGAATCTCTGCAAAGAAAGTTTCAAATGCTGCAGCTACTTTCGAATCTGATTTAATGATACTGCCATCAACAGCAAGGCTGTAATCACAAGTTCGGTTGCAAGACCTTCCCGTTTCGCTATTAATAATATTCCAAGTCATTTTAATTATATTACTACTATTTTTAATTTTTGAACTTAAGTAGCGAGATTTCGCCAAATAACAAACTTTTTTAAATAACTTAGAATAATTCTTTACATATAAATTATATTCCACAGTGTTAATATAAGGCCGTTCTTCATACAGTTCATAAAGCCGTTTTCTACTTTTATAAATACCAATGGTGGCCCAGTCACTGAAGGAAGTGTTGCTATTTACCGAATATAATTTTAAATTATCAAGGTTCAATGATTCGCTAATCAATCAGTAACCAATATTAGATGCTGCTACTTTTGATTTTTATTAAGTATTAGATATCACAAATAATGTATGCACCTCACACCTTTCATATATTATGATACCCCAACTTCCTGAATATAATGTACTTAACTGTACACATGACGCCCGCCTCTGAAGTACAGAAGGCGTTAACACATTGCTGTGGCCAATCTGATGGTCATAACGGTCCGTTAGGTGTTGCGATCCCCACCTTACCGAGCTGAACAGCCGCTACTGCACATCAAACTGTACTTAGGTAAGTATATACAATATTTTGCGAGTTATTACTTTTGACATACTTTAACGAGTCTCTAACGGATAGTTCTTTAGGTATCCAGTACTCAAATTGCACTTCCTTACCTTTTCTTTCCTAATTGTCTCAACCTAGACTCTCTAACCGCAGCAAACTTTTTCAGTGCTTTCTTAATGCATGTTGTTAAATAAAGAAAATCTGTAGAAAAAAATAATATACATTGAAGGTTGTTTCAAGTTAATGTAGCAGACGATACGATAAAAAATATAATAAGAATCAGCTTCTGCTAATGGACATTGTTTTCATGTCTCTCGATGTCCTAAAATTTAATAAGCACATAAAATAGTCATAGAAAAATATACCTTACCCTTTTTGTAGTCGGTTAAAAGGCAAAACATTGGTTACGGTTAAAATGTTTGTCATAGATACATTGTGCACAAAACAATTGTATAATAAACATCACTGTTCAAATATTAAACAAACAATAACATAAAAGATTGCGTGGAACGAAAGGCATTTGTTGCAAAATAGTTTAATGTTTTGTGTATAAATAAAAACATACTCAGAGTCTGAGGAGAAAATAAAACTATACAGTTTTATTTCAGTTTCAGACAATCAGAGCAAGAATTTTATATTAATGCTAAAGCCACTAACTACATAGCGAGATCAAGAATATGAAACTTCTACTTGTTTGTTCTAACTTAGAACATAATAAATACTGAAAATTATATCGACGCTTCAATCAATGTAAGGCAATTAAAAACAGATGATCATACAATCAGAAGAATACGTAATGATTTGAAACTTTCATTTAATTAAGAACACATAATTGTATGTTTAGGTTTAATAGAATAGAGTACATTAATAGCATTACTAATTAGTCGAATAATGTAATCAATTCATCTATTTTTTTTTTACATGAGGTAAAAAACTACTTTTACCGAGTTTTTTAAAGTTCATTTGCATGACACAAAGGAGGGCAGCAACTAAATCAAACACAAGCAAACCACTACAGAATAATAAATATTTAAAAACAGATAATCCAAGACATTATTAATTAGTAATGTGCATGCTGTGGTTTCCTATAATTGAAGGAGTGCACATAGCGAATACCGTTGTAACATCTATATTTGATATTTTGTGTACATTCTTTGTTGTACTTCCTTAATAAAAAATAGATAAATAGATATCGGGGACTTAAAATTGCATTCATTTAAAATGCCTCCAGGACGAAATGAATCCGGGAAGTAACGGAGAACCTCCGGTTAGAACCAGTTTCTAGTTTAAACTATCGCCAAAGGTAACTAATAATTGTTTGTTTGTATCAAAGAAATGAGTATTATGATACGAACAGATGCGCACAAGTTATGTAATTTTGACGAAATCAACTGCCTACTGTTTGAAACTGTTTTCATAGATTTACCCCCCTTTTGTTGCAAGCATGTGTATTACACCTGGCGATACTTACGAAACTTATAACTAGTTTGCACCAGCTTCTCTTTCTACAGTCATTAAGAGTCGTTGACTTGTTGTCAGTAAAACTTAATTAACTTATTATATTTATACATATTTTGGTAGTTAAAATTAAAAATATATTTTTCCATACGCCACTGTCAATGCGTGTTTATAAATTTAAAGATATTCAAAAAGTTCTGAGCATATTAATTGTGACAAATTAATTAAGAGAGATCGTTGCGCACGCGTGGCTGTTACGTTTGACGGACCCATTATGGTCAATTCTGTAACGGCACCGTAACGAGTGGCTAACGGACGCTATTTCATTATAGCACGCGATATATTCTAACTGCTCTAGAGATTTAGATCGAGTGATTTACTTTACACTGTTTTGCATATCACATATTTCATATAGTTCGAAGTAAATAATTTCAGTACCTACTTACTATGCAGATTAAGAAGTTACTAAGAACGTGTTAGATATAAATACATCATTATTCGATTAAAACTCAGTATTTAGAATACTTTTTAATATTCTAATTAAAAAATCGACACTTGAAAACTTGCTATTTTTGTATTGCCTTGGTTTAGAATTAGGTTTAAAAAAATGTGTCTATTAGCTATTAAACGTGATTATTCATTTGGTATCTCTGTTTTGTATACGTGTGTATACAAACAAATATCTGTTTTGTATGTTTTGATAACGCTATATTTACATTCATTCAAACATTGAAACTTTAAATCTTAATTATATATCTTGAAATAAAATGCTCAGTTAAACTCTTGAGGTATTTAACAATATAATATAATTTATAGTTTTAAAAATGTTATACATAATATAAAGATGGTGTTAAACCGTAATTAAAGTATATCGGAATACAATGTCTGAAATGTATTACAACTTAAGTCAACGAAAATTAAATAAATTCCATATCACGCAGGGGACATAAAATAAAATTCACTGTACCATAGACGATGACACTCTAAGGTCTATAAAGTGTCTGTATAATAGAGAAGAAATGTATACAATTTCTTGATTCGGATTATTGTCTTTGGCGCCTATCACACAGCTAGAAAACCACATGTAACGAATCTTTAGTTTAAATAAATTATTTTATATTTTTATGGGTGTGACGTGACATATGTATGTACATTGCAATATTTTTTCTTGATAATCAAACTACAAACTATATCGGATTTGATTATCTACAAAGACGGTTATTGATTAATTTGTGATTGCAGTATGATGTATTGGCATATAATTAGTTTAGTATATTTCAT
Organism: Tyria jacobaeae; assembly: GCA_947561695.1. Taxonomy (NCBI): domain Eukaryota; kingdom Metazoa; phylum Arthropoda; class Insecta; order Lepidoptera; family Erebidae; genus Tyria; species Tyria jacobaeae. Next base: position 10,888,836 of record OX387224.1, on the reverse strand, counting down.
TAACAAAGTATACGTGTAATGTTCATGAAGTATTATTTAATGACTTTAAAATTAGTAAAACTAAGTTAGAAGGCTATCGTGTCAACTGATTATTTTATTTTTATAAGTAATAATAGCTTTATTTATTACAGCGAATGGGTACATAGAATAGGTAGCCGGTAAACCGCTTCATATTCAACACAATAACCCATCACCAATAGGTCGCGAATAGATCGCATATGATATTTATTACACAGTGCACCTTAATCTATCATAACTGGCTGTAAAGAAATATTGTTTCGCTTGATTATTTAACTGGCAACACTAATGTGCGATCACGTTTACGATTATGCTGCAACATCAGCGAAAAGCCGTCGCAGACGCACGCGCCTCGCATAATGTTTCTTCCATGAAAACATACGATACCCTTTCTCTAAACTTGAGCATTCAACTTATTACGTATTTTATGGCTGTTTACATTCAGTGTGTGTATTGAATGTACTAAACAGAAATGCCTAGTAAGTGGGAAGGTAGCTTAATGTAGTTTTTACGTTTATCTCTAAAACATAATAAATAAAAAATATTTTATAATAGGTGTGAATTTATCGTTTTCTGAAAGTCTACTGTTATAAATGATAATATTGAACAAAAAACTGTATCGATATTAAACATTTTAAATAAGTAAAAATGTAAATTTAGTACAAAACTTGTTACATAAGAAATTGTATATCACACAGTATTTTTGTTTTTTGATCCTTTATAAAGAACGTACTAACTAAAAACCAATCAATTAAACAGTTTACAGTGACATTAAATCATAGTTTTTAAGATGAACTCACAATTATAGAAAAAAAAATTATATATCATTTTTTTTTCTATAATGGTGAGATCAGAAATTATATAACGGTACCGGGAAAAACTATAGAATGACCACAGAGATTTTCATTTAACTAGGAATTTTGCTGATTCTCCTAGGGTCTTTTCCCAAAAAGCCAGTTCACTATACAAATAAATTTATAAAGATAAATTAAATGTGTACAGTATAATATAATATAATATAATATAAATCATCTTGCTTATTTATAATTTTTTGCCCATTAATTGTTTTTGTGTTGGTAATAACAATTAATGGGCAAAAAATTATAAATAAGCAAGACAAAATAATTAAAAACCATTATCTCCTAGCTTTGTCAACGGTTTTCTTCTTTCTTATTTTGTTATGTATTTATAACGAAGTGATATAATTTTTTTGGTCTGCTAACTTTTTCATTTATACATTTTTTATAAACTACAACTAAAAGCTAATGGCGTTTATGGGACATATATTATTATTAGTTTGATTATGGGGTCTCTCTCAGGTGTAGATTGAACGCAGAGATTCCGCCAATGTTGAGTATTTCGAGAGTAAAAACAGTGTATAAAAATATAATCGCCATGTTGGTATCCTAATTTTTCTAGTAGGTACTTTATATGTCCTGACTGTATCTTCTGATACGTTCCCAATAAACTTAGAGTTACCCAGTGTACATATACAAGACGGTCAACTGTGTACGTATAATATTGACCATTTTGTACATACGTTTATACAATGAAAATGGAGAATGCTATAAATTTTTTATTATTAGCTTAAAATACACTCTATTAAAAACAAAAAAAAAAAAACAATAAAATCTTATTTGTGAAACTTCTTATTTTTTTGTATTGATGGGATGTTAGATTCAAGGTTACTTGCGGTCCTTACTTGTATGAATTCTTAGTCAAAAATGGTGAAAAAATCGCTCCCGCAGACTGAAAACGTTATTGTGGTAAAAAATATAGAAAATACTATATCAATTAATGAGGGATACAGTACGGTGAGAGCGGCGAGTATTGCAAAGTGACGCCATACGTGAATTTTAAAGAGATGAAATTGAAAATTATCATAGTTTCAAAACTACAAGCTCAATTTAAATTAAACAAACCAAATATCTCATAAAGCATTTAGGCTACATGGTCACAAAGTTTTAGGAAATTTAACGAACCTGTTCACCAAACAAACGTTTCAAATTTAATGAAGAATGATCGAATATTGACCTACAGGCGATCTCCAGTTTATATAAATCATTAATATATTACACATTTTCTTCATTTTAATTTCTTCAATTGATTATGAGAATGTCAATACAGATCACGGAAAAAGTGTAATATGCTAAAATACAAAGCAAAACACTCTTATAGAATGCCGAATGTTCCGTAGAAATGGAAATGAGGTAGAATACGAACGTGTAGCTAGACAAATCACGGTCTAGTTGTTTAAAGACAAAGTAAAAGTCGGAGAACCAGACGTCACGACTTTGTCACTGACTCGCATGCTAAATATGAAATTAATTGTTTTATTTGCGCGTTGTTGTTTAAATAAATTAAATCAGTACAAACTAATTTAATTTATTTAAAACTACTCTAATCTTCTTCCGTAATGCTTGATAATTTATTTAACAAATTAAGTATTATATATATAGTTGTTATATAACTGTTTTCAAATGATTTAAAAAAGATGCAGTCCTGTCTTTATTGTGTGACCGCTTGCTCTATACAGCAGTCGGCTAAAGATGTACCGGAATTATTTTTATAGTTACTGTATACCCGCGTCCTTTACAATAGAACCACTTGTGATGGATTAAATTAGGACATTAAATTTCAGCGTTAACTCCGGTGGCCGGTGTGGTTGGGATTTCCACACAACAGAAAAAAAAATGATTATAAGTGATTTACGACGAAGTCATAGTTTGGGATTAATTTTAATGGTTGTTTTATTGAATACTGATTAAAATCACCAAGGATTGAATATTTTAATACTGTATTATTATCATATTTTAACCACTGCGTCTTCCGTGTATCCGTTATTTATTTTTAGATAGATACGAACATTTTTATTATGTGTTATATAATATAAAAGCGTTATATAATGTGTTAACTAGTAACTCCTAAAGTTTTAATACAAATAAATGAAGAAGCGGAAGTGAAATATGCACGCGCTTTCATTTTCTGGTTAAACACTAATTGCATGTTTACAATAACATTGTGATGTCACTTAATTCACTTATCATATCATAATCTAAATTTTAAGTAGGTACTAGACATAGGTAAAAAAGTTTTATGTTTATAGACCTACGCGGTGCATCTATTATCTCCATATACATATATTAATACTATAAACTAGCTGACCCGACATACGCCTTTGACTTGACAGTCCCACAAAAACGAACTACAATTTTTCTTCATCATCAGCCTTCCTCGGACTTCAAGGAGTATTTAAAAAAATACAAATCGGTCTAGCCATTCACGAGTTAGCGCTTAAATGTACGACCATTTCATAATAAGATCTTACCTATTTAATAAATGTCAATGTGGTTTGGGATCTAGCTACAACATATACATAATATATACATACTTGCATATATATTATAGAAATTTGGCAGTGGAAAAACTAATTTATTCCTACAACAATATGTATTTCCGATACAAATGCGATTAATAGTGAGCAGTACTTGTACATATAGGTATTAAAAATTCATAGATCGTCATCAGATTCAGTTTGATTGCGATATCGTCTTGGAATTTGTGTTACCATTTGTAAATGGGTTAGGTAGTAAAATATTTTATGTCACGATCTACATGTTAGACCAACAGAAAACACGTCGAAATGGGATTCGGATCACGATGCTTCATGATTTGGATTTTAAAATCACAATGAGATACTCACGTGAATAAATTAACAGTAGAAGAAATATTAAAAAGAAAGGCGTTTAATAGTCATGAGAAGAAAAAACTAATAGTCAAGAGAAGAAAAAACTTAATTTCTTCTCTTCTAGGAAAAGAGAAAAAAAAAGCTTTAACGTAAATCAATCTATTATTTTAGATTACCATTTTATGTTATAAACCAATAATCTACATAAAAACGATTTGTTTAAATTAAACCAATCATAGGTATTTTTGAATTGTCAAGAGAAGAAGTCGGCAGACTAAGTCAATTGTAAAACTGTTTGCCTGTTCCAATACGTAGATCCTGTGTAGAAGAACAGACAATAAACTCCAAGGACACTTTTTCAATTATTTTATACAAATTTCTTGTTACAGTTTATAAGTTTATAATAAAATGTGAGGAAAATTCAATGCATCATTCTAAAATTTATAGAAAGGCATACATTTATTAAGGAACAAACTGTTTTATGCAATTGTGTATTACAGGGATGCCCCACTTGTTACGGACCCGACGTTCGTTTCTTAATAAATATGAATACATCTCACAAATGTTTTTTTTTTTTTGTGTGCAGGGAAAACCTGTTCCGATAATATATGTAATTAAAGTACTTATCTCGCGACAATCTTTTATATAGGACCCGTTAGTTTGTCGATATAGAGTTATTATTTAAATGATTTATTTTGCTAAATAAATATTATTTTTTAACTTAAGCAACAAAATATAGTATTCAACAAATTGTAGTATATAAATTAATTGATATCATTTTGTTTAATTACTTCTTTCAAACAATTAGTAAAAATGCAATTTTTATTTTATTTTATAGTCGGCGAAACTACTTCTATTAATTAATTATACAAACCTGTCAACCTTATGCAAATCATCAGGCTAATTCATGTCTTATCACCGCCGTTTCGTTTCAAAATGGTCTTTAAATATCGTCCCAATAAAACAAGTATTTTAAATATCTAAATTACAATATGGATGCAAAAAACGCTTGAATAATTTTAAATAGCTACCTCCAAAGGTAAAAACTATACTACCGTGTTCCGTGACGATGACACCGGCTCTTGACCGAAGGTTGGAGCATTTCTTCATACAATAAAATTATAGTTGCAGTAATGTAACTACTGTTATTCCTTTAAATTTTTATAATTATTAATAATTTCCTGGCAATTATTTAGTATGCGTAATACAATTAGTGGTGTTGGTTTTACTGTCTCAATCGGATATAATACATAATTTTTTTAAACTGAACCTATAAAAATATGTGTATAAGAGTAGTACCAATAAACGTATTATTATTATTTGATATAATGGTATTCTCACTATTTTTATCTTGTTAATTTAATAATATCAACTAATTTTACTAACTTTAAATAATCAAGTTTATCAGTAATTTAATATTTAATACGTTTTGATTAATAAAAACCTAAATACAAATTGTAAGTTTTTCCAAATATTTTGAAACCGTGAAATTTATTTTAAACCAATACTTCTCAAATGCACGATTACAAAGAATACAATCCACTGGTGTAACGATTTATTATGGTAGTGAAAGTTGCAAGTAAAACAGTGATGCTGTGTCACTGCTCTTGCTACGAACGCAAGTAACTTGGTAAACATAGGGACTTTTTACACATTTTGTATGTACGTGCGTTAATGGCCGTCACTTTAGAAATTTAAAGAACTGCATTTTATGCAACAGGCGTATTCATACCTGTAGAGTCTTTTTGTTTCCTAATTAGATATCTAGTAAACATCAGTACATTATTAAACTTACGTACTTAATGTAAGAAATTGTCCTATTAGAATTAAGATTTTATAGTGCACTGATAGATAGATAGATACATATATGCATTATTATACACAAGGCAATAGAAAAAAATATTTTACTTACATCTAAATATTTACTAGATAATGTCATTTACAATTTGCTGCTTTGTCGCAGTTTGCACACAACACATTTTTCAGGGACCTTTTCCATAATGATACAAACATAGGGGAAAAAGAGAGCTACCAAGTATACGAGTAATAGGCGAGTTAAAAGAAATAATATAAAAATAATATATAATTATTCAGAGATACTTTGTAGAAATGTTACATTTTTCAAATGGTTATGATAACAAACATGTAAAATAATTATACATATATACCAACACAATACCCATATATACATACATATTATGTAGCAGTAACAAATGTCATCTTTTACTGTTTGACTTTTTTTCATTAGTCAACCAGTGGCAATTAATTATATATTATTTAAAGTTACTTTAATAGCTAACATAAAGGGTTCCAAGTGAACCTTCTGCTTATTTTCTATGCGTACTCTCAAGCATACACCCTCATTTACTACGCGGTGAGCATGCTTATTACACAATATTAGCCACGATACGTTGCCCTTTGCAGTAGACTGTGGTTTTTGAATTTACTCAACTGTGGGAATCTGGTTAGTGTTTTTCGCATAAGTAGATTGCATAAAAGAAATGGACCTCATTTTTTGGGTGTTGATCATGTGTTTAAACATTCTTTAAATACATGAGTGTTCTTTATAAAGTTGATCAGAAAATAATTTAAGTAGAGTTCTCGCATTTGCCGGCCATGGTCAGTTTTAAGTACAGGTATGCGACTCCGACGTCTTCGAGCTGTTGCTTACAGTTCCCAATCCAACGTCTTAACAAATTTTCCCAAAAAACCAACAATACCTAAAATGCCCTTTTTTACGTGGGGAGATCCTCATGGACTATCCTCCTCCGGGGTTTACCTAACGCCTGGATGGTACAGGCTTCAGCGTATGCAAAAATGTTAGAAAAAAAGGATACCTACTTGCCTACCTAGTATTTTTTAAATTGATTGTCTGTAATAGCGCACACGTAGACAATATTCTACAGGCTAGAAATTACAATAACAATTTATCTAAAACATATGTCTCCCCCACAAATATATTTCAATCGATTACTACCGAAGTCAAGAATATAAAATTGATGTTTTTTTTATATAGAACAGGGGGACAAACGAGCAGACGGGTTACCTGATGGTAAGTGTCTTCCACGGCCCGTGAACACTTGCAACTCAAAAGTCACAAGAGTGCTGGCCGCTTTTTAGGGTTGAGGAATGGGAGGAGGGGAAACAGGGGAAGGCCAACGGGGTATGACCTCCGGTAACCTCACTCACTCAGTCACGCAATGCAAGCATGTTTCAACAACGGTTTTCTGTGAGGCCGTGGTAATTATTCTTATAAGAATTATTATCAACCAGTTATCCATTTCCGGCACAGAACCAGGAAGACACTGTGTGGGCAGTTATTGAGCACGCTCCAGTGCCAACCATCCTACCATAGCGCACGAATAAGCGCGCGTGCTCGCCCTACCTCTTAGCAGATATCGCCTTTAAATACTGCCACTCACGTACACCTTACGATACAAGCAATCATTGTAACAGGCCCCTAGTAATTGCTCCATAAGTGAATGAACGAGCTTTATTCTTTAGCTACTAAGCAATCATAACTAAATTTATTCTAAGTAATTAATTCTTGGAGCGGTTTTTATGGATTACTTAAGAGACGCGTGTGTAGAATACGAAATTACGTTGTAAACTATAACAAGTGTGGCAGCGGTAAAGCACACCTCGATGTTTCGTGGCAAAATTTATGTTAAAACTAAACAAATGTACATAATGTTATACAGTCAATGGGTATAGTTGTTATGAGCGACCACCCGCGACAATAGGAGGCAATATAAGCCTTTTGTCTATTAAACCGTGGTACGTAAAACTACCTTTAAAGTGACATGCTTCATAAGAAATGTTTACTTAATTTTAATATATTCATACTAGGTAAAGATTGGAAGTTTTGCACGAAACAACTTAGAACATCGCTCATGTTCCAACTAAGTCTTTCTGTATGTAGGGGTCAAATCATTAGTCATTCAAAATTGTTCCACTGTTATCCGCTATTACGTATAGTAAATATCTTAAATTTTTTTTATTAAGAGATGAAGAAGTCGTATCTAGGCCGGCGCGAATTTATCAGCAGGTGACCTAAGGACTCAAGTCCGCAGCCGAAGCGATCACGTTAGGAAATTTCTCTTCAACCATACCGTGCATTGTCATTGAGGTTTTAAGGCGTCAGGACGTGCGAAGTTTGAAAGCAGATTAATAACTTAATAACTGGTCATAGATATTTAAACATTTCTCCTTTAAAAAAAAAACAAAATCTATAATCGGATCAGCTTTAGAGTGGTTATGGAAATGAGTATCTGATGCAAAATTATTTTTATTTTCAGCTTGCTAATTTATCTAGTCATTAACTAAAAAAATATGTAATACATGTGAATTCTTTATTTAGATTATTTTCTTGATGAATATTAGAAGATCTTATAGAAGCCAAGAGCGAACTGTTTTATTTCCTTCATTTTGTTTTTTCTATAACTTGAGTGTTGAATAATCCCAATTAACATAACTGACTAATATAACTATGCTAACAGATATGACTAAGGAATGAAAGCCAGTTATGAATTTAAAATTTTCGTGAGGTTAAAAATATTCTTAGAAATATTTTTAATCCACCTGTATAGTTTACGGATACCCGACTAGTTTATACTTTTTATCACCTTTACACTCCTTGCGCTACTAAATGACTACTTTAAACAACAATGGATACTCCATTTTTGTTAAAAAAGTTTTTCTTTGATATTAATTTACCCACTCGATTCTATAAATAGCGTAGGTTAAAAATAAATAGCTTTGCTATAAAAAGCGTCAGGCACACTCGTGTCAACAGAGGGCGTGTTCACAGCCCCGCCCAATGAATGGCCATTCGTTTCTATTATTACTGTTACTTTAAATGCCAACCATTCTTAACTCTTAACTGCCACTAAAAGACACTTGAATATATTCTATTTACTTCCATACAATCATACTTTGTTTATATCTACTAGGTAGCAATATTGGTCCTACATTAATAATAATATTAATAACTTTAGACATCTTACACACGGTCGTCTGATCTCAAACTAAGCAGAGCTTGAACTATGGTAACCAGATTTCTGATAAACATACTTATAAATATCAAAACACATACATATTATAAATAAATTGCACAGAGAACAAGTACAAGTACTCGTGCTCATCACATAAATATTTGTCCTGGGCAGTCAGGACACTAACCACTATACCAATACGAATCTAATTTAATGCTGTGCACCAAAACTATAAAAGTGGCGAAACAAGCGATTATACTTGTGTAGTTACAAGAAGTGTGTCCCAAAGAGTATACAAAAACTGCGTTATTGCGTATTCTGCATAACTGTATAAGAGTGCCATTTCTTAAATTTTGTAATCGAGATTTAAAGAGAAATGTATTGTTAAAGTATACCTTAATGTGGGAATATTTACATATTTACTTTAAACAATATATTCTTAGATGTGAGTTCTTCATAATCGGTGGACTGAAATAATTACATATCCTGTCAATATATACGTTGGAATATTTTGATTGAAAACATAAACACACGATTTTAATTCTTTATTTGGCATAAGATGCTATTTGTTTTGTTATTTTAATAAACAACAATTATAGTTCACAATACTGTTTTTATTATGTGTAAATCGACCGTTTGGGACACACTGATAAAAAAGTTGAGCAGCCTTGTTTTAAGGTACACCATTCGTATTGTGCTTAAGCTACTGCTCTCCACATCAGATTCCTCATTTCAACATAAATGATTTCGTAAGCCTTGATTCTGACTAATGTATTTTGTTTTTCAGTGTGAAATCACCGCTCGAGGATGCAGTTATAAGGTAAGATCTTTTTACAGACTTATATAAAAAATTGCTACGTTTATAATCAGCAAACACTTATTTTGTATCTGTTTTTCTTATCGTGTATATTAAGTGCTTGCAGTGATAGCTTGCAATGGAATGTAACTCTTTGGTCACTCTAATAACTGTTATCCAATGTAATAATTGGAACAGTGTTATGGTTACATTTCTTATTGGACCAATATATATGTATATACTAACACACCTGTTGACACCCCCGCAACACCCCTTGGAATTTCGTAAAATCCGTCCTTAGCTGACCTCTACTCAGCGAAAGGAATATTCCTACCAAATTTCAAGTCTCTACGCCTTATGGTTCCAGAAATATCGTGATGAGTCAATATATCGGTGGAAATCTCTTACATGCATATATATATATATATATGCTCATATATGCTCATATATATATATATATATATATTTAAGATAAACACGCTTTCCCTGACAATTGACGACTGACACTGACTTAGTTAGAGGGCTCGGACTTCCAGGCACCACGAGCCTATTCGAGTTATAGCTACTTATGCGACCCTCTATCCCTCCCAATCTATTTCTATAAGCAAAATCCCTTTCCTTCCCTCTCTATCCTCCCTTTCCTGTCAATATACTCTAAATCTTTCCATCTAAAATCCTACAAGAGCTCAGATGACGGCAATAGGCTTGCCGCACGTAAATGCGACAAAAATAGTATTGGCATAATGTGTTTTTGTCTGTGTGTGTCTATGTCTGTCCGTCCGTCAGTCTCCTTTAATATCGAAGACGACACCAGATAACGTAAATAACACTATCGAGATGTTAAATATATCGAGCTATATCGATATATGAAACTTGTTATAATAACAAGCCTCGGAGATTGTCACGTCGCAAACATTTCTCACGCATCGCTGATAGTCATGCACCGTGAGATTAGATGTAAGATGTCATATAGACTGTACTGCGAGATGACACTGCGATCTTGTCTTGTGCAATCTCGTGCGATATTTCATATTATATAACGAGTATGCGACCAGTAATCCAGGTTTGCTATGGTATCACATGCGATCTGTAAATTAAGCACGAGCTACATTATGATAACGTATTATTTATTAATGGCCGTCAATTAATAAATTTGTAAGTGTAACGTTTTCTTGTAAGGCTGTGTTCAGATTCGTTTTAAAATTGATATTGCCGACTGCTAAGTTTAATTTCCCTGTTTTAATTATCAAGTACAAGAGTTACAATAATGAAACTCTATGTAACTCCTACTTTTAAGACGATTCAAATGATACATGTCGAAATCCATCAATCGGCGTATCAAAACACAGCATACAACAAGGATAAAAAGGGAAATTATACAGCAGCTTCAGATAAAGCCTTTATACCTAAGATCATGCGTATATATATTGATCCGATGTATTTTCCCGAGTTTTCTTGTTAATAAAAAGGTTGACCTTTCTATTTTAATTAAATTATGTTCCAAGAATGTTTTGCAAGGACTCATATTAAAGCGCACCAATTTAAATTGGTTGGAATCAATAAAATCTTCATCTCATTTACTTACCTTGGCATTTTGGTCAAATCATATATACACCTTTCAGTCACCTTGCTCCAAATACTCCACGCGCCTCGTGCCTAGTGTGCACTGTCACAAGTAGAAATGTGTTCTACGGTGTAATTGTGTACGTGAGAAATAGCTCGAGTTCATAATTAATTAACGGGCCGTTTCGCCATCGGGACAAAATCGTTGTGGAGCTTCTCACAGTACAAGGCTTTTGCTCAGTGGAGTATTGTACAAAAATCTATCTCTACCTTTTGATCTCGTATGATCGAACGTCTCGTATGATGTGATATTGTTTAAGTCCTTAACAAAACAAAACGTGAGTAAAACCTTATATTTAAATAGGTACCCTATTTAAATATAAGGTTTTACTCACGTGTGTATTTCGGCTCGACAGGAAACTTCTCAAGGAGTAAGTCGTCCAGCCGCGACGGTACCGGACATCACACAGTGGGATTGTGATGTCCGGTACCGTCACACAGTGTAAAACTGTATGTTTAAATAAATATGAATATGAATGTACCTCACGAAAGTTTTTGTTCTAAAACAGGTACCGGTCTCTGCCACATTCTCCATTTTAAAATATATATAGTCAATGTACCTTCGTAACGTAGTTTTCACTCATGTATATCTTTAAATAAGTGATAAAAGATTAAGAAATATGATAAATTAAAAATCCAACAGCAAACTATATTATGCAAGTTGGGAGAAATTACGTTCCCTGTCTATTACGAAGTAACTTCACGAGTAAGATGAAATATAATCAATTTAAACAATATAGAATTGGAAAGATTATATTAATATTCTAGCTCTACGATTCCAGTCGGTCCATGAAAAGACTCAGAACTGCCAGACTTATGTGAAGCCTACCCTAGAAATTACTATACCAAATGCAAAAGAAATATGAAAATCATTAATAACAAACACGATTGATCATAAATGATGCGAAACAAAGTGATGTATATGGCAGACCGGCTTGCAAAATCGATACACAAATGATAAACGGTAGTATATTACACATTATTTGTGTATTCAGTGTATTGGCACTATCCGGTTTGACCTGGCCCGATGACCGATTGCAATGTATTTATAAACCTGTCTGAACATCACTGTCAGTTACAATCGATTTAGCAGCTAGATTGTAACGCACTCTACTTGACACTCGATCCGAATTTGCGACATAATTGTTATAAAATCATTCACTGATACTCAAACTATAAATTAAAATTAATTAGTCCTAAGCTCTGTATCAGATTAATTATTGTTTACCGTTAAATAAACTAACATGTTTCTTGCATCGTGGGTTTAATTTGGCACTGGTAACAACTAATTTAAATACAGACCTCGTTAATTTAAGATGTCGATTTAATCTGTTATATTTTATTGCTCTCAATCTCTTACATTTGCTTGAAATTTAAATATATATATAAATATTATGTACCTGCAAAGATAACAGCCACGGTATAGCAATCAGACTACTCCTTGGGTTACTATTTACCATTGAAACTAAGCAGAAATCCTGTAAACAAACAATTCTTGTATTGTATTACCGAGTGAGTACCGGAGGCTCAACTCCCCCTCTCCTCTTTCCCTCCCCCCTACAACTCTTGAGTTACAGGTGTTCATGGGCGACGGTTCATTTGCCATCAGATGACCCGTTTGTACGTCTGTCCTTCTATATCATGAAAAGTATGAATGTTATTGTTAGGTACTTAAATAGTAGGTTAAATGAGACACTGGATCTATCGCATTCATAATATATAAATACACAGTTATAAAATTCTAAGTTAATCACATGAACACATCACTGTAAATAATAGTAACAAAGGCAAAGATATCAATTAAAATTTTGCAAATAAGCTGACATGCATTTCTATTAGATATCGCAATGATAACCTGTAATCGCTGCTTTATTGTTCAACTCAGTGGGAGTTGATGGTTCAATAAGACAAGACTATGAATGAGTGCAAGTCACTACATAGAAAGGCGGTAGTTTGTTTAGAAGATTTCGTGTTAGAAAATCAGATATCTTTGGACGTAAAACATTTAACATTTTACATTTATAGGAACTGAAACTGTTTTTAATTGATGTGAATAACTAGTTTATTTTAATTTTACTATGATTAATGACTCTATTAGTCATTCCCCAAATAAACCGTCGGATATGACTTCTAGTTTAATATATTGTTAAAGCCACGAAGATCTAATACTTATTTACTCAAATCAAATTATAATATAATTAAATTATAATAGTCTGTTAGCTGTTATAAATTAAAAATAATTTTCCTAGTACCTGCTTAGACCATAGGGACTTTATAATATTTTAAATGGTAACTTTGCAAGCTGGAGTTATGGATTTGATTTCCGAACAATATTTTTAATTGTACGGCTTGAATCCAGGTGTATCTATACAGTTTAGGAATGCTTCGTATGTGGGATATTTTACGCACTTACTTAGTCGTGCGTCCTTGAATCCTATTGTGTAATTGAAAAACAAAGAAAGTTTGATCGTAGATAATTGAGCGTTTTAAAGGTTTATACCTATTAGTTGTGGAAATCGGTACTTAATCGCGATCATATTCATACGGTGATTCCACCAACGACCGTGGTAACAGGTGCGTAAGTTAAAGATTACGACATATAGATAGTCGGTCCTAAAAAAACGTGGACTCTTAACGCAAGCAATTTAAGGCATACAAGCAATTCCTTCCAAGCAAGTCCTTTCATATTACGGAGGACCTTATATTTTTCTCGAAATTTGATTATTCAGTAACCCTTTATTCTTTTGCAAAATTTATCCTGTACAAAAGGATGGCTTTTCTTATGTGATTAAAATATAAAATTACTCTTAACAACGGAAGTACATTTACCTATGTAATCAATAAATATACCTACGTTACTTGGCTGACCTCTTTTTTTTTACGTGTGAAGTGCCGTGATCCCAACGGGGTTTTCAGTGTGACAGTGTGTCGGAATCGGACCTACCAAAATCACACTGTGTACCATATTGTGCCTGAAATAGGAGGAATCCGGGAACAGCTTTAGAAAGTATCCACCCAAGTTAGGTAAAAGTCACCCAAGGATGGACGTACCAGACTTGGAGCAAGCTGCAGGAAGTACTCGTTGAAGCGCCACCTTCCATCGAGGATCAGACCCAGATATTTCAACTGGGCCCGAACCGGTACGAGGACCGAGTTGATCATGGCCGCGGTGGCAGGGGCGGACCACAACGAGGCCTATAAAAGAAAAGGGCTTCCGTCTTATCTGGGGCCACCCGTAAGGCCAGCGCCTCGGTATTTTATTGTGTTGTGTAGGAAAGTAAGTAAAATAATTTGAGAAGGAACTCCCGAACCAGCAGTTATTATAGAAGATAATAATTTATGCTTGCCTTACTGTTTTCATATTATAGATTCTGAATTCTGATTCTGAGAGTAGACATTCTATGTTACGTAGAGATAAAACACCTTTCTACTTTTGATTATTATCATACTCATTAGCCAATTATCGTCCACTGCTGGACTTTTGTGATTCAGTTTTTTATTGCTGTCTGCTAAATTATTAAAACTGTTTCAATCGTTTCTATCTATCTATCTATCTATATCGTGTATATATTGCTAGGGGAAATATGGCTATCCCCTAGTACATATTGCCATACACGGGTGCGCCTTGTATTGTTTTATCGTCGTAGTTAGCATTTTTGTTATAACTAGTGTGTTTAATCAGCAGCTGTACGGATAGACGGTAGACCTTTATTGCCTCGTAAACCATTAATCACTGATGAAAATCGTAAAATGATTTGTCACAAAGTTGCTAAGGCCTATAGGTCTACGGGTTGTAGTAATTAACAGTACAGTTAGGGGTATAAATATTTACTGTATTATAGTATACTGAAGATCTATGTAATATAGTAGATATATTGTGCAAAAAATTACATAGGTAGCACTTTTACATAGCACGTTTTTTATTACTTCAACAATCTTTCCATATACATATATGTTTGTGGTCGCAATCCCCCAAAATAGCTGAACTGATTTTTTGTGAAATGGGTAGCTATGCTAATAGGTCGTAAAGTATATTACACCGCTAGGTGATTAGGGTGACCCTATCAAGATTTTTTTTCGGTAGAACAACGTTTGCCGGATCACTAACGGCTAGTACGCTATGACAAACTAAAATTGCACGAGTTCAGTCAGTAATCATAAAGCTTTGTGTATTATTATAATTTAAAGGCCACCTTTAAAATCTCGTATAGATAACTATCAAGATCTACTAAACTCGATTAATAGGTAATTATAATTCACAGAACAAATTTGATGGCCAATTTATTACTAGGGATAATTTTCGCAATGTCTACCAATATTTACAAATATTATAACGGAGTCTTAATCGACTTATTAGAGAGGGACAGTGATGAGACTGATGCCAGATAGTTGCAGTCTTCTGCAGGCGCAATAAATTATTACACTGTTAGCTATACTATTTTATGTGAATGTTTGGTGACTAAAATGTTTTAGTGTTGAAATTTTGATATGCCCCAAATATTGTTTCTATACTTCTTAAGTAATTTATTAAAATTTAATTGGAATCGTAGTTAATTTTCAGTTGGACTTCATGTCTGACAGTACAAAAATAATATCCCCATTTAATTTTGTCAAACTGTTATTATCCTCATATCGTCGTAATAACTTCTGGCAGTGGCAGTTGGCGGTCGATGGTATATTATATAATCCACTCAGCCATTGATGTTTCACTTAAGATTTCACTGTTTGAAATATAGTTTACAGATGTTTTATTTTCTAATGCTTACTTACTTACTTACACCCAGAACGTTGTTAAGTACCTAAATAACTATCCATACCTATATACCACATCTGTAGATTTGATTCCATTTGATAATATATGGAATAGAAAGTTATACAATATAAGTTAATTTTGCATCTTTAGTATCGAAATCTTAAGTGATATCGAATCTTAACCGCAGTCACTACAAAATAAGACGAGGCTAACGTATTAAAGCTCGATGTGATCGATGAAGCGAAGCAATAATTTAATGATGAAAGTCTGCTACTTAATAAGTCTAAAGTTATTTATAGCCGAATGGACGCAGAGTCACGTTGCATACTAAAATATTAATACAAACTAATGTCACATAGAGTTTTTCTGATACTTTTGTACACGAAAGTCAACCTAACCTGTAAACCATCTTAATAAGCCTTGGACATGCCTCGAGCAGTTTTTTCATAGCATACCTCCTCCTTTTTAAACCCCAATGAGCCATCATCCCATCCCATAAAACCTTACGGGGGATCGGTGTGTCGGCATCGAACAAACTAAAACTACACGGTGTTCCATACTGCGCTTAAATAGGAAGAATCCGGGAACAGGTTTAGTAAGACATCCAGACCCCTCCTAGCGCCTGCATGCTATAGCGCAGGCACCACTTTCGGTTAAATTTCCGTTAGGCAACGTCCAGGCACACGCAGACATCGAATCTTCGCGATGGCCACTAGTACAAGTCGAAGAGAAAACCCGTCGGAGCGTCAGCTGCCACACTCAAAGTGGCATGAGGCTCTGTTATCTTAGCATACTACTTCAAGTAAACGATTTTATTATTACAGATAATATGGAATAACCTCCCTTTCATTCTTTTCAGAAGAAAATGCATTTTTTTTTAGTTTATTAACACATATTAAATAAAAAATGATTGTTGGCAAGTTGCTTTTAATTGTTATGCTATAGAGAACGTCCGTAGATAAATAGATTTTTTATCAATTAACTAGCTAACACCTAACAACACTATTACGTTAGTGGGAACTAATTTTAATTGGCAAAATGTGACAACAATATCTGAATAAAATAACGGGTCTTGCCTTCAAACGTATTCATTTGGGTAATAAATTGGGCCTTACAATAAAAGATAAACTGCCGAACCACAATTGCAGTGCAATATGTGTATGTACAAAATTATTTATAACAAAAAATAAACCGACTTTAACGATATTGATTGTCGATAATACATAGGCATAATATTTATATTTTTATGTTGTAGGGGCAAACGAACAGACGTTGTAGAATTATGTAATCCAGGAGCATTAAGCGGTCAAGCTAAGAATCAAATATTCAATTCAATATTCATAAAAATATTGATTTTGAACTGAATAACTTTTTGTAAAAGGAGGATGGAATAGTAAATAACCGCCTTCAGTGCTTAACGTAGTTTTTAAGAGTTAGAGCTAGAAGATGTACCTTCCATAGTCAGCTCAGCAACATAAGACGCAAATATCTTAACAGCCTATAAAATTTGAGAAGAAATCGGTACAAATACACATAGAACCTCCTCCTTTTTTTAGTCTGTTAATAAAAAAATTACAGTCATCTACAGCGATTACTACACAATAAACTAAAAAAATACCTATGCTTAAACTTACCTATGGTAAACTATACATACTCAGAGGCGCATGAAATGCCGACATTTTGCTAAACATATTATAATTTAGTCACTAAATTATAATATTACGCAACAGGTTTGCTCCTTATTACGTAACGTAATTTTTAAAATAAATAAGTGGGACTGAAATTTTGTCCCACTTACGTAATAGGGTTTAAACTGTATACATACTACCGGATAGATACCAGTTCAATACCCATAGGAACTGAGGGGGTGACCTAATTCTATTCAACCGCTAACCACACAGCTGAGAGCCAAAATTTAGAATATTTTAATATTTTTAATCAACAATATATCTCACATACTAGTATTACAATCTTTCAATGATAGATTATGTGCTAACTTAATTTTCGGTTTATAAGTACTAAAATAAATTAAGCAAATGTTGTTTCCGATAAATGACGTCAGTTGGCAGAACAAAATAACTCGAAAACTCTCGTTAAATGAATATATTATTAAAATAGTAAAGAACAGTACTCAGTAGTAATACACACCTACAAGATCTGTAGCATATTAGGCTATTTGTTTTAAGGTAAAAAGTTATAAAAGTCACTATTACCAATGTTAACTTTTATTCTTTTTAAAAGTCACAAATAAAAACTGTTTGGTCAATTATATATACAATGATGGTATATATAATATAATGATGGTAGTCCTTTAAACATCAGCCGAGTTATGAGGTTCTGAATATTATCTCAGCAATACTGTCACGTGATTGAGGAATTCCTAAATTTGACGTCATAACGTCATAAGAGCTACTTAATACACATCTACACCATTAAAACGTTTGCTTAGACTATTTTGAAGGCAAGGCAGAAAATAATTGGGCATATTTGAATTCTAGTCAACCATTCGGTTTTAATTAAAAGTAGGGGAAAAAAGAAAAAGCTTAATTTTAATCTCAGACAGAAACAGAACTCAGCACCAGCTGCAGTGTGCAACTCTTTACACACTGTAAGATTAAAGGAATTCCTTACTTCCCAATAATAAAGATAATTGTAAATAAAAAATGAAAAATAGCGTCAAAAGCAATCAAGAATTCCTTATACAGTTTTTCTATAAGCTGAGTACGCTTTAAAGGCTTATGTTGCGAACATTGTCCATTAAGCACAGTGTTGTCGATTACGCTACAATGCTATGGAGTAAAACCGCAAATAGTGCGCATTATCCGCGCTTGGGATGCGCACGCGATCAATGTCACACGTATTTCATGTGCCGCCAGTCAGTGGTCGCGTCTCTACTGTACGCCACAAAAGCATGTGATAGATGTTTCTTAGATAAGAGTAGCTGTCTTAGCTACCGGCGTGTGTGTGTACCTACCTACTCAAAGGCAAGTCGAAGACATCGAATCGAGGTTATTTTGATACGAATTCTCTTGTAATGACGTATAACAAATTCCTAAATATTTTTACTATACTTGTACGATGGTACCTACGGACATACTCAGCAACTCGGTGAATATAAAACACAGATTAAGTGTCTTGAACTTGTAACAAAACGTAATCAGAAGTTAATGATACACCCAGTAAAGCGAGAAACAATGGAACAAAAACCAAAGGGTCTGAACAAAAGGAGAGCCGGCATTACATCTTGTTTAAAAAAGTCTATTCATGGATTGATATTATATTATACTTGACAAGTTGGGTCAAAGAGTCAAAGATGTATCTTAAACAATATCATTCTTGTCATAGAAATATATAAAGAACTCACACACGTTACCCTAAATTTATCAGATACTTGTACAGCTTTCTTTAGCTTAATTTACATTACGAAATGACACTAATTTCAAGAGAATGTTAAGTGTAAACATCACGTTTTGCAATTCCTGCATTAAATTCATAATACTGGAATAGTGGGCATCTAGTGTCATACACCGAATTTCATCGTGTTACTAGAATCGCGAAAGCGCCATACTGCTATGATATACGTAAGTATTTATGTACAGATATTATTACTACTACGACACTAGATATTATTTAACAAGACAACTTACTTAAATACTGCAATTAATTGCATGAAATTTTAAAATTAATCAGTTGTATTGACAAGTTGTCATGTACTGACACTAATTTTGTAATGTTAATTAAGATTTATACAGACATTACAAGAATTTCAACAAACAATTTACAATTGAAACTAATAATCACTATTTCTAATATTTATGTATATTGCTCTTAAGTAAAAAACGTGTTTTTTACAACTAATGTACATTTGATGCGGTCGGTGGAACAAGAGGATGACGCATGCGGCGTGTGCCGGCTTTGCGGTATGCGTCTTTTTACACTAGCCATCTGCCATGAACAATTTGCGTAACATGCAACCCTGTCACAATAATGTGATAGGTGGAAAAGGAAATGGCTACTAGAGAAGCGTCGGTGTTCAAATGGTAAAACAGTTATTACATACATTTCCTTGGCAATCAGTAACTCGTAGAGTCACTTTTCTTAACAGTTTCACATGTGACAGGTCTCTAAAGGGACCCTACATAATATATTGCTATTAGAACGTTCATTATGTCAAATATGTAACCGTTAACACTAAGCTAGAATTAGGTTTGATCTATATTTAGTAAGGAAACGTTAAGAGTCGGAATTGTGTCCAATAACGTTTTAGCGTCTCTGCCTACATTAGACGAAAATACGTCGCGAGCATATGTATGTTAAAAGTACTTGTATCTCTCTAGTGCAGGTGCAAATGTTTAGCGGCGTTACCATCAGACTTGCCATGTAGGATATATAATAAATCAGTGTTACGTGGTGACATTTTAGAACTCGTTTAGGACTTAAAGATCTCATTCTTTAACCAAATTATAAGGTTTATAAAAGTAACCATTACGACTTATTATCATTATGTTTAAATATAGTAAACTTAGTAGTAACGACGCATATTAACTATTACTATTGTAATGCAAAACAGTCATGTACAAAGTATACCTTTTCATTATTTAAGACTAAGACTCATTATCTAATACTTCTATATTAAAACATAATGGAACAGTATGCTTTAATTAAATAATTCAATAAGTTATAATTGTTATAAAGGTAAAAAAACAGCGCTTTCAATTTTACTGTGACCAGCTTACTTTATACCATAGTTACATTAGCATAGTTTCTCTAAAAATAATATCACGTAATAGATCTTTGATCACCTTTTGATAAAAGCGAAATATAAATATAACTAACACACACAGTAATACTTAAAATAAACAGAGTACCCAATAGATTTTACGGTCAGAGTTATTCTTTCTTTGTACAAACAGCAGTAGGTTATTATGCGAAAAACAATTAGGTACACGTGTTTATCAGTAAGTTTGCTGTTTTTAATGCAAGGTTCTTAATATGAAGATTCTGTTTGGTAACTTATTAAAGACAAGTACTTATTTACATCGGTTGTAATTTTCTTTTAGTAATAATTGCCATTTTTATGGTGACTACATTTAAGTGTGTTGTAAAGGCAGCTTTTTTTAAATATCAAATACCATATTAGACGTTAGACAGGCGTACTTATTTTTCAATTTGTTTTCAGTAATAAAAAAAGGTATGTTTATCATAAATGTACAGTGCGCTTCTATTGTTTTTAATTGAAGATAAATTAATACTTAAAAGACAAAACGCGTTAACTTTTTGTCTGTTAACTCACGTTAACTTTTATATACATACATTCACGCCTATATTCTCGTATGAGCAGGCAGAGACATCTCAAACACCCATTTTTTACCATCTAAAATGTAGTCCCACTCACGTAATAGGAAGCAACCCTAATGCCGCCGTCCAGCCGCGACGGGTTTAATGCATTTTACGACAACTATAGGTAGAGATGGGATAGCTACATTCTAAATCTAATCTAAAGCTAAACTTATTTACTTATATATTAATTAATTTACCTTTATTTAGTAATTTCATTTACCGTATTAGATATTTATTTTATTCAGTAAACTCTTTTAATGTTAGATGCCTTTCTTATCACTTAGAGAGGTTTTCTTTGAATCACACTAATTTGTACTCATTAATACTTGCTGCAGCTATATCGCTTGAGGTGGACTAAATGTCGTAGGTATTTTCTACCAGTGAGCCATTGGATGATACAGACGTGTACTGTGTACATTTAAACGTAAAGATAAAATGATTGCTTATCATTGTATAAATATATTACATTATTATAGCTAACTTATTAATTATACAATATACATACATACAAATACAATATACGGGATATGTAAATACATACATACACATTAACGCATATAAATATATAAACATACTACACAGAAACTACAGAACTACTTTACAGAGTATTATTCAGGTGATATAATAGATCTGTGATAGGCTCTCGTCGGCTAGAAGACATCCTGATTTCTAGTTGAAGCGCATTTTAGAGGTTCACAGTTGAGGTAGGCAGAGACTACAGCCGGGGTGCGGGCTAGAAAACCTCCACGTGGTGTACCCTGGGCAACGTTGGCGATGACGCAGCCTTCTCCTCCTCTATTTTTGAGGAGGGCGTCATCGCAAACGGCTAATATTCTGGCAAGAAGAGGTGGCCATTGTCATCAGCCACTAGGTAGAGGCTCGGCCCAACAGAGCTGGCTTGTATGCCGATCCCTCTGTTGGCTCTTCGCTTCTCGGAGCTGTGAGGAAGAAAACCTCAATAAAAAATCATCAAAGTGGGACCCTTTCATAGGTCGGTGTTTCTCCACTGTCTACAGCGGAGAAAGAGGACGGGCTCGGCGAGCACTCGCACTGCAACCGAACAGGCACGAGATTTGTCTCGATGCCACCGTCGGCATATCGTAATCCCGAAAGGAGTGTCGTGGTTAAGTCTCACGGCTCTGATCGGGAACGAGGGTCTTGGCTTAACCGCCCGGACTGCGAGGAAGAATACCTCTATAAAAAATTACCCCGAATTTCGTGTTCTAGTGCGTGACCATGGGATGCATGGCTGATGGGAGGTTCAGTCGCAAGCGCACTCCCAGCCGGGGCAACTGCGGACCCCTCGGTTGGGCATAAATTTACGCTTGCCCGGGTATTGGGGGATCTCTGCCCGGGTGGACCTTTAGTTCTCCCCCACTCGTGGGTTCAATTATGGATTATTATAAATTTAAAATACAAGAAGAAGAAAAGAAGGAGAAGAGGAAGGAGGAGTCGAAGAAAGTAGACGTCGCCACAACAAACAGCGCAGAAACTTCAATTGGAACGCCTATCTCGCAGGAGCTCCCAGAAGTCAATTTGTCTTCTGGGAGCAGAAGGATTTCGGAGCGAGTGCGCTCCAGGGCCGCGAGCATTACTAGTATTACAGCTGACTCAGGTGAAGAAATGGAGTTGGAGCTTCGCGACACCGAGAGCCGCAAGCGCGGGCGCTCAAAAGACTCGGATGGCGACACTTCCCAAGATATGTTGCCACCTAAGGTTCCCAGCAGCCAGCGAGGGAGGTCGCGAACACCGATCTCGGGCCAGAAAAGCTCCCCCTTCTCTAGGAGGGGAGCTCAAGCCCGTTCAAGAGAGGAAGGTGAAAACGTAGCGGAGGAGGAGATTGCGGATCTCCTGCAAAAAATTCGTGAGTGTGAGGTGGGGGGTTCTGTTCCCCAAACTCCATCAATTATGCAGGAGAGAGCCGACGCGGCGGTGGCCATCATCCATAAAGTGGCCACCAAATCTAAAAATCTTAAGGGTACTTTTGTAAAGGCCCTTAAGGACTCCTCCTCCGCCGTCTCTGGGGTCGTTGGGACCTTAATTACAGAGGTCGCACGTCTTCAAGCGGCAAACGACCGTCTGACCCAGCAGGTGACAGACCTCAACACACAGTTTGCCCAATTTCGGGTGAGGTCGGACGGTCCTGAGCGCCAAATCCCAGTTGCGCGGCCAGCTCCCATCCCACCAAACCCCGGGGTGCCTGATGTCACAGATTCCCACCTGCGCGAAGTCATTGCCGCAGTGTGGAGGATGATGGACGGGCGCCTCGCGGGCCTTGAGGCTAGGCTGCCTCCAGCGCCCATCGTTCGGCCGCCGCTCGCTGCGGATAAGTTAAGGGGCGTGACGACGCCGATGCCGCGCCAGGGCTTGGGTGGCCGCGTTGTTTCGTACGCTGCAGCGGCGTCTGCACCGGCACCTAAGACCACACCGATGACCAAGCGGCCGGCCAAGGCTAGGACAGGGTCAATAGCGGAGTTCCCTCCGCTCCCCTCTCCAGCGCTGCGAGATAAGAGTGCCCCTTGCGCTGCTGTTGAAGCTGTCCCTGCCCCCTCCTCGTCCGCCCCCTCCAATGATGGGTGGCAAAAGGTTATGGGAGGCAAGAAGAAGAGGTCCCGAAATAGGAACAAGAAGGCCGCCAAAAGTGGTGACTCTGCACCTCCGACGTCGTCAATGGCAGCGACCGCCTCAAATAAGGCAAGGAAACTGCAGGCGCCCAAAACGGCGGCTGTGGTGGTCACCTTATCAACGGAGGCGGCAAGCGGAGGGCTATCCTACGCGACCGTTTTTAAGAAGGTCCGGGATAGCCTGGGCACTCAATTCGGGGCCTCAGGCGTGAAGCTGCGCCTCGCCCAGACGGGGGCTCGAGTCTTAGAGTTCCCCGGGGCCGAAGGTGCAAAGACGGCGGATGTCCTAGCGGAGAAGCTGCGGGAAGTATTTGCTGGGACGGATGGTGTGAAGGTTGCCAGGCCCACAAAAAGCGCGGAGCTGCGCATTTCGGGCCTGGACGACTCCGTTACAGTCGATGATGTCCGTGTTGCAATTCGGGAAAAGACGGGGTGCAACGCGGACAACATTAGGGTTGGCACCATCCGACCCGGTCCAGGCGGTCTTGGCGCGGTGTGGATCAGCTGTCCCGTAGCGTCGGCCAAAATTTTGGGCGACGCCGGCAGGATCCTCATCGGTTTCGTTAGCGCCAGAGTTACAGTTCTGGCGGCGAGACCGATGAGGTGTTACAAATGCCTGGTTGGGGGACACACCCGCATCAAATGTGTCAGCTGCTTCGACTGCAGCGGATTATGTTTCCGCTGCGGTCGACCGGGGCACAAGGCGGCAGAGTGCTCTGCCGCCCCTCACTGCCCTATGTGTGCGGCGGGCAATAAGCCCGCCAATCACCAGATGGGGCAGGGGGGCTGCAAGCCTTCCCGCGCTTCTCGGCAGACGTCGGGGACTAGCCTAGCGGCCCAGGCTGCCTCCGACGTTGTCCGTCTGTCCACGTCGACGTCCATGGAGGTTGTAGAGACGATCCAGTAATGGACCACGTCTCCAACCTCCTTGTCCAGACGAACCTAAACCACTGCGCCGCGGCGCAGGATCTCTTCCTGCAAACCATGGCGCAGTGGTCGATCGGTGTTGCCGTAGTCGCGGAGCCCTACTTCGTTCCTCCCCGTCCAAACTGGATGGGTGACTGGGACGGCTCCGTGGCAGTCGTCGGTTCTGCGGCGGCTCATTCCCCGCCCTTGTCGCTTAGAGACAAGGGCTCTGGATATGTTGCCGCCGAGTGGGGGGGGATCACCGTTTACGGTGTATACTTCTCCCCCAACCGGAGTTTGAGCGACTTCGAGGTCTTCCTTAACAGCTTGGAGACATCGATGCGGCGATTAGCGTCTGGGCACGTCCTCGTGCTGGGGGACTTCAACGCAAAATCCATTGCATGGGGGTCCCCCGGGACGGACGCCAAGGGCGAGGCCGTCGAGGAGTGGGCGGCTTCGGTGGGCCTCTGTTTACTAAACAGAGGCTCCACCAACACGTGCGTGCGACAGCAGGGTGGGTCGATAGTGGACCTTTCGTTCGCTACCCCTGCTGTTGCCGCACGAGTAAGGAACTGGCGTGTCCTGGAAGAGGTTGAGACGCTCTCGGATCACCTGTATATCCGATTTGAGCTCTCCCGGTCCCAGGGCCCCAGTAGGGGTCACGCGGCGCGGCGTAATTCCCGTTTTCCGCGGTGGGCTGTTGCCAAGCTGGACAGGGACCTACTAGAGGAGGCGGCCATTATTCACTCTTGGCTGTCTCCGCAGGCCCCGACCGAGGAGGTCGATGCGGGGTCTGGCCGCTTTCGCGATGCGATTACGCAGATTTGCGATGCGGCCATGCCCCGTATTCGGGGTCGTCGGCCTCCAAGGAAGGAGGTCTACTGGTGGTCCCAGGAGTTGGCGGACCTCCGTGCGGCTTGTACTCGTGCCCGGAGGTCCTACACTCACAGCCGGCGGCGTCACCGCGGAGACGGTGAGGAGGACCAGCTTCACGAGAAGTACCGCGTAGCGCGGAAAACTCTGAAGCTGGCCATTTGCCGCGCCAAGGACGCAAAGAGAAAGGAGATGCTGGAGAGTCTCGACCGTGACCCCTGGGGTCGCCCATACCGTGCGGTGCGTCAGAAGCTCCGCACGTCGGGCCCCCCCCTTACCGAGACTCTCCAGCCCAGCTTCCTGCAGGAAGTGGTTGAGGGCCTTTTCCCGCAGCGGGCGGAGCACACACCCCCGTCGATGGCCTACGCGGTCGGAGACGACGGGGGTAGAGAGGACGATGTGCCGCCCGTTAGGGAATCGGAGGTTGGGGCGGCTGTTCTACGGATCCGTTCCAAGAACACCGCCCCCGGGCCGGACGGGGTACCAGCCCGAGTGATGGCCCGAGCCCTCGACTATATGTCGGACCGCCTCAGGGAAGTGTTGGACGCTAGCCTGGCGTCCGGACGCTTCCCAGAGTGCTGGAAATGCGGCAAGCTGGTCCTGTTGAGGAAGCCGGGACGGCCTTCCGATTCGGTCGCGGCCTATAGGCCCATCGTGTTGCTAGACGAGGCGGGTAAACTTTTTGAGAGGATACTCTCTGCCCGCATCGTCCGGCACCTCAGTGAGGTGGGCCCCGACCTGTCGGACGCCCAATTCGGGTTCCGGGAGGGGCGTTCGACGGTCGATGCCGTGATGCGCCTTAGGGCCGTGACCGGAGAGGCAGTGAGCTGTGGCGGCGTGCTGTTGGCGGTGTCTCTGGACATCGCCAACGCATTCAATAGTCTGCCATTCAGCTGCATCAGGGAAGCACTCCAATACCACGGGGTGCCAGAGTACCTGAGACGGCTGGTGGCAGACTATTTAGAGGAGCGTACCGTCGTGTACGAGGACCGAGAGGGCGTCTTGAGACGGCGACCCATGTCGTGCGGCGTTCCGCAGGGGTCTGTCCTTGGACCACTCCTGTGGAACGTGGGGTACGACTGGGTCCTACGAGGTCGCCTCCCCCCCGGGCTGGGCGTAATTTGCTACGCTGATGACACATTGGTCACAGCCCGGGGGGCGAACTTCCAAGAGGCGGCGCGCCTGGCCACCAGGGGTGTTTCTTTAGTGGTCGGGCGCATCGAGGCACTGGGCTTACGGGTGGCCCTGGACAAGACGGAGGCTCTTTTGTTCCATGGGCCCCGTCGTGGTCCACCCGCCGGTGCCTCCATCGAGGTCAACTCGGTCCTCGTCCCGGTTCGGGCCCAGATGAGGTATCTGGGCCTGATACTCGACGGTAGGTGGCTCTTCGACGAGCACTTCCGACAGCTTGGTCCGAAGCTGGTCGACGCTGCCTCTGCCCTTGGGCGACTTTTGCCCAACTTGGGTGGAGCCAGCGTCGCAACGCGACACCTCTACACGGGGGTGGTCCGGTCGATGGCGCTGTATGGGGCACCGGTGTGGGTGGCGGCTCTGACCGCCCAGAATAAGGCGCGCCTCTGGCGGCCTCAAAGGGTATTGGCGGTCAGAGCCATACGCGGATACCGCACGGTGTCCACCGAGGCGGCGTGTGCCTTGGCTGGAACACCCCCGTGGGATTTGGAGGCGGAAGTGCTCGCCGAAGTTTATCGACGGGTGGCTGAATATCGGGCGGAGTATGGCTTTCGCCCTCCGCCCGAAGAGGTACGCGAGTGGCGTGAAGCCGCCCGTCGAGCCTCGATGGCTAGTTGGTCGTTCCGGCTGGAGACTCCGCGCGCTGGCTTTGCCGCCGTGGAGGCTCTCCAGCCGGTCATCCTCGAGTGGGCAGGGCGGCAGCACGGGACCCTTTCCTTCCGGCTGACGCAGGTGCTTTCCGGGCATGGCTGCTTCGGGAAGTACCTGCACTCGGTCGCCAGGAGGGAACTGAGTCCCGCCTGCCACCACTGCGACTGCAGTGAAGACTCGGCCCAGCACACGCTGGCGATCTGCCCCGCTTGGGAGTCGCAGCGCCGGGCCCTCACTGCAGTCATCGGAGGAGATCTCTCGCTACCGGCCGTCATACGCTCCATGGCCGGTAGCGATAGCAGTTTTACCGCGGTCGCAACCTTCTGTGAAGATGTCATCTCGCAGAAGGAGGCGGCGGAGAAGGCCCGGGAGGACGATATCCACTCGGACCCAATCCGCCGCCGGCGAACTGGGCGGCGTAGGCGCGCCTATCAGCGCCTCATGCCGCCCTGAGTGTGGCCGCGGATGGTCGGGACGGGTTTTCCCCTCCATCCGCTCTAGTGGCCTCCCGCGAGGGGGTGACGTACGCGTGTGCCGTACGTTGCCTAATCAGAGAGTTTAACAGCAGACGGTGCCCGCTTCAGTGCGGGCAAGCGCTGGGAGGGGTCCGGATGTCCTAATATCAGCAGTTCCCGGATCCCTTCCGTCTCAGGCGCAGAGTGGCACACCGTGTGGTTTTAGTCGGTTCGATTCCGACACACCGCCCCGCCGCAAACCCCGGCGGGGTGACGGTCCGAGGGGATTTCCACACGTTAAAAAAAAAAAAAAAAAGGCAGAGACTACAGCCCGCCACTTGCTTCTATCCTTTCATATGTACATCTAGAGATTCCTCAAAATATAGGCAAATAAATAACATTAATGTTTCTTTAAGTTAAGAACTTCTGAGATTATTTGCACACCGTACACCGTATTCTTAACTCACAATTATAATAACAACACACACGACACAATAATGTTGACAAAGTATGTTCTACTTCTAAAGTGATTAGCTTTGTTTTAGCTCTATTAACACGGTAAACGGATATCTTAATTAGTAAAATGTCATTTTATATACATATTCAGGATATGTTGACCTTAATACATTAGCCTTTACTACAGCTAACATTTTTGCGAACGAAAATTTACAATATTAGTTTTGTAAATCACAGTTTTAGCGATCACTGCTTCAGTCCCAAGTTTAAACATATTCTAGTACAAATACAAAACTTACTGAGAAACAGATTACTATTTTGAGTAAGTTGTAATTAGCTAGTTGTTTGATATAACAAACGGATGAGTAATAACAAATCATATTCTTTTACTTTTAAAACAGAAGAAAATAAATTTTATTGTACACATTCAACAATATTTTACTGTGACTACAGAATTGATAATAAATAAAATAAGCGGTGGTCTTATCGCTTAATGCAATTTCTACCAGGCAATCTAAAAATAGACAGAAGAAATACATGATATAAGAAATTTTTTATAAGAAAGTAATTGGTAGTTCAGGTGTAGAAATGAAGATTTTCCTTTTATGTCTTAAGGACTATTAAATCATTTATTTCGTTCAGGTCATTTCCCTATCATATTGTTAATGTGATATGGTTCTTTGCGCATGTATGTATATAATCACGATAAGAATAATATGACCGATATGATATGAAACACTAACCATAACATGAGTGAAACTACAGCGTATTTCAAGTAAAAGTAAGTAATAAATTATGTAACAAAATGAAATTTCTTCCCTTGAAAGCATTTCAGAGTTAACTGTGTATATAAATAGCTTCTCATTTTTTTTAATTATGGGATCCGTTTTTTTTTTGTAACAATTTACATTGATTATAATTATATAACTATTTTTTTAATTTATTCATGGAGACTTTAAGTAGAAAAGTGTGATGTTGTTAATTATTTAAATTATTTGTAGATTTTGTCTAATATACATTTGAA
This sequence comes from Tyria jacobaeae, assembly GCA_947561695.1. Lineage (NCBI taxonomy): Eukaryota > Metazoa > Arthropoda > Insecta > Lepidoptera > Erebidae > Tyria > Tyria jacobaeae. Next base: position 10,859,444 of record OX387224.1, on the reverse strand, counting down.
TAATGAGGTAAAGTTATTTTTACATTTTATTACTGTAATTAAATACATTGTATTCTAAAATATGTGTATTATGTACCTACCTTTCTAATACTTTTTTGCATTGTTAGAACGCTAAAATCTGACTGTTAATTACGATATAAATTTTAATGATCGCACACAATTTATATAACCCGTGCTTAGTTAATGTTATTGGAGAAAATCGAAATACAGCGACGAAGTAAAAACAACCTCCTTTTTATTTTGAAGTAGCTTATCTCATATTCAGATTCCGTTAATAGGAAAAAGGTTTAAAAATTAGATTTAAATATTTGCCAATGTGTGATCCACGTTACTACATTACTATTTTTATTAATAAAAGGCTTGCCATGAACGAGAATAGGTGATAGGTAAATACCAAGAATATTACGTCTACTATTAAGAAATAAGTAAGCACCGATCCTCAGTTATAAAAACAAATATACATATCTGACTTATTAATGTCTTAAAGATAATCTAGCAATTGTTGATCAACTCTAAGACTGATTGATTACTCACTGAGGCAGTTTCAAGTGTCTTGTCGGCTTCAATTACAGATTGATCGAGACAACTGTGTGACAGGCAAGATTGCGGCAAATTGCAAATAAAAGTGCAGTTTGCTCTCATATACGAATGCCTGAAGATCATATGTTGTCTGTATTAGCTGTGATTTGCAGTATGATGAAACTATTACGGCTTTCTCTACACTAAGTGATATACGCTAACGTAGCATCAATGGAAGTGAATATAAAAAAAACTTTCTCAGTTACGTCTTTGCATTGCTCAGTTTTTTTACAATATTAAGTTAGGGTACGTTGTTGAAGCATAAATAACTGACAAACATACAGCCAAAATACGTATGCTTATGTAATTTTACTATATATATAAATATGTATATCAGCTATAGATATAACAGAGCGGTAATACGGATAGAACTATGTTTTAATACTTGCAAAGATAAATATATAAACCAGACAGGTACGAAACTAACTCCCACACTTAGGGTTCTTTAACCAAAAATCTTGTAAATAGGGATCTTGGGAATCGATTGTCGAAAACTTACAGATATTTTTACCGTAATTCAATATTAGCTCGATATAAGTAATAATTCATTTTCAAACATCGAAAAATAAGATAGTAATCGTAAAAAAAAATATATGATCTGACAATAAATTAACGACTTTCGGATGTTTTGCCATACTTGTGCAGTAAGAGACCTTGCTTCTTGCCGTTAATATTTATTGTCTAGGTTAATGGGAAGTACCCTATAAATTTTTAGTTACCTGCTAAATACTTAAAATATGTTAATATATAAAACTTAAATGACGTTATGAAGATTCGATCATTATTTAAGTCCGATCGCAAACCTCAGCACAAGGGTCATAGCGGACAGATAAACATACAAGCGGTAAACAAAATAAGGAACCCTAAAAAGAGCTAGTGACATCAATTAGGTATACTTATGTAAAATTAGATTCTGTGCTCAAAATATATTTTGGATACGAATATTATAACTTCATGAGAAATAGGTTCCTGTGACAACGGAAAAAAAGTGCTTTCTATACTTCTATTATAGATAAACATAAAAGGCATTCTAATGACTTCACGGAGTTGTCAGTCGTTAGATTGAATTATCGTACGTTGAAATGCTACTTCGTCAAGTCATCGTTCCTTGACTTCTGATCTGAAACGATTTTGTTATTATGCTCATCAAAATAATACAACTGAATAAGCCAGAATAGACATGACCACCGTTATTTTTTCCTTCATTGATTGAAGATTATGCCTTCAGTTCGGAAGACCATTACTTATATTGTTTGATTAATAAATAAACTTGATAGAAATTATTTTTAGAAACCGTGGCGGTTACCTATCAAATCGAAGATTAAGCCTTATTAATAAGCTTACGCGGCGGCAAGACTTGTGTAGGCGTTGATCCTTCCAATAAAGTACTTGGGCATATTTTTTTTTTCTTATTGCGAGTACCTGTCATGGAATTTAGTATTAATTTATTATGTGTATTCTATGATGTAATGCGATATTCACAACTAATGAAAATAAAAAAATACATACGTGCATACAATCACGCCTTTGTTAACAAAAGGGTATGCGAATTAACGACCACATTTTGTCTATCTTATTATATACAGATGAAGTATAAGCAATAGCTCTCGCCTGTCAACTATTACGCATAACTACAACTCGAACTGGCTGGTGCCGGGAAAATAAAAAAAAATCTTGTTAAAAACTTCAATGAGAATATGATTTTCTTTTGATTTTTTTATATATATATTTATGTATATATGTAAACACTTAGTGTCATTTAAATCGTTATAGTGGGAATGACATAAGGTATTCAATACTATCATTTCGGGTTTTATATTTTCACTGAGCGTTTATGAGCGAACATGTTAATATAATGTTTTTTTAACGATAGCCTGATGTTGAATAAATATTTTATAAAAATACTGTAAAGAAAAATATCTACAGATACTACAGATGTTTGATTCTTTATCCATTTTTTTGGGATGAGGCTAATGACCTTAAATTTACTCGTAGATATAGGATCTTACTACATAATAATCAAAACATTGTATGTAAGTAAGTAAGTACTCTTTATTGCACACCAAAAATAGATATGTATAAAAAAGTGAAAACTGTTATATATAAAAAGTACAATGGGCGGCCTTATCAACAAGAAATATCTTACAGGCAATCTCTGGATGGACAGGACTGTACCTAACGATTTAGTGTGGGTAGTTATGGTGTGGTATTATAAAATGTGCTAGTTCAATCTCACAAAAATGTATACATATTTACACATACATACATACATATACCTACACATACAAGTAAATACACACTGATGTTATCTTAGACACAACTTTGCAATTAGTATTCTTTTAAAAGATTTTTTTGATTGATTAGTAGATCTTTAGATAATAGAGGATAGTTAACTAGACAAACGTCAATTAATTTACACTATGTTCACTATCCTTTTATTTATTTTAATTTTAACGTTCCATTTGTCAGTTTATAATATATATATAAATCATAAGACAGCTCTTTAACTTTCCTAACGAAGCAAATTTTGAAAGTTAAAACTGGTTTGCTAACAAAGATTGACAATATTGAAAGCGGTACGTTGAAACATGGCCATAGATGACCCGTGATGCAAACAATAGCTAGCGTTGATTACGAACTAAACACCAGAGAGGTCAAAGTCGAAGTCCTTTTCTGATATGTATTTATGTGGCTCGTTTTTGCACAGTCACGCTGATAAAATTAAGCTTTGGCGGCTGTTCTCACCTGTATTGCCAAATAAAGTGAATGGAAGAAGAAAAGTTTGAACAACGATAATGAATGCATTGATTCGGATTGATAAATATTAGTAAGTCGTTTTTGACTCCGGTCTTCTTCACTTAAAATTAAACTTTATATGTGAATACCTTGATTACTCTAACTATAAGTGATTCATAAATACATTATTTCAGGAAACTTCTAGGTCTAATTTTATAGTTATGTATTGTTTTAGCTACCACACCACAATGGTTTGTACCTAGGTACAAGCAATATTCCTTTATTGAAACTGCCTTGCCCTGTACATTTCCTTTCAATATACTTCACATTTACCCATCTTTAATTCCTAAACTGCCCTGTTGATAGCAATTCTGTTGCCACTTCTTACATTAATTATCAAAATGTGGTGGTTTATTTCATCTCTAGCTATCCCGTTAGACATACAGGCGTGAGCGCATGTACATATGTTTGTACCACAAAGGTAGCATACCTATCTGTAGCATAACGCTACACAGATACACTTATAAAGGTCAGAAGGTCTATTTGATCGGAGCAAATTGCGGGTTTGCAATGTAATGTACTAAGCTTGTGAGACGGCAATTAAATCCATGATCCTTGCTTCTAATAGCTGCCATAAGATGTTTACAAGTCTCGTTGCGACTACTTTATGTGCATTTCAAAATATAGTTATTAGTCAGCATTTATAGATTTGTATCTGTATAGTATTTGTATAGTATGAGCTAGAGTTACCCCTTAGGTTCTATTTAAGTTATTTTAAATGTATCACGTTTATGGTATATGAAAATGTAAGGACAAAAGAGTTTGGTGGAGCGGTTCTTTCTTATGTCGTTGTCAACCGATATTTTTGATAAGCTTAGTGTTATAAATGAACAAGTAAAATTATTATAAAACATGTGCCTACAACATTTTTTTCTGCTGACGTTATCCCGAATTTAAATATGTTATTCTTACTTTGGAGAAGATTTAAATAACACCTTACGTAATCAAGTCGTCTTGGCTCTAGAGCGTGATAAAGAAATATCATACATAAATACATACATACTTACATGCACAGATTCGAAAAACATTCGCCTGTGTAGCGGGGGACTTTACAAACATTTAAACAACGGACGCAAAGAAAACGCACACTCAGAACAACAATTTGAGGATTACACAAAGTGTTGTCCCGTGCGGGAATCGAACCCATAACACTCGGGGATTCAGCGTATTGGTGAGGTGACCACTTAAACCGCTACGCCATCCGTGCAGTCATTGGTGTTCTTGTTAGATGTGAAAACCAAGCGTTTTTTGCGATAATATTATTTATATAGCTTACTACTACTTTTTGTTTACCCGTAAATATTTTTGGTGCAGTTGGATAGAAACTTCGGTTAGACAAAAGGTACCTTATAAATACCTATATACATATATATGTATGTACACATATAATTGTAGCGAAAGTTAAATAACCACTTTCCCCAAATAGTTTTAAAGTGTGACACTACTATTGCAAATCAATATAGAAAATAACATTTTAACCAGTTTAAAATTTAAATGAAACCCGTTTACAAATTTAAATTGTATGAGGTTAAGTGAATATTAAATCAAAGTAGTCCAGGCATTCGCGACAATTTACCGCGTGCAACTGCCTTTTTTTAACGAGGGAGGAAACATTTGCTATCGGATAAATCCTAAATGCACAAAAAGGCGTTGTATTTTAGCTACTAATTTAACGTGAACTTAGGAGCCGACAAATGAAAGTGAAATTCTGTTGAAAAACATCTGCACAAATATAATAATTAACATAAAAAGTATTTCATTGAATATTGAGTGGTCTAAATATTTTAATTAAGCCTTATCAAGTTATCACCTAAATGAACATTTGTGCTAAAACTTTTAACTGTTAAAGTTGATCAATTCGTCGGAAAGAGTAGTAGCGTCAGCATTTATCTTCTTCTTTCTTTAAAGTTTCTTTTCAATTAGTCGAGCAGAAGCCATTTACAAAAAAGTCATTCGATTTACATTCTTCTTGTTATTCTCTTAGTGCCTCTTTAATCATGAAGGTCGGCCGTCAGCTTGTTGCAGTCTTGCTTCCCGGTTCACAAATTTAACTTGCACGATTTGATTACAGACAAATAAATACCGATACGGTCACTGTATCCAGTGTTAGATAGATAGATAGATAGATCATTTCTTTATTGTCCAAATAAAAGACATTACAATATTGTAATTACATATTCTTAAAAACTACAGAATTTGTACAATTGGCGGCCTTATCGCATTTTGCGCTCTCTTCCAGGCAAACTTTGGATGAAAAGAGAGTTTATGTATGGCAGGAGGAATTGCTGTGTTTAATTAACTTACTTACTCATATGTACACTCTGCATTCATACGCATAAATACTAAGATAAACAAAACATACGTCCATATTATTAATATTAATTATTATACACCTAACACACATTTAAGAAAGCTAGAAAGCAGTGATCCTTTATTTTTTTTTTAATGATTAGAGTTTTTGTTTTTTAAATTATGAGTTTCATCACAGTTGCTTCAGTATAGCTGGCATTTATGAAATTTCTGTTTCACTTCCTGTCCTGTCACCTGATGGTAAGTGACAACCGCCGTCCATGGACACCTGCAACTCAAGAGTCGTTAGTGCGCTACCCGCCCTTGTGGGTGATGAGGGATTTGGGGATGTGAAAGTTGGCCTCCGGAAACCTCACTCTTTTTGGGGAAATGCAAGCGTTAATTCACAACCGTTTTTCTGTAAGGTCGTGGTATATCAGTCGGCCCATTCGTGCCTAAGCATGGCTCTACCACTGTTATTTATACGGCTTTTAAAGTCTTTTAAAGACTTGGATTCGCTTTGCCGTATAAACTAGAACATCATTAACGGTAATGTCTTTAAAAAACGCACGATAAGAAGGCCTGACACTTTTACATTGCTTTATTCTATGAAATGGCGATCGAGAGATCGAGTGATTAACCAGCCAAGGTAAAAATGTGCAACTGACTTTTCACATCTTACAGAATGGATGCTGGACCATGTAAAGACTTTTTAGAGCCTTTTTAACTTATACTCTAGGGCATGTTTGGTGTCCACTTATATATTCTACTGAGGCCTTGACAACCACTACGCGGATGCAATTAAACCTATCATACGCCATTTTATGATATTACAGACGTAGTTTTCAGTGCCAGAACGGCTGCAACTATTATTTTACAAGTATATACAATGTTTAGTAAGTTTAAAACAATAGAACAATCAGTAGACGTGACTTCTCATCGATTGTCAATTTATAGTGAACATTAAAAATGATATATCGTGGACGGGGATAATTAAAAAGTGATGTCTTACTGTTTCAGTTGTTTCTAATAGACTTTAACATTCATTGTCAGTATGGAAATATGACCCGGTTTAAATAAAATAAAAGCTAACTAGAAAACAACCCGGTGGATCGATGACAATAACAATATCACATAGAAAAACGTAAAACATACAATGAAACGTAAATGCAATCGAGCTTGCAATTATTTTCATGTGTATCTTTTTAATTATTTCAAACAATCAAGGCTATAGATTTAATAGACTATAACAATATTTTTGACAGACTAGGCTACTTAATGAAGTCAAAATATTTTTTATTTTATTTTATCACTAATTTGTATTTTATGAATTCCATTTGAAAATATAAATAGGTATATAAATCTTGGCTTGTCTAACTAGAATAAAATGAGATAAATGTATGACAATCAAAGTTTTAAAACTTATGAATCGTATCATTTCAAGCATTCTTTCAGACTTTCTTTAGTAGGTCAGCGTATATTTAAAAAATGTTGTAGATTATTCTTTCAATAAGAACAAATCACAACTGACAAAATTAAAGCTAACTTAAGAATCTCTCAAAGTCAGTGAACTCTCGACTGTCTTATTACTGCATAAGGATATACAGAGGTAAAAAACTTCTCAAGTTTCTTCCATTGAAAAGAAATAGTTTGAAATGGCGTACGTGAAGCTTCAAAGAAGGCAAATTACACTATGAAATACGGTACCATGTACGCAGCAACAAAACTTTCTATCTAGCTTGCCGTCTAAACGATAAAAGAGCCTGACGTCAAAATTGGCGGAACCTGATGCGAAAATCAGGTAAGTGCCGCAAGTGAGGCGACAAAGTTTTTACTGGTAAAGACAGTGAACAGCGCAATTCTAACACAATAATGAATGCACTATTGTTTCTACCATTCATTTATATGACTGTTTGTGTTGTATTTAGGTCATTTGTATGTTTATTTATATCCATGCATGTTTACCGTTGCAAAGTAACAATCAAAACATATGTCACGATAGAATCTAAAGTCAAGAGTAATGACATTATAGTCCAGTCTATTAATCCAGTGAAGTTTTCTATTAAGCAAGCAAAGAAGAACGACCCACAAAAATAAACGCAGAATTTTGCAAGATTCATATTACAAAACTAGGCACTGAATATACATATGTACGTCTTCTACCAGCTATCCACCGGAACTTTTACAATTGTTTCAATCTGTATTTTCAGTCCAACGCAAACCACTTCATAATTAGGCAACAACAGGTTATAAGATAAAAAAATCTCATAAATCACAAGGATATATTACGTAAACGATAAAGCTTGCCACATTACAATGTATTCTTCTTTACCTCATTACAATTCCTGCATCGACAGCATGCAAACGGGAGGCGTAAGTACGAAACGTTATTACAATATCTACGCTATTACAGCGATTGATGAACGGATCATCTTCTTTATGTTCACTGGACACACTTATCGCTGACTTGAGATACAATCGAGGTAATTAATGATGTTTGATATAAACTACTATTTAGATGAGTTGGTGGAGTTCGTGTACGCAGTGACTAATTAACATCTTCATGATGTTATTTAGGCCATGCATGTAATTACCACTTTTTAGTTTAATCTGCTCGAAAAAAACGTACGAAATATTAGTTTAAATTTTACTTCGAATTAATCGTGTCACTAACGCAGCAAATAATAAATAATAATGGCTTCGGATAACTAGTGAGATGTTATGAAAAATCTCCTTCTTCATACAAGGACTTCGCATCATGTCTGGAGGCAAATAAGTGTTTAACGATCTCAAGCAGCACAAGTACAAACAATTACAATCTTTAATTAGAGAAACTGCTATTTAAGAAAGAGATACTTGAGTAAAAGTGTTACTTGAGAGTACCCGAAAAAATACATTAAACAGCCGCCTATGGACACCTCCACCTCAAGAGTCATAAGTGCGCATCCCGCCTTTGACGGTTAGATGGAGTGGAAAGAGGAGAATACAATGGAATAGACTTTATTGTACACCTTTAAACAAAAATTTACAATATTCATACAAAAAAGAAATGTACAATGGGCCGCCTTGTCGCTAAATGCAATTGCTGCCAGGCAACCTTAGGATTGACAGAAAAAGACAAGATGTAAAAGAACATATGGGTAGTATAGGTGTAGAAAGAAGAGAGAAAAAAGCATTTTCTTTAGGAAGAATCAAATCTAAAACTAGGTACTTCTTACCTATAAATACATATCAGATATTTAAACACAGATTTTATTCATATACAAATAAACATACCTACATACAATTATCTAAACTATTAGGTTGACAGCTGGATCTCGAATAGTAAAACTACAGTAAATTATGGATATTTCTCGTAGAGAACTTCGGCTGGTTTTACTCCACGAATTTTTCTTAGGTCGAAAAACGACTCATGCAGTGCGCAATATATGTGCAACGATGGGCGAAGGCGTGCTCTCTTACGATACCACCAAACATTGGTTCAGAAGATTTAAGGATGGAAATTATGACCTATCTGATGAACCTCATCCAGGGCAACCTCCTACAATAGATTTAGATGAGTTAAAAATACTCATAGAAATGGATCCCATGTTCACTTCACGTTGTCTGGCAGAGCAGCTTCAGTGTTCTCATACTGCAGTAGAAAAACAACTCCACGCTTTAGAAAAGACCTGGAAATATTTCGTTTGGTTGCCACATGCATGGAACTACTTAGATATCATGTGGCTGCGGGATGTATTTACGGGGCATGAAAAGTGGGTTATGTACCTGGAGAACCAGGAGTACCGACGCCAAAATCTGATAAGAGTAAAAAAGTTCTTTTAAGCGTGTTGTGGGGAGTAACCGGAATTATACTGGGAGCTGCTGCCATCTAACACTACAATCACGGCCAATATTTATTGTGACCGACTGGATAAAGTAGCAGCGAGATTACCGAAAAATCAAAATAAAGTATACTTTTTGCACGATAATGCTCGACCACATGTAGCAAAAGCTACTCGTGAAAAATTACTTTCGAGTGGCTGGGCTGTTCTCTCCAGACATTATGCCCTCCGATAATCATCTATTTCGTTCTCTACTTACTACCAGTTTAAAAGTGAACTTACCACCTTTTTTGATCAAAAGCCTAAAAACTTCTACGAGGAAGGCATTTTGTCTCTGCCAGCGCGTTGGCAGACAGGTGATAGAAAACGACGGTGCTTATATAGTTGAGAAATAATTTGTTTTTTATTCTTAAAAAAAAACAATAAATTTGTGTACAAAGATGGCGGGTTTATTAGTTACCAACCTAATATATAAACATACATAAACGTACACATACGTATATACCATGGGTTTATTAGATTGATAAATGCAGTAGTTAGACAAAAAGGTATAAAGATATGAGATATAATAAAAATATACTAAGAAGCCAAGTAATGTTCTTTCACCATTTTCTTAAATGTGGCCAGTGATTGGGCACGTCTAATATGTGAAGGTAAATTATTCCATAGGTGTAAAGCCTGTACACTAAAAGATATGTTATAGTACCTGGTTGAATGAGGAGGTACTGCCAGTTCAAATGATTCCAAGGAACTTAATGTTTTAGGGTGTGTGACACTGAGGAACGTAAAAGGTTCCTTAATATGTTTAGTACAAAGAAAAAAAGGATTAAAAAGAATATTATGAAGCATAGTGAGAATATGAGTCAGTCATGATTTGCCTAAACTAAATATAAATCTAATACAAAAAATTTAAAGGGGGTTTAAGCTTATCAAGTTGCTCCTCAGTAATATCGAGATAGCTGACATCGGCATAGAGGAGATTAGGGATGAGGGGAGGGGCAAGAGGGATAATAAGAAGGAGCGAGTACTGTCCCTGGATAGATGTATAGGTAATTGATACAAAAACTTGCTAACATGGACGTTAATATTCATGAACTTCTTATAAATGTCTAGCTTAGCTAGTAGCTGAATCTTTATATCGTTTTTACAGTAAATTAATTTAGCGGCTTTATTTGCATTGCGTGTCTCGATGAATCTCAATTAAACTTACTAATGACGCTATCTAAATCACCAGCCTACTCGTCTTGAGCTAGTATCGAATGAGATAATTTGCATCTTGTTTATTGCCCACACACCCATCTTGAGTAATTTATATTCGTTGAGATGAACCAGCTTGCTGAAGCAATGTGACACCTTTGCGCATAAACTTATATGCGCATACACTAAGTTTATGACTTTACATATTACATTTAAAAGTTAACATTTGCCATCCGAACTAATGTAATATTATTAGGTAAATGTTTCCAATAACAATATAATACATTGGAAGATAGGCAACTCTTTTGCTATTCTACTGAAATGAAAGTCTAAAGTAATTATTATCTAAAGTATTTACATTCGGAAATATGCAAGAATGCTGACGATGAAGTGAAACTGGATAAGTTTTAAAAAACCCAAGGCCTTTGAAAACCCATTATAATAATAGTTTTTATTACATTATAAATTGGAATTTTAATTTTCCTTTTGCGACATAACGGTAGTAATTTTTAATTCTTCTTCTAATTCTTCTTTTAACTCTTAAGAACAAGTGTCTGTCTAAGCATATCTTTCATAACTCATTTTTATGCATTAACACAGTATTGTTTTTAAGTACACCTGGTATAAAATTGAATTTTAATTATTAGTCATTAAAATTATACTTTCTGAATATAAAAATGAAAAACGTGGGACTACTGCTACTTCTAGACCTAGTTAGAAGGTTTTTTATAACATATACTAGTTTATATATACATATACTAGTTTAGTATACTAGTTTTTATTATATATACACGAGAGCGTCTATTGCAAGGGACCCGGACCCTCAGAAGGCATCCTTGAATAGAGTAGGCTACCATTTGCAGAAAATTAATATAATATTATATGTGTAATTTGGATATATCAGAGGAAACATAGGACTAAAATTAGCTATTAGAAAGGAATGCGGGGACCGTTTTAAGCTTGTGTAAAATAATCCGTAGACGAGCCGACCGACCCGCGGCCCGCACTAAGCGGGTAAGCCCCGCAAGATGTGCGGACCAGATCGGCAGTATGCTGAAAAAGGGCTAAAATAAAAGCACCCATCTCCTGCAAGCGTGTATGAAAGGCTGATGAATGTGGAAGTGGCGTCAGCTGTATGTCACGAGCGGGGCCTTCTACTCCTGCTGCTCTTTGAAGTATTAGTGTATGTACATTTAGTAGTTATATCACTATTAGCTATAATTTATCTAAATATTTTTCATTTCTTTGGTATTTTTGGAGAACTAATTTGATACATTATACTAATAAAAACAAGCATTGATTGAAAACAAACATAAATCTCTTACATAACTTATGTATGTTAAACATTATAGAGCAAGTAGTTAAGTCCTTTGCCACTTCAACATCTATTTTAACGGAACTTTTGAAACATTTGAGAAACGAGTGCACTTGAGAGAGATAAGTTTATTTCTAAGTTTATATGTATGTATTTTTTTATATTGTAGTATACAAATATAACAAAATATAAAATTATAAATTGTAGGATTAACTTACATAATAGCTAGCTATCGGATTCGAATCACAAATAAAATATATTAAGTACGTATTTTTGGCAATGTAGGATAACTAAGACGCCTTGTTTTCTAAGTATATTAATGTTATAAAGTTTATCTTCGGCTTAACTCTCTGTCTTTATTTTACTGTAGAGTTGTTCTTTTTTTACGAATAGAAAGCTACTAACTCTAGATAGCATTTTCTTTTATTTCAAAAAAATTAATAAAAGAATACGTCTTCAATACATTATATGTATCTCTGTATCTTTTATGTAAAGACTTTATCAAAGACTAGAAACGACACCGTTAGCGCATTTTTATACAGTTAGATTTGAGGTAAATCTAGAGTCAAAACACTAGATTTGTAAGTTTAATAACAGCCTTTTGTGAAGTCAATATTGCAATGTTGTCTTAACAAACATAGCCAGGTTATCTGGTCTCATAATTTCTAGAAATTATACAGAAAACTTGCGTTGTCAGTGTCGTAAAAATGAAACTGAGAATCCAACACAATCTACGTCGCATTATTTTCTGTGTCAAGTGTCAACAGATAGTGAAGCCTGTTACATATGATGTCCCTGCTAAATTAAAACCGGTGGTCGTTTACTTGTCTAGCACGTAAAACAACGCTCCGTTTTTGGCGCACTGATTTCATACTACCGAATTTTAAAAACTTTTTTAGTGTGACGCGTTTAATAAGTAAGTACACATTTTATCAATATCAAAAATGAGTAAACCATTTTGATTAACATTTTTCTTTCTCGTCTATGTATCTATATATTGATGGACATATGAGGTGTCATTGAAATCGTCTTAATGATGGGTTTCGAGAAGTATTTTTTTAGTAATTGTGCATGTTCTAAAGAAACTTTCGGAAGTAAAGCATTACACCTTTTAAGATCATTACGTCCTACGCAAAAAAGATAGTAGGTACGGTAATAAATATTTCGTCATATCACAGTACAGCCGGGGCAGATAAGACGTGTCGTGATAATGAAAACTTATTGTAGTAACCTCACTATTCAATTTCATTGGTATTATTGGTTCAAATGGTTTTCAAATCCACTGTCTATTTGAATTTCTTTAATACAATAAGACAAGTACATATCTTTCTTTTTATGGGATAAAGGGCAAACGAGCAGTCGGTTCATCTGATAGTAAGGTAGTACCGGCACGGCAGGTGACAATTTCACAGGCTGGTTGTGCAAGGCAAAAAACTTCCAAAGAAGCGCACAGTGGTGGAATGCCAGTCATCCAGGTGATGAAGATTGAAATTTTGTCGCGTAAGACGAATCCAAAAATACCTCTGATCACTCCCATGATAGAGAATGCAGAGTGAAGCTACATCTCTACGCAACGCCAAGGTGTATCAATTAAAATGAATTACTGCGTAATTAATACAAATTTAACCAATTAATATATTAGTTATTTGTATAAATATTTTAACAAAAGCACTTATACCTATGTACCTATGATCTTCCTAAGTATTATAATAATTTATGATGCACGGATTACTAATTATGTGGTGACAGTGACGGTTCAGTTGTCAAAATATTGTATTTGGAAAGTAGGTAAGTGGTTTTAAGTTGGAACCCCGTGCAATGGCATAACGTGTACACAATGTGTTAAGAGTTTTTAACTGTTTGAGCGTTAGCTTACGTTTAATTTGAAGCTTTTGATAAGACTCTAGTAGTAATATGGGTCAAGTGAACCTATTATAAATCTTGGTAACCCTTCAAACTTTCTCATATTACAGTTACAGAAGCTGTTATATTGTAACTTCGTCTTCTTCGTCATTTTATTTTAGATTTCATAACCAAAGCATATTTACCACCAAACAAAGCCAAGCAATAATTAAAAAAAAAATGAGGTGGTCAAACCATTGCCGCAAACAGATAAATGTTAATTGAAAAAAAAAAACACAAAACCAACCAACCTACAAAACCAATTCATTTGCTTCAAACCAAAAAAAAATGCTATAAGTAAGTTATAATAAACCTCCATGCAGAAACTAAATAACAGAGTATCTACAAAGGCCCGCTAGAAGCATCCAGTTTCATGCAGGCTCATCAGTACTATAACAATTACTTGTCTCAAAATAATGACTTATAACTTAATAAAATTAAGTGTGGGCGGTTGGCAATTACCAAGATTATTTGCGACTTATTATTACTTATTATTATAACATCGTTTATTACTACTCAATTTTAAGAGCTAAACATGTTAAAGCAAATTAACCGAATAAAGGTAGCTAACTATATAATGCTTTGACCGATGCAAGTTGAAAGATGAACTAACATTTTATGGTTGGTTCCCAGAGTACTTATTTATATACCCACCTGTGTAGGTAGCATGTGTTGAATTCAGAGCCATTACTGTGTGTCTTTTGCTTTGGTAGAATTTCGTGAATGCAGTTATAAATATCCTAAGAAATTGAAGAGTTATTTAACACTTGTTACCGCCTATTGGGTTTAAATTGTTAACATCGTAAAATGTTAAGGCGAAAATAGAAATCAAAGCAGTACCTTCTAGTGATCGCGCAGGTTGACGGATTATGAAACGTACTCGTAACTTCTACAATTTTAACAGGTAGGTACAGATTTACTAAAGAGTAAGCAAGAAGAGAGAGAGAAGTTGCGAGGTTGTCTATCATTTGCAGTAAATGTTGATTAAAACTGTTCATATATATACAAATTTCGATTTTGAAGGTACTTGCCACATAATAAGACTGTAAATATAGCAAATCGTTAATGTTTATTATTCTCTGTTGGCATCGTTGAGGCTTATTAACATAGGGTTAATATGATCTTCTTCAATGACTGTTTTAGTATATTCTATATAAAAAAGCGAACCCAAACCGAGTTCGATCTAACCTGCTTTAACACGTAAGGTAAAGATATTGGTAAACACTCTGCTTTACCTTCTCCTCGTCTTCTATGCATAGTCATTGATGAAATATATCAAAAGTAATTTCTTAAACCTCACTATATATCAAATATGGATGTAACACACGGGGATTATCGGTTAAGTTGCTTTCAATCAAGTAATAAATATTATTGAAGTATACGCAAACGAACAATCTTTACAAATTTAAAATATTGATAGGAGAACTACAAAATTATATACAGAACCTTTTAATACTTCATATTGCCAACAGGTAATGGACATTCCGAATTTATTTATAAAACCGTAATTTACTTATAATGACAAGTGCTTCACCAAATAGTAAGTACACATTAATTTAAACATTCGATTACCAATCAATCAAATATACAACGCTGGTGAAGACACGGTTACCTTAGTATGTCATTAAATACCGTTTAAGTCTAATTTGTTTCGTTTGTGGGTGTTAACATCGTGTGGACGGTAGGCCTCTTTGTATTAAACCAGTGGAAGTTTTAATGGTCTGTAGACACGGGATTAGAAACCCGTGAAATTGAAAATTAGTTGAAAATAAATAAATAAGTTTGCTAATGAAACAAATTTTTGATAGCGGAAATGTAGATATTTTTGTTGTAGATGTAAAAAAAAAACAATAGTAATAGGCACCACAGTACAAAATTGTCATGCCCATCACCTGGATGATTTCTCACTAAACAACTATGCGCTCCTCCAAAAGGTTTTTCCTTTCAAAACCAGCCTGTGGAACAATTTGTCGCCTGTCGTATTTGCAGACAGATTCGACCTTCAAACCTTCAAGAAAAGAGCGTACTCTTACCCAAAAGGCTATCAACGCACTTGTGCCTCTTGAATTGCGGGTGTCCATGGGCGGCCGTAGTCACTTACCATCAGGTGACCCGTCTTCTCGTTTGCCCCCTTTCCCATAAAAAAATACTATAAATAGTTTAAGGTAACTAAAGGTTGACCTTTTACTTTATCTAAGATATTCTCCTATAATCAACATATTTCTGTTACATTTACATGTAATTTTTTATGAAAAGCTCACAGGTCAATTAATTTATTCTTATAACAACAATCTCTAATCAAAGAAACTGTATAACGCTAGTTGTAGAGGAGAGTTCTGTGTCATAAGTGCGGGCCAGTCCTTTATAGACGGATGTTCAAAAAGGCCTAACGTCTTTCAAAACAGTCATGTCGATATTATATTTCGATTTACAAAATTTATTGCAAAACTTTAACCATACAAAAATTCTAAAGGTCCCATTTACAGGAAAAGATGAGATGAGATGTTTAGTATGAGGATGTAAATAAATTTTTATATAGATGAATTGATGAATATTACACTTGATTAGATTTCACACCACTTCACCAAGCAATTCAATCATGCATTCGATGTTTTGCGATTGAATTGCCTACAAGGGGATCGTTTCGCGTGACATACGCAATAATTCTAAATGGTGCATTACATAATTGTACATATTAAGTATTAGTTTCCTGCACCATTTAAAAAGCATTCTGTGTGGTCTCCTAAACGCAATTCATACGGTTACGTTAAAAATTGTAAATCAATGTGATGACAATTGACATAACTCAAATATAGCTAGAAAGATCAAATAAACATACATAAGCTCAAGCCTATTTCCCCAAAAGGGCAGGCAGGGTCGTATCAAACGCCCACGTTTTGCTTACCGGGATTTGCTTGCCATTTAGGAACCGTATTATACACTATCTTATAGAACAGTTAGTCGCCTATTAAGACAACCACTGGAAGAGATAGGATGACCTAAACAACCGATAACCACAAAGCTAAAATCGCTTCAACCAGATATCTTCTTTGTGTATCACCAAAAGCTATGTAATTTTATTAAAGAGCCTATATACTCGTGTGTAGTCCACTTTACAGGATTTAACTAGATCGATAACAGCAGGGTACTTAGATGCTTGCACACTTTGCACAGTATGTTTTCGCTAACCGGTCAACACATTTGCCCTTGGGGTTTGGTAATGAATACATGGCTGAGATAATAGACTGTTCTGGGCTCCATTACCTAAGTGATGCTGCATGCACCAAGTCATTAGTTGTCGTCTACCACTGTCTTGCATACTTATTACATGCCGTGCCTTTAGTCAATTCTCTTAATGCGTAAAAGTGGACCACTTAGAGTGGAAATGATAGATAGGCAGAACAATTATATATTTGCATTCAATAAGTTCACAGTTGAAAGTTACCTGAAATAAACACTGAGCTCAGAACAACAAGGGATTCAATAAATTACAAATTACCAATTTTATGGACAACGTTATTACTTATGGCAGGGGTATTTTACGTGGAGGAAGACAAATCGGTAAAAATTGAAGAATAATAGGCAAATCGGTTTAATACTTAAACCGATTTGCCGATTATCCTTCAATTGTCAGTATACCAACAGTACTGCTCAGGTTATTGCACTATTGATATACCTGCATATATAATTATCATAATAATATGAACATATACAAAGTAAACATGTAAAAAATCTATTTGCTTATACATATATACCTATATCTCATTGTGGTAGAAGATATTGAAACCTTAAGCTTTATAATAGTTTGTCAGTAATATCACATAGGATTACACAGCTGAATACAGTAATAATTATTTTAATGTAGAATAATTTCTCATTTTCTCAAACAGAAGCAAACCACATTATACACGTAACGAGGATGCCATTTGCTCGCTTTTGAAGTCATTAAAAGAAAGAGCGTAAAACTGTGCAGTAGAGGATTTTGTTAAGTGTTTACTGGTTGCTGCGGTTACTGGTTAGATTTATACCCTCTAGGTGCATTTTTTTGATACTACGAAACACGATTGTAAAAATTGGAATTCTCCTTCATGGTGTTAAACATCGTGCTACATAGTAGTTAGTGAGAATAGGGATATGATAAGGAAGTTAATAAACTAAAAAGGTGTGTACTAAGACCGATGATTAATATTTATCACTCCTTACAGTACACACTTACAGTTTTTATGCGCATATTAAATATTTAAAGCTCCATAACGATAACATGTAATGATATAAAATGTGTTAAATGATAACGCATACGAAATGAAATTCTGATACAGAAAGATATTTAAAAAGATCAGTCGCATAATTTTATAGTATGGCTTATTAGTTTTAAGCGATTAAAAAAAGAAGGTTCTATGTTCGACTGTGTGTACCTTTTTTATGTATGATTTTACTTCTCCTCTAACTGTCAACAGATTCATAGAACTAACATAATTTATTAGTCTAAATAAAAGTTGTAATCTGACGTGTTCATTCGTTGTACTCTGTAATAGTTTCCATAATATAAATAATTAAATTAATGTCTCAAATATGTCAAATGTATCCTATTTTTTCCATCTTCAATTCCCAACGTACCTGGTGCCCGACAATAGCTCGCTGGTTTCCACCCATTACGTATGTATGACCAAATTATAGTTGGAAAATATGGGTTTTAAATGTATTATGTAGACTTGTATTTCTTTATTGTTAAGTAGACAGAAAAATACTTTTGCTTACCCCGTCGAGGATAAACCCGTGAACTTACGGAGGTACGTGAAATTTCAATGTGAAAAGACAATAATTTATGAGATTATTTTAGAAAGTTTATTACTTACAAAACAAATCAATAAAATGTCTAGATTACGGTCGATACGACGTTTATAAATTCATTCCGTGCTGTGTGCTATTAGTTTTAAATTAGGAAACATACATAACAAACATACGTACATTCCAAACTAGAACCTAGTAAGTATTAATATTAGAAATATGTCCTCGGCAAAGCACAAATAAGGAAGTCCTTTTAGTATTCTGGTAAAACAATTTCCGTTCAGACATATGGTATTTGATAGTTCTAACTTCTGAGAGCACAAATAAAAACTGAATATTTTAACTTGGAATAAGTTGACATTAAAAATCAAACCTACAAAATCTAAATTCGAAAGTCCGTATTCCAACATTAAAGTCAAATTTAATTTCAATTTAAAACTTCTAAGTAGATCTTCTGTAGCATCGACGCAAAGTTCTAACAATTCAAATATAAATAGTTCAGTTTTCCATTTCCTTTACCAATATCCGGCAGAAAATGAGCATCTATCTCAATAGATTCCGACACCTGTGCAAGCGCCGCTTTACAATGTCACGTCACGTCGTGATGCGGTGCGTGTGTAATCTAGACACAGTCGATTATTCCAGTCGGGAATCGTACCGGTACACTCACGCGCATCTACCCGTTATACGAACACTAATAAAGACACGTAACTTAATTCAAGAGCGTCTCGAATCGTTTCATTTTATAGAAATAGATTAGGAACGTTTAGAGTAAACTAAAACATGAACTGCAATATTTCTGTCTTTGAACTGGTTTTGCCACGGTTTTTATCGGATTATCAAATGTAAGACTTAAAATATGGCAGAAGAAGTTGATAGACTACGATTTGATGAATTTATAGTGTTCGTTCGGAATTTTCAAATTGATAGAGTAAACAATTTTATTCAGCAAAAAAATAAGATTATCTTAATCTTATAAGATGTCCGATGCAAAGAGTTATTAAGGTTTTCATGTGAAATGCAATTATGAAGTAACATATATACTTTTATGTCATATCTTCTATTTTAAATATGGTTTCCTCTAAAAAAAAATTAATGTAGTATATTAAAGAAAATAAGCATTCACTAAAGGCAGGTAAACAAACACAGGTTTCAGAGTGTTAAACTATTCCGACATGCCTACATATATTTCGCAGGTCACCAGACCACCCGTCTTACATTCAAGTTAACAACGATCATTGTCAGCTACGAGCTTGACAAACACGCCGTAACACATTAAACGACGATAGTTAGTAATGGATACTTGACAACCGATAAAAAACTTTAATATTGCCGTATGGTTAGCTTTTATATTACGTAATGTTATATATAATATTTGGCCAAAACATTTATTGCCAGTAATTGTTAGGACGTAAAGCGACTAAAATAAAATTTCCTTTATCCAAAAAGTTAAGTATTGATAAAATTATGATATTACTGCAAAACAAAAAAAAACATGGATAATAAATTATCTAATTTGATTTTACCTTATTTTACCTGGTTGATCCAACAATCTATCTACGCCGAGAACCTTGAAAGTCAAAGTTTTGTCATTTTATTATTATAGAGTTTATCAGTCTATCACCGTCAATTAAGGACGGACAAAGACTTCCAACTCAAGCGTTTATCGTTCACAAAATATGTAATAAATATTTTAATAATCGTAAATGGGAAGTCTTTATGGTCACTGATGAATATCGCAGTTATGGTAGTTCACGGTCGGAGTTACAATAAGTCTTTTTTTGAAGGTCAAGGAATAAAAAGACGGCTAGGACCACGACCGCAATCAAGATATAGACTGACTCTCAGCATTAAGGTGCCACTCGTTAATATACCATAACCTACTTACCATAGAACTATAAAGATTAGCAGACCCTATTCCAGTTATCAATCAATATCCATTTAACGGAAACATTCATCACGTCACATTTGCCGTGAATCTGTACTGAAATATGTATGAGTAAAAATATATATAATTCTTATGTTAAATCATTCCTTGATTAAGACAACGGTTTTATTTCAATAAAATCAGAACGAAGTAACAACAGTGAATGTCAGCAACATACTAAATTGTTCGGTATCCGCTCCGTAGTATAATTGATGACCTGTAAAATCAGTTGTCGGTTCCAATATAAAAGTGAATGCATTTCTTACAACTTTATTGTGAATTTAATTTTATGTCCACGAAATCGAATCGATTCCATAAATTACATGCTACTGGTTCAGGTGATAAAATGTACATAAAATACATTCGTGTCACTAACTACATTGATTTGGTGATCATTAAAAACTACTTTATATGGATGTCAACAACCTTCAAGGGTTCTCAACTCTAGTTTCTCTCTATTTCGATTTTGGGAGAGAAAAATTAACTCACTAATAATTTCATCATACACGTCTTGTAGTAAAATAGGGCCACCCCATTCTGCAAGTGGGTATGGTGTAACAAGCGACTAAGAAATCGGATTGTTATCTCAGATATATAGAGTCATAAAGTGCCCTGAAAAGGCTTGCAGCCTATTATGTGGGAAGGACTAAGTCAAATAGTGGGCGTTTGAGAGGCCTGTGCGTACCCCTTCGGGGAAAAAAGCGGGAGTCTACGTATGTATGTATGTACGTCTTGTACCACCGCACATTGACAATTTTTAACCTACTGACAGTTTAGCGACTATCGTCAGGCAGTAATTTCCGAACTGAAAAATAAGTTATTTAATTATATTATTGAGAATATGCGTTGAGTTGTCGCTTTTATCCACAAATTTAGGACATAATTTATACATCTTAGGTATATCCTATACATTAAAACTTTCTATTCTATGCCTATACGTTACAGATATTGCATTTTAAAGAAGCTTTCTTACGTCAACATTTATTCATTAAGTCATGCAAATCATATATGATTTGTAAATTTCGAAAGCTTTAAAAGCGAAGTAGCAACCAGTGCCTTGCATTGCTGGAAAACAAATTTCGAAGACATACAAACATTAAGTATAAATAATGGTACGGATTTTATCGATGTCGGAAGTTGACATTACAAGTAAGCAAAAACCAGCCAATTTCTCTCTAAATGTTAACGGTTGTAAAATGAATTATAAGGCTTCAATAATATTTGTATTTACATAAATCGGAAAGTTCTATCACAAACTCGTCTTCATCTTACATGACTTAGATTAGTTTTACTTTTTAGACTAATTCTAAAGAAGTTAAAGAATAGACAGTATCTTTGAATTAGTTTTTTTTTATAATATAGGGGGACAGACGAACAGACGAGAGGAAAGAGAAGAGGAGGAGTTAGGCCTCCGAAAACCTCACTAAATTCGGTTAAAGGCAACGCAAGCGTTGTTTCGCAACCGATTTTCTGTAAGGTTAAAAGTTTTGACTTTAGCAAAAATGTAAATCAGTTCTGAGTGAGTTTGCTGTATCTAACTTAGCTAGTACAGAGTCATCATGGAGGCTATAGAGGGTACGAAGAATTAACCCTTAAAAAAATATAATGATGACTTTTTAGTGATGGTACTTAATAACCTGATTACAGAAGGCGGTTTCTTGTTACTGGATGACAATGACTGGTCTTGAAAGGTTTATAAATGAATCTATAAGTCAATTTGTTAACCAGTCCTCATAAACAATAACTTTAATTAAAAATGAAAGTTAAAATGAAGTAAAACAGTTTTAAAATCTAATACTTGTTGTTTTATTTTTATCTTATCAAAGACAACTCCCGCACTAGGCATCATTCCTGTGTCTCGGGTGGCTTCGGAAACAAAAATAACACTAAGACTCTGGATAACTATGTGCGGATCACACAATTTTTTTTTCTGTGTTGGAATCGAACACGTATGGGAATGACCTCTGGTACAACAGGCTGGATCAATAACTGCTATACCAAGAGGCCAGTCAACAGTGTTGATAAATTACATTTCGAAGAAATATTAACATATATATATATATTACAACAATTGTTATGTATATAGTGTTTATATAACAAATTATTCTATTTTGGTTTTTTATATTTATATATTTAATCATAAGGGATAGACAAACAGTTACCGATTAATCTAATTAGTTTAAATAATTACATAAGAATAAATTTAATATGCAATTACACCGTTATCCAGGTAATATTTAAATTATTAGTCTCTTTAAAAGGCATTTCTTTCTATAGAATTTAATTACATTCCTAGAGTACGAGACACTGATTAAATGTGATTGTTATAATTACAATGAAGCATGTATTGGCCACGATAATAGAAAGAGTGGCAAAGTGACGTGTATACGCGAAACCTTTACCATGAGAACCTGGTCCCCGTCGCTGGTTCAACACAATAACAGTCGATCGACAATTGCCCTGACGTCATACGACACGAAGAGAACAACGTTCACACGGTAACGTCTTCGCATACTTTGACAGAAATAATAACTAGACAAACTGACAGTGATTGTTTGTATGTAATTAAAGTTTTTATATATACTGTACCTGCTAGGGAATCATTTGTTAAGGAGGAAAAACAAAACATTTATGTTATAAATACTGTCTTACTGGTTATCGTTTAACCTAACATTAAACTAATTACATTGACATGCAAGGACTACAAGACTTGTCATTGCAGGTTGGTAATACCGGTTGATACTGACCGTCGATTCTTAATATGAAGGATGAGTCGATATGGATTGTTAAAATAACATAAAAAAATAATATTTGAAATTCGAATTTTAGTGATATTTTTTCAGATCGTAGAGATTCAAACAGTGCAGTAGCGATATTTTCTTTTTAGTAGCTATTGACAAGCAGTAATGTTCAATCAATAAAAAAATGATACAATTTATATATAATTTCGAACAATTCCTCTGAATACTCCCCATGATACCAGCGATAGAGGGTGCAGAATGAAGCTACATCTTTACGCAATGCCAAGGTGTCAAGCCGATCAGAAATATCTTGGCAGTCGATGATGCGAGTCGCTCTCCGTTGAATGCGGTCAAGAGTGAGAAGCTGGTACTGGGGGCACCTGCATAGAGATGAGAACAGTATTCCATGTGCGGCCAAACCTGCGCCTTATAAAGTTGCAGGCGGTGGGCCAAAGTGAAATACTGTCTCTGTTTAGCACACCAAGTTTCTACGAGGCTAATTTGGCCTTACCCCCTAAGTGACCGCGAAACTGGACTTCGCTTGATATATCGACGCCAAGGAAACCGATACTGGCTGATGCAATTAAGGAAGTGCTCTCAAAGCGAGGTGATACGACCAATGGCATCTTATTAGCGGTGAACGCGGAAAGCTGTCTTTGTCTGCCCCTATCGCATAAAAAAAAAACTGAACTAGGTTAAGTCGACGCCAATCTGAAACTTTTAATAAAGAAGTTTCTATTTCAGACACAAGTTTGTATCGGCTCTCGATGACGTTTACCCGAGAAATATTAGCGCGGCCGGTGTAAAGGGCATCACTCGTGCTATCGTCCGCAATAATAGCAATGGATACTGCTAATCTGCAGCATGTCATTGATATGCAGAAAAAACAGCGTGGGTGATAGCACACAGCCTTGTGGTAGGAACACCAGAATTGACAGACTTGGAGTCGGAGCATGCACCGTCAACAACGACCTTGATGCTTCTGTAAGAAAACCGGTGAGCCAATTGCCTTATCGCTATTTAACTGCAAATAGTACAACATTTGTCTTTTGGTTAAATTTTAGTTTTTAAGTAAATTTATAACGATACAAATTTGTATTTCGTCTTTGATGTACAATAAAAAGTATAACTATCTAAAGTTTTCCTGTCTTTAAAAGAGAAACTGTCAGTTTTACAAAATAATTAAAGTATAATAAATAACAAAATCAATAAAACTGTTTTTCAGACTATACTGCCCAATGAACTGAAACAAAACATTCGACATGTAATTAATTATGGTCGTATATCAACCAACACACGATCTCTAGTACTCAGCTAAATCGGCCAAGACACATTAAGGATAACTTATTGATAAAACAATATATCAACAGCCTCACATTATATTTCTTACAAATGATAACATTTATTTGTAGGTAAATAGGCATAAGCGGGTACTTCCTACAGCATATTTCTTTAGCCTCCGTCGACGTTGAAGTGATTGATTGAACTTGCTTCCACTGATTTTCGTTGCAGCTGCTATTCGGACATGGGCACGATGTTATTGGCTTATCAATAACGACAAACTATACTTTTTTACAAACACAAGTTCAAACAAAAAAGTCTCCTTATACGAAGCTCAATTATAAGATATATTTAAGGTCTAATTAATGACAGAGTAAATATGTTATTTTTTTTTTTTCATTTCGAAATACAATTCATGTTTTATCAACCACAAGACGATTCATATTCAGCCAATACTTACGCGCATTGCATGCAGCGTTGAGCATTATATTGTCAATAAACTTTATAGCCCATACCAGTTTATTGGTATTTAAAGGGACACTGTAACGCAGACGCCAAATATCATATAACAGGGCATTGTAATTAGCTTACAACGCTATTACGATATTAAATATATTTTAGGATATTGTTTTGAATCTTAACCCAATGATATTCTTTGTTCCCTTACATAAGGTGTACGAAAATGAGCATAAAGTTATCGTAAAACTCATACTGAGAAATACTCGCCAAACCAAAACTAACGAAAAACTGATTACAAAATTACTCGACTTCGAAGATTTTTCTGTGGTAAAATGTATGTTACATTTCTTAGAAATGAGTGCTCTTAAGTGTTAGCTGCTTGACAACTCCACAAAAACGTGGAATCACGGCCTACAAACATTTCGCCGAATCTTCACTCGGATAGTACATACTCGTACTTACATGTCTATTAGTTCGTGGCAGTCTTTGGTAAGCAAACACATCTGTTTAACTACCTATGTTTGGTAAACATAGTCCATAGCTTACGGGACGGAAAAAGAAAAATCGAAGTGATTGATTAGTTTCGTTTGGCACGATGCTGGTTTTGTTTAGCTTTGAGTTGGTAAGCTTTATGTTTGCATGATCGCCTTGTGGCTTTGTATGGCTTTTGAAGTCAAATATGCGTAATTTTATATACAATACGAACGATGTATGGACTTAAGTACTTAGTTAAATCGTTTGATATTAAACTACGTTTAAATGTTGTACCTGTGACTTAGAACTCATGTTATTTTACAAACTTTGGTTTATGGTCAGTTTAAATAATTGGAATCTTGATTGATTCCAGTTATGCTCAATGTTTCCTGTTATTGCCTCGAGAAGGCACGAACCTGGGATAGCTTGAAAATGGCTAATATGTTTAGAAACATCATTTTTAGAACATAGTTCGATCTGAAGGTAAGAGACAATAAATAAATTTAAAAAATGTTGTCAAAGTGCTACAGCTCTCTGACTGTAATGTCTTTCAACTTTACTTTAGAAAAACAATTTGAAAACTTGTTTTTAGAACGACTTCGGTATTAAGAATTCATACATTAACTTGATTAACCCTAGACAGCATATATAAACAGAAGCATATACATACATACATATATATGGAGACCGGCGGTTATAGATCAACACAGGTAGGTACTTAATATTATTAATTTTACACTTGACAAGCCTATGATTGCGTTGACGCTGTTTTAAAATAGGACTATTTCAAATAATTGTTGAGCAGTTTTATGAAAAGAAGATAAATTAAATGAAATTAATTAATTTAATTTAATTAATTTAACATACATACATTTGTCACAACTAACGTAATTAACGCCCACATTTTGCCGATTATTAATTTAGTTCCATTAACGTAATAGGGGGCAAGCCTGTTGCCCTCATTCGGGGACTTTTAGGAATTAGATGGAAACATCTGTAGTATTTTAAAATTAAAGGGGGATAAAATGGGAATGAAAGGGATATTGATCATACAGATGTATTGAGGAGTATAAGCAATAGCTCATGTAAGTCAGGGTCGCATACCTATAAGTCGAACTGGCTTGTGCCGGAAAATCGGAGGCTTCTAACTAAGCATATATGTATATCAATATTTGTCTACCTATGAACAGGGGCCGACTCTTCTGTAGGGGCCGACCTAACTGTCTCAAGCGGTCTAAAGTATCTCATTAGCTGCGGCTCGCAATTTTATATTTGTGTACTCAGTTCAAGCATTTGCACTGCGCGAGCAAATATATATTTTACTTTGATGTTCTATAATATATGTTGTTCAGGATTGTGTCGATGCTCTTAGAATTTGATGGGTATTATTTTATTGACGTCTACTGAACTTTTGAGAATGAAGTGTCGTGTATTATATAGTTATAGTCTATAGTTATGTTTACAGTAGTTACTTTACGTTTCTTATGCGAGTGTGGAGTAAGACGTAACAGTTTGCCCTGTTCTGCTTCTAGTAACCGAGAACTTCTAGTAGTCGATAGTTCTTACAAAGGATGATATCATAGCTCATTTGCTACACTACACAGAAGTGTTTGTTTAGATGTTTAAATGATTTTTGTTTAAATGTTATGTTTAATTGTGATGGTGATGAACTTCGAAATTATAAAAAACAATCACACTTGCAAGGGTACAAACATAAATAGAGAAGTTGTGTTTCACAATCAACATGTACATCAGCACGATATAATCTAGCTCTTTGCCAAAACAACCGTTTCCATTGATTGCAACGCCTTTGTTGTAAAAACTTGCTAAAAATTCCTAAACATTATTTATTACTTGCTTTTGATGTCCTTTCTATTATGGTATTTAAGAGTTTTTAACAACTGTCCATGCTGAATTTACTAATGAATATTACCTATTAGGATATTACCTGTAAAATTGCCTTTTTATACGGAAAATATTTTTTTTATTCATAGTGTACAATTAACAATTATTGGCAATTTACTTACAATAAAATATTGCAATTTTAATGAAAGTTCTCCGATACTTCAGCTATAAAATTCTGTTAATGGGAATCGACCAACTATTCAAAGGCGTTTGTAATGCCTCTACAGAAATTATTTTAAATATTAAAAAATGTTAAAACTATTTCTATTGTATTCGTAGTACGGTGATAACGGGGCATAGAAGTTGTAAGGTCCTGAAAATTATGCTTAGCAACTTTCTGTAAGTGTCTCCGATCATCCAAAGTAATTAATGTAAAAACATACCGTGTTTTTTCTTACTACATATGTATGTGACGAACAAAGAACCACTAAAACTGCTTCTTTTTCTTAAACACAGACAGCGATTAAAGAAAAGTTCTTGGAGACAAATGTACCTAATGATTAAAAATATTGTGATACTATGTCATAAAATATCATGGATATAATGGGATGTCAATCTTCATTCTAGACAAAATTAAATGCCAGTAATTTTATATTTAACAGCTGAATACCCGTATATTTAAATCTCAAATTGGTACTTAGAGCTTAAGTTGCTATATCTGACTTCGACTTCAATTACTCTACGGAGTAGATATTACTAGAATTGACTTTGAAAAAAGGTAGATAACAAAATTTAATGCGCCTATCATAAAAAATACAACCGTAATGAGAACCTCCTCCTTTTTTGATGTCGTTTAAAAAAGTTTTTATTTTACGTTTTAATACTTTTACATTTTTCGTAATTTGTAAATACATCTAAATCACAGTAAAGCAAAGCATGCAACTATATAATAACATACATATATATATAACTAACATATTTTTTCCAGCTATTTTGATTCTCCGCAATAGATAAACTACGAATTGACGGTACGGTATAAGATCAGATAATAAATAGCTACGGTGTAAGCTCATGGATCCAATCAAATTGTGATTACGTTGGTACTTCGCCACCATATGTGTGGCCATCCGACCAGTAGCGGACTCTTCAAGTGATAAATTGCTTATAACATGCTAATATAATCACATTGCTAATTTATCATACCATTAGGGTTTTTGCAATACAAAAACTAAGCTACGATGATGGTTATCTAATTACCTTATCCGCCAATATTGAAATAAATGAAGGTTTTCCATAGTCATGTTATATACTAGATAACAAGACTCATGTGGCAACAATAGAATCCTTATTTAAAAGAATCTTTCCATAATAACAGCTATATAATAATAACAGTTCTATTAACATTAACAAAAAAAATTAAAATGCAATTGCCATTTTAACTTCTTTTTTGCTCACGTTCTGTCGAAAAGAGTGTAGCAGGATAAGTAATGTGAATCGGCCCCCAATGACATGACATTCTATTCAAATTCATGTTATAGTATCAACTCGATGTGCGTATGCAATTTATATGATTTTTTCTGCCGTATTCCACTTTAATCTAGAGATTTGGTTGTATATATGATTATCCGTCAAACAGCCATATCTTAAAAAATAATTGAGCTAGAGAGAATTCAAATGAGGTTGTAGGAAATGTTAAAGATTTTTTAAACTTGAACAGTTAGGCCGTGTGTGACATGAGGAGTCGGTTCATCGGGTACCAACTTATAAAAAATATAATAAAATGATTAGCATTGGTTCTCAGTCAGATATCTTATAAGATCATTAATATTAAATATGTGAAATATCTTTCTATTTCGCATTTTCATCATTATGTAGCAAACTACAAGAACTAATTCTAAGTGACCGAGACATGATCATCAAGATCATGCAGCTTTCGCAGTCCAGTGCTGGACATCGGCCGCTCCCAACGTGCTCCATCATCATTATCATCATCATCAGCCTATCGCAGTCCAATGCTGGATAGGTTTCTCCCATTGCACGCCAGTTCGATCGATTTTCGGCTTCGCACCCAGGTTCTGCCAGCCATCTTGCGCAAATCGTCACTCCATTTGGCCTGTGGCCGTCCTACGCAACGTTTGCAAAGACGCGATGAACACTCTAGAACTCGTTTGCCCGTTCGGTGGTCAATATGGCCACTACCACTTCAGTCTGCTGATCCGGTGGGCTATGTCGATTCGACCTTGGCTTTCTGCCGGATCTCCTCATTCTTGCGATCTCTTGAAGAAACACTTGCTCTATAGCACTCCGAAAATCATATCTCCTCCTTATTGAAGCAGAGGTTACCTAACTTATCAGTTCAATGGAAGGAGAGAAAGATTAACAACGAACGAGGAACGCAATGACGCTACGTTACTCCTTACTATTCGTCCGGTTGTCCATTTGTTTGTAAACTTAATTTATATCTTTACTGTGACCCATGTCAACCAAACATGCGATCCGAGGTATTAAGATAAAAGGAAAATTAGAGGTAGTCACATTCCGATCTTTATTTTAATTCGACATAGTTGAATTATGGGAAATTCCGAATTAAGAGAAGGTGAATTATTTATTTATATATATATATATATATATACTGTAGGAGGACAGACGAACAGACGGGTCCCCAAATGGTAAGTGACAACAGCCGTTCATGGACACAAAGAAAGGGGGATGAGGAGATAGGAGGATGAGGAGATGGGGAGAGGGGGTCAGGGGAGAAGAAAAAGGAAAGGGGGAGACCACACTAATTTCAACATTATAGTTGCCAAAACATACTAATATATAAATAATTTGGTTCATATGATATTATAGCAAACTTAGAAGATTTTTATATAATAATCTGATTGGTTATGAAAATGTCATTTTGTAAACAATTTTGCACATACAATGTATACTAAGGAATCTTTCAGATAGTTATGGCGAACGAACGAATAAAACTATAAAATATATTGCACAGATTATTCGTACTAAGGAAATAACAAACTATATTTAACATATGCAAGCTTAATAAATTATTAATGAAGGCATGTTAGGGTAATATGCAGAAACTGAGCGTAAAAGGAATAGTCCACAATACCTCTTTAATGAGTTAGCGGGTTGTCTAAGGGCTAACAAACGTGATTAGAATATTATTAATTACAGGGACTAATAAACATTCCTCTTGATTCGTATAAATCTGAATTAGAATTGAGATATCTTGAATACTTTAAAAAAATACAGTCTTTAAATCACGAGTTTGAGCATCAAGCGACATCAATATTCAGAAAATAATCACCACCAAATGTGTGGCAATCGAACCCACGAGCTTTAGCTCTGCAGGCAGGACCACTATTCACAAGAACAACAGGCTATTCAAAATACATACTGTATATATCATACATACTGATCAAGAATCGCACAATAAAATCGCTCCTATTAGTATACAATTATAGATATAACACTTCCCAAGATCAAGCGTGGATAAGGAGTGCCTGCCCTAGTTAGATCTACCGTTTGTGTTAGACGGAGACAGGGATTACCTACTCACAGTGGGCAAAATTAAAACACACGGTGATCAGTCACGGGCACAGAAATGAAACTCAAAAGGTCTCTTTTATCGACCTATAAGGAAAAGTGAGCCTCGCCGCGCCATTTACACTGCGTCCATTGCGTTGATTACTTAGTCTAATACTATGTTACATAAAGGAGCTTCAAATTTGTTTGTAGGAGAAAAAAAAATCCTTATTATAATATTAAACATCTCTCTTAATTACCGGTAAACCGTCGATATTCATGAAAACAACTTTGCTACTAGACGTAAATAATGTCCGACAATTACGCAGTTCAACCGACGATCATCCCCGGCGCCCAAGGGTTTCCTCACCGACCACTATAATTTTTGCAACCATATTCCTAAGACGATCACACTAGACATGTAATTTTAAACGTTAATGCCGAGAGCATTCGATCTATATTCCTTCTAGATCATACACTAATATATAGACCAATATAATTAGAGCATTGCTATGCACAGCATACATCCGTATTTAAGGTCTAATTATATTGGTCGGGCACGAGATGTATGTACTTAGTCAAACACGAAGAAATTTCTGCTGTAATGGCTGTGCATCAATCGTTATCTGTACATGAGAAATCAATAGATGTATCTGAACCACGGTCATGTGTTTAAGAAAATAAAATAATGTATTAATAGAGATACTCGTACAATAGCTAATTAAACAGACATTGGAGTACTTAGTAAAAACTACTTAGTGAGGAGTCAGTTGTTTAAAATGGGAAATTCTGAAAAGCTATTAAGATTTTCAAAAAATAATCTATACTATATTTGCATAAGTAATTATTTTCAATACTAATCAAAATCTTTTAAATTACAAAACAAAATACGAACTACATTGACCCAGTTGATACTTGCTTCATTGATATTCATATTTTTTTGGTTTCTATATATTTTTTACTTCTAGCCCTTAGAACAGCCGGTTCGGTCCGATTCTTACCGAGTTGAATTAAATATTTCTAATCACGCTATATAACATACAGCAATGGCAAAGCAACTTTCGATCACGGAGTCTCTGAAGAAAATTTTAAGCGCTTGTCTTCCCAAGACATACTGATACACTCTATTTATAGGTCAGAAACAAATAAACGTTTATTTTTTTCACATTTTAATTTATTATTGTAGCATATCTCACTTTAACCAACTTACAACACAGTGTCTTTGATAGTTGTAGCCTTTTTTTATTACTGCTTTTTACAATTTCATAGGTGCAACTTGACACTCTTGATGAATTAAAACATATTTAACAAACGTGCAACTAAAACAAGCCTACTT
Organism: Tyria jacobaeae; assembly: GCA_947561695.1. NCBI lineage: Eukaryota > Metazoa > Arthropoda > Insecta > Lepidoptera > Erebidae > Tyria > Tyria jacobaeae. Next base: position 10,827,160 of record OX387224.1, on the reverse strand, counting down.
TTAACCTACTCTGTAAATAATAATCCCTTATTTTGATATTCATGTAAACAGTGTGATTTATTTTCTAAAGGTATTAGTCGGACGCGGCGCCGATACTAAAAATAGCCATTACTCGCACGTGCTTGATCGTAAGTAGGTATCTGAGAAGAGAAGACGTGAAATGAAATGTCAGATGTAAGACGACGATAATTTCACAACGACAATATCAATCAAGCTCTAGAGACAAGATATTACTGCAATCATACTTGCATGAGTGGCTAATAAATCTATAAATGAGAGATAATCAGAAATTAATACAGTAGTGCATAGTAATGATTATTTACGTACGACACGAGTTGTTTATACTTACTTATATACTTAGTATTTTATTACCTTTGTCATTAGTCTACTACATATTAAAGGTGCAGTTTCGAGTAGCGTGTCAAACGTTGTTTTCTTTTTTGCATTATATCTCTACGATGAAATCCTAACGATCGCTTGTTGGTGGCGTTATTTAATTGGTTATTCTAGCTGAAATCTTCGCTGTTTGATCCACATTCAGGATCATTTCCATTTGCAAATTTTAGTTTTTTTTTTTTAATAATAATAATAACATTTATTTAGCCATAGAGGAATGACAATTAGTAAGGGTAAGAAACACTTAGAAATAAATATATACAGGTATTTAGAAACAAATAATAATAATAATATAACTATAAATAGAAAGATAAAATAAATAACAATAGCGGTTTTCTTTTTTTATTTATGGCATGTACAAACAAGCAGACATTAAATGACAATTGCCGTCCATGGACACCTCTAAGTCAAGAATTGTAAGTGTGTTGCTTGCTTTGGGTGGTTACCAGGGAGAAGGAAAAGGTCCTACTACTCCTGTTGAGCCCGCCCATTCGTGCCTAAGCATGGTTCTCCCACAATTTATACTATTGGCGGCCTTATCGCACTATGTTAATCTCTTACAGGCCATCATGGGATGGAGAAACAAACATTTAGTACGTTATTTTGTTAAACAAAATCTTAGGACAATAATTAATTCTTATATTTAAACGACATTAATAAGTACAAATATTCAGTTCTGGATCCTTTTAGCAATGAACAAACTAAGAAATAGATTTATCTAGTTTTTTTTTATGGCTGGTTTTGAAGTTTTTTATGATAAAATAGAGGGACAGATGAAAAAACCACCGCCCATGGACAACTGTAACTCATGTAGATGCACTGACTGCCTTTGAGGGTGATAAGGGGGAGGGGGGAGAAAGAGAATAGGGGGAATTCCTCACTCACTCGACAGTACAATGCAGGAATAGTTTACCTACTTGTTTTCTGTGACGACAGTGTATTACTGCTCTCTTTGACTTTCCCACGTTTTATTTATGTTATCATTTGAAGTCTTAAGTTCAGATATCTTTACCAATCAGCTATACTCGTACTTATCTGTACTGACTGAATTATACTTCCAACAATTCAAATATAATTGTTGGTTTAATTTAAATACATGATTATGATTTATTGGATTTCATCAGTCATTCACAGTCCTAAAAAAATAAATATGTAATGCATAGAAATACCTAATGCATAGACAACTACAGTAATATAGATACGTAATTATAGAATAACCTAAACCAAGTTTGTGCTCCAAGCGGGCACGTCCATAAACCTTAAACATACGGTGCGTAAATCAAAAAACAATGGTTTTCTATTAAGGAACCGACTTCTAGATGTAATTCTATACCTCTGAGATGCTATTGTAACAAAGGTTAAACTGATTCTTCCCTCAAATTCGTTTATGCCACAAAACTGCCTTCTCCACTAAAATCTTACGGTTTATCTTTGACAAATAATAAAGTTTGGATTATTTCAATGTAAGGTTTTCTAGTTAACAATAGCCCATTGACTTTAGTTCTAACTTTTAGTCCGGATGTAAAACGTCAATGATTCAACATGTTTTATTGGATACTGTGCCCTTAAAATGTAAAGTCAAGAATATACGACGTTCGTCTCTTGAAGATATGTGTAAATAAGGAACAGATACTGTTATTGTATAACAGAATAACTTATTTGTCAATACACATTTTCCTGAAAAGGCTTAACTATTATACTTAGCCGCCTAAAACAGTTACTTACCTATAACTACCATGTTGAGGCTTGCACTGATTAAGGTCAAGTATTAGCTCAGAGAGATGGATTACAACAATAAATCGATATATGTCTGCTGGAGATATGGATGCCAATATTTCAGACATCTGTATAAAAATCATAGAACCAAGGAGATATTCTAAGAAATGAGTGACGATGCGCCAGACACCGGGTTAAATTGACAAAGTGGGTGTCAGTACACGCGACCACCGCTGTGTCAGTTTGTCAATGTCATTACATCGTCAACATTGTCACATCTTTAATATTTAATACCGTTTTCTGGGGTGTTAAGTGCGATTTTTCTTAACAGTTAAATAAACACTTGCCCATACAGAATACTGTCACGGAACTGAAAAAGAGTCAATAACATAGACGCGTGCCAACACTCGGCCGGATGAAAAGTAATTTTGTCAAATTTGTAGCATCATCGCAACATTTTATGAACTGTTACACGCTTTTAGTGACTTTTAACAGTCACTCTTAACACTTATATGGAATAACAGTATGTACAAATATGATAATTTAAGACCCAAGCGTCTAAATATTTCGAAGCTGATACTTATGTGACAATTTTATTTAAAAAAGGAGATTTCTTTATTTTACTGTCACAATATATTCGTAGGTATCACTTGGTTATTTTAAGCAACCAGTTATTGTTTAACGAACGTCATAGCGATAGAGGAAATCTTGTGAAAGGAGAGATTGAACATTGAACAATGCATTAGAATTTTTGCACAGATGCGCGAGCTTTCACTACGACAATGTTTTACTTGTTTCATATCGCTGTTTTCACTCCAAATTGCTGCTATGTTACCTGTTATGTAACCCCTGACATACCTATACGTAAAACTTTGTATTATTTATATTTATGAAACTGCTTATAAATTGTCCTATATACCCATTAATCGCTATTAAATTACATAGGCAATTAACAGATTCAGTAATACTGTTCATTCTTCATTTATTAATTACTCATTATACTCAAAGTAGAAGTATGTTTCATTTACTACTTGAAAATAATAATTGTTTATGTAGTAAATTATCTTTTATTGATCGTTAAAAATGTTATTACCCATACAAAAATGTATCTTTATGTTGACTGTGACACATAAATTACGTTAACATACGACTAACTGACTAACTACGAAAACACTTAGAAGTTAACGTATAACTGTAACCTAGAGGAAGAGCTAACAGCTAAATTAATGAGAGATTTGAAATACTGATTAAAAAATTACTGTAATATTCCTTAAAAATAAATATCACTGCATGACGTTTCGTGTAACTACATATGTTACACGAAACGAAATTAGGTATGCGCTAAATTAATCAGTTTCAAAACTTTTATAATTTATCAGAATAAAATATGGTAATGCCTCTTGGTTACCGGTGGTGTACAATAATTTTCACGTACGTGTCGTAAAAAGCGATCAGGGGAAAGGGCGGTGATTTATCAGACAGTATATATATATATAGTCATTCAGTGTCCGGCTATAGACTTCCCCCCTGTAACGTTCTTGGGACTAAATTATAGTTGGCTAAAAGAGGGCGTTTAAGACGACTCTGCCTATCCTTTTGAAGATGTAAGCGTAAATGTGTGTAAAACATAATAATTTGACTCATTAATGATGCCTTAAATACTGTATATTCGGGTGTATATCTTCGGGCGCCTATATACCTGTATACCTTGAAAATGATAACCCTTACTTTCAACTTGCTGTATTTTATTTATATGTAGGTGTTTACTTGAGGTACCTACTTATATTACGTATTAAAGAAATATGCTTTTACTGACGCGGCGAATAAATATCATGAACATGTACACGGTTTTCTTAGTTGACTTAGTACTAGTTAGCGGTAACGACTACACGGTTATTTTGGTTTTACAAAAATGGTGCGAATTAAAAAGATATGTATTCGTGTTAAAACAAATGTATATTTATTATTATTTTTTATAAGTTGAATTATATTACCTACATTGTCGAAAATTGTAGGGCACGTCACAATTGTGATGACCTGTCATGAAGGATTCCTTGGATAGGGGGCCATGGCTTCCTCTTCTACCGGATGACTCAGGTGCGCATGGGATTCCGCCACCTCATGCTGCGAGGAAGTGATGGCTGCCAAAAGCACGTAGAAGACGCACCAAGCGCTGGAGAGGGCAAAACGATCTCCGGCCTCCATGAGAACCTCTTGTGGTTTTAGTCGGTTCGAGTCCAACATACCAAGGTGATCCCGTAGTGGTATCCACACTACAAAAAAGGATTAGAAATTGTAAATAGATAGATAAATAAAATCTTTATTTGTACAACATTGGTAGCATAAGCATTATACATAGAAGTTTAACAAACATATTGTACAAAGGGCGGCCTAATAGCTATGTGCTATCTCTTCCAGGCAACCTTAGGATGAAACAAAATGTAATTTGTAATACTTATATATAATTGTTACTTTAACGTATGTTAAGATTTTTTTTATTAAACGTACCTATGTCAAAGAAAATTTGATCATTAAATCAGAAACTTACGAATTATTCCATGACCAAGAAGTTTTCTCAAATTGTTGTTCACTCCAAAAATTAAGTGTTTGTTTACCGTGCATAGTTATTTCTTCACCTACCTACATTTTTCTTGGCAACGCACAAAATTTCTCAATCTATCAACAAAAAGAAAGAACTAACAATATTTTTATGTCTACAGGGTGCCGACTGCGATGGTGGAAGCGGGCGGGGGTAGGGGTGCGGGCGGCGGGGGGTAGCATGGCCGCCACGCTGCTACTGTTGCTGGCCACGGCCGCGGTCGGCGCGCGTCTCGGAGAGCTCGCGCGCCGCGACACCGGAGACATCTTCACAATTATCGGTTAGTACGTATTAACGATACCCGCAAAAAAAAATATGTCAGTTTACCTACTAAATATCAGTAGGTAAACTGACATATTTTTTTGAAGACCACTCTTTCTTTAGTTTCTAATCCTGTGTTTCAGGGGACTTTACAAAAACAGAAGTAACGGACACAAGGAATACCCAGGGAGAGCGACGCGACAACTATTTGTGATTCTCATAAATTATTGTCCCGTGTGAGAATCGAACCCAGGATAGTCAGGATCACTAACCACTTATTAGTAGTTACACAAAACCTACATAAGAGACGTAGTTTAGATTTATTCTAATTAATTTCCATAAGTGGGCAACGATCTCTGCAGAGGACAGTGGCTACAAAGCAACAGAAGTTTCATAGTGTGGTCGATAATATATATCCATAAAAGTAGTTATAGTGTTACCAGATTATATCCATGTGCGACAAAGATTTATTAAGGAACAAACGGTTTTACTCACGTGTGTATTTAGGGGATGACAGCAATTTTCGGACCCGACGGGAAACCTTTGTCAAGATGTAAAGCGACCTTCGGAGTCGGTTTATTACACTAATCCAACTGTCAAAGGACGATTAACGGTTCTATATTTGTGTGCGTGGTGTCGATGGACACCAGATAGGAACGAAGTTCGTTATTATAAGGAAAGGTTCAGGTTTCCGTTCTTTATAATACTTTTACTAAATGGCAGTGTTACACCATATTTTGTTTTAAAACAAAAATCCCTAAACTTCTCTGCAGTTCATAATAGAAACACTAGATGGCAGTATTAACAATAAATAAAAAAAATCTTACGCTTTTTTGCTTAACGTTACAGACGTTTTTTGCCAGCTAGGGTACCCCTCCGCAACGCTCCATAAGGAACTTCGTTACAAAAAATAAGTCACCGAAGGTTAAATGACCAAAAAAGAACCTACCAAAATATACTTAGGAATGTATATATTACTTCTACAAATTTCATAAAATGTTATTTCTAAACCTTGTGTCTTCTAGGAGAGGAGTGCAATGCAGCCCAATGCGCCGAGCACGGAGCCCGTACGGGGACGGGCGTCAGTACGAGTGGCGAGTGCGCGTGCGCGTGTCCTCAACGCGCTCCTCTCTTTAGAGAGGACCGAGAGCTATGTGTCGATGATCTACCTGGTAATAACCAACACGTATCTATTACGTTATCGTCACGTATATATTATTATCGTATATATACGTTATCCAACATTTTCCTTCTAAACTAAGTGACAGTTGAAGCTGCGATATGATCGCTCTGTCCATTCAGCTTTGCTCAGCGTTGGTCAGCAAAGGCTAAGGTGAATTGCTTCTTTATATGCCATTTAGTTTGAAATCTTTTCTACTCGAGAATAAAGCCTCACAAAAACATCTAAAAATAATAAGTTTAATTAATCTTATTAAAATGAATCTACCCTGTTACGACCATGCGAACTCATGTACTACTATCAACCAGGCTGAAGATTTACTATTGGCCCACAGGTTACAAGTACTTATCGTCAATTGGGTAGTAGGCTATTCTTAAATTAAATTATTTCACAAGACGGGCAATTATATTACTAAAACTATGTATATGCTTTACTGTTACGTTTTCAATTTATTTTTGGCGTGAAGTCACGCTATCGTATTTCATACAAAAATGTACCAAACCTACCGTTATGACGTTTACTAAAAAGATGCTGATTTGACTTGACAGTCAGCTTGCCTATTATCACATAAGGCTTGATTTAACTTCCTGTGAAAGTAATGTATTATTCATGAGACTATTATTATTTAAACATAGCTGTCAGCACTTTATCCATATGCCCCTAATTCGATTAACTTACCAACTCAGGCAAATTAGATACCTGAATACAGAAAATAACCACATTGTTAAAATGAACCACTCTTTCAAATCAATTCATAGATCAATAGTGGATTTAACAAGAAAAAGAAAAGGAGACAAGCAACTATATTGCCTAGGTAGATAACCAGTGTGGGAAGTTACTTCATAAAAACCAATTGAAATTTTCTGTATTAGATAGTCTGTAAGAATTATGTAAGTTTCAAAATTTTCCAATGTATTTTTTTTTTAACTATAGGGTGACGGACGATCAGCTTCATACTTAGCAGCAGTGTCGACTGATAAATACCAATTTAGAGCATTTAACGCAGCGGTGTACCTAAACAAAGTTCTGAAATGGACTACCAATTACCATTTTTAAGGTAGTAGAGCCACGCTGATTTCAGCAGGAATGGGCCGGCTCGACCGGGGCAGTACTACCCTCTCACAGAAAACCAGCCTAAAGCGACAACATTCGTGCTGTCGTCTTTCGCTGGTGAGTGAGTGCGCCGGAGGCCCAATGATGCAGGGGTGACAGTTATCGTGGTATGTGTGTGAGCAGTGGAGTGCTCGTAGAATCATTGTGAGGTTGGCGTGGATCGAACCGTCGGCCAGGGAGACCCGTAGAAACGGTAGTGCCGCTGGCCGCCTGCGGCATAGAGAGGGGCCCAACCACGGCTAACCACCCTGGGAGGCTGCCCCGTCAGGTCGCGCATAATCCACGGAGTGGCTCGTCGTGCCGGTTGGTGACCGGACGGTGGGACCCGGCGTCCATTTCCGGGAGGGTACGGGGGCCCTTCCGTCCGGCGGTTCGGTCTCCGCCATGCCTCACCGTTACATGATGACACAGTATTTTCAGTCTCAGTTTACACAGTCACGATGACTGTCATGCCTTTTACGCCCCCTTTCCCAACTCGTATCATGGCAGTACAAAGAAAGAAAAATGGTCCAACAGCGGCATCCTCCTCTCCCACCAACCCGCTTTTTGAGGTGAAATTCACTAACATACGTGGACTCCATGCAAACCTCAGCGCCGTACACCAGCACCTTGAGACGGCTCGGCCGGCCATGCTTTTTCTTACGGAGACACAAATACGCCGCCCTGCCGACACGGCATATCTCTACTATCCCGGCTATGTTCTAGAGGAGTGCTTCCTCGCGAGGGCTGGGGTATGTCTTTTCGTCAGGGCGGATGTTTGTTGTCGCCGTCTGCACTGCCTAGAAGACGCATCCTTCTCCATCCTTTGGCTTCACGTGGATTTTGGCTCTATGAGCCGGATCTACGTTTGCCTTTATCGGTCCCATTCCGGTGACTCCGAGACAACTCGACTCTTTGACTACATGAGTCACGCAACGGACAAAGAGCAGGAGCAGTTCCCGACTGCCGAACTGGTGTTTTTGGGAGACTTTAATGCCCACCATGACTTCTGGCTGGGATCTTCCAGAACGGACCACGCTGGTCGAACTGCCCAAGCATTCGCTCTCACGCATGACCTTACCCAACTGGTACTCCAGCCCACCAGGATACCAGACATATCGGGTCAAGCGCCCTCTTTGCTAGACCTTCTGCTGACGAGTCACCCAGTGCAGTACAGAGTAACGGTTCACGCCCCTCTGGGATCCTCCGACCACTGCCTGGTGTCCACCTCGGTGCCTCTTGTTGCCCCACCACGGCCTGTGGTAACCAGGCGACGGTTATGGCACTACTCGTCAGCAGACTGGGATGGAATGCGGGATTATTTTGAATCCATCCCGTGGGCTCAACGCTGCTTTAAAGACAGGGATCTGTCGCAAAGTGCGTCTGCCGTGGCTGACGAAATCACTGTCGGTATGGAGTACTATATCCCCTACAGTGAAGTCGCCAGCACAAAGACCCGTCCCTGGTTCAATCGCGAGTGCACCCGTGCTGTCGCTCAAAAGCAGTCAGCCTACCGCGCATGGATCAGGGCCCGCGCTCATTGTGACCCAAACGTTGATCGCCTAAAAGCAGCGTTTAACAAAGCCACTAAGGAATGCAAGAGGGCTTACATCAGAGCTGATGCCCAGCGCATTGCACGGTTTGGTCAAGAACTCGCCGCATACCCTACGGGTTGCCGTAAGTTTTGGCGAATGGCCAAAGCCGTGCAGTCCAACTACTGCCAGCCTTCGCTGCCACCGCTGAAGTACCCTGACGGATCACTGGCCCACGAGCCGCAAGAGAAAGCGAAACTACTTGCTGACCTCTTTGCGGCTAACTCCCGAATCGACGACCGTGGCGCTCACCCGCCCACCATTGCATCTTGCGACTCCGAAATGCGGGATATTCGCATCCGGCAGAGGGATGTCCGTGCGGACCCAGTAAACACCGAACATTGCAGCAATGTTACATCGAAGTAACAGAATGTAACGTGTGACATAACACTTTGTTACATGTATGTAATGTTGTTGCAGTAATGTAACATGGGAGTAACATGGATGTTGCTATTTCCTACTCAGCAACATAACATTGTTACATAACCTTTGTAACATTTTAGTGGCCTATTCGTTATGTTACAATTATGTATTTGCAATATTTTTGCAACGTAATAAGTTTAAAAAGTGCACAGAATACAATATTGTGACATTGCAGTGATATTTTTTCTACGTTAAATCTCATAGAATGCTATGTTGTTACATTACTGCAACATAGCATTCTATGAGATTTTTTATGTAACAGTAATGTTGCATTAATGTTACATATATATTACTAACGTAGAAAAAATATCACTGCAATGTCACAATATTGTATTCTGTGCACTTTTTAAACTTATTACGTTGCAAAAATATTGCAAATACATAATTGTAACATAACGAATAGGCCACTAAAATGTTACAAAGGTTATGTAACAATGTTATGTTGCTGAGTAGGAAATAGCAACATCCATGTTACTCCCATGTTACATTACTGCAACATAACATGTAACACTGGTAATGTCATATATACATAACGACAATGTAACAGTGTTTACTGGGGAGCTTCGGTCACTCGATGTTCGGAAAGCCAGTGGACCCGACGGTATTCCGGCGGTGGTTCTTAAAAACTGTGCACCAGAGTTGTCTCCTGTACTGACGCGCTTGTATCGCCTGTCCTATTCCTCGGGAATTGTTCCGGAGGCCTGGAGAGAGGCGAACGTCCAACCCATTCCCAAAAAAGGCGACCGCTCCGATCCAGCTAATTACCGTCCTATAGCCGTCACCTCCATACTCTGTAAGGTGTTCGAGCGGATAATCAACACCCAATTCATCCGCCATCTAGAGGATCACTCCTTGTTAAATGATCGGCAATATGGTTTTAGGCCGAACCGATCCACGGGTGATCTTCTAGCGTACGTCACACACCTTTGGGGTGAGGCTATGGATAGGCATGGGGAGTCCTTGGCCATCAGCCTCGACATTGCCAAGGCCTTCGATAGGGTCTGGCATCGCTCGCTTCTCTCCAAACTTCCTGCATTTGGTCTGCCCTCTAAGCTATGCAACTGGGTTGCTGCCTTCCTCCACAAGCGCCGCATTAGGGTTCTCTGTGACGGCGCGGCCTCTGACTTCCAGGAGGTTAGCGCTGGTGTACCTCAGGGCTCCGTCCTATCCTAGCCCACGCTGTTCCTTCTGCATATCAATGATATGTTGGCTCTTGGCAACATACATTTTACATCGAGAGCGTCACTAAGGCGGCCTCGCGGAAGCTCGGTGTATTGAACAAGGTGAGACGGTTCTTCTCGCCCGAGCATTTGTGTCTTGTATATAAGACCCAGGTTCGCTCCTGCGTGGAGTACTGCTCTCATCTTTGGGATGGCTATGCGCAGTATCTGCTTGACGCTCTCGATCGGTTGCAGCGACGCGCAGTCCGTATTATAGACTGTCCTGAGGTCACCCAGTCTCTTGAGCCCCTGCAGTTGCGAAGAGATGTCGCCTCTATGGCAGTTCTCTATCGCCTACATCACGGGGAGTGTTCTGACGAGCTCTTCCAATTGGTCCCACCTTCTCCCTTCCTCTACAGGACTACACGTGCTGGCCTGAGGAGTCACCGTTTGCGAGTCGAAGATATGCGATCCCGAACGAAACGGTTTGGCTCTTCTTTCCTGTGCCGATCAGTGAAAGCCTGGAATTCCCTACTAGCGCACGTGTTTCCTTCCCAATTTGATCCCGGGTCTTTTAAGCGGGGCGTGAAAGAGCATCTCACCAGGCCGCCATAGTGTAGGTCACCATGCTGCATTGACTAGACATGCAGTGAGGATGGTGACCACCACTCTTGGACTCCATTTATTGCTTACCATCAGGCAAAGTGGAGTCATTATGGTAGGCTTACAAATAATATTTCAGGTTTATATTGCTATTAACCTTTTCTTTAAATTCTAAATGTTTAATTTACAATATACTTCCGATGGACATTACAACAGGGTTTTTACTACGTTTATTTATAAGAGGTAAATATCATAGTAAGGTTGTATGTAAGTATAACAATATATTATATTACAGAGTGTTCGTTAGCTACGTTTGGGACCGGCACCACTGTGCAACGCATCCCATTCGTTTACTTACCGCTCAAAGGCCAAATAATCCACCCGTCCAGAGAAATTACTTTTCAAAGTGAGTATGCTGTGACCCATATTAACTTATTAAATATAAAAAGCCAAATGCAACTAGATAACCTGGCTTCATGTCAAATACAGATAAATAACCTGTCATTCTGCCGTTACTTTCTGTTTACCTTTCCTTAAAATCACTATTGCAATTGAGTGAACAAACAATCTAAAGAAATAGCTTAACATGCATTCCAAATGAGAAGATAACCGCCATATTGGCTCGCAATTGGCATGCGACTTCACTTAGAAACGTATAGTCACAGTATAATATTGTTTTATATTGATACGTTAGGTTAAAAAAAAATAACAAACGATAAAGCACCATAAATTATAATTTAAGCTTTTAAACTACATCCAAAAAAAATGTGAGGTAAGTATAGATTTATTGTTCATATTTACAATATTTTGTAATTAGTACTTTTTAGATAAATATTGAATGAAGTTGACGATTATTTGTCTTGTCATTTGAAACACATAGAACGTTATTAAAAAAATATTAATTTGCGACTATTTATAATATTTAACTATTTTTAAATTCAATACTCTCTTCAATCTCTCTTTCTATTTTCATTTATCTTTTTTTTAAAGATAACTTTCACACTAACATTTATTCACTTGTCGCGGGGATTTTACAAATGTGGATATGACTATAACTATTAAAGAAGGGTCAATTTAATACAACATAAGATTATAGGCCGAAGGAGCCAATTTTACGTTTTACTCGTACTAATAAACCTCACTATGAAGCCAAGACTGGCAGACAATGTAGCCTATTAAATTGGACGTACTTTAGTGGATCACACACACTTTTGTCCCGGGTGGAAATCGAACCCAACCTCTGACTTAGTAGTCAGGGTCCACCCACCACCACTAGACCGATAAGCCAGTAATCTAATATAACTATGTGTATCTGCCTTATTTTTCTCATTAAAATGATCACTAAAAATGTACTCTATATACATTTCAGACGTAAAAACTCCAATATGCGCAGTATCTGGCGCCCAATTTCTAACAAGAAAAGGTTTCCTAGATTTGCGAAATACTCTAGATGCAGATGTTCCTTTCAATCTATTTCGAGATGAGGGCAGAACATTCTTACAGGTAATTCTTTACCCATTTGTTCACTTACATTAGAACTTCGAGTTATTCATAACAAATATGTATTGTAATATTTACAGTGGAGCGGTGAGGACGACATGCGGACGAGAATGACAGGCCGCGTAATGGTGGTTCGATTACTCTGTCGTGATGTAGCCGCTACGCCCACGTCACCGCTCGATTTGCGAGGAGTATTTACACCGTGCGTCGCGTTCAGGGTACAAGGAACTGCGCCTAAACCCTATTCGAGTACGTATGAGTTCATTAAGTTCCCAGTTAACCTCCTAACTTTCAAAATAACTACATCGTGCTCTTTATTTACAGACGTAACCGAAGTACAGTTTGCACCGAACGCACAGACGTCAGAATCGACCCAAACATCAGGTCTTACTGTTACTGAATATGTAGCAATCGGCATAAGTTCATTACTTCTCGGTCTCGTCTACGTTGCCTCAGTTTTTCTGTTCTTACACATACGAAAACGTCGAAAGACAACGTCTGATGATGACGGTCGAAGGCTAAAAGGGTTAAAAAATAAAGATGGGTCGATAATAACAGAACGTGATATTGTACGGGTTAACAATGAAAGAATGCAAAATCTACCAAATGCCCAAGACAGCGGAGTAGTAAAGAAAAATCCACTACTAACTATTGGTAGTCGACAACTTATTGATATTAAACTGTTTCCAAATGATTCTAGTAGCAATTTGTCAGACTTAGATGATTTTGCTGATAGTAGTGCGCAGAGCGATGACAATATATACACTGTAAGTTATAAATCCAATAATTTAATATAACACAGCATACTGTTTTGTAATAAGATAGTATTATTTTTTCACTTTGCAGAGTCAAACAACATCGGCAGTTATACATCACGGTGATTTCCAAATAACTATGAGTGAAAGTTCAGAAATGAGCCACCGAGATGAGTCTGGTATTGAAAGACTCCCTGATGAACACGTGTCCATTGTAGAAACAACAGATGACAGAGAAATCACTCGACCGGTTGGTACAACGCGAAGGAAATTATACTTCAATCCTGCCTACTTCGAACCAGAACTAATGGCTGTATGTATGATACATTTTCTGTACCTTTATACACTAATTCATTTTAATAATACTAATATATAATAATATTTCCAGGAACCTCCACCCGCTGCGCTAGAATTTTTATCTAAAATTAGAGAAGTGATCTCAATAGCCAAACACAAAATGGCAGCAAAACGATTTCAACCAATTCTGAACCAAATACCCGAAGAAGAAACACTACCTTCAAATGGAAATAGCATTAACTTATACCAAGGTATGGGCAGTCAGAGAAGTGGAAGCGTTGTTAGCCTAAAACGAGAAAACAGCAGAAAGAAAAGTTGTGTAGGGTGCCCCGGTTGCAAAGTTGAAATTGACAGCGATGTAAACAATGTACCAAAATTTAATATTCCAATTTGTGCAAATTGTCTAAATAACAAAGGAGATAAGCAAAGTAGTATACGCAAGTGGCTGGAAAATCTTCCTACCTTAAAACAATATCCATTGAACAACGATTTGTCACCGTCAACGCAAAGCAATTTAGCGGAGTCTCTTTTGTCCCTACCGACCATTGAAAATCGAAAACTAAGGAAACAAAATAGCTTTTCAAGTTCTAACTCCGTCTACGTGGCAGACAATTTTTCGGTGCCTAACAAATCCTCAACTTTATCTGTCAGATCTGAGCCTCTCACACGTAGTTACAATCTGCCTCTACCCGATTTTGGAAATTTGGATCATCAACCTAATAATAATTTTAATTTCTCTGGACAAACTGTAGCAAGGGTAGACGATATCAGACCTATTGGTTTTAATGATTACCATACTGAAAATACGCAAAGTAATTTAGAAAAGGAAAGAGGGCCTCAAAAATTTGTTAGTAAGAATTCTTTACCCGACATGGTTAATGAAGCAATAGCTCTCGATCACTGTACAAAATCATATAATCAGAGTAGTTCCGATGAAGAAAGATATACCAATAGAAACCAAAGTAAATTTTCTAAAAATACTTTTGAGACTTTATCCAGTAATGATTACGAAACAGACAGCTTGGAAAGAAGTTCTAATAAAAAAGGATTGTGTTCTCCTACCGACTACACAGAGCTATCGTCATCGCAGGCAAGCCCAAGTTTAAGCACCGCTCTGCCTTTAGATGAAGAACTCACCATGAGAAATGCTATATATAAATTACACTCCGCAAGTGACAGTAATACGCCTTCACCATATCATGATATACAGGTAGATTCACATGCTTATGAAACTAGGGAAACAAAAAATGGAATTTCTAAATCAGAAATACAAGAGTCCAAAAATGCAAATAAAGATTACAGCTTGGTTACAGAAGTATACGTAAATAATAATTATAACTTTGAAAGTGCACCAACGTCACCTAGTGGTTCTGACTGTTCATTGGGCGGTAGAAAATTAGTAAAAACTACTAACGAAAATGAAGAAAAGCCAGGTTGTCTAACAATTGAAGTTAAAGATTCCCCTGAGAACTATATAAAAATTCACGAATCCGATGGTTTCGAACCAGACACATTAGACAGAAAGCACCTTAAACACCAAATAAAAGAATCTATTGATAACGTGCCTTTCAACAGAAAAAATCTCATAAAAAGTATAGATAAAAGTGAGAGTTTATCCAACCCTCAGTGCATACAGCTAAGAAGTAGCGGTACTTTTACAAAAACAAATAGTAAAGTAGAATATCCATCAAAATTCAATACTCTTAGAAATGAATATGGGCCAGATCGTCCGAAGTTGTCTTTAAGTCTATATAGCGGGTCAAAAAGCCTAGAACAAACCCGCGACGAGGATTGGCAAGAAGGTGACAGTTGGCTTACAGAAGAAGGTCGTATTTTGACTCTAGAACTAAGACATTCTAAAAGACAACGACAATGTACACCACCGACCATAAAACAAATAAAAAAATTATCACGACCTGATGTTTTGCCACCATTACCACCTAGTGATGAGGATCCTATATATGAGCAACCAATTTATCCACCTAGAAGAGTCGAAACTGATACAGTAGCGATCAATGAAATATATCAAAAAAACGTAAGCGGCAGAAGCCTCAGTCCGAGGTCATATATGAAGAATCCGACGAGTGAATTAACAATGCACGATAGTTCAACACCTGATTATGAAGCTTCTTGCAGTCCAATGAGCGCTTCTGTCCTTCCACAATCCTCGGAATATGAAAATATCGAGTCCGTAAACAGTATAATTAAGAATCCTGGAGACCTATGCAGGTCCAAAGGAGGTATTATAAATACTGATACTTTTGTCAAAGCAACAAAAAACGGGCACTCTAAAGCTCGATTCCGAAGAAAGAAAGGACCCAATATTCAAGATTCGGGATATTTGAGTAGCGACTCAACTGGTTCAAGACAAGTGCAAAGAAAATTAGTGGTTGCGAAAATAGTTAGTTGTAGTGAAAGCGATGATACAGAGAATGAAGCTCGAAGTGAATCTGGTGCTGAAAGCATAGAAACGCATTCAGTGTACTTTGATAGTTTCAGGAAAATGCAAACTAACGACGGTGGCACTTACAGTCTAGATAGCAAAAGTTCTAGAAATAGTAGCAGCAAGTTTCAACATTCCGATGACTGTTTATAAGATTCCTATTAATTTAAGTGTTGTGCAATATAAATAAACTGTGCAATAGCATGTGCAATAAATGTGTATTAATTTATTATAACTAAACTAAGCAATGTGTATGTATATCTTAATTTTGTTTAAACTTATTTTTGTCTATATTATACTGTTTTAGTCTTAGTAAGATTTATTGTAATGTTTATAACGTGTCTAACACGAAAAAGTAATAATATATAGTTGTATAATAGCAGTACCTCCTAAAACATCGATTTTATTTACTGTAGGGAACATAGTTCTAAATGAAGGCCGGATGTGCAATGCAAGTTTAGATTAAATAGTAGAATTTATATTACTATTTTATTTATTTAACTGTACAGTGTATTATTATTTAAAGGTTAATATATTTTTATCTGTATATATGATAAATAGAGTCAGGCAGCAACCTTGAGCTTCCTAGTACCTGACAATAAACAAATGCTCCAGAGAGGACAACTATAAGTTTGAATCCTCTCTGTTATAATTCAAGAGCACAATTTTTTGGTTATGGACATAAGACGTTAGTTGGGAGCAAGCAATCATTATATATATAGATAATTGCTGCTACACACTAACTAAGTATTGACAGATGATGACGCTGTTGTTCATTAAATAAATTATGTAAATGGCTTTAGTAATATATAAAGTAGGCAATAATGAAAACGAAACCACTTTCTCGATTCAGTTTCTTAACTTTGATAGTGATATTACAGGTTTTACTATTGCTACAGTCTTCCCACTGTTCTTATGTGATTGTTTAACACCATAAAATTTAATCTAATAAAATTAAAAATATTATAGTGCTTTCAATAGATATTCTACTAAATAAAATCCTTAGCTCAAGAATATATTGGATTTTGAGTTAAATCACAATTAATTTCTCAATGACAGTAAATTATAGAAATTTTAATCCCATTACCTTTTATAATTAGAATAAATATATTATAGGCTTGCCGCCTACTACGTTAGATGAACCATATTCTAATTGGTAAAATGTGGGTGTTCAATACACCTCTGCCTACCCCTTTGGGCATACACGCGTGAGCATATGTATCTACGTATGTATATCGAAACATACAACAAACACTTACATTGCGCCCTCAGCCAGAAGTTTTGTAACCGATTTGCGCAAGGAGGCTTATGCTTTTGTATGTATGTATCATATTTCTTTATCACACCCTAGAGAATAGATTTCGCCATGTGAGGTATAATTTTAATCATCTTATAGTCGGCACTTCCACTTTTAAAATGATCCAAATTATAGACTAGATAATATTTCAAGACAACGTCACAAATGAGAGAGGAAATTATTATTTTAGACGGGTTATATATATATTTTTTAAGATCTTACTCATTTACATAAATAGTATCAAAAAGCTCCTACACTCTATAAATTTGCAAATAGCTTCCACACTTCAGATTGCTTGTTACCAACAGTCAGGGTTTTACAGGTTGTGGGTTATTTGTGAGTATAATATTACATTATGATATATATCATAATTTTAAAAACATGTAGATAGCTGATTACATGGTGCTAAGAAATCGCAAAGGACGAGAATTCGGGTAATTAAGTAATTTTGTTTAAATCCGAATTGTTTTGTCAATAAAATTGTTAATATTAGTAGGAAATGTAACCTTATTTTATTTACTAAAGAATTCTATTAATACAGCTGTGAATATGCTCAAATAATTAAAGATATAATTTACGTTAACAAGGTATACAATGATTGTTATAAATAGACAGTGTTATATATAAATATACTGAAAGCTCTCTTTACAGCCAGTATTAGGCTATATTTTATGTTAAAAAATGTAATTGACTAATCTTACGCCAAATCAAAATACAGTTGCAACCCTTATGTAACGTACCTCAATTTAACCACTTCCTCGATTTAACAAGTTCTTCGTAATAACCTTGAATTGTCCATAAGAATAAATGTAAAAAATAACCTCTTTATAACGAATTTTCAACTATCAAAAAAGAGTGAATACCTCTAAATACCTAATTTTGTAAACCCAATTTTTTTATATAACGTTCCCACCAATATTACCCTTACTCCCATAGTATGTGATTCAGTCGCGACATAATTTGATAAAAATGTATAATTTTTTAACTATAATAAGATGAGTGCGTAATGTTGAGGCGAATAAAAGTATTTTTGTACCACTTTATAACAAATTTTAGACCAACCTAACTTCAGTATGACAAACCTCAGTTAACAAATACCTTAATATGACTAATATTTACTTGTTCCCTTCTAATTTGTTACATCAAGGTTGCACTGTATTTGGTGTTTAATCATATTGTTCAGATAATTTAGATAATTGTTCGCATTAAATTATAAAACAAAATGTTGTTTTCTTTAAGTATATGTATTATTAATTCCATCAATTGAACATCATCTAATTTTAAAAAAATATCACAGATAGTTTCACTTAACTTACATATAAAGATTTCTTGTAGAACTTTTATAGCAGGCTATCAAGTACCTCAGTTTGTATAAGTTTTCAGTCTACAGACATTCCACAAGATTCTTTATCTTCTAGCATTTCTATTCCCTTAGCTGCCTCATCTAACATTTTCTTCCTAAATTGTTCATGACCAAACTCACCCTGAGCAAACAGGTCTATTTCACTGCCAATTTTATTCTGAACCATGGAATTTTTAGATTCACTCATTTGTATCATGGAATTGTCTAAATATTCAAGCACTACGCGTGCACGATACAACATAGAGGTGGCATATTTCATGTAGTTCACACCTTGCATAGAAACATTATATATATTTTCATTATATGATGAGAATGTGTCATTCTTTGAAGTAATTTTATAGGTAGGTGTTGTCATTAAGATTCTATATGGTACAGCATCTTGTATGTAATGAATCAATGCTAGAGTTTGTGATGGAGACCTAGAAAATCAAAATTGGATTATTACTTTTGGCTGGAAAATATAGTAATCAATAATATAGTGTTTTAGTAAAGTGAGAAATGAATATAGGGTCCACACCTTATATCACCATAAGTCATAGATGAATATATATTAACTACTTTTAGATATAGTATATACATCAAGTTTTCTTTCATCAAGTCTTTAACAAGTTTGAATACTGATTATGAAAGTTATTATTTTAGCATACATTTCATTACCTTGAATAAACTAAAACTGCTAGTTTGCTTGTGTTGTCTTTCTTACTAGCTTCCATTATAATCATTACACCATTTAGCACATGGTAAGGAGATTTTTTATATATTGCTATGTTATCAAAATGAGAAATTCGTTCCATACTCAAATATTTACAGAATAAATCAATTGTGATGTTCTGCTCCTCAGGTCTCTTGATGTGTCGTAATATGAGTTCAGTTTTGTCTGTTGTAGCCAATATGGTCAACATTATGTCAGTATCTGGAAAAAGATTACTTTATATAAAAAAAAATATGCAGTACCCTATATATAAATAAGCAACAGTCAAGTTTTATGATAATGATGAAAAACAGACACAGGCAGAATGTAATAAGACAGCACCTTTATCTTTAGACTCTACTTGATAGATTTGCCAGAGCTGATTTGGGTTAACATATACAAGAGGGTTGGCATTGAGCCCATGACATCACCTTTAGTTTGACATTCCTAACATCATTGTGTATAGAGCATGTTAAGCCTTCAGTCTCAATTGTCATGAATACCTATGACAGTTGATATTGGGAAGTCAGTGTCCTCAAATATCTTGACTACTGACTAGTCCAATTATTGAATTTAGTTCTCCATTGAAGAGATTCTCCATTGAAAAACTGATATTCAGACATAACTGGTTGGACTAGAAGCCAACCCCAATAGTAATGGGAATAATAAGGTTAGGAAGATTATCTATAGAATCACTTCATATAAGAAAAATTATGATTGAGATTTGTGGTAAATAGTTGAAGATGTCAGAAAAAAACAGGCCAAATAAAACTTTTATGATATGTGGCACATGACTAAGGGGATTACTACTAATTACATTTATTACATAAAATACCTCTCTGTCCCACTAACCTGCAAGATCATTGGACATCACATCAAACTGTTCCTTCATAGTATCCATTGAGGACAGTGTTACAGTTTCAATAGGAAGTAAACCCTCAATTCCTTTCTTCTTGTATGTTATCACACCTTCATATTCTATTTTGTTAAGAACATTATCTTTCAGTTCTTCCAAATTAATAAC
This sequence comes from Tyria jacobaeae, assembly GCA_947561695.1. NCBI lineage: Eukaryota > Metazoa > Arthropoda > Insecta > Lepidoptera > Erebidae > Tyria > Tyria jacobaeae. Next base: position 10,806,768 of record OX387224.1, on the reverse strand, counting down.
CACAACTAAAGCTGCTTCTACATTAGGTAATAACTTTAGTGACTGTGTTTCTTTCCAAAATGGGGGATTACCGATTTTCTCAAATATCTTTGTTGTGTATTCTATTGACTGTCCTGCTATTCCATGAAGAAGCATTTGTATTTCTTCTAAAGGCCTGTAGTTCAATTAATAAACATTAATATCAGGCAACTTGTTTTCAACTAATTTTCTTAAGAGCCTCTTCGTAATGAAGATATTATAATGATATCAATTTAATTAATAATAAAATTATAACTATATTTGAATATACATTACATTAGAGAGAAATACAAACAAAAAAATGCAAGTGTAACTTTAAGGAAGTGGAATGGGTATTCAAAATTCATAATTCATCTTTTCAATAACAAGAAATTTTCATTTTCATTCATATGTATATAGATATTAAATAAATATAAAATATAAACAGGAGCCAGATTAAATTATTCTACAGTAAACTTATTCAGGCAATTTTTTTGATTGAGGTGTGTTTAACTTGAAAAAAAAGTATACTTCAGGTATGTATCTGTTCTATTTCATATAAATTTATTATTCTGAGGCAGCTTAAAAAGAAATAACTTACTTACTCTTCATTGCCATTAGATACATTATGAACAATAACAACCTTCTTGTTGAAAGTTTTAATCCATGGCTTTTGAGTAAAAATATTCAATGCATTACCCAACTGGAAGTACAAGTATATAATAAGAAACACACTAGCACATTCATAGCACATTAAAAAAGTAATGGGCAATTATATTTCTAAATTAGCAAAGCATTGCAAGACCAGACAAGGATAAGATAACATTGCAAAAAATGTGTATTAAGTATGTTTAAAGCAAATATCTGTATAATACAGGGGACATTTGCTTTCAGTTTTAGAGTCAGACTTATATCATATATAGTAAAATAAAAAGTTCAGTGTCTAAAGAATCATCCTCACCTTGTTTGAATCATCTTTGAAAACAGAATCATCTAAGTTAGGATGCATCTTCTTATATACAGAGAATGAGACCAACTGGCGAGTATTTATGAACTCTTTGACGGACTTTTCACTACATTTCACGCTATACTTAGCTTCTATTAACTTTCTGTTCAAATGTGTGGTTATAGCACCATGCATTAATGGGCTTAAAGACGGAGTAAAGTCTATATGTTTAAAGTTTTCAAATTTATCGTCAGGTACAATTGGTATTTCACTGTTTCGAAGAACTACATTTAATACTGCTTCACCACTGCATGCAGAATCACTTATTTTGTAATTAGATACCTCGGTTAGTCTCTGATGTATTAGTAATTTATCTTTTCTAGATAAAATAGTAAGTTCACCACCACCAGCCACTAAATAAAATAGCTCACAATGTATGTTTCTCATAATCTTGATTTCTGTGCTTACACCCATGTTCTCAAGGTTAACAGAAGATACCAAATCTCGTTGAAAATACTCTCTGACCTCTCCAGCTCCGGTGTATATTGTAATATCAATATTCTTTTTATCCCGTGGATGATTATCATAAAAAACAAAACATTTAATATCATCTATAATATAAGCAGGTAGTAATTGTATTAGCACTTGGCGCACGTTGTCTGTTATTTGTAAGTCTGACATATTGTAAAACAACTCAATATAAAAATGATAATAGTCAAAAGTAAATGAAACCGTAGGCTATATAAGACACTGTTTTCGTAAAGCGATACACATTAGATCAAATGATCTTTATCATATTACATATGGAGCAAAACTCTTTATTATTTAGTTTCCCGCTCTTCAAATATCTCAGTTGTGTACTTGTGTCACTGTCAAAAATTCAAAATACAGGGTTACCATACCAACGTGCATCTTTTTTATAATACTGAGGGACAGGCGAACAGACGGATCACTCGTTGATAAGTGACAATCGCCGCCCATGGACACCTGCATCGCAAGAGTCGTAGGTGTAAGCGGCGCCCGCCTTTTAGAGTGGATGAGGGGAAAATGAAAAAGTTGAGGGGGAGTTGGGCCACCGATACCCTCACTTACTCGACAATACGGCAGCAGGCATTGTTTCTCCCCATGGTTAATACAATAACACTTACAGTACAGTAAAATCTGCTCTTTTAATTTCTTAGAGTATTGTTTGCTCTAAACACAGAATCTTTTATTTCAAATCCACGTAGCAAATGTGTCTATGGGTGGCGGATGACACTTACCATCAGGTGACCTGTCTGCTTGTTTTGCCCACCTTTGCTATAAAAAAGAGGCACACATAACATGTAGGCCTGTTGTCATGTAGACACATAAATGTTTATTTTGGGCAGTGAACATTTTGATTTTGGCATGATGATGGTGTCGAGTGCGAATGAAAAATTAATGAGCTTTAGATAATATTATACATATATATTATATATTATACATATAATATTATATATATTGAAGGAACAATATTATTGTTCCATCAATCTTTTATAGCCACATATCGGAAACAATTAGCTTCCTATCTCCTGGCTACTTAGGTGACATAGTACATACACTGTTCAAGTAACAGATTTTCTGTAGTTATGTAGTACGTATATTTTTTAAACTTTTTAATACATAAACAAACATATATATCAAATATTACGCAGCTGAATTAGATAGTGCCCTTTGCAGTGGCAATATTCCGCGGTGTGCATATAAATTTGTATTTTTTTTTTATTCAGATGATAAATTGTTAAGTTATATTTACAGTCTCATAATCTATTTTTACAATATTTTGTAATATAGATCGATTTTATATAAACAGGGACTCGGTTGCTTGAAATGTGACTTAAATTAGTCGAAGGTCATTGGTTGTCAAGCGTGTATCGACTCTCTAAATAGGTAATAAGTGGGTCTAGCGTTGGAAGCACCCGTCGTGCGTTAGATGGGGCAGCTTATATAATTATAATAGTTTTTGTCATATGAATTTTGTGTGTTTTTTGTAACGTATCATAATATCGGATTCGCGAAATACCGGTTATTGTTTAATGATTTTGAGTAAAAGATTTACTTTGGTAATGACCTCGAATTTCCAAAAATGGATTACAAAACCTCTTCTATTTAAATATCCTACATACCGAGGTTTGTGCTTTTTAAGCCGGAGAGCAGAAAGAAATTATTTTATTATGACTTGGTTATTTACATACATACATACGTTCATGCCTGTATCTAGGCAGTGGTGTAATAAAAGAACCACATTTTGCCATTAAGATTCCAAACCCGTGAAAGTAATAGGGACAAGCTGTCACTTCTGAACTTCATGACAGTATTCACATTGATCAATATGAATACGTCATATATAATACGAGAAGAAAAGGTGGCTCTATTCTACTCTACCGAAAACCACACGGCAAAATAAATTATTTAATGATTAGATAAATATTAAGGTCGCCGGAAGGAAGTGACTAAAAGGGGGGGAACTTCTTTTGGTAGTAAGTTGGTCGTGGGTGCAAATCCCGTTTAGTGCAAAATTTAGGGAACCGGATTCAACAGTTTATGTGTCTGCGTACACAATACGTTTTGTTTGAAGTATTAAAGCCTGCCTGCTGAAAATGTCAATATCCATAAAATTAACACAAGTATTTGGTTTAGCTGGAGGGGTTAAAAGGATTCTAGTATTATGAGAGTGTGACCCACATTGCTAAAAAAAATGCTACCATAAAAGGTTCCATCCCCATACATTATTTTTCTTATTAGGTTGGCAACTAATAAACCCGCCACTTTTTTCGATCAGATTCAAAAACTTTATAGAACTATCTCGAATTTGTTGGAGTAGTATATAAATAAAGAGCAAGAGGAACAACTTGATCTCGAATAGTAAAACTACAGTAAATTATGGTTATTTCTCATAGAGAACTTCAGCTGCTTTTACTTCACGAATTTCGCTTAGGTCGAAAAGCGACTGAAGCAGTGCGCAATGTATGTGCGATGGGCGAAGGCGTGCTCTCTTACGATACCACCACACATTGGTTCAGAAGATTTAAGGATGGAAATTATGACCTATCTGATGAACCTCGTCCAGGACGACCTCCTACAATAGATGTAGATGAGTTAAAAAGACTCATAGAAATGGATCCCAGGTTCACTTTACGTTGTCTGGCAGAGCAGCTTCAGTGTTCTCATACTGCAGTAGAAAAACAACACGCTTCAGAAAAGACCTGGAAATATTCAGTTTGGTTGCCTCATGAGAATTTCAAATCAAATTTCAGAAGAGAGTTAACGTGTGCATGGAACTCCTGAGTTACCATCGTACCAATGAGTGGCTGAGGGATGTAATTACGGGGGATTAAAAGTGGGTTATGTTCATACATTTTTCGCGTAAGCGCCAGTTGCTTGGACCTGGAGAAGCAGGAGTACCGACGCCAAAATCTGACACGAGTAAAAAACTGTATAAAGTAGCAGCGAGATTACCGAAAATCAAAATAAAGTATACTTTTTGCACGATAATGCTCGACCACATGTAGCAAAACCGACTCTTGAAAAATTACTTTCGCTTGGCTGGGCTGTCCTTCCTCACCTACCGTACTGTCCAGACATTATGCCCTCAGATTATCATCAATTTCGTTCTCTAGCCCACTACTTAGCAGATAAAAATTTAAAAATGAAGACCAGTTTAAAAGTGACCTTACTACCTTTTTTGATCAAAAGCCTAAAAACTTCTACGAGGAGAAACTGTCAGCGCGTTGGCGACAAGTGATAGAAAACGACGGTGCTATATTTGAGAAAAATTTGATTTTGTATACTTAAAAAAATTAATAAATTTGTGTACAAAGATGGCGGGTTTATTAGTTGCCAACCGAATATTATATTAAATAACTAGCCGTTCCCTTAAGTTGCACCTGCTTTTAAGCTCACTTCTCTGCTCCTAAGAGTAGAAGCGTGATGATATATAGCCTGTGATAAACCTCAATAAATACTCTTATCTTATACAAAAATACTTTCAGAGATAAGGGCGTTAAACAAAACTATTTCGCTTTATCTAAATATCGCAAACGTATCTATATCGTTATCATTCGCTTTATCTATACCATTTTTTTTTCCGAACCGATCGATCCAACTGCCAGTGCCAACATATATTTATCCTTAATTCTTCCACATAACGTGCGCCTGGCACGTTATATGGAAGAATTAAGAATAAGTATATGACGAGACGAGAAGAGATAAATCATAAGAAGGCTATTAATTTTACAACTTTTTAACAAGTTTTTTTTTTTAGGCTTGTTACAATGTGTATACGGTTACAATTCCTATTTATATCTCTGTCATATACGTACAATATATTATATATTTAAATGTAACATATCTATCTTCAATTAGAAACTTCTATAAAATCTCTACTGTTTCAATTTCTTAAATGGCGTAAATCTCCACTGAATAGGTTTTTCTTGTACCTATCTTGTTATAGAAAGTTTTTCACTTGCATTGAAGATGTAAGTAGTTATATTAATTCACTTTGAAAATATTGTGTTTTATTTATTTACAAATATTCAGCAGAGCATACCAATCATAGGACTGACTTTTAACTGTTATGGTCGAAAGTCACTATAAGAAAAGCAGATTCGGTGTCGCAGGGTTTGGTTAATATACCGGACAGAAAGTCTGTTTAAAGATGTGCCAGATAATCATAATCTAACTCTTTGAAAAATATTCTTTGTAACACAGATCATAGTTTCTATTCAGTAAAATAAAATTTATTGATACAGTGTTTCGGACTAAAAAATTCAATCGGGTGTTGTTTCCTAAATTACTTTAACTTTTCTTATAAATGTATTTATATGTATATATGTGTACTACTACTGAAATATACCTATATAGTTAGTATATACCTATATACTAAATCAACAAATCTTACTGTGCGTCATTCACTAACTATATAGGTATATTTCAGTTCATTGGGAAAATAATCATTAATTTGAATAGGTACTTACTACCTTTACATTTATTATCTACCTTGAACTTATAACAAACTAACGATTTACCGTAGCTGGCCAGTAATCTTATTTCTTATCGCTATTTAAAATGCATAGGCTATTTATTACATATAATTTTTAATATATTTAAAATCGGTCGCTTAAACTCGATCGCCAACTGATATTTTTAATTTTACGTCACAAACAAAGAAACAAAGAAAATTAAAATATGCAGTGCATAGTGCTTGAGAATTAATTTTTTTTCTAAAATTAAAAATGAAACTAAGAATAACTAAAATTTAAAGCCACAAAATCTCAATATAAAGATACTCGTTCGTTGTTGTTTACAAGGAAAAAGTTGCTTCTACTATACTGACGTCACTCACAAAATGGATGTCGGAATTTTCGGTCAAGTGCCATACAGATAATAAGACTTTTTATATTTTCAAAATGTAAATGAATGTAATGTTATTACAACAATATAGTATCAAATTCGTTTTTCTTATGGTACAACTCTACAAATAACACAATGATTAAATTTTGATAGATGAAACATCCCTATTGGATAGATGTTTGTTGAACAGCTAAACGGTGGCTGTGAGATAGATTAAAGTCTGAACTGGTAAATATGTTTTATGCCGGCAAAATTCTGAAAATCCCAACGCTAAAAAACACGAAACACGTGCAATAGATAGTTTAAAATAAATCTAAGTACCTAGTTTATAGTATCGTGTTTGTTAGGCCCTGTAAACACCTTGCTCTATGAATGGTAACTGCTAGATATATCGTCTCCTCCATTCTACTCGGAACAAAGCCATATCAAGCTGTAGCTTTCAACCGCATTGCAGCAACTCTTTTACTGTTTATGAATTTTATTATTCTCCTCTACATTATTCACTTTAACTACATGTAAGAGCAGGTGCACACGGTGCGAAATTAATATGTAAATTTATAATAAGTAAAATAGCTGCAGCAAGAGTGTAAGGCGTCGGGATTTAAATTCCAGTACACTACTTATTGCTATCATTTATATTAAACATTTGACTGGCCTGTTGGTCTAGTGGTTAGTCAGCTGAACCGGAGGTCGTGGGTTCAATTCCCACACGGGACAAAAATTTGCGTAATCAACATTTCGTTGTCTCGGGACTGGGTGTTATTTGTGTCCGTTATATGAATGTTCATCCCTCGCGAAAGAGGAAGTATATCTAATGCGCAAGTTGTCTTTTAAAAGTAAAATACAACTCCTTACAAAAACTTGGTAATGGCTTAACTGGAGTTATTAACTAGAATAATCCTTAACAATTATATTGTTTTTAACAATTCAATATATTGTTTTTCTTATCTATGTTAAAACAAGAGCTATATTTGAAGATTTTTTAAATAATAACTTTATTTCTTTATAAAGGTTACAATGACAATCTTATATAGACATAGAAATGTACACATTAAAAAAAAAATTGTAGTGTTGTATAGAACTCTGGTACCCATGATAAAATTTAAATTGTGTTATGGGTACCAGTGTTCTCTCAGATGATGCACACTTGTTACATTACGTCGTCATTTGAGTAGAAATATTATTGTTGAAAAGTGTAAGGTATAGTCTGAAAGTATATACATTTGTATGTATACAAGTGTATGTGAGTGTGAAGGTGTGTGTGTGTGTGTGTCTGTGTGCGAGTGTGTGATAGTTGGGACGTAAATATATGATTGGACATTTTTTTACAATGAATATTACAGTAATGAATAGTACACTCCTAATTTATTGCATTATGTAGGTGACTGCTAATTACAATATGCTGACGCTGAGTAAGAGCAGTATTCGATTTTAAAATAAGACTGACTCTGTAATTTCTTCGCTTTAGCTTAAGCTTTTCGTATACTAAGGATGCATGTTTAGTCTGAGCCCAAAGAGCTGTCTCATAGTGAGGACATCACTATCGCTATAAGGGACTTCAGTGAAATATCTTAATGGTATCTTGGATGTCATGTCTTTTAAGACAGGTCTCTGAGTTCGCTCAACTGGCAGCAGATGCGTCTTGTGAGACCCGCTCCGGTCAAATAAGTAGTGCATAAGTGACGAGTGACATACAAAGTGTAAAATACTATATTATAGGCCATGAAAGTTGGCAAAAGTCCTTAGTTTTTTAAAAATAGATATTAATTTATGAACCCACGATGATAGAATTTCAAGCTGAGGCTTCCAATTTAATGGAATCAAGGAGTCAAGGAGAACATATCTTAAAAGCTGGGGACTTTTTGAGCAAGCATTTCATGTAATCTGGTCATGGTTTACTGTACGTATAGCCACTAACAAAGTTCCGATGGTAAGTATTTGTGTATAGTTCACGATAAATAATACCTATCAGTCTCCGTGACGAACCGTTTTATGTTAGCGAAGCAGTGTACCCCAGCACATATTGGAAGGGTCGCTTTGCTTGACAGGTGACAAAGTCTGCCGAGGTTCACAGAGATTTAGTTTCCAGGGTAAACCTAAAATAAAATATATATCCAGTCCCCAATATAAATTTATTGTTAGTGTCGGAACACTTTGTGGTTTTAGTCGGTTTGAATCCGACGTACCACCACATTATCGTTAGTCCCGCTGATCATATCCCCCCATTTTTTGTGTGGCCTACAAAAAGTGAGTATGTTCATAGTATAAAGAAGTCCAGGCTTTTAGAATACTGAAAGTCTTTCCACACCATATGACACAGTCAAAAAAAACTTATATTCACAGTAGTCCATGGAGTCCCAGAGCTAGTCCTTTTCCCTTTTCTAGCCCTTTTCTCATATTACAGATCTCTTTCAGATATACATATATATGTATATTTTACGATTATTATATTGATACGATTTTTATAATGACGAAAAACGCTACAAACTCAGAATTTCAGTATGCATTTATGATAATTGAAAATGTGATTAGGTTTACTAGTTGCATCGTTAACATTGCATTTTATGCACATATTTAGTTAATGAATAAGTTTTTGGACAGTCACGACCTTTGTACCTGTGACCTCTAGACAGTGAGTCATGTGTTAGCAATGAATAGTTATTGTACTAAAATAAACAATGACTAGATAACAATCACAGATAACTGTTACATAATTACAATTATGCCAGTTAAATGCATTTTTTTTTGTATTTCCCTGCAATTCAGTTTAACTACTAAAGCTGTTCTAAGTGTTCTTATATCAGGTTACTGTTCTGTTTGTTTAAAAGCGTCTTATCTCTGAAACCTAAAGTCAGATATAAATGATATTTTTTTTAAAGACCTTGTAATATTTATTGACGAATAATATTGGCCCTTAGACGCAGATACCTTTGATGCATGGGGAACTGCGGGCAATGGCTAGTGTTGGTAGGTAATAGAACTGTATATGTATAAGTTAATCAATTGTTTCAATCCATACTCATACAGTATGCTTACAAGACCTGTACAAGTTATTAGTTTTTATTGTGTATATTTCTCATACCTACTAAAATCAGTAGAATGCTATTTCAAATAAATGTCGTTTGACCTTAGCCAATAACACTAAACACGTATTAAATAATACATTGGATTCACAACGAAGTCCTGTGACTGAAGCGGGTTCGCTACACATATACACTCACAGGCACAATTAACCACTCACCTATATTTTTCGTCACCCCGTTTGTTTATTTTAACTGTGGCTTATCTACTGTTTTCTTTTTAGTTAAGCGGGTACTTTAGCAATAAACTAAACACGTAAAACCCTTTTTTCGACCCTTAAAGTTGTATCGCCGAAGCGTTTTTAGAATTTAGTCTCTGTTTGACATTGTTGCAGTAACGTAACATTGATTACATTTCTTGTTCTTGTCTGCTATCGTGTACAAACATTGTTTAATTTGAGTTTTTAGTGTACGATTATTGTTTGTGACTGAAAAAAAATGCCACTGGATGCAACTGGTGCTGCTAGGGCAGTGACTTTAGCTGACGCTGGGTATAGCCAACGTCGCATCGCTCGTACGCTTGGTGTACCTCGAACTACAGTGCGGGATGCCATCAGACGCTTTCGGGAGACTGGTTCATACAAGAGAAGGCCAGGTCAAGGCCGACATCGGTGCACCTCGGCTCTGGATGACCGCTTTGTTGTCAGAAACGTGCTAAGAAATCGCTTTTGCACCGCTACTGAAGTGCGCACACGTCTGTTTGAGGTGAGAAAAGTCACTGTAAGTGAACGTACGATAAGAAGAAGACTGGGTGAAAGGAATCTGAGTGGTGTTTGATAGAGGTAGTGTGACTGCTCAAAGATACGTGGAGGAAGTCTTACAAGACCACGTCATACCTTTCGCACCATTTATTGGGGAAAACTTTAAATGAATGCACGACAATACTCGATGCCATACCGCAAGATCCGTCACTCAATACCTCGATGAGGTCGGGATTCAAGTTTTGCCATGGCCGTCACGCAGTCCCGATCTTAACCCAATTGAGCACATTTGGGACAACCTAAAAAGACGTATTCGAGCAACAATATCAGCCCCTGCGACCTTACAAGAGCTCAAGACGGCTGCGATAGAGGAGTGGCATAATATCCCTTAGTCGGATATTCAAGACCTCGTAGATGGATTGCCAAACCGACTACAAGAAGTCATCAGGGCCCGAGGTAGTAATACTCATTATTAAAATTTAAATAAAAAGAAAGCGGACGATTTTTTTCAAAATTAAAGTCATCACATTTTCATGCAAATTTTTTGCAAAATCGATTTTTGGCATATTTTTTTTTATTAGACGATTTTGTTTAAAGACTTTTGTGATTTTATTTATCCTTAATGGCTGCTTTTCACATAACTTTCATCAAATGTGGTCAAAATTTTCCGACTACTGAAAATTCAAAGAAATACAAGGTGGGCGGTTAATTGTGCCTGTGAGTGTCTAATAAAACAAAAAAATAATGTTTAAGGTTTTAATGCAAAGCACTGCCTCGTGCAGTTATGAATAATAACGCTTAGGAAGATTTAAGTAATAATATAATAATTATACGTGCACTTATAAACAATAAGTGACTGATTGGTCACTTTAGGAGTGAAAGATTGGAAAAGTGGAAGTTTATTGAAAAGAATTATTAACAAGGAAAGGCATAACAGGTAAATTATATTATATTGCTTATAAGTGCGGATTGAGTTTTGTCAGGGTCGCATACTTGTAACTCGAACTGACTGTTTACGAGAGATTCCTCTTCCCTCTATCGCCACTTAGTACACAAATAAAACAATGCAATATTGCCTACCTTTTGAGAAACAGCTATAAGATAAATTTGTATATGTATTTATTACAAGAATTAGGTTATAATGTTCATAAAAACAATACGCCAATATGTCAAAATACAATACAAACTATATTAATGTTTTGAAAACGCTATAGTAACTTGTTTGAAAATTGTTTGTATTTTAAAAGTAAATATTGTGTCTTAACCGTTTAGTCATTGTATTTAACTTTCATGTATACAACATTCGCAACAAATGAAACAAAAATCAATATTTAACGTAAACCAATAAGCTAATAATCGCCTGACGATTCTAATCACTTTCCATCAGGTGAGTGTGATCACACACGCCTATTCCACTATAAAATAAAAAAATTGGGTGAATAGTTGTTTTTCCTTCAGTAAACAAAAGTCTTTACAAATCAATTAATCTCTAAAACTTAAAATTAGCTGTGTAGTTGTTGGTGTAGTAGAATATGGCAAGCCCACCTCTTGCCGTAGGTGTCGTAAAAATTTAAGGTAAGTGTATACAGTCATACAGTGTCCGTATGACGGCATTAGGGGACTATATTATATGTAGTTGACAAAAAGTGGGCGCTTGATGCGCCTCTGCCGACCCCGATATTTAAGCGTTAGTTTGTGTATGTATGTCAAATTATTTATACCATATTCATTATGGCGTGCTGGATTTAATATCGCACATTAGGACAATAACAGACGATTAATTTATATTTTCCTCCCTACCCTAATATATATTTAGAAATAAGAATTTAAAATATAAATATTAAGTACTTATTATACGTACTGACATAAAAAGTCAGGAATAATAAACCTAAGTGTAGTTATAAGCAAGCAGTAAGCACGTATGACAACGAAATTAAAACATGAAATGAAAGGAACATATATTGGATTCCTATCGATATAGTCTTACTGCTATTATAAATGCGAAAGTATAATTCAAGTTTTATAAAATAAGGAAATGTAATTTAATTAAATTTATATCTACATCCATAATATGTATAATAGGTAGATATATATGTAGGTCTATATAATAGACCCTTGCAATATAGACTTGTGACAGAACACCGTGTGGTTTTAGTCGGTTCGAGTCCGACATATCACTTCACCGTCATCTCCGGTGAGGTGATGACCCGTGGGGGCTTCCACACGGAAAAAAAAGGCAATAAAAGTATATGTGTTAATCTCCGGATGCTTACTAACACGACATGCTACAACCGTCATTTTCGAACAGAGGGCAATCCTTAATCTATGATAAGTCCTCTCAAAGATAGATTGATTTTAGAGATAGGTAGTTCAATCCATACATTGAATATTGACATGCTTAACCCAAGAAATGGATTCAAAAACCTATCTTAGATAGCAGAATTTGGATCAGGATTCATTATTAATTTCGGGCTTAAAGCTGTTCCTGAATTCCGTCTACTTGAGGCACAGTATGGCACACCGTTTGTTTTTAAACGCTTAGATTTTAAAAAAAAAACATCGTTCCAATAAAGAGGCGATAATATTTATTAAAAAAAAAAACGATAAACCTCCAAAACTGAACATAAATGTAAACTTACACATCTCTACTATTCAGTAATGAGCGTTCTGCTTACTTACACATGTTATTCACAAAGAATTTTCTAGAATACCTCACAACATTGTAGGATAATACATTATTCTAATATTAGCATAGCAGACCTCCAGGATCCTGTCGCCTACGCGAGCGGTGGCCGTGAGGCGGACGTTTTAAAATAGTTACTTTAAATGGCGACTTCCTCCGACAATGATGGTCATAGAAATCGCTAGATTTTTGCACTCTACGTGCTCAGCTAACGGAAACAAATAGATACTATCATTTCCTAAACATACGCTATGTATGATACTTAGATAATTTTTATTTATATTTCTTCACTACAAATACATTGTTAAATACATTGTTAAATTGCCAAATGGCAATTTATTAAAATTTTAACCGTTATAGTCTATGCAGATATTTTCTTAAATAGAGCGTGTTTGTTTATTAAATAGTTTATAAGGTACCTAATTGTGTAAATACGTCACTAATCTATTTTCGTATCGTATTTCTATATCTATCTATCTTGCGTTTTGCTAATCTATTACATAAATTAATCTTTCTTATTACTCTATGTCACACAAATTTAAGAAAACCCTGTAAGGAAGTCCCTTTAAATGCGAAAACAACTCCATCTATCTTTTTGTCTCTAACGTTTTTACGGCTAAACGGCTGAACAGATTTTGAATAAATTTGGTATGTAGATACTTCGGTCGAACTTTGCGGACGGACCAAGGCTATTTTTATCAACATGTCGATATTGGAGAATGGAGAAGCCGTAGGCAGAAGCTAGTGCTATTATAAATGCTAAAAGTGTGTATATTTGTTGCCTACGCTTTTAACGCCTTAATTACTTAACTTGTCGTCATGAAATTTTGCATATGTGTTCCCAGGATACCTTTTATCAAAGAAAACTTTAAAAAGGAAATAACTAATCTCTTAAAAGTTTATTTTTTTACGTGAGCAGAGCCGCGGGATAAAGCTAGTATCGTGTTCACGGTACCTCACTAGTCACTAGTCTTATTTGATATACTCACATTAAAAACGAAGGTAGACCGAAGTAATATGCAAGAGCACAGAGCTTATAAATGTAATATCCTTATGTAATTTACAAGCTTAAATGCTCTATAGTTATAAGATCAATATATATATAATGAACTGTAAGTATGATATATCAAAACTAATGGAATTAACTCGGACAAGATTAAAACTATGTATTTTAATGTTCTAATATTATTAGGTTGTGTTAGTTGTTTTTTTCAGTGGTAGAGCCATGCTTAGGCACGAATGGGCCGGCTCGACCGGTGCGATACCACGGCCTCACAGAAAACCGGTTGTGAAGTAACGCTTGCGTTGTATTTCCCAGAATTGAGTGAGGTTTCCGCAGGCCCAATTCCCCCTCCCTCTTTTTCTCTCCCCTCATCTCCTTTCTCCTTTTTTCAATCTCCTCATCGCTCCTCTTCTTTCCGCTCCCTGCATCCTCCATCCCTCATCACCCTCAAAGGCGGGCAACGCACTTGCGACTCTTGAGTTGCAAGTGTCCATGGACGGCGGTGTCACTTACCATCAGGTGACCCGTCTGTTCGTCTGTCCCCCTATAGTATAAAAAAAAAGGGTTGGTAACTAATAAACTCGCCATCTTCGTACACAAATTTATTTATTATTTTAAGAATATAAAAGCAAATTATTTCTCAACTATATAAGCACCGTCGTTTTCTATCACCTGTCTGCCAACGTGCTAGCAGAGACAAAATGCCTTCCTCGTAGAAGTTTTTAGGCTTTTGATCAAAAAAAGTGGTAAAGTCACTTTTAAACTGGTCTTCACTTTTTAATTGTTTTTCTGCTAAGTAGTGGGCTAGAGGACGAAATAGATGATAATCTGAGGGCATAAGCTAAGCGAAAGTAATACTTCACGAGTCGAGCATTATCGTGCAAAAAGTATACTTTATTTAGATTTTTCGGTAATCTCGCTGCTGCTTTATCCAGTTGGTCCCAATAAATATTGGCCGTGATTGTAGTGTTAGATGGCAACAGCTCCTTCTATATAATTCCGTTTATTCCCCACCACACACTTAAAAGAACTTTTTTACTCGTTTCAGATTTTGGCGTCGGTACTCCTGCTTCTTCAGGTACATAACCCACTTTTATCTCTTTCATTTTCATCCCCCGTTATTACATCCCGCAGTCACTCATTGGTACGATGATGTCTAAGTAGTTCCATGCACGCGTTAGCTCTCTTCTGAAGTTGAAACGGCGTCAACTCATATGGCAACCAAACAAAATATTTCCAGGTCTTTTCTAAAGCGTGGAGTTGTTTTTCTACTGCAGTATGAGAACACTGAAGCTGCTCTGCCAGACAACGTAAAGTGAACCTGGGATCCATTTCTATGAGTCTTTTTAACTCATCTACATCTATTGTAGGAGGTCGTCCTGGACGAGGTTCATCAGATAGGTCATAATTTCCATCCTTAAATCTTCTGAACCAATGTGTGGTGGTATCGTAAGAGAGCACGCCTTCGCCCATCGCACATACATTGCGCACTGCTTCAGTCGCTTTTCGACCTAAGCGAAATTCGTGAAGTAAAAGCAGCCGAAGTTCTCTACGAGAAATATTCATAATTTACTGTACTTTTACTATTCGAAATCCAGTTGTCAACTGATATGACATACAACTATTTCTTTATTTATCTACTACTCAAGGAAATTCGAGATAGTTCTATAACGTTTGAGAAACTGATCGATAAAAGTGGCGGGTTAATATAAACCAAGTGCGAGTTTGACTCCTGCAAATACAATTTCGTGCTGCATACCATTTTCGATTTTTAATTTCTTTTTCTCTTCTCGTTCGAAGCTTTGCTTCTAGCTAAATTTCAAATTACTAAGTCAATTAAAAACACCCTACTAGTTTTGATTTACCTGGTTGTATCTTACAGGGAGCTGCGACTTTTATTTTATAACGAACAAAAAATGCGTATATTTATAATGAGTAATAAGCAGGCGAAAGAGAAGTTGACGGAAAGTGGGACCTTCGGTAACTCACTCATTGAAACGCTACGCAAGCATTGCTTGACAACAGTTTTTCTACGAGGCCGTTCCGTTATTCTTTTCATAAGCTAAAATTTAAATTCAAAATTATGATGGAGACATGTAAATATCTTTATTCTTAATAAATATTCCATAGTGGTGGTATATGAAAATATGTTTCGTAATGATTTCCCGTATCGTATTGTTGCTATATACTACTTGCAATACTGGAATTACAGGCACTGTAGGAATTAAAAATTAGAAAATTGTGGATTGAAAAGACAAGGAAATAACAAGGGCAGGCAATGAAAGGAAAAGGATATATGCAATATACGGATGTATTGGGAAGTTTAAGCAAGAGCTCAAGAACATATGGCTATTGTTGTCTATTTGGCATCTTTACTTAGTTGTAATTGTGTTTTTTTTTTAAACTGTGTAGGTTATTCACGTCTTCGTACAAACACATATTTTAGTCGACATCAAATAAGCAAAACCTGTGAATGCATCCTTTAATAATTTTCATGAAATGCCACGTTTTTCATTCATTATACTATACACGAATGTCATAATTTCCCAAAATATGAAGCAATTAATTTCCTTCTTCATAGTTGGAACATTTGTGATTAAATTACGTACGTATTTTTCGCTGACGTTGTCTAGAAATCTACCACCCTACATAATGTAACACAACATGACACATGTCGAAATAAATCTAGCCGTCTAGGCTGTAGAGCATGGCAAAAAACAGTGTACATACATATATACAAACACTCGAAAACATAATCTTCTTTCTTGCTAAGCTAAGTTAAAAGCCGTATAAGTAATTATAATTTTCCATAGGCTGAGGTGAAAAGTAATATACAGTTCCATTTCATATTCAATGTTTTAGAACATGAGCAAACTATTAAAGACTGGATTATGTTTCGGAGATGTTCCTACTACAATAAAATTACTTATAATTTAACTTATTAAGGAGGGGTGAGGGGAGAGGAAAGAGGAGAAGGGGAATTGGATCTCCGAAAACCTCACTAATCTTGGGGAAATGCAATGCAAGCATTGCTCCACAATCGGTTGTCTGTGTGTATCGCACCGGTCGAGCCGGCCCATTCGTGCCTAAGCATGGCTCTACCACTGTTACATCCTTTTCCTGGTAGATGACCCTAGGACTTTATGACTTTATAAGCATGCATACGTATCCTACAAAACTACTTTCAAATAACTTAAACAAAATTACGGCTTTTTAATTACTCTATCAAATCATATGCAGGTATCGGGTATGTAGATAACGTAGAAGATATGGGAATACACATAAAAATACTTCCCTCCTTGGCAATACAAGATGCAAATATTTATATTTTAATAAATCTTATACTTGTGTACAAAATTGATATAAAAAAAACCCTTGGCATAATTATTGATGTGTTTGGGATATCGCTCTGGTTATCGCCAGTATGAGAGATATTTAAAAAGAAGCAACAAATATAATTACAGGATATCCGGTCTCGTAAATATTTGAGCCAAATTGTTGATAGCCTGTAAAGAATGTAAAAAATACAACTTTATATTTAACTGATCAAAGAACCCCTTACCTTTCTTTGGAGGTTTTATTAGGAAGTTGAAACAACTCTTAGGTCAGTCCAACTACTACAAGCTATACTATACTTAAGACTCACTAAGTTGTTGTAGCTTACCTACTAAGCTTACCTACTTAGCTTACCTAGTTACGCGATTCTTTTGGCCTGTTGGTCTAGTGGTTAGTGACCCTGAATGCTGAACCGGAGGTCGTGGGTTCGATTCCCACAGGGGACAAAAATTTGTGTGATCCACAAATAATTGTCCCGAGTCTGGGTATTCTGTGTTTCCGTTAATTGAATGTTTGTAAAGCCCCCCGCGACACAAGAATTATTCTTAATGCGGGAGTTGTCTTTAAAAAAAAAACATTAAAAAATATCTTGCAAAAAGGTTCGCGGTGGAGTAAAATAGGTAGACGGCTAAGGGTTTGAGTCTCACGTCTTTGCACCTTCCACTTTTCCTGTCTGCAACACCGCAAGTTACGTATCAAGTCCACCTTTGTACAAAATGTGCATGAAGATGTAATAAATAAATAAATTTGAATCGACAAAAGTGGATGTTGAATACGCTTCTGCCCACCCCTTCGGGGATATAGGCGAGTGTATGTACGAATATGTATGGGAACGACGAATCCTACCGATGACGTTATATTTAAAACCGACTCAAAAGTGGAGATGAGGGGATAGAATCGAATGTATGTTGTTATAATATATGTTAAATATTCTAACCGTGGTAGAGCATTGCTTTGCAATGAATATTGGGAGAGTAAATGTTTGTATTATTGTTTTAAGATCATTTCTGATACTTAAATTTTAGTGGGATAGTTTCGTGTTAGTTTAGTGTTACTGATGATAACGAGCAAAGCAAAAGGAATGAAGAATCAGTCATTTATGATAAATTAGTATTTACTTACTTATTTATCTGAATTTGCTGATGATGATAACATTTATATATATATAACAATATATATATAACATAATATATATATATATATATATATATATATATACATATATATATGTTTAAATGAAGCTACAGAATTTCGTATATAAATGTTAATCACAAAATCATGTGCCATTGCCAGGGGCAAAATGCTTGCTTCGTCTTCTGACAATGTTTTCATAATAATTTAAGTAACAATAATTTAAACATTTCATTATAGTTGTTGCGCTCGCTGCATATTGCCTCAAAAAATGGACGTTATGTTTTTTATGCTACTGAATATTATAAAAAAAATAGGCACTCCTCTAACAAATCATGGGAGAGCCATGCTTAGGCACGAATGGGTCAACTCGACTGGTACGATAGCACGGCCTCACAGAAAACCAGATTTGAAGCATCGCTTGCGTTGCATTTCACAGAACTTAGTGAGGTTTCCGAAGGCCTAATTCCCCTTTCCCCTCCCCCAATCCCCCCCCATCACCCTCAAAGGCAGCAGTGCACTTATAAATATATTCGTATTTTCCTTGGTATACCATGAACAAATCCTGTTTTGGTTACAATGGGCCAACGTATACTCTTTCGAACAAAAACAAAATTACATCGGTCTACAATTGGCGGGGAAATCGCTTAACAAACACAAAAAGAAAGACATATGCAGTCGAACATAGATCCTCCTTCTTTTTGAAGTCAATAAACTATATGTATCATCTTGAGACTACTAATATGGCGCAATCATACAAATTAACATCATCATCATCAGCCTATAGCCGTTCACTGTCCACAAGTAAACAAGAAAAACAAATGAATCCGATGTACTAATCCGACAATTGTTATTAAAATGAATCATTAATTAAGGTTAAATTGATTGGATTTCATTTAAATAACACGTTTTTCAAGATGTTTACCTGACAGGCTAATAGAAAATCAAAATCAAGTCCTGTTTAGAATAGATGAGATCAACTATCGTCGACGCCATTTTACTTCTCACGGACTCTTAATTATTATTTTTAATCACATGGCCCCCTTCTTAGTCGTAGTCGACCCCTGGGGGTCGATATATACAACTTTGGGTGTCACTCATCGAAGTAAACGCATGGGATCTATGCGACTTAACCAGATAACCTTGAATGGAAGTACCCGTTATTTGTGCCTTGAGTACGCTCAAAGGTCAATAATGTATACCTACAGCTCTCAATAATAAGGTATTGGCAAATTAAATATACTCGACTTATTAAAATATTATACTTATTACGGAATTATTTTATACATATTAAAGTATGCATTTTACACAAATTATAAGATAGAGTCAGGGTCATTTTATACGCTGTTCAAATGACCTTGACTTTGTATATACAAATTATTTGGGTCGATATAGTTAGCTGAACGAAAAATCTTACTCAAGCACCTACAGATACAATCAGAAAAGTTTAAAATAACAATAATATAAAATATTTTAAAGAAAGAAAAGCAGATGATACATGAAACCGCAGAAATGTTTAGCGTGGTCTATGGAACCGGGTCAGTGGCACGGCATTTCGTATGTCACAGACTGAGTAGTTGGCACATTTTTGTAAAGAAAACACAGCATTGGTATCGTGCTAAGTGTCGGGGTGGTTGCCAGAAATAAAGCTGCAGTGCAGTAGTGAGCTTGCAGCGACAGACTGCGGTGCTTTTCTCACCATTCATTGTGATGGCGAGAGGTCGATACGCCAGTGTCGCCGCGCCTGCTGTTATGCGCGGTTGTATCGATGTTACGGCGGTCTCTTGACGTTTGCTAGCACTGCGCAACTGACTCGTATCGTTAGTGAAGCCTTTATTTATAAACAAATTGTAATTATCTGTGCTTTTACCTAATTTATTAATGATAGTTTCTCTCATGATAAACTGTCTGGATGCAGTAAATAAGACAATAGTGAAATGAACGATGACAACATTTTTATTACTTACATTAATATAAACGTGAAAGCGCATGTGACGAAAGACTAAAACTTAAATATTATGATCATAAGTGACATTGATCATTAAAGTAAGTACCAATACAAAATTGTCTTCATTAAAATTAGTTTTCACAAATAATGTTTCATCGAAATAAAATATAGACACCGGCGTTAAAAAATAAATTGAGTAGGTATTTATATTATTAATGGTTTCTTATGAAGAAAGAGAATGATGTAACTGTTTGTTGCGATTCTCTGTGACGAATGACAGTGGTGAATTAATTTTCCGATGACAGCGGTTATGTAGCCGTAGTGCCCTACACATTCTAACGCCCACAGTTTAAATCTTGCGGTTTTAGCGATGCGGTGGTGACACACTCATAAATCAAATTAAAATAAAACTACAATAGTACTAAGAATATAAAACAAGATTTTAATATGTCTTGTTCAATTAAAAGTATCTCCTCTGTTTTACGAAGAGCAGCAATGTTTATGAACATTTAGGTTTTACCATATTATGTAATGTTTGTTTGGAACCGGTTAATATATTACACATAACAAATTTTCGCCTGACTGTCGGCAATAGGCTTGTCATCTATTACGTTAGTGGGACCAAATTATTATTAGCAAACTATGAGTTAGTATTGTCGTTACTGATACAGACGTGAGCGTATGTATGTACATACATATGTTTAACAAACTACTAAAGTACCAACTGGAGGTATAGTCATTAGTAGCTAATACATGTATGGCTATACGTGTACCTACTATGATTATTAAATGATATACATATATATTGCAACGATTTAACCTAAAAAATAATAGAATTGGTTAAAATTATAAATTTCGATCGTTTTGATCTCAGAATTTACGAAGTGGCGTAAATGTGGTAATCCAAAAACTTAAATTTCCTTGCTTTTACATTAATCCTACGTAGGTAATCTATCTATCATGATATAAAATACAAATGAATACATTGCGTGACGATGCTTATTATTAAGTTTGGTATGTTCAAACGTAGATAAATGTTTGTTTGTGTTGATTTACTTTTTTAGTAATTATTTTTCAAATTGTTACCATCTTATGCTAGTTAGGTATATTGTGGTTGAATTAAAGAGTAGAGAACAACCAAGGAAATGATGGATCACGTCTGCTAGTAATGGAGTATGCAGTGAAATTATTAATGATAGAGTGGAATAGGAGAAGGACATCATTGCACACATTCTGTAAGAAAATATTGGAGGATATAAGGGACAGTTTTTAAGACTCTTGATTCATTTTTAAGGAATGAATAGAAAAATGATATCCATTACCAGTGAAAAAATATTCTTGTTTTCTACCGGTAAATCTTAGAAACCGTTACCACTCAATACCTACTAGATAATGCAAAATTCATTCATTAGTTCAAGTTTATATTAGTAATTAGTATATTAGTAGTAATCTCCTCATAACTCAATTTCAGCAGTGTTAATAATTTCTTAGCTTCAATCTACGTGACGATTCGGATAAAGGAAGATGATATCTTAGTACGATGTATTATCTAATGTATACATCCAAGCCTTAAAACGTGGAAGATTAAATTAAATGAAGCAGAAAGTTATTACAGTTTATATTTTATTGACAGACTCGTCCAAAAGGAATGGGCTGGGATTATGCTAAATGTTATTTTGTTTGAAAAGTTATATCTTTAATGTTGTACGACTTATCTCATAATCTTGTTCGCAAGTCACAATCGGGACTACAACAATTTGATTTTAAGTAATACAATATTGTTTTAACAGTTCTCCTTAGTCAGTGGTAAAATTATTTACAATCTTCAGTGGTATCTATTCAAAAGAATTGAAACGCTCTTTCTACTATAACATTTTCTGGCGTGTCACGGAGAAATGCTTAAAAATCATATTAAGTTGGCGTGTAAAAACACCATTTATATGTATTTTTTGACTTCCACTCTTCTTCAACTGGGTCACTTGAATTTCGTAATTCGTGTTTATTGGCATATTATATAAAATGGTGACATTATTGGGATATTTGAATAAAATGCCGGCTAAAGTTACGTCATCCCATTTCGGTTTAGAATACATTTGATTATATGCATACTAATTAAACCATCATTTATATTATTAGATTCCTCATTTCAATTTTGTGAGCATGAAATTGACGCTTTTTAATGTTTTAATTGCACTATTAATATAATCTCCTAATAATATTTTTAGAATGAAATCGATTCACATTTTATTTAAACAGTGGGCCCAGCCCAGCCCAATTCTTCAAATTTATTATCTTGAGTAAATCATCACTGTTTAAAGATATGTAGAGGATACAAGGTTCAGTGTTCAATATCACTGAAGGGATATGAAATCCCATATTAGATATCACAAAGATCACAATCTACTAATCTACACAACAACAAATTCAATTGCAGTGTAAAGCCACAACTAAGCCTGTCAAAGTTGTTCGTTTTATAAAGCTTGGACTTGGAAAAAGTAACTCACAGGACAAAACCACGTGACAGCGCCTAACGAAGGTTATTCTGATCATCTTCATTTATGTCTAAAATTACTTGATAGAAGATAGATAGATAGAGAGAATTACGTGATAGACTTCGACATAAAACACATATGGTACAAGATTACAAAATAGATTAAGTTAATAATGCATTGGTTTTATTTTATTTTATACAATAACTTAACATAACTTTATTTTATATAAGTGGGTGTAGCTGTTATTTATCTTTGCTTTTGACGACGACTCAATGCTGCATTGTAATCTATTTTGAAGAATTCCTCTGCTACGCCTACGCCCAACGACTGATGAATTGATTGATTGATGGTTTGTTAGTTTTTTGCTTGATAAAGATAGCAATCATTTCAACAACATCCTCTAGTCACCGGTTATGACTTATCTAAATATTCGACTACTATCTGCACTACTTCTTTCATTATGTCATATAGCGATGGCATACTTCTGGAAAGGTATTGGAAATCGTTTAAATTATTTTTACGGATACTATTTAAGAAGTTCTAACTTTGAACTTACCTTACTTAAATACAAATTTTATGATGAAAGGCCTGCAACGCACTTGTGACTCTTGAATTGTGGGTGTCAATGGGCGGTGGTAGTCACTTACCATCAGGTGACCCGTCTGATCGCTTCCTCCTTATCGTATAAAATAAAATACATTTTGATTGTCTTGCTTTCCGGCATGGATTCCCCAAGTGATTTCTGAAAAACTCTATCTCTAGCTTGTCTCGTCCAAGTCGTTCCTGCCACCGCCACCTTTATAATAACGTCTTTCCATCTACTATACTGTCTACCTTTATTTCTCTTTTTATATCGATTTCACCATTCTATCACTTCTTTGGCCCATTTTTCTATCTTACTTTTTATAAGATGCCAAGTCCATTTCCATATTGTTAGTTTGATTTGGTGTTTTATATCTATAACCTTAGTTGGTTTTCTGTCTTTTTGCTAACCGAACTTATGCTTTAATTTTATGTCAACTATAGTTCTTCCCATTACGTGTTAACAATTTTTTAGCGATTTAAAATTTTTGTTTGTGCAACTCCAAATCTGACAACCGCAAGTCATGCTTGGTAGAATACGCGTATTAAATATTTTATTATTTCTTAAACTGCTATAACTGGGTTTTTATGACATCTTTGGGAGTCCAGTATTTTTTTCCAATTATTAATTTCTTTTGTTGTTAAGAGAGTCTGTAAGGTCTTGCATATTATTATAAGGTCATCAGTGAATCTTAGATGGTTTAGTAATACTCCATTTCCATTTATTTCATATTCCTTTCTTTCGAACTCGGATGTTTGTGGCCAGGAAGTATGATGTTTAAGACGGCTATTTTGTCTAAGACTCCTTTAAATTCTAATATATTACTTTTGAGGTACTTCACACTAAGAAACGATATAATCCTAGTGTTTTATTTTTATAATATAAAATGTGTTCTTAATTTTCTTCAATATTTTCCTTTCATCTCTGTACGTCACTTATGCCAATTATATCCTAATTAACCTTCTTCAAAGCTTGTCCAGTTTCGTTATTAAACATTTCTGTGAATTTAATAATCTTGTATTCGGGTTGTTGTTGTTCGATTCTTTCTTGTTATTATGAGATCTTGGGGATCTTTAAACATAATACATATTTCATATTTTATAAGGGAGCTGAAAAGGGAACTATATAATTTTCTTCGTTATGTCACAGCCATTGCAGGCGAAGTCAAATGGAAATAAGGAGTAGGTAGGTACTTAGACTTTTCTTAGAACCACTTCACAGTAGCAGAGCAGCTTTCTCGTTAAAAGCAATTTCTTGCTGGCATAAACAATATGAGCGATGCTAACCGCCAACAAGAGTGACCCTAAGACTTAAATTTTATTATTTAAGTACTTTTCAAAATTAAAAAAATGTCTAAAGGATGACTTTAAACCGTGATTTGTTTGAATTTGTTGTGTTGTTTTTAAAAACGATATAAATTTAATACACTAGTAACTAACAAGTTATTCTAAATGTGTATTACATGTACAAAGCACGCTCATGGCTGATTGCTATTATATTATTTTTCTGAAGTAGATGCATTGATATTATCGAGCCTATGGAAAATACACTCACAGGCACAATTAACCGCCCACCTTGTATTTCTTTAAATTTTCAGTAGTCGGAAAATTTTGACCACATTTGATGGAAGTTATGTTAAAAGCAGCCATTAAGGATAAATAAAATCACAAAAGTCTTTAAACAAAACTGTTTAATAAAAAAAAATATGCCAAAAATCGATTTTGCAAAAAACTTGCATGAAAATGTGATGACTTTAATTTTGAAAAAAATCGTTCGCTTTCTTTTTATTTAAATTTTAATAATGAATATTACTACCTCGGGCCCTGATGACTTCTTGTAGTCGGTTTGGCAATCCATCTACGAGGTCTTGAATATCCGACTGAGGGATATTATGCCACTCCTCTATCGCAGCCGTCTTGAGATCTTGTAAGGTCGCAGGGGCTGATATTCTAGCTCGAATACGTCTTTTTAGGTTGTCCCGAATGTGCTCAATTGTGACGTGACGGCCATGGCAAAACTTGAATCCCGACCTCATCGAGGTATTGAGTGACGGATCTTGCGGTATGGCATCGAGCATTGTCGTGCATTAATTTAAAGTTTTCACCAATAAATGGTGCGAAAGGTATGACGTGGTCTTGTAAGACTACCTCCACGTATCTTTGAGCAGTCACACTGCCTCTATCAAACACCACTAGATCGGTACGAGCCTCGTAAGAGATACCTCCCCAAACCATTATGGATCCTCCCTGATAACCCACGGTTTCGATTATTGCACATGGAGCAAACCGTTCATTTGGGCGCCTATAAACACGCTGACGTCCATCTGGACCCCTTAAGGCTATTCTGCTCTGATCTGAGAACAGTACGTTTCCATTGTTCCGTAGTCCAGTCAGCATATTCTCGTGCAAAGGCAAGTCTTGCTCTACGATGCTGTGCAAGCAGCTGTGGACCGCCAGCTGGACGAAAAGCTCTCAGATTCCTTTCAGCCAGTCTTCTTCTTATCGTACGTTCACTAACAGTGACATTTCTCACCTCAAACAGACGTGTGCGCGCTTCAGTAGCGGTGCAAAAGCGATTTCTTAGCACGTTACTGACAACAAAGCGGTCATCCAGAGCCGAGGTGCACCGATGTCGGCCTTGACCTGGCCTTCTCTTGTATGAACCAGTCTCCCGAAAGCGTCTGATGGCATCCCGCACTGTAGTTCGAGGTACACCAAGCGTACGAGCGATGTGACGTTGGCTATACCCAGCGTCAGCTAAAGTCACTGCCCTAGCAGCACCAGTTGCATCCAGTGGCATTTTTTTCAGTCACAAACAATAATCGTACACTAAAAACTCAAATTAAACAATGTTCGTACACGATAGCAGACAAGAACAAGAAATGTAATCAATGTAACGTTACTGCAACAATGTCAAACAGAGACTAAATTCTAAAAACGCTTCGGCGATACAAGTTTAGGGGTCGAAATAAGGGTTTTTAAGTGTTTAGTTTATTGCTAAAGTACCCACTTAACTAAAAACAAAACAGTAGATAAGCCACAGTTAACATAAACAAACAGGGTGACGAAAAATATAGGTGGGCGGTTAATTGTGCCTGTGAGTGTATATAATAGTATGTAGTTTCCGTGGCATATTGTCCTTAGGGACATCTTTTTTTTTATGTTAGCTTAACCTTCAAAGGATGGCAACTCATTTGCGACTTTTGAGTTGAAGGTGCAAGTGGTTGTGAGCGACGACATATGCTTAAAAAAGAATTAAGTTTAGAACTGTCTTTCCAAACCTAGTGAATTCTAGAGAAAATATTTTATGGGAATGCATGATGATGATGATGATATTGTATACATTAATCCCTCGAACCCCTAGACCCTAGTACCTCTCGATATATCGAAACCATGAAATGATTGTAGGCTAGGTTTTATTCTTTAAAAAACACAACTGAATTGAGAATTTTCTTCTTTTTGAAGTCAGTTAAAATATAAAATAGTACGTATATAATAACATGATTCCTTACATGATTTTTCAACAACTTTCCATAATTATTTTCAAAAAAATAAGAGTATCTGTAGATAATAACATGTTATTGATCTATCTTACTTTTTTATTTTAGTAGCCAAATAAATATTTAATTTTAAATTATTTTATATATTGTATATACATATATCTCTATTTATATTTATTTGTACATTTTACGTAATAGACGTGCCGCCTATTACGTAAAATGGGCTAAATTATAATCGGTAAAACGTGGGCGTTTATTACGCCTCTGCCTAAGCCTTTGGGGATACAGGCGTGAGTGTATGTATGTTAAAAAATGTATGTATGTCCGTATGTTTATATTTTTAATTGTGTAGGTAGGACATGGCATATGCATGTTACGAATTCTTCTATAAACTAGGGCCATGTTCAACATTTCACACAGTGCTACACAGCTTTATGGTGCTTCCATTTTGAAGGGCCTTTGGTAGTTTTTAACCAACTGCTTAAGAAGGGGGTTATGTTTTTCGCGTGTATGTTTCTATGTATGATATTCGTTTTCGCGTCCCATATAATAATAGGAGTAACATAGGGTATACAATTTCAAGATAAAGTTAAGAATGCATACGAGATCACTATTTGCCGTGTGGTTCTCAGTGGAGCAGAATAGAGCCATCCCATTTCTTGCCGTGGGTTTCGTAAAAGGTCTCTAAGAGATCGGACTGTTGTCTGTCAGACAGTATGTATACAGTCATAAAGTGGCCGATTGACAGCAATAGGCTTGCCCCCTATTACGTTAGTGGGTTCAAATTATTATTGGCAAAATGTGGATGTTTTATACGCATCAGCCTACCCTTTAAGGAATATAGGTGTGAGCATATGTATGTCATGTATGTGTGTATGTTCTATATGTTTGTAGGAATATTACTTATTTTCTATATACGGTATCTTAAACAGTGGTCGGTATGACGGTGGTCTACTGTAATATATTTTCATATGTATATAATAAACCACACAAAGTACATTAAAAAAGTTACTAACAAATTGGTCATTGTTTAATAATTTTACGGATCTGTTGGTCTAGCGGTCATTGACCGAAACTGCTGAGCCAGATGTCGTGAGTTCGATTCCCACACGCATGGGACAAAAATAGTGTGATTCATGAATGGTTGTCCCGAGTCTGGATGTTCTTGTTGTTATATTATGTTGTTAATATGCATGTAAAGTCCCCCGCGACATATCAGAAATTCCTAGTGCTCTTCAAATTATATACTGCGCTTATTTAAATGTAGTTATGCAGATATAAGTTATAATATGTATCGAAAAATCCATCTTTCGCTTAAAATCGGTTTAGTTCAGCAATAGATGACGAACAACAACACATATATTTCTAAGTACCCGTTTTTAATTGCTAGTTTCGTGTGCTAAGTATAATACGATTTGTTTTAACATTAACTAAAATCAACAACTGTAGAGCTTGGTCAGTAGCATGTACAAGAAATTAACGAGACATTAAACAAGAACGCGAAAGCGGCCCTAGTTCAATTATCAATTTGACTATTCTGTCTGGAATTGAAATTATTCTATTATTT
The DNA here is from genome assembly GCA_947561695.1 of Tyria jacobaeae. Classification (NCBI taxonomy): domain Eukaryota; kingdom Metazoa; phylum Arthropoda; class Insecta; order Lepidoptera; family Erebidae; genus Tyria; species Tyria jacobaeae. The sequence continues at coordinate 10,778,429 of OX387224.1, read as the reverse complement.
AGATTTTCACTTATTTTGTTATTATAATGTTCATGAATATTCTTTTAATTGTTTAATTTACATTAAGATAATTGTATTGCAACACAACGAAATATTGTTTATAAAATAAATAAATAAATGTGTGTTCCCGAGAGACTTCACACAAACATGCACCCTGACATGACTGACATGAGTCACCCTAATAGAAAGGCTGACTCATGTCATGAACACTGTTGACATAAGATTAAAAATATTGTAAATTAAAATATTACTTTTTATCTACTCTTAAAAAGGAAGAGGTTCTGTGTTCGACTGTATGTGTTTTTTTTTAATGTATGTTCGATTTCTCCGCAAGTCATTGTAGACCGATTATCAGATATTTTTATTCGATATAGCATACTCTTGCTGGGGTTCCGCTGTAATCAAATCAGGATTTGATGTACGGATCCCAGGGGAAACCTCAAATTATAGGCACTAACAAGGTGTATATGTAATAATACTATACCTACCTATACTTTTAAAAAGTTAGAATGTTAGTGAAGAATTGATTCAAGGTGTCAATGACGTTTGTTATTTGTTTTAGAAAATGCTTGAGTGTCGACTCGGTCTTTTTTAAATTACTGAAGTATTGTATTGTTAAGCGCTACTTAAGCATCGTTACGTTTGATTGGAGTTGAGGATAATTCTGTAATAAACTCAATTCTTTAATTGAGGTTTTTAAACAGTTGAACACTAATTGAGTCAGTTCCATAATAAGACTAATAGATTTCGATTTTGCTGTTTATTAAACAAAATATGTACAATAGAAGTCAATATGCCGAAGTTTGGTAAACTTTGAAATATGTCAGTCCTGAAACTGATTGTACTTTAAAAATCCTAATTGTTTTCGACGCTTGAAATAAGTTTTTATGTAACAAAAATATTTAAAGAGTGACTAATACGTTATTCTGAAATAGGCGTGAGAAATATGTATGTGTAAGTTCAATGTGTAAAAAAACAATGAAGTTGTTAGTTTTTGTAAGAATTACGTTAGTTTACAGTAAATTGTTAAGGAATGTTCAGATAATAATACAAATGTGTTTTATTTTCAAAGCTATTTAGTATTGTAAATGAGTTCCCACGGCATGATGATAAAATTGCAAAAACAAATCGAAATAAATTGCAGCATTCAGAAGTTCTTTTATACTAGATTGTGATGAAACCGTTGAGAGGAACAAGTTTTTTTTATATTATAGGGGGACAGACGAACAGATGGGTCACCCTATGGTAAGAGACCATAACCGTCCACGGACACCTGCAACTCGAGAGTCCTAAGTGCCCGCCTTTGAGGGTGATGAGGGACGAGAGGATGCGGGGAGGAGTGAGAGAGGGGGGGAGGAGATGGGAAAAAGGGTGGGGAGTTAGGGGAGAGGAAAAAGTAGAGGGGGAGCTAGGTCTCTGAAAATATCACTCATTTCGGGGAAATGCAACGCAAGCATTGCTTCACAACCGGTTTTCTGTGGGGCTGTGGTATCGCACCGGTCGAGCCGGCCCATTCGTGCCTAAACTTTTTTTATTGGTTGAAGAGTTTTGATTATTTGTTAAAAATATTTTACTATTGTTTATATCCGTGATCTTTAATTCAGTGACGATTTCAGGAAAATATTCAGGTATAGTGTGGTAATTTTAATCTGCATGAAAACAATTTGTGTCTGATAATTTACGCAAACAGCAGTTAAACGTCAGACTTTAAAACAAATATATCAATATATAATTCATCAAATAGAGCTGTTTGAGTCAGCTTAAGATTCCGAAGCGTTAAATCGAAGAAAAAATACTCTATGATCAATTTTCTCCTAACATTCGAATTGCAATTGACCTAAGATTTTTCAGTGACGTATGTCAGTTCTGATAACTAATTCTATGATCAAATTGAAGTGCTTCATCGTCGTTTCTGCAACTCAATACATTCAATTCAATTCTTCATTCTGGCCCTTGTTGAGTGGCCACCACAATTTCGCCAATGTCCAGTTTGTGAAAATTAAAATTATTATTATTAGTTTTTTATAGGCTCTCCCGTATTTCGAGAGAAACAAATGAGTCTATTAAAATATAATCGCCATGTTGGTTGTCTACAAAATTTTAAAAAAAAAAAAACATTATTTCGTGAATATAAAAAATACCAGGGATGGTAAATAATGCAATGGAGACTTTCTCAACCATTCGAGGGCAGACAGATCTCTGGACCTCTCAAAGAGCAGAAAATATTAATGAGGCTGTAAAACATAATGTTTCCTACATTCCCTTGAAGACTCGTATCAAACTAGACATACGACTTACAACGTTTTGAATAAAGCACATTTTCTAATCAAGTCTTTAAACTTGCATAGACAAAGGACGTACGACGTAATTTAGCCCATTAAAAAGAAAATTGGACGCAATCCAATTAGATTTGCTCAAAGTCATCAAATATGTGTATAGCGAGTGAAGGACAATCTACTTAGTATTTAAATGATGTGGTAATTTACGACTGTACTGTACAATTAGTATGATTTCTTCAATTTTACATTGCAATTCATCACATCATCTTTATCGTTGTACTAGGTTAGCGTTATATTCCCTTGACCACATGACGGACCGCCTCAGGGAGGTGTTCGACGCTAGCGTGTCGTCCGGACGCTTTCCCGATTGCTGGAAAAGCGGGAAGCTGGTGCTTTTAAGGAAGCCGGGACGGCCTACCGACTTGGTTGCGGCCTACAGACCCATCGTTCTGCTGTACGAGGCGGGTAAACTGTTTGAGAGGGTGCTCTCTGCCCGCATCGTCCGGCATTTGGACGAGGTCGGCCCCGATTTGTCGGACGCCCAATTCGGTTTCCGAGCGGGTCGTTCGACGATTGGTGCTGTGTTGCGTCTGAGGGCCGTGACCGAAGAGGCGGTGAGCTGTGGCGGCGTGCTGTTGGCGGTGTCGTTGGACATCGCCAACGCATTCAATAGTCTGCCATTCAGTTGCATCAGGGAAGCACTCCGCTATCACGGGGTGCCACTGTACCTGAGGCGGCTAGTGGCAGACTATTTAGAGGAGCGTACCGTCATGTACGAGGACCGAGAAGGACATCTAGGTTGTAAGCCCATGTCGTGCGGTGTTCCGCAGGGATCTGTCCTTGGACCGCTCCTGTCCATGGGGTACGACTGGGCTGGGCATAATCTGTTACGCAGATGACACTTTGGTCACGGCCCAGGGGGCGAACTTACAGGAGGCGGTGCGTTTGGCCACCAGAGAAGCCTCACTGGTGGTCAGGCGCATCGAGGCGCTGGGCTTGCGGGTGGCCCTGGATAAGACGGAGGCCCTTCTATTCCATGGGCCCCGTCGTGGTCCACCCCCTGGCGCTTCCATCATGGTCAACTCGGTTCTCGTACCGGTTCGGGCCACATATCTGGGCTTGATCCTTGACGGCAGGTGGCTCTTCGACGAGCACTTTCGGCAGCTTGCTCCAAAGTTGGTGGGCGCTGCGTCGGCCCTTGAGCGGCTTTTGCCCAACTTGGGAGGACCCAGCGTCGCAACAAGGCGGCTGTACACGGGGGTTGTCCGGTGAATGGCATTATACGGTGCACCGGTGTGGGCGGAGGCTCTGACCGCCCAGAATAGGGCACGCTTCTGGCGTCCTTAGAGAGTTATGTCGGTTAGAGCCATACGCGGTTACCGCACCGTATCTACGGAAGCGGCATGCGCGTTGGCCGGAACACCCCCGTGGGATTTGGAGGCGGAAGTGCTCGCTGAAGTTTATCGGCGAACGGCTGACTTCCGGGCGGTTGGCGGCAGACGGCCCCCGCCCGAAGAGGTACGCGAGTGGCGTGAAGCCGCACGCCGAGCCACAATGGCTCGTTGGTCGTCCCGGCTGGAGGCTCCACGCGCTGGCTTTGCCGCCGTGGAGACGCTCCAGCCGGTCATTGTTGAATGGACAGGGCGGCAGCACGGGACTCTTTCCTTCCGACTGTCGCAGGTTCTATCCGGGCACGGCTGCTTCGGGAAGTACCTGCACTCGGTCGCTAGGAGAGAAATGAGCCCCGCCTGTCACTACTGCGACTGTAGTGCGGACTCGGCTCAGCACACGCTTGCGGTTTACCCCTCTTGGGCGTCGCAGCGTCGGGCCCTCACTACAGTCATCGGAGAGGATCTGTCGCTACTGTCTGTTATACGCTCCATGGCCAGTAGCGACAGGAAGTTTAACGCGGTTGCAACCTTCTGCGAGGACGTTATCTCGCAGAAGGAGGCGGCGGAGCGGGCCCGGGTGGACGATCTCCATTCGGATCTGATCCGCCGCCGGCGAACCGGTCGGCGGAGGCGCGCCCAGCAGCGCCTCATGCCGCCCTGAGTGTGGCCAGCCAGTGTGGCCAGCTGGCCAGCCGCGAGGAGGTGACGTCTGTGTGTGTCTGGACGCCGCTTTATTGATAGGTTACCCGTAGGTGGTGCCCGCATAGTGCGGGCAGGCGCTAGGAGGGGTCCGGATAAAAAAAAAAGAAAAGGTTAGCATTATGTTGTGTTTAAGTGAATAGCATTTTTTTTTAATTATATATAACAACTTCCTTAAGTCTGAGACAAGTGACTTAAAACAGGTTCTCTGACAAGTTAAGTATTGGCAAGCGTCGCTATCGAGCCCCGGAACCGGTATTGAAGATCATCAATATCTGACCCTGACCGAATCACAAAAAACTATAGTTTCTGAAATAAGCACAAAACCCTTGCTCGTACGTAAAGAGAAGTAAGTTAATAATAGAAGAATGTTATTTAAGTTTTTAATGTAATGTAACCCACACGTCAGTTGACGCCACGATTTGTTTGTATGTGTACGGTTAGGTTCTAATCTATATTAATATAATAAAGTTGAAGAGAATTTTGTTCCTTTAAACGGACTGATATCTGTAAGTACCAGTCGGATTCCAAAAATATTTTTGTATCAGATAGAGTATTACTTGAAGAATATTATTGAATAAAACTTCACGCTATAACTCTTAGGAGCGGAGCATTGACACAACGACTAGTGCATAATATTATACTACCTTAGTCAGCACATGAACTTAGTCGAGCGCGAGTAATTGAGCAGCAGCTTAAAGGTGCGGCGGTAAAAAGAGTTAATGAAACATATTAAAAGACTGTGTAATTCAAAATTGATGATCATTGTCTCTATGAATACTTTCTTTCTTTTCTTTTCTTTACCTTATTTTAGAAGACAACTCCATTAATTCCTGTGTTGCGGGGGACTTTACAAACGTTCAAACAACAGACACATAGAACCACCAGACTCAGAACAACCCAACAATAATATCCCTTTCCTTCGTTTTCTCTCCTCCCTCTCCTGTCAATATACTCTAAATATTCCAATCATACTCCCAAAAGTGCTCGCATGACGGCACCCTATTATGTAAGTGGGACACTTCGTATGACCATGAGTTTATATATGTATGGGTGATGTGATGTTAATTTATCTTCAAATCTATAGCAGCTATGTAAATTCTAACTAAACTAAAATAAGGAATGAGGCAATATCTGACTAGTTAGCTGCCAGTATTCAAATCCCTATTTTTACCCTGACTGCGCATAAAGGAGTGTATGTATGGTGTAGGTATATGATGTTGCTTTGGCACGTCGTAGAGCCTAAATAGCTTAATGGATTTCGACATTCTATTGTGTAATTGAGCTTTAATTAAAAGGTTAGGGGCGACCTAATTGGCTTGTACCTACTACTTTATTTTTCTATAGTGTATTATCAACAAAACGTTTCAACGACATGAGTAATATTGACTGCATTCATCTTTCTATATATAATATTATGATACCGAATGCTTGGATTAATGTTTGTGTAAGAAACAAACACATGACTATAACTATAAACTATCAAATTCACTAAATAACAGTAACCGTAGTATATTTTTCGTATCTCGATCTACTCTCAAATCATCATTATATAACTTGTAAAGTACGTCTCGTTTTATCGCCACCATTCCGTAACTGTAGCTGTCATAATAATGTATATTTACTAATTTTATTAAATACTACACTGTTTTATGTATCTATTATAGTTACAGCTATTTTTAATAGAATAAATACTAGTTTTCGATGTGGCGATAACATTTTGTTCTCAATCACGATAGAACGGATAAACGGATCTGGATTGAATTTGGCACAGATAAATTATAGTCTGGAATAGTTTAGGCATATCGGTATAAAAATAAAATAAATAAAATTATCACTTTATTATTTTAAGATTAGCATTAATTTTATTATTATTATTATATATTACTCGCATTTAGGTCAACAGATGAATAAAAAACGCAGATACAATGTCTTGAAAATGACAAATCTATTACAATTTTTCTTGTTGCGACAGTCTGAATACTTTTTTGTGCTTGTTGATATCTTATTTAAACCACACACAACGTCGAAACATCCAATGCGGCGGTAATGCATTTTACTCAAAATATATGTATGTATATAGTGCTATTTGCCTAACTATATGTCTTAGTATTTATTTATATATACGGTATTACTCTCGTGTGTACTTTGGGGATGCCCGACTAGTAAAACCGTATATTTAAATAAATATAATTAACAAAGTTTTTATTCTGTAAGTCTTTATTTTGTTATAGTACATTAACATTTAGGAAGTAAGTATCTAAACCAGTTTATTCAAAGCCCGAACCTTGTATTAACTTGGGTTTAGTTAATGTGTACAAATACTTGGGATTGATTTTGTTTGTTTGTTTTGAATATATTGTATAACAAACAGATACTGTACAGTGTAACGTTAACAAAACAGTAAAACTAAAACTGATTTAATACTAATAAGCTGTTAACAATATTTAAGGCGGAAAATGTCCAAAACAAATGAAGTAGGTAAGTAGTTAAATTATACAATAACAGACTTCAAAAAAGGAGGAGGTTATATGTTCGACTGTATCTATTTGTAGCACATTGTAACCTTATAACCAAGACAGGCTTTAATAATGGGATCCCAGGGAAATCGAGGGAAACTAGCTATATTTGCTACTCCTGTTGCTGAACTAATAGCGGAAAGTACAACTCCATGACGGTTAGGAGTCAGGAGATAACTCTCTAAATTACGTTACGAATCAGTGTTTCAATTGCACGTTTTACAATTTTGGGTATTATTTTACTAATTTAGGGTTCATAAGCACTAGAATTTAATATAACTGGTTTTGTTCTCCGTAATTTAGTTTGTTTTATTGTTATTTGTTACAGAAAAAAGTGTATACATTTTAATCTTTTGATTTTTAACCCAACATCGGCAAAAATGAACAAACAAACAGACTGTGCACTTGTTTCTCAAGTCAGTTACACCCATAAATAAAAGTTGTTACTAAGAAAGACGTCTAGTGTCCAGCGATAAAAAAGCCGAATGCTGTATAGGCTCTTACTTTCTTTTCCAGTTGTCTAAGTTTTATCACTGCGTTTATTCTATAATGTAAGTCAAATATTGAATAAATAAAAATAAATATTATTTATTCACACACCAAAACAGTGCACAATACGATAAAACACTTTACTGTACTGATAGATAGATGCACTACTAATAGGATAGTTCATGAATTATATATAATCACTATTTACATATGTAATTTATAAATATTTAATATATGAACATTCGTAGCCTATTTATTTGTGTCTTACTTTCTCTAAACTGTTGATTAGCGACAGTTAGAAACATCACCAATTTATTGATTGATTTTACAATAAAAGTTATCTGTTTCTTTATTTGTATATTTCTTTAATTGTGTTGTTCTTTAATTTATGTTTGTGTTTAACACGGATAGCGTAGCGGTTTTAAGTGGCCACCTCGCCACTACGCTGCCGCGCCGAGTGTTGTGGGTTCGATCCTCGCACACACACTTTGTGTAATCCTCAAGTTGTTGTTATGAGTCTGGGTGTTCTTTGTGTCTCTTGTTGAATGTTGGAAAGATCCCGAAACACAGGAATTAAGCCTAGTGCGGGAGTTGTCTTTTTTAGTAGAAAAATACATACACAGTATAAAATACCTAAATGTACCCTGTATGAAGGTACCGCGGCTTGCAACCTTGGACTCTTGCCAAAGTGTGCAATCTCTAGTTCTAATTGTACCGTTGCCATTGACACAACCATTACTATAGCTCTGAGAACCAAATAAATAGATTTGTATCGTATTTTCGAAATTATTTCCTTCGTTTATTGCCGAAATATAATAAGCTTCCTAAATCTTTGACCTTATTTTTTTTAAGTCAACATATTGCATGCTATTGTAGTTTTACAATATTGTGTGCACAAGTGTATAAAGATACGATTCTTGAGAAGGTGGTTAAGCCTCTTAAAAACACAATGTTCCATACTACCATGTTCAGCACCGGGTCATAAAACTCGATCCACCCAACCGTGGTCGGAGACGAACGTTTCTGACTTCATCGGAAAAGAAAACTGGCCTTCATCTAGTCCCGATCTTAATTGTTCTTGATTTACGGTCAGCTTTAGAGAGTATGGCATGCCCGAAACTTCATAAGAATTTGGAGTCCTTAAAACAATCCATAAGATTGGCAGTAAATAAATTTCCCATGCAGAGAGTGAGTCTCTCTATTGATAATGATCGATGCTTGGCCTGAACGCTTAAAGGACTGTATTGTAGCTAATATATATCTTGCAGTAGTAATTTTTTTTGTGATAGATATAAAAAATATATTTTTTTTTTGTAACAATATTTATGGCTAGGTGTATTTAGGAATCTATAAGTATGTTTATCAGAAGTCTGATTACCATAGTAATAGTACCAACTCTGTTTAGTTTGGGATGAGGCGGGCGTGTATTTGATGTGCCAAGTTATTTTTAAAACTATATGAGCATTTATAAAAATAAATCTAAGAAAGCCAAATTCTTGTGGAAAGGTACAAACTCTTTAACGTCATGCTAGACCCTTAATAACAGCGAACTGACTATAAACAATATGGAATTACAATGTACGTACTTCAGTATCTATGATCGGAATGACGGATGCTAATTAATTTACCTAGAGTTGCTGCTAGGATAACCCAGGAGTAGTTAAAACCTCCAAATTGTTTAATACGTTTTTATTGAATCCTGTGATCCTAGGATAACTACAATAGTTTTACTGTTCAGTATTCTTATTTACAAATGAAAAAAGACTCGACTCTCGACTCGACTAAATCCACAACGTGTGCCATACTGCGCCATATTTCATATATATATACATATATATATAAAAGTAAAGTAATAATTTATATGTACATATAAGATGTGTTTTTTTAATAAGAAATTCGTGCTCAATGAATTTAAAAGCATGTCGCATGTATCGTTTATATGCCGCATCGCCATCGATCCACAAAGGGTATCCACAAAGTACTCAGGATATTGCCGGTGCTAGCCGCATACGGGGAAATTTCTTTTTTTCCTTAAGGATATGTATAAAATAGTTTAATTTATGGTATTTATGTAAAATATTTATGTAAAATAAAGAAGCTAAACCAGTCCTATAGATTTTAGTAGGTCACTTTTTTTTTTATGTGTAAGCCTATCATAATGACTCCACTTTGCCTGATGGTAAGCAATAAATGGAGTCCAAGAGTGGTGGTCACCATCCTCATTGCATGTCTGGTCAATGTAGTATGGTGACACACACTATGGCGGCCTGGTGAGATGCTTTTTCACGCCCCGCTTAAAAGACCCAGGATCAAAGTGGGAAGGAAAAACATGCGCTGGTAGTGAATTCCAATCTTTCACCAATCGGCACAGGAAAGAAGAGCCAAACCGTTTCGTTCGGGATCGCATACCTTCGACTCGTATAAAACCTTGTATAAAAGACACAGATGCTCGGGCGAGAAGAACCGTCTCACCTTGTTCAATACACCGAGCTTTCGCGAGGCCGCCTTAGTGACGCTCTCGATGTAATCACGCGGATTGATATCTCGACAGATGTCCATACCCAGTATACTAAGTCTATCCAGTAGTGGCAGTTGAGTGTTCTGAAGAGTAGGAAGGGGAAGGAATGGAGGCTTTTTGTTTGAAAACGTGCACGCCTGTGTTTTCTTGGCGCTGAACTCGACCAGATTCTCACAACCCCATTGAGAGTTGCGGCTCAAGACCCGGTCGAGCTCAGCGACAAGCTCCTGTCGTTTTCCCTCAACGTCTGCTAACTTGGGAGCAGGATGTCCAAAATATCGCCCATGTACTGTGCTGTCGTCTGCATAACAATGTATGTTGCCAAGAGCCAACATGTCATTGATATGCAGAAGGAACAGCGTAGGCGATAGGACGGAGCCCTGAGGTACAGCAGAGCTAACCTCCTGGAAGTCAGATTCCGCGCCGTCACAGAGAACCCTAATGCGGCGCTTGTGGAGGAAGGCAGCAACCCAGTTGCATAGCTTCGATGGCAGACCAAATGCAGGAAGTTTGGAGAGAAGCGAGCGATGCCAGATCCTATCGAAGGCCTTGGCAATGTCGAGGCTGATGGCCAAGGACTCCCCATGCCTATCCATAGCCTCACCCTAAAGGTGTGTGACGTGCGCTAGAAGATCACCCGTGTATCGGTTCGGCCTAAAACCATATTGCCGATCATTTAACAAGGAGTGATCCTCTAGGTGGCGGATTAATTGTGTGTTGATTATCCGCTCCAGCACCTTACAGAGTATGGTGACGGCTATACAGGAGACAACTCTGGTGCACAGTTTTTAAGAACCACCACCGGAATACCGTCGGGTCCACTGGCTTTCCGGACATCGAAGGACCGAAGCTCCACACGGACATCCCTCTGCTGGATGCGAATATCCCGTATTGCGGAGTCGCAAGTCGCAATGGTGGGCGGGTGAGCGCCACGGTCGTCGATTCGGGAGTTAGCCGCAAAGAGGTCTGCAAGTAGTTTCGCTTTCTCTTGCAGCTCGTGGGCCAGTTATCCGTCAGGGTACTTCAGCGGTAGCAGCGAAGGCTGGCAGTAGTTGGACTGCACGGCTTTGGCCAATCGCCAAAACTTACGGCTACCCGTAGGGTATGCGACGAGTTCTTGACCAAACCGTGCAATGCGCTGGGCATCAGCTCTGATGTAAGCCCTCTTGCATTCCCTAGTGGCTTTGTTAAACGCTGATTTTAGGCGAACGACGTCTGGGTTACAATGAGCGCGGGCCCTGATCCATGCGCGGTAGGCTGACTGCTGATTGAACCAGGGACGGGTCTTTGTGCTGGCGACTTCACTGTTGGGGATATAGTACTCCATGCCGACAGTGATTTCGTCAGTGATTTGAAGCAGCGTTGAGCCCACGGGATGGATGCAAAATAATGTATAATAATAAATAATAATAAATAATGTGACGCATGTAGTCAAAGAGTCGAGTTGTTTCGGAGTCTCCGGAATGGGACCGATAAAGGCAAACGTAGATCCGGCTCATAGAGCCCAAAATCCACGTGAAGCCAGAGGATAGAGAAGGATGCGTCTTCTAGGCAGTGCAGACGGCGACAACAAACATCCGCCCTGACGAAAAGACATACCCCAGCCCTCGCGGAAGCACTTTTGGTAATGCATGTATTACATATTTTTAAATAAAAGAGCCAACACTACATATATTAAAAATGTATCGTAAACACTAATGACTTATTAATTATTATCTTGTGCCATGTATAATATAAAAACGTTAAGCAAATGTACAACTCCACATTAATTTCATATGGCTTTAACGTTTGGTTTGAGTGTTCGGTACCGTGTGGTTCACGGTGGTGTAGAATAGAATGCCGACAGGAAAGGGAGAATGGGAAGGGAAGTAAAGAGATATTAGTTCCGTCCATTCATTACGTGAGAAGTTTAGAACCTTACCCAATCTCAGGTGGTTCTCTCCAGATATCACGTTTTTTTTTATAAATTTTCTGCATGTTATTCATTTTACATTCTTAGAAATCTGCAAGGCTAGTCGTAACTAAAAATGAAAAATAATTAATCATGTTGTTTTTTCTTAATAAACCCAGCATAATCAAACACACAATAACTTATTTACGCTAAGAATATGCAGTTTTTTCTCAATCTCACATGAGATTAGGGGAGGGTCGAACAACTAGTGCTGAGTACTGGCTGGTGCTGATAAATTCAAGCCCTCTAAGAAGTATTGTATAAAGTAACATGGATACATGGTCTGTGTGGATGTTAAATAATCTTCGATAACGCGATGACAATAAGGGAATTTCTAATATTTTTTTCGCTTGTGGGCAGGGATGAAACCCATGTCAGCCATGGACATACCATAGTTGACATGGCTTTTAACAGGAAAAAATACCCTACTAACTCAGGAACGTACTTTTTAACAAATAAATATGTAGCACTTTTTAGATAAAACATATGAACAGAAACACGAGGAAGCAAGACAAATTGCATTATGAACCGAGCTATTCAACGCGAGCGCAATTGGTGCTAATAACATTACTAATAAACCTAGTTATGTCGAACTAAATATTTGCACATACTACAGTAACATTGTACTAAGTAATAATAACATCGACCAGGTTCCATTTTACGTATTTTTATTTAGAGTTATGCTAAATTAATATAACCATCGTAAAACTTGAACATAAATATCTATTACTTTGGTTGTTTTTCATAAAATGTACAAATCAATTTAAAAAAAACAATATAACCATTTATAGCCGCTAGTTCACGGTGTAATAGAATATAGCAACTCAAACTCTTCCCGTGGGTGTCGTAAAAGGTGACTGAGGGATTAGACTGTATTCTATCAGACTGTATAGTATACAGTCATACAGTACTCAGCTGACAGCAATAGGCTTGCCGTCAGCTGAGTACTGTATGACCCTGTTACGCTAGTGGAACCAAATTCTAATTAGAAAAATGTGGATGTTTAGTGAACCTCTAGCTACTCCTTAACTGATCGTGAACGTATGTGTAGACGTTTGTATATATAATTATTTATAAAACATTTCTTATACAAATTTCTGTTTAATTTGTTATACAAGTGCCGTGTAGTTCTAAGTAGAATTGAATAATGGGTATCGTAAAAGGGGTTAGACTGTTGTTTTCGATCAGACAATATATGTATGTATGTATATAGAGTTTCCGATTGACGGCAACAAGCTAGCAAAAAATGTAACCGATTCAGACGCCGCCTGTCTGCCTCTTCGGGGATATTTTTGCTTTTTTATGTTTTGTTAAAATAACGTACGGAAACGTACTACTAGAACATATTTATAACGACGGCTAGTAAAATTCTTAGAGAAAGACGATATAATGCTCAAGGATTTAATACATGAAGAAATACTTTTATAAAATTATCACAATATGCTGTATTACTTATATTTTATATTTTCTTGTAATTTACATTAAGTATTAGGTGTTGGCAACTAATAAACCCGCCATCTTTGTACACAAATTTAATTATATTTTGAATTATACAAAATCAAATTATTTCTCAACTGTATAAGCACTATCGTTTTTTATCACCTGTCGCCAACGCGCTGGCATAATAGAGAGAGACATAATGCCTTCCTCTTAGAATTTTCATTAATTTTTAATTTTTTTATCTGCTAAGTAGTGTGTCTAGCACACTACTTAGCAGATAAAAAAAATTTAAAATTTAAAAATTTAAAAATTTAAATAGAACGAAATAGATGATAATCTAAGGACGTAATCTCTGGAGAGTACGGTGGGTGAGGAAGGACAGCCCAGCCAAGCGTAGTAGTAGTAGTAATTTTTCACGAGTCGCTTTTGCTACATGTGGTCGAGCATTATCGTCCAAAAAGTATACTTTACTTTGATTTTTCGGTAATCTCGCTGCTACTTTATCGAGTTGGTCACAATAAATATTGGCCGTGATTGTAGTGTTAGATGGCAACAGCTCCTAGTATATAATTCCGTTTATTCCCCACACACACTTAAAATAACTTTTTTAACCGTGTCAGATTTTGGTGTCGGTACTTCTGTTTCTCCATGTGCAAGCCACTGGCGTTACGCAAAAAAAAAAATATACATAACCCACTTTTCATCCCCCGTAAATACATCCCGCAGCCACTCATTGGTACGATGATAACTAAGTAGTTCCAGGCACACGTTAGCTCTTTTCTGAAGTTGAAACGGCATCAACTCATGTGGCAGCCGAACTGAATTTCCAGGTCTTTTCTAAAGCGTGGAGTTGTTTTTCTACTGCAGTATGAGAACACTGAAGGTGCTCTGCCAGACAACGTGAAGTGAACCTGGGATCCATTTCTATGAGTCTTTTTAATTCATTTACATCTATTAAAGGAGGTCGTCCTGGATGAGGTTCATCAGATAGGTCATAATTTCCATCCTTACATCTTCTGAACCAATGTTTGGTGGTATCGTATGAGAGAATGTCTTAGCCCATCGTTGCACATATAGTGCGCATTGCTTCAGTCGCTTTTCGACCTAAGCGAAATATCCATAATTTACTGTAGTTTTACTACTTGAGATCCAGTTGTCACCTGATCTGACACACAACTCTTACTTTATTTATATACTACTCCAAGAAATTCGAGATAGTTCTATAACGTTTTAAAAACAGATCGAAAAAAGTGGCGGGTTTATTAGTTGCCAACCTAATAACATTCCTATTGATCGAATGATGATCGAATGTTTCCTATTACATACATGTATTAAGTTACTAATTAGACAATAAAATTGCATTGGTGATCGAATTTCGTATGGATTGCCTTAATATACACGTTTTGTTTATTTTTATTATACAAGATATGGTAATGATGTTGCAATATATTATAGGCTAGCTTTTGCCCGCGACTTCGTACGCCTGTAATGAAGTATCTTTATTTGTATTTTTATTATAGGCCAGACCTCTATCATCTGTGAAATTGCATTCACATCCATACAACAGCTTTTGCGTGATGCGTGTACAAACATACAAAAACACAAAAACTCTTGTTTTGGCCTCTTTACGCTAATAAAGACCCCCCATATTAGTTTTTCTTCAATATTCATTATGTATAGACTGCATGTTACTATTTTAATATACATTACATAAAGAAAAGGAACGCAAGGACACTTAAAAATGCAATTTAGCTTCCGGATCTTCGAATTGTACATATTTAAGGAGATGCAAATGAGAAATGAGAAAAGTATATACGATCTCAAAATACCCATCTAATCTGCCATAACAATACGAAGGGGCCGTTGTATAAGCAATTTAATTTTTAAAGAAATTTGGAATTTCTCGTGTCGAGAAAATTGGTTTTGCGTATTCCGTTTTTATGTACCGCATGACCTCCGCCTTCTCTACAATATGATTTCCAGATTGCAACTCGCAATGTTGTGTAACAGTTCCTAATACATCAAATTTCAAATTCAAAGTAAATATCTATATTTTATAAAATTGCTTAACAATTATTTGAAATCGTCTTATTTAAAAAGTACGTAAAATTATAGAATTGTGTGTGTGTGAAATTTTGATAAGCAAGTAGTGCCTACAGTGCTTCCGTGGATATATGGCATTTCTTCATGAAAGTTAGCTCTGATATTAATATTAAGTGTTGAAAGTAAGTAAATCGTTTCTGTGATGAAATGATTACTAGTTGCCTTTTACTATTTTTATGACGTCTCGTCTCGTCGTCGTCGAAACTGTAATAATATTGTATATTACGCATTTTAAAACATATTTTGAATAAATATAGTACATGCTACAGGATATGGCTTAAATAAGCCTATAAATTATGCAATTAAAGACTACATGTATGTATACATATAAGAAAGATAAGAAATTATTTTGTACCAACTGAATAATTACCTTCATTATAATGAAACAGAAACACACCATTATGTTGTACTCCGAGTTTGAGAGTAGAAAATACCTACCATGAGGCTAGTTGTGTACTTCTAGAACTTCTTTTTTAGTCGATCTTGTTAAACCATTAAAATCTTTATTATATGTTAACAATTTATTAACTGTCCCGTAATGATGCTCCTATTAGCTCTCTGAACTGTGCAAAAATCGTATCATAATGCCCTTTCTACCAGGTTCACCATTTGTTCTATCTGCTTTCTTTTCTGGCAGATAAGAAAGTGGTGAGTCGCTATTTTGGTAAGCTCCACTTCGTAAAACACAATTCACGATTCAATTTCGAAGGAACAATTTCACGCGATCAACGTATTCACTTCAATGTGATATTGGTAGCAGTGGCTACACTCTACAACGCTGCGACAACATTGGCAGTTTGAACTGATGGACAAAGGTATTGCAGCGTCATACTTAGTAAAAGGAAAATTACTTGGTAAGGTCAACTGTACTTAATGTGTGTTAAAACGATTGCTCTACAGTTTCTTCGTTTTGCGAATCAATAGTGATTACTTTGAAAAGTGCACAGTAACGCTAAGACGCAAAGGCTTGGCCTTGATGTTTGTGTTTCCAAGTGTTTCCAATGAGAGAACATCCGTAAAAATTACAAGGTGTTAAAAAAAGGCCAGGAGGATCGAAATTTTAGGATTAGTTCAAAACGCTGATTGGTTTTTTGTGGATATGGATGAAGGAGGTCAGAACGAGAGGTTTTTCCCGTCGAAGGGGCGATGAATCACTATAATTCGTCATAGCATCATTATTCTCAGTTGCTATCAATGTGACCACGGTCAATGTATGTAGTACCTACTGTGAAAACTAGCGTAATAAATTATCAACATCCGCCATTATTATCTAAATTTAGGTGTGTTACAATTTTATATATCAAATTGGTGACGTGATTATTTATAGTTCTGTTTTTTTCCTTAATATTTATTACAGATTAATTCGTTGGCGAGCCTTATAGCCATAAAAATAACTCTATAATGTGTAGATCAAACGTGAAAATGTCAGACTTTGCTGAAAACCGATATTCAAACATTAACTTTAACTTTTGACGGGCCTGTTCATCAAGCGATTAGTGACCCTGACCGCTGAAAGAGGTCGTGGGATTGTGAGATCAACAAATAGTTGTCCCGAGTCTGAGTGTTTTTTTTCCCATTTGTTTGTGTTTGTTAAATTGTAAGGAATAACTCCTAGTGCGCAAGTGGTCTTTCAATAAAATTCAAAATGTCTACAGAATCTACAGCCAACAACACCTACACCTAATGTATAGGTTTTGTTGGCTATAGCCTATACCTAATCTACGTGGTAGAGCCATGCTCAGGCACGAATGGGCCGGCTCGACCGGTGCGATACCAAGGCCTCACAGAAAACCGGTTGTGAAGTAACGCTTGCGTTGCATTTCCCCGAAATGAGTGTAGTCTCCGGAGGCCCAAAATCCCCCGACCCCCTAATAATAGCGCTGTTAACAAAAAGGATACCCCAGGGGGGTACGTTTACCCCGAGCTAGCGTTGGAGAATCCCCCTCTGGACGTCCACCCTCAGTACGGAATATACCTGAGCGTGGACACCCAGGCTGCCCCAAGTACTCTGGGGGGGGGGGGGGGGGGGGCTCAACTACGCTCTCAAAATCTGCTCGGGGCAAGAGAAGGCATACCATGGCACCCCCTGTCACGTATACCGTGGATTTTTGTAACATCAGAACTTACATTCTAACCTCGGCACTGTCCACCACTACCTTGAGACAGCAAAGCCGGCCTTGCTCTTTTTAACCGAGACGCAGATATCATCTCCGGCGGACACATCCTACCTCTGCTACCCTGGGTACGGACTGGAACACTCCTTTGTTCCTAAGGCTGGTGTATGCGTGTACGTTAGAGATGATATCAATCTTGAAGGTAGGGACCTCTCCTATCCGTTGAGGTCCCTCTTGGCTCTTCGGACCATTGCTTGATTAGGAGTGTAGTGCCGCTCGTTCACTCGCTGCGGACGCGAGTTACAGGCAGTCGCCGCGTATGGCACTATAGGTCAGCAGACTGGGATGGAATGCGAACATTCTTTGCATCCTACCCATGGAGGCAGGTTTGCTTCTCGCCGGATGATCCCAATGTCGTTGCCGACTCCGTCGCTGATGTTGTGCTTCAGGGTATGGAACTTTTCATTCCATTCTCCCTGATTCCTACAGGTGGCAAGTCCCAGCCCTGGTTTGGTCGAACCTGCAAAGCGGCGTCACGCCGAAAGCAGGAATGTTACCAAGCATGGGCTAATGCAGCGACAGCACGGGATGTAAAGACCAGCACATTAAAGAAGCAATTTAACTTTGCCTCCAGGTCCCTCAAAAGAGTAATTGGTAGGGTGAAGTCGGCTCACATCGGCAGACTAGTGAGTCTCCCTTCCGGAACTCGTGCATTCTGGTCTCTTGCCAAACTCTTTGCGTCCAACTCGACCCTGGACGACGGGGGAAACGCACCGCCGACCATACGCAGTGTGAGAGCCGCATGCCGAAAGTCCAATTTACACAAAGGGCAGTGCGTAAAGCGCTTTTTCCCTCGACGTTCTTAAGTCGAGTGGGCCCGATAGAATCTCTCCTATCGTGCTGAAGACGTTTGCTCCAGAGTTGGCACCGGTTTTAACGCGCCTTTATCGGCTTTCCTACTCTCTTGGCGTAGTCTTGAACTCATGGAAGACAGCTCTAGTGCACCCAATCCCTAAAAAAGGAGATCACTCGGTTCCGCCCAACTACAGACCCATAGCCATCACCTCCTTGTTCTCCAAGATAATGGAATCCATTGTTAACTGCCAGCTCCTCTGGTACTTAGAAGACCACCAGCTCCTCAATGATGACAAAAAGCACTCCTTGCGAAGCTTCCTTCTTATAGGCTTCCCGAGAAACTGCAATTGGCTCACCAGTTTTCTTACAGACAGAAGTATCAAGGTCGTTGTTGACGGTGCACGCTCCGACTCCAAGTCTATCACCCACACTGTTTCTTCTGCATATTAATGACATGCTGCAGATTAGTAGCATCCATTGCTATGCAGACGATAGCACTTGTGATGCCCTTCACATCGGCCACGCTAACATTTCTCGGGTAAACGTCACCGAAAGCCGATCCAAACTTGTGTCTGAAATCGAAACTTCTTTATCAAAAGTTTCATATTGGGGTCGACTTAACCTAGTCCTGTTTAACCCCACGAAGACACAGGTTTGCGCATTCACCGCTAAAAAGATGCCATTGGTTGTATCACCTCAATTTGAGAGCAATTCCCTAACTGCATCAGCCAGTATCGGAATCAAGCGGCCAGCGAATCGATACATCAAGCGAAGTGTAGTTTCGCGGTCACTTAGAGAGTTAGGCCATATTAGCCTCGAAGAAGCTTGGTGTGCTTATACTCCGGCCCACCGCCTGCAACTTTATAAAGCGCAGGTTCGGCCGCACATAGAATACTGTTCTCATCTCTATGCAGGTTCACCCCAGTACCAACTTCTCGATGGGAAGGGGATGAGCGACTCGCATCATCGACTGCCAAGATATTTCTGATCGACTTGACACCTTGGCGTTGCGTAGAGATGTAGCTTAGTGAAGCTCTGCATCCTCTATCGCTTGTATCATGGGGAGTGTTCAGAGGAATTTTTCGGACTTATACCGGCTGCAGGTTTCCGCCATCGTCCTACGCGGCAAAATATCCATCCCCATCACCTGGACGATTGACACTCCACCACTGTGCGCTTCTTCAGAAGCTTTTTGCCTCGCACAACCAGCTTATGTAACAAATTGTCGCCTGCCGTATTTCCGAACCGATACGACCTTCAAAGATTCAAGAAAAGAGCGTACTCCTACCTAAAAGGCCGGCAACGCACTTGTGACTCTTGAGTTGCGGGTGTCCATGGGCAGCGGTAGTCACTTACCATCAGGTGACCCATCTGCATCGCATAAAAAAAATAATTAAAAAATGTAAGATTTGATATAGACCGAACTTCACTACACTAATTACATTAACGTGGAACTAGGCATGTACGGAATACGGGATATGATATGATGTTTTCTAGAACCTGAGAGGTTATGTCAAGCGCAAGATGTTGCTGGGAGGTTTATTTTTTCATTCTGATAGTAGTGTTCAATACTGTATAAAATAGGTTGCAAAGTATAAGTGTGGGATGAGATGTACATTTTACTTTACTCGAACAAACACCGCTCCTGTACTATTTTATGTAAGTGATATGCTGTTGAATGCTTATAATATATTGTAAAACGAGAACGTCAAAAAGATAAAAAGACAATTTCGGCTTAAGATTACGTTGTCTATTATTATTATGCATATATAGTGCTAGTGATGTAGCATTTCGGCTAATGTACGTAGTACAGCGAATCTGTGTAAGTGTATTATAACTAAAAAATATATATTTTTTTTTTTGGTTTTTGCAGAACTATATGTTATTTCATTATTTCATAATTGGCTTATTGCGACAACGGAGTAAATAAAAACTAAAGTTAACGAAGCGACGAAACCGGAGCATGGAGTCAGTCAAGAAATAATTTACGTTTTTATAATTTTAAACGTGTAATGAAGTTTACGTACAGTATCGTAAATAGTGAGTATCTAGGAGGAGGAGGAGTTTGACCAAAAGTTAAGGCCACTTCTTCTTCATATTCTGGTGTATTCACTTATAAAGGATTTTACGGGCGTCATTTTAACGTCTCTTCAAAATTAAAATTACCCCCATTAAAACTAAATCTTCCAAAATTTTAATGTATTGTTCCAACAACAATAACACCACAAATATCGCCAATTAAGTTCCATTAGTTAGCTTATATTTTAAGTACCCAATATATACAATACTTGTTATTCCGTGTGTCAAAACTGTTTGTTGAAGAATAATTCTTCAAAAACAGTTTAAGTGAACTAGCGACTAGTAAGCTTAAGTAAACTTTATTTCTTTGTTTTCAGGAAATGCCGTAAAAAATAATCATTGCATTGCATTGAAAATTAAGTGTTTCAAGTCAAGAACAGTGCTGTTAAAGTGAGAAGATGGCAGTCGGTCGAAAAACTGTAACCATGATGCGTCTTGGCAGATGCGTCGCCTTTCTCGCTGCTGCTGCCTTCCTACTACCTTTCACCATCCTTCTCATGGTAGCAGACCAGCAGTATAACCTCACCTACAGTTCCAAAAGAGTATTCTACCAAGAGGTACGTATTTATACAATAAGTGACTAAGACAGCACAAATGTCAGCATAAAATAACCAGATTAACCTTAGACACCAATCACTTCGCTATTTCTTGGATAACCGCGCCAAAAATGGCCTCACCTGACGGAAAGCCACATCGGTTGTTAAATTATTTTATACAAATTAATAAAAAAAAAAACAATATATTGCCCTAGTTTAAGGAAGTGTAGTCGTGCACTCGTCAATAAATTATTTAATGCAGCGAAAGGATGTTATTGATATAATGAGTTCTAATATATTTTTTTATTTTGCAATCACTTAATTAGCAAGATGGTGCTGGCTGGTCCCATCTTCTGCATATTATTAAAACTCTTTGAAAAAATATTTAGATCTCATTTGTTTTGTTTTCCTACGTATAAATCTTTCATACAATATAAGAGACTTAGACAGACAGAAAGAATGAGTATTACGTGTTTTGAGTATAAAGTTTTATGACAATCGGACGCGAATGTATTCAGATAATTTGAAATAATATGTGAAATAAATGACTGTATCCGTATAAGCGACCTACAAGTCCGCATATTAATGACGCATATCAAAATGCATCGTGGTCATAAATGTTCGAGAGAAATCCGAATGGATCTCTCACTACAGTGACCAGATACGTTCCAATGTGAAAGCAGACATACAGGTCAAATTTCTTTTTTTCCAGAGTGACTTCTATAAAATAAATGGAACGTATTATGCGCCAGCGTTCACTGTAACAACACCTACTATGTTAAGGACACAGGTAACAGAGTTGTCGACTTACACTGAGCCAAGCTATCGGCATAGGCGCACAGCAGGCTAAAAACTCGGCTGTATCGGAAACGAACGTCCATTTTACTGTTTAGCGTCTAATATATAAACATAAAAGTGCATAGTGCTATCAATAATTAATTTTGAAATACTTGTCATACAACATATGACTGAATAATTATCTTCAATTTTTGACTTAAGACCTAATATGTATACATATTATAGCAACTCGTTAATACATATATATGTCTCATTTACACAAAATGATATTGTCAATAAACGACGCTTTTGACATTTTGGTTCTTCAAACCATTAAAATTGACCTTATGCATCATTTACTTACCAAAATGTTCAATTGTTAATACGACGTGTCAACATCAAATCGACATATATAAGTTAAAGAGCTTGGTCGACGGATTACCTTTGTCATTACTAGTCCACTCTTTAAGAATATATCGAATGAAATGAGACTGTAGATGAATCTAGTAGGTGAAACAGTAAGTGTCACGGTTGTTAGCACTTTGTCTAAAATTGTGTAAATTAGACGCTAATTAGATAAGGTCGTCTCGTCCCCAATATTGTGCCGCCTGCTGTGTGGCGAAGCCTTAATACTGCACTCCACGCTTACTAACGAATTATACAAATATACAAAGGTCTGAGAACGGCTGTGCACGATTAAGAAACTAACCCTGAACTCATCCCACAATGGGAGAGACACTAAGCACTTGTAGACGTGTTTGTAATTAATAATACGGGTTATATAATTAACACTGGTTTATTATATCAACATTACTAATATTTAAAAACAAACTGGATCGCAGTTTACACTATTAAATGTTTGCATGCAGCCATGTTGTATTATTTATTTACCTAAGGATATTTCTTAAGTCACAATATGCGCTATCTTTGAAAATGTAAAACGAGACTTATTTTAAAGATAAAACCTTACGTTAATAGATTTATATACTAAGTAGGTGACGTAAATACCTATACCTACATATACATATATTTTAAACAGTTTCTGTTTGTAAGTCTTCTCTAGTAACAGGATTTAAAAGGGTGCCCTACGATTGGTCACAACATGCAGGCTTTCTACTTCACTGTACTACTTGTTATAACCCATCTAAAATCCTGCAAAAACTTGAAATCCATGTATTTCAAGTTTTTACTGTGATGGATGAGTTCATATCGAACCGGTCTTACGCTGTAGTTGTAGGTGGTTTTAGGTCAGACTTCGTGAATATTCCATCCGGTGTTCCTCAGAGATCTTTGTTAGGACCGCTTTTTTACTGTGCCTATTTATATGATATCCGGTCATGTTTCGAATGCGCTGAATACCTCCTGTATGCGGATGACATGAAAAGAGAGTTTACAGAAAAGGTTCGTAAATTTCCTCATCTTTAAATGTCAGAAGCATCATGCTTACTACTCCATAGATAGACAGTAAACACTATCATCTGCTTTCCCTCAATGATAGACGTATGATGCTGGATATGTTGTTACTGTTTGACATTTTGCGTGGTGGGCTAGACAGTTTTGAGCTTCTTTCAACTGTGGAATTTTGTACGCAGAAATGACGGACTAGACACACAAATTTATTTAATGTACCTTTTCATCGTACTAATTATGGAAAAAATGCTGTTATGCGTATGTGTATTGACATATTTAATTTGTCAAAGAACTCTTATCGCAGCCTAATCTCAAAAATCGTGAAGATACTCACCAGTAATAAAGTAATTTAATTTAATTTCTAAAATATTTAATTGTATAAGCTATTATTGTTTTGTATTTATTTGATTGTTTAATATTGTTTTTATTTAATTTTTAGTTTCTATTTCTTTTATTCTATTAAATATCTACCTTTTAGTAAGAGTGTCTGTAGAACTGCCGTGAAACTCTATAATTAGCTTAAGAAACCTATGAAATTATCACAATATCATGTTTGTAATGTAAATAAGCTGTCGAGTTTCTTAATATATAAATAAATATATATATATATATAGAAGATCAATGGACCTTATGTTTGAAAAGTAATTATAATTTTTAATTTAACTATATTCAATTTATCATTGTGGGTTTCCTGGGAATTGGAAACCAATATAAACGAAACTAAAAGGTGAAAAGAAAAGGTATATAGATTTTGCTACCAAATATTTATAACAAAGGAGCTCTTACTTTTCAGCGAAGTTAAAGGT
Organism: Tyria jacobaeae; assembly: GCA_947561695.1. NCBI lineage: Eukaryota > Metazoa > Arthropoda > Insecta > Lepidoptera > Erebidae > Tyria > Tyria jacobaeae. The sequence goes on along the minus strand of OX387224.1, from coordinate 10,754,463 downwards.
TTTGCGACTCTGACCGACTCGAGCGATTATACTCCTCATTTTTTTTATTTTTTTTTATGCAAACGATCCATGGACACCCGCAACTCAAGAGTCACAAGTGCGTTGCCGGCCTTTTAGGTAGGAGTACGCCCTTTTCTTGAAGGTTATATACATCCGTATAAGCTGTTTTCCATAGTTTGATTAGAAAGAACAGTACTTAACAGAATATTAACGTTTATTACGCCTCTGCGTATCCCTTTGAGGATAAAAGCGTTAGTGTATGTATGTATATGTGTAAGTTTCCCTGAGTTTGACTATCTAACATCATACTTTTTTTATGATAAAAGGGGACAGATGACCAGATGTATCACCTGATGGTAAGTGACAGCCGCCGCCTATGAAAATTATGCAACTTAAGCGTCGTAAGTGATCTGCCCGCATTTGAGAGCGATGAGGGGGAGAGGGGGAGTCTAGTTCCGGTATCCTCACTGTCTCGGCAACACAATGCAGGCGTTGTTTATCTACCGTTTTTCTGTGAGGCCGTGGTATTACTCAAGTCGGCCTGCGCCATTCGCGCCAGAGCATGACTCTCCCGCTGTAACTTTCAGTACGTTGAATATATACATTTCCTTAATATCAGTCCCTGTCTGTCTGTGGGAAAAAAATTGTGTGATTCACAAATAGTTGTCCCAAGTCTGTGTGTTCTTTTTGTCAGTTGATTGAATGTTTGTAAAACTCCCCGCGACACAGAAATTACTCCTTAAGCGGGAGTTGTCCATAAAAAAATAACAAAAAAAAACTAATTTGATGTAGTTCAATCTGATTTTACGGTGTTTCTACAGAATATGTTAGTGCAGTTATTACAGGCATATTTAATATTTGTAAGTAAAAGGCAAAGTATGTCATGTCTGCCTTTAACGGAAGCAAATAACTGTACCTTCTTGTTGGATGTGACAATTCTTACTTGTTTTTAAACTTTTGCTGTCTTTCAAGCGAATTGCATAAATTACTAAAAGCAGCAATAATAATAGCTTTTCATATTAAATAGAACAAGAATGTTATGGAACTAATACTTTTGTCTGGATATTTCAACATGTTTACTTGTGTCATTCTAGTTTAGAGAAGAAGAGCTAGCCTCAAGTGTAGAAATCCGTCAAGCGGTCTAAGCTCCAGGCCGTGACAAAGAGTACTACTATGTAATTATATATGTATGTATACATACATATATAATACTCGAAAAGCAAAACCTTCCTCCTCCTCCTGTCCCAGTTGCTCTTTACGACGAAGAGGCAGCGATAAGCCATTATAAACGTATACTTATTTATTCTCAATATAATGCGATATAAATCGATTTAATATTTATCGAATACTAATATTATGTATATTAAGTAACAGTTGGGGCCACACGGCGCATTCGTACAAAACGGCAATAGAGGATGTTAAATAAAAACTTGATATATTTGTATGCTGGTGACAACTCGCGGCCTCGACTCCGGTCGAGGCATAAACCATAACGGTTCATTAGTTTGGTCACTGCGAGGGCAATGTGGCCATCAATGCAACTGACAGTAAAATGTGTCTTTGTTCTACATTTTCGATCAAGTTCAAAGACTTTAAAATTCTATGCTTGGATGAATGATTCCAATTGCCTTTTCGCATTCTATTGTGACTGTCTATTGTTTCGAGTTCGAATATGTTTGTAGATACAAATGTCAGCTTGTAAGTTTCTATATTCCATACCATAACTTCTAAGTGCCTGAAAGTATTTGGATGTTCATATGTGTAAGGTTTCGTTAGACTCCTTAAATGATTCCGAGTGACACTGGCTGTAATTATTTTTTACATACACATATACATATATGTACATACAATCTCCGAAGAGGTAGGTATTAAATATCCACATTAATAATAATCTGTATGCACAAACGCTGACTGGCCTGTTGATCTAGTGCTTAGTGATCCTGACTGCTAAGCCAGAGGTCTCGATTCCCACCCACGACAAATGATTGTGTAATGAGCATGATCATTTGTTCCGTGTCTGGGTGTAATTTTTCTATAATATATATGTATTTAACAATAAATAAGTATGTTTATCAGCAGTCTGTTTACCATAGTACTCTGATTAGTTTGGGATAAGACGCCGAGACCGTGTGTATATGTATATGTAAAGTTATTATGTATGTATAGTAGTGACTCACATGAGCAGTTGTTTAACGTTCATCAACAAACAAAAAAAGGTTGACTGTTAAGGGAACTTTATCTATTAAATCCTTCCGCCGCGTGTGTTTGAACAACTCTTGACATAAGTGCTTGCATCACAAAAACATCCTCTTTATAATTACTGGTGCTTATCATAATCCCATTACTAACCGATAAACTCATTATGCTCGTTTACCTACCTTGTACACATCAAATCTTGATAAAAGCGTCGGTGTTTCTTCGATACAAATTACGATGAATATAACGTGTTTTGATTAAAAACGTGCTCGCTAAATATATAATTTATTTAATTTAAAAGCACAAACTGCAAGAGGTTTGGGAAAATTGAGTATATTGACAGGAAAGATGGAATAGCAAGGATATCCTTTGATATAGGGTAGCGACGACATAACGAAAAATAATTATATAGTCACTAGCATACGAGGAGTACGAGTATAGCTTGATTAAACTGATATATCATAGTATAATTATACTATGTATGACTTTTAAAAACGAGATAACGACTTCCAATGCTCTATGATGATAAATCGTAAAAACGTGTTGTATAAAGAATTTTACTCTATCTCCTAACCGTTAATGAGTTTTACCTTACAAAATCAGCTCAGCAACATGTGCCGCCAATATCTTAATAGCTTTAGAAAGTAAAAATTAGATTTTTTTTTTAATATTGGAAACCGGTCCACAATTAGGATACAGTCAAACACAGAACCACCTCCTTATTGAAGTGCTTATCATTATACTACGAAATAGCATATAATCAAGAAGTTATTATAAGCCTAAATGAAATTCCCACTATTCACATAATATATTATCTCTGTTTGGAAATATCAAAATTACAGTTGTTAGAGATGCAAAGAAATTTTAAGCGATGTGATTAACGTGTGCTTGCCCGATTATTTAGGATTTGAGTGCAGAAAATATGTAACAATAGGTTTCGAACGCTTTGTTACTAGAGTTCAAAGTGGTATCTCACCATCGAAATGACACTTGTATCAGAGTTTGTTTATGGATTAAAGAATAGATATTGAAAAAAGTTGAGAAAGGTGTGGTACTTTAAGCCTCGAAATTATTTTACTTTATTAATTTATAACACATCTCTGAACAACACGTACCTTCTCTAGTTTAATTGGGATTTTCTATAGAATAGTCAGGTAACTTTGCAGAAGTCTCATCACTCAAAATAAGATTCTCGATTTACTGAACGGTATCTTAAAACTCTAAATTTTAATGTAAAGTCCAAACTCTGAGCTAAGGAATTATATTTATATAATATATAATGATATAAAGTAAAATAATGCTTATTTCGCCAAAACCCGACAGCTATACCCACAACACAGCAAGTCACAATATAGTTTAGTTTACCGTGACGCTCACAACAATTTGTGAAGGTTCATTGCTCGATTTCTTTAACACGTTCCTAGTAATTGAACTTTATGTCCGATCGTTAACGCATGGTTACGTCTTTGTTTATTTATGATATTATTTTTTAAGTTTTCTCAAAATTCTGAAAATATTTAATTGCGACCTGCTTGGCTGGCGCGGTTAAAAGAAAGTAATAACTGTAGTGCTTAATTAAATAGAAGAACACAATATGTTACAAAATTTGTTTTTGGTTTCTATTTATTAATTAGAGATCGGGAGGGCTGATGAATCTCGGTTTAAGAGGGTTCTGTATTATAAATATATTTTTTTTATTAATGTCTCTTTATCATTATCATACATATTTTTGTGATGCCTTTATTCTAAACTATGGGTATAGTTAAACTATAACCTATATTGTGTATTGATTTAAAAGTTTTATTCTAATTAATATATGATATCTAATTAACACAATTGCCAAGGTACCAAAAGCTATTATTTTGAGTGTTATATATGTGTACATATATCATCAGAATTAATTATGATAAAATTCCTGGAATGACAATGTGTAGGCATTTTTGTTTATCAATCGGATCAGGACTGTATCGGAAAAATTGCAATTGTGGGTTATCGCAGCTGATTGTACCGCAATCAGCTCATAAAACACCTATAATTTTAATGTGTAACATTGAAACACCAGTATGTTCTTTTCTGATAAAGATTGTGTGAAAAAGCTAGATACTTCGGTCTGTTGTTATTTACCTGCACTATATTGAGTGTTAACGAATAAGGTTATATAAAACATCAATCTGATTCGGGTTTATAAAAAAACATACTTTTTTCGTGTAGAAAGGTGCATGCATAGTAAGCACGAGGAAGCCTATTAAAACCAATTAACTATTGGTCACGATTGCGAATACAATTTAGGTCATACCTTTTAAATTTCTGCGGATGGCAGTCACGAACGAAAGAGGTTCGTACCTCTTCTCTTACTGAAAATTACTCTATATTAAAAAGTGTGATATGTTCGACTTGTTGAAACAGACCCAAATGAGCCCAGACTCGTGGGGTTTACTATTAACATTAAAGAGTTACAACTGAACTTCAGAACCAAGACAGCAGTCAAGCGCATGCTGTAAACATTTTGATACTAAACTGTAGGTCAAAAAAAAAATCGCAGATTTGTTTACATTCCAAAGACCTTCTGAAGCTAATAAAAGAGTGTTAAAACAGGTGTTATTTGAAAGTAACGCAAAAGCTTTTTTTTATGCGATAGGGGGCAAACGAGCAGACGGGTCACCTGATGGTAAGGGACTACCGCCGCCCATGGACAACTCAAGAGTCACAAGTGCGTAGCCAGCCTTTTAGATAAGAGTACGCTCTTTTCTTGAAGGTTTGAAGGTCGTATCGGTCCGTAAATACGGCAGTTTTTGTAATTCTCTTTTTTTTCTCTTTAACATAGAAGGCCAGACGAACAGACGGGTCACCTGAGTTAGTGGACACCTGCCACACAAGAGCTGTAAGAGCTGCCCGCCTTTGAGGAAGATGTGGGGGGAGAGGAGATTAGGAGTAGGGCCTCCGATACCCTCACTCATTCGCAATACAATACAAGCATTGTTTGTCTACCGACTTAAAATATATAAGCGAATTACTTTCGTCCCTTAAAGACTATTTTCACTTTTGTTAATTTATACAAGATTTACTTCATGATTGAAACCGGTGTGCATTTGGAATTAAAATAGTTGTGTTGATAATGAATTATGATAGTGTCAGTCTGTAGACATAATATTAGATGTCAAAGGAACATAGCACATTTCATTCGTAATTCCGATATCACGATAAATCGTTCGAAAAATAAGATAAAACTGATTTCCTGAAAATACAATTTGAAGTTTAGTTTGTTAATTTTAAATTATTATATAAATAAAAGTAACACGTGCAACAATAATATTAATTATGTACTACATAAGAAGCCAAGCACAACGAAATAATCTTTAGAATGTCTTAAATCAGTTTATTAATTATTTATATTTTTTCATAAAACCTTTGTATTTACGGTGTGTTAATAATTGTTACAACTACTCTAATGATATTTTAGAAAAGTACTGTGTAAACAGGCTACATTCAATGCGTGACAACGCAAGAACGGTTTAACTAGAAAACGCAAAACCACTTACCTACTGTATTTGTTGTCTGTCAGAAATCAATAATAGACCTAATCTTAATGTTCTTCCACGGAAAACCATATGAAAATAAATTAAATGCTATAAATAAATAACTCGATATTTGAAGACCTAAAGATAAAAATGAAGGACTGAAGAAATAAATACGAAATAAAATATAATAGATAATAACTAGCATTATGTGTTTTGTGAAATTGTATTTTCTTATTCATTAAAATTTATTCAATTAATAATTTTGAACTACCGAACTTGATGGCGTGCCATGTAATGAGATACGGGAGTTTTGTTTCTTCAACCGAGCGAGTGATCATGCCTGATGCTGTTGTCGGGAAGTTGAATATAAGTATGTATGTAAACAAATCTACGCGAGAACTTTCATATCGCGATGTAGGATCTTATTGCAGTTAGATTAATGGAGTTTTTTTGCTAAGTAATTCACTCCATCTTCGTGAGATGGTCTCGATGTTGTTTCCTGTATGACACTACAGTTGTAAATAAGTAAGTTTTACTATACTTTCGTTTTACTATATTTACTTAAATTTACAAGTATATGAACTCCCACTAAGTGCGAACTACAAAATTTGTAGTATCTAATCTTTGCCTATTATACAAATATTAGAAAACGTTACAGTGGATATTTTGTCAGCCTAAATTGTTGAATCCTTATCAAATGATAAGAGGATTTATTGTTTTCTGTACTGTAGGTATTGATTTTAAATTATCTATGCTCTTATCATTTTGATGTTCAGAGAGATTTGATAGAGTGTACGAAGTTTTGATACACCTGGATATTTTTAACAAAAGAGATAAGAAATTCATATCAATAAAAATATCCCCCTTAGCTTGCCAGACTATTCAGGATTTGTAGAATTGGTAATATATATTTGATTCTTGATTCTTTTGTGATAACTGATAATTCTGTGGCCGGGGAACTTATTCTCTCTCTTGCATTTGTAAGCGGCAAGTATTTACTTTTCTTTGTATATGTATCTCGTTTGCTGTCTTTTTATTTCTAATAAATTTATTTGAATTATTTCTAATAATAATATTATATCAATTAATGCCAATAAGGGCTTAAAGTGACTTATATGTGTGTATTAGTAGATTCGGTAGTTATCTGCACTGATCGATGTCATGCTTGGAGCCGCCTTACACGGACCCATGTCCCATGTATTTCTTCTTGATCTTTTGAAATCCAAGGTTCCATGTTTTCTTGTCGACTGTGTTAAAGACCTAGTATTTTGATAAAAGATACTTGCTCTTTTGCTTAAGAAAGCGAAATACAAAACGTAGGTGTGTGTTTCCCTCCCACTTTAATCCCGGTAATAAATAGTAATTCTTCTTTCTTTAAAGACAACTCCCGCATTACACTTGACAAACAAACACTTGGGTGCTCAACACAAAGAACACCCAGACTCTTAACAACTATTTATGGATCCCACAATTTTTGTCCCGTGCCGGAATCAAACTCACGACCTCTGCCGTCAGGACCACGAACCACTAGAAAAATAGGTCAGCCAAGACTTAAGTTAGACATACGATCAGATGCTGATCATATCAAATTAAACAGTTCAGTTAGAGTTATAGGTTTGAGAGCCTGACTTGCTTGAGCTATTGCACATACTCCTACTACTACTGCAGTAGCACATCCTACCTCCTACTACTGCAATAGCACATTCATCCCAATCCAACTGAATAAGCAATATCGCTTTTTATCCTCCCTTTACTGTCAAGATATGTTTGTATTTGTACTACTATTTTATTTATTTGGGTGTGCCTAAACGTTTGCATTTGTAATGAAAAAGTGAACTTTAATTTATCCTCTAAAAAAAGGAAAAAAAAAGATCTCGAAAGAATATAATATACCACATATCTTTCTGTAAGCGAGTGTAAAAGGCGTGTCGTAAAGGGTGACTAAGGGACTGTTATCTATGTATGTCATAGTATATACCTACACTCAGCGCCTGGTAATAGGCTTACCCCCTTTGAGGTTAGTGGTACTAAATTATGGTTGACTTAAACGACTTTGCCTACTCAATTGAGGCACATAGTGTGTTTGTATGTATGTATTGTATAAATGGGAATCTGAGTATAAAAACTAGTATACGTGTACAACTATTATACTAAAATAAATATGTCTAAGTCTGCATATTTAACAATTTAAGTTTATACTTAAATATGCCTTGAAAATATAAGATAAAGTCATCAAATGTAACATGGTCGTGTACTTAAAAGAAGATAGAGGCCAAGCGAGTGGTAAAATTTCACGTTGTTTGCTTTTAAATTAAGTTCAATGTGATTGCGAACATAACTGTATTTACATATGATTGTAAGTCAATACGTAAATTTAAGTCAGAAAAGCAAACCTTAGTTATGTTGTACCATATATCTCACAAAACGACAACGCTGTGTTAAGTGAATTGGTGTCAGTTTTTTATGTTCACAAAAATAAAAAGGTTTCAAAAACCGAGATTATAACAAAGTCCATAAAAACAGCTAGCAACCCCCAATTAGAAGCAACGAGGAAGAGGTAATGAAAATATATATTGTATTCCTGCTCCTGCTTATCTAGACAGTATTTAGCTGATCCATACTATTACATCATTCCTTATAACGTGAAATTCGCTAGAATATCTAAATACAACGCAAATTTGAAAGAGCCTGTTGGTCTAGTGGTTAGTGACCCTGTCTGCTGAACCAGAGGTCGTGGGTTCGATTCCCTCACGGGGCGAAAAATTGTATGATATACTAATAAAAAAATACAGGGTCAGAGAACGAGATGAGAACAGATAAGTTGTTTCTAAAATTGCACTATTATTTTTACAAATTCGACCTGCTTCTAAATTACTTTTAAAACAATTTTTTTAAAGATGTCTTACAGTAATTTATGGGCTTTCGCTTATTGAATTCTTAGTATTACATTAATACGAAGTCTAAAAAAGAACCCGGTAGACTTTGGAGGTAAAATCTCGACTTGTTTTTGTTACGTGTTAAACATATATTACGTGGTAACAAATAAGTTACTCAATACCTAGAAAACCGTCTAAGAATTCAGCATTTACAGGTGGAAGGTATCATAGATACATACATATGTAGGTATATGATAGAGTACAGATTAGTTTACAAACAGCAGACACCGAATGGTTATTCGTATCCTATTACTAGATAATGATGAGTACTTAGGTTCGTGAATGAGCGATTGTTTACACAAACGACTACGTGTTAAAACAGAAAAAAATTGTATTGGTGACGTATAATTATATACATTAATAAGTACCCACACAATGATAGAAGAGAAGAATCAAAATCTAAATACAATCTTATTTATTATCTGTATTTGAAAGTTTATTAATGGTGTATGCATTCATTAAACATTTATGATGCGATGAGAATAAAAAGTTTGAAAGTTACAAAATTGTAAGCCGTCACGCACATGCTATCATCGTGCTAATAAACATTTATTCGATTTTGATAAAGCTTTGGCAAGTTAGTGAGTGCACGCGAAGAGAGGTGTATGATAAATTGATAACCTGTTAGCATTCACTATACCCATACCAAATATGTCTTTATCCTTATTCATTCATTTGATTGTAATGGATCTTTAGTGATTTTTTCGGAGACCTCAAATGACGCGCAAACAGCCATTTTTACTTTTTTTGAAAGCATAGGCCTAACAGACAACCGGAGGTTTCCGGAGGCCCGACTCCCTCTCTCGTCTTTTCCCTCCCCCGTATTCCCGCATCCCTCATCATACTCAAAGGCGGGCAGCGCACTTACGACTCTTGAGTTGCAGTTGTCCATTGTCACTTACCATCAGATGACCCGTCTGTTCGTCTGTTCCCCTATAAGGTAAAATAAATATTAGTAATGAATTACGAAATAAAAGATTATCTCATTTATCAACTGCTTACTAACACGACACTTTGGAATGCTAAGCCGTGAGAGTGACTTATTCATTAGTTATTTATTAAGAGTGAAAGTAAGAAATTAAGGTACATGTAAAAAAGGCAGCTATTTAAATATACTACAACATAAAACTATTATCTCATTACTTACTGTGCTAATGTGTTACAAATACTTCTTTCTGTTTATTGCTTTCCGTTTCTATTGAAGAAAGTGCGTAAAAAACAAAAAAATCTTAGGAAATGAACTTGGCGGTGCAATTTTTAATGTGTACCTATATAAAAATTATATTAGTAGTGCTGATAGGATTTAGAGGTTTTCCACAATTTCCCTAGGATCACATTGTCTAATCCTGAGTTGGTTGCAATGGAACAAAAACATCGGTCTACAATTCACGGAAAAATCAAAAGATAACAAAAGTATTGTTTTAAAGCGAAATTGAACCTCCTCCTTTTTGAAGTCGGTTGATAAAGTAGTAGATATTCAGTTGATTATCACTATCCTACACATTATTGGGTGATTAGTGATTACAGAGCGTTTATAATTTAGGAAGAGTGTAATTTGTTTATTAGTTTTAAATTTTTGCTGTAATCAATAATGTACATTTCCAGATGCATTTTCTAGCATTTACTCTCAAATTCACAAATTCACACGTTTCTTACGTAGGTATACGTTTTATACATTTTAGGGTAATTAACATGTATAAAAAACATGAATAACTTTTCGATAACGACTGTAGCTAATATTTTTCATGTTCCATTTAGCTTTACTGTAAGCGTGACGTCAACAACTATAAAGTACATGATATTAAATACGCGAATACATACATACATTATAATCAATACTAACATGCAATGCATACATTCGGATATGGCATAGTTTTAATAATACATTTTACATATTATGTATTTTTAAGTAGAGAGAGAGAGAGAGAGAGACTAGAGATTATAGTAAATACAATACTAAAACTGAAGTTTGTATTATTGGTTCACCCACATACATGCATACATAAGTTCACGCCTTCCTTTCATCGGGCTAAGCAAAGTCAACAGCCCGCCACTTGCTTCTATCCTTACATACTCCACGAGCTATGTCCACTTTCATACAAGTCCGTCGGTGGCGATTACTTCTGACCTGTCCTTTATTCAGAACATCACCAATTTGATCGGTGTATACATGTTCTGCATCTACCGGCGTAGATGCAGAACGTAATCATTCAAGTTTATCTGGTGTATTTGCTTTGTAATTCAGTAGAGATTAATTCTTTCCACGTCTCCCGAATATCTAAATTCCTCTTTCCGTCAACCAATCTTACTCCTCATTTGTTCACCGATTGATTAAAGAAATCTTTTGGACCACCAATCCCGGATTAAAGTTATAGGCCATTCAACGCCACGCCAACAGCCTAAGCAACGTAGTATTGATCAAAAACGTGTGAAACTGAGGACAAGAAACTGTTAGTTTATATAGAAATGAATTATGGATGTAGTAGCGCCCCACAGTAGAGATGCTAAAGTACTCTGACTCAACGAAATTTGAAGTATCTATAAAATTACGTTCGCCACTTTTGTCAAACACTGTCAGATATATACTCAGATATATACGGTACTACGTGCCACATGAAATGTTGCTACCTGGATACTTGTCTTACTCTGTTATGTCGTGTCAGTGAAAATATACGTTTTTTTTTCACTCTATACGTATGACATCATCGCATCGGTGAAGAAACACTTCGAAGAAGCTCTGAAGATCTTTACCAAAAAAAAAAAACAACATTTCAGTAGTAATGCTGAGTACTGTGGTATTTTTATTTAAGAGGGTCGTTCCCCAATAAAAAAAAAACGCAAGGAAAAGGTTCGTCAAATATCACGTCTAGTATTAAGTAGCTTCCTCTGACATTATATATAACTTTTCTTTAAACTTGAAGATTGCAATCGAACACCTTCAGACTTACTTTCAATTCTACGTGTGACGTTCGACGGTTGTAACACTCATGCACATTGTTTTGTATGTAGTTCTGCACATAACTGCACCGCAATACCATGTCATACATATCTACCAAGGTTGCTTGCGATGCAAAAAAACGCATATTTATCTCGTCACAAATGAGATATAACTTGTCTTGTTCAATACGATGGTATTTTTATTCTAGCTGCGGTCCTGAGATCTCGTTTCAATTATAGTAGATTATTGTTTTCTACTTGGATGTTTTACCAGTCAGTACGTGCTGGACCTCCAACTACATTTTCGATACATATAAAATTTAATACTACTGTATAATAGAGGTTTTAAAAAGTCACCTCCTGTTTAGGTCGGGGTTAGCCTATCTGTGGTGTATCCTAAACAGGAGTTAATCATTGACTTTTAACTCATTACTTTATTATTAAAAGATTATGTTAAGTAGCAGCAAGGGATATACTGGTTCCCAGATGGGGTTCTTTCAAAGCGGATCGGTACAATAGCATGTCCTATCTTTAGCTTTGTGAGGCAATGCTATATTTTTAACTGCCTGATGAAACCGACCCTCCTCTTTCTCGTTGTTGTAGCCTTTACGACATTTTAAAACATAGTATGACCCTGAGTCACCAGTAGACCAGTAGTTATTATATTGACATTGCAACTGCATAAGACTGTGGTAGCTACTAGCAGTGGTAGCTAAATCGCTACGGCATAGATTTCCAAATTCTATCCAACAGATGTCAATAATCCTAATTCATAATAAAAAGTACTACAATGAAGAGGAATTACGAAAAATCTTAATAAGTATTTAGTAAATCTAACAAACATACAACAAACGAAATATCATGTAGATAATTGTATTTCGGACTTACATGAGAAAGCCTTACTCACGTATGATTATGAAAAAATAATTATTGTAAACCTAAAGAGTCTGATGATATATTCTTTTTGTTGACTGTATTCCTCATTTAAAAACCATTTTTTTTTTTCGCTATCTGTTTACTATCTTATCTGTAATACAATAACAAAAAAACCTATGGAAGTTAAGTTTTGTATAGGTTGTCTGTAAACTGTTCGTGGGACTGAAAGTTTTTAGAAAAGGTCAGTAACAAGAACAGCCAGAAGAAGAAGTAAGCAGCCTTTTTTTTATTTAAATTTCGAATTAGGAACTCTTTGGAAACCTGTAGATGTGTAATGAGTTTAAACATAGTCAAAGCAAACTCACTGATCATTCTCCTGAAGGAATTCCTTCTACGGCTACTACTGAAGATAACGTGAGCTCTGTGCGGCCAATGGTCTTATATGAACATTTAGGCATCAGAAAGCTTGTAGTACATGGATATTTCCATTCGAAGATTTGCCGACAAAAGTAAAGAATGGCAGAAGTCAAGGGAAAAAGATTGAGTTGTTCTTTGGACATGTCATTTCGCAACAATTATTCTAAAATATAAAACAACTTTCGATTATTATGTCAGTCGTTGTTTATCAGTTTTTTCGGAAAATGTTGGACAGCAGCGCCCAAAAAGCAGGATCCTCCTCGACCACAATGACGCTCCAGTTCATTCCGCCAGCCGGACTACCAAAATTTGGTTGTGGTCAAAGTTGTGAAGTTTGTGAGTGATGTTCCTTACAGACCTGATCTGGCACCTTGTGACTTTTATTTATTTCCAAAAATAAAAGACAAAATTAGAGGAATTCGAGGAGTGTGCGTGCTTGCTTCCATCGCATGTGACGGTGCTTTGAAAGAAACTATGACTACTTCGAAAATTATGAAAAATATTAACAGGCTCTTTTATAATTCCGTTTGAAAGTTTTGAATAATTTTCAGTGTGACCCAAGTATATGTCTTTGGACATGTACTGCAGTCACACTGAAAGTTTAAACTAAAAAAGTTTCAATACAAGTACAGGTAAGCTGTAGAATAGAATAGGTTAGAATAATCTTTATTGCTTAATAATCTCTTCCAGACAACCTAGAATGGAGGTTATAATAAATTTACCATATATACATATTACTAAAACAGTCTATAATTTTTATTCTCTACGAAGAGTAGAGTTATACTATATACAGTAACAATATTAAATTTATCATGAACTATAAGCCATGAGTATAATAAATATGTTCATAATCCAAACTTGAGTTACTAAAGATAGTCACGATTTAAACTTGACCTTTGCAATCTCAAAGCGCGTGACGTCGACAGTCCACAAATAGAGTGTGCCTCTCTGTCTACAGTGTATAGTTTACAATAGGCCGGACACGACGCTATTCCTTCCTTTTGTTGCATGTCCACTGACCTAATTGAACAGTTATGTAACCACATCGAGCCGTGACATACACCGATACTAGTAATACCGGCATATTGTAAACAAGCCTGTCACACATACATAACTATATCTAGTACTTCATTTTTTTTTCTTAATATCTATCACACTATACTGTTCATTAAGTTATACCTAGCAGTCCGAGTTTTTTCTGTTCACTGAAAATCCAGTGCATGTAGGAAATGGGTAACAGAATAAATAATGTACAATGTGTAATATTGTTTTTGAACAACTTAAAAATCTTCGTATGAATATGTAACGTTATATAAAACTGAACCATCCTAGTTCAAAACCGGTAAAAATATTTGTAAACTCGGTAAGAGTTTATATATATTGTTACTGGTTGAAATAGTTTAATCGGTTATTATAATAAAGTCTGCTTCCCGGAGGTTTCCTTGTTAGGGTGGTTTGGGTCTCCCTGCAATAGACCCACTAGTGACGGATCACTGTGTGGTTTTAGTTAGTTCGTGTCAGCCATACCACTTAACCCTCGACTCTGATAAGGTTTGGATTACCAAAAAAAAGGTTAGTAATTTTATCTTTGATCACACAATGCTTCTAGCATTATCGACACCTTTGGATTGGGTGGTTACTTATCGATCGATGTCGGAGTTAATATTTCAGCCTCTGATCGTCAGTGCTATACTTGGCTTAGCATGTGATATATTTATCCAGAACTTGCACATGTCTTTTATTTCTTAACCGACTTTAAAATGAACGTCCTCCTTTTTGAAGTCGGTTAAAAGTTAAAAACCACAGATTTTGTGTGAATTAGTTAGGTTAGGTCTAATATATTTTCCATATGTGAAGCGATTTTAATCTTTCTTGTTTCAATTGAAAGGATGGTACTCAATCTTGGTCCCATTTCAAGAAAATATGCCACCTCGATGTTTCATTAACTGTCACGATGATGATGTCACCTTCATTAAATGATGCAGAATAGTAGAGTAGACAATAATACAGCTTATTACAATTTATCATTATGTAGGGATATTGGAGTCAGTTTATACTTTTTTTTTAAGTTAATTATGGTAATTGAAATGGTCGTGAGTTTTTGTCTTTTTGTTGTTGGCCGTATATGGCCAGTGTCAGTGTGTGCTTTTCCCTCGAAGTGACAGCAGTACTCCTCCTTTGATTATTTCCGATTTCCCTGAAATTACTTAAGAATATAATCGTATAATTATAAAATACCGTACTCGATTTTCTTTTTTTCTTATGTAAAGGTAAAGGTTTCTACTACTTGTTATATTACACTCTATAAATAGTTATATTAACCAGTAGCAACAACGATCATTTCATCTATCTTGTGGCAACTCTTATGTAGTCTGTGGTTGTTATTATTTTATAGGCCTGTGTAAAAGCTACCTATCTACTTTATAAACATAAAAAAGGAGAGGCTTTAATTAACTTTGTATGTTCACAGAGGTATGATGTGTGATATTTTTAATGTTTCATGAATATCAAATGCTTAGTGCCACACACAGGAAGTGTTCATTATTAGTGTAATTTGTATGCTTTATGGCCATTCGTTCATAAATATAGAAGTACAATATGCACACATACGTTATTGCTTATATGTATGTTGGTGACTGCGCCAAAACTGAGTTATGTCCTTGTTTTGACTCAAGATTTGACTCCACCAAAATTGTTGTAAATAAACAGATTAGCCATAAAACCATTCACTAAGTTTTTACCCGTGAGTAAACAGTTCGAATAAATAAGTAACACTTTAGTGAAGTATAGAATAAAACGTTTCTTTTAATTACTGTAATGCGGAATCATTCTTTATCTTGTCAAATGACTTGACTTGAGTGGAGAACAATTAAAATGTTATTGACATAGTGTGGGACAATTTTTTTTACTACAACATATAAAATTCTATTATCTGTTACTTGTGTTACAGAAGTCTTGACCATTGTAATATGACTGATGAACCTAATGCGGACTGACCCGTTCATTACTTTAGCAAACATAGGATGAAGTATGAAGCCCGGTTAGGACAGTGATGTGTCCTTAATAAGTCTGCTTGACATCCGTATCCTGTATCGGTACCGTGAATAATGCGACAGCTGAATGGCATAAATCTGAAACAAAGGAGAATCATCTCTATCTCCTTTGTTTGAGATTCCATTATCCAACGCGTATAGCATTTTTCATAAAAGGGGAATCAATGTACTATTACTATTTGTTTAATCACACGTCAACTATTTGACATCACATAAAATAAAAGTGCCGTGGCTCATGGCGGTTCGAGCTTAACAGCTGTGCCAGTTAACTTTTTGAAGTTCGATTATATTAAAGACTTCCTTATCCTTTGCTTTAACGAAGAACGACAACAAAATCTATAGAAATCACACCTTTGATAGTTGTATGGTATGTTCTCAAGGTTTGTAGTGCTTGCAATTAGCCAACTTGGTTCACATCTGTCTTTATTATTAGATACTTCGAACTAAAAAATATAATAACATCTACATCAAAATTCACATAATGTACTGTAATAAACTTACGTCTAGTCTTACGAAGTCAAGATTTTTTAGGGGGGCAGTCGAGCACCTGATGGTAAGTGACAACCTCCGTCCATGGAAACCTGCAACTCAAGAGTCTTAAGTGCGCTGCGTGATTTTGGGTGATAAGGAATGGCTGATGTGGGGAGGTGACAGAAGACAGGTGGGATGAGGAGATGATAAATAGGAGAGATTTGATGAGGGTAAGTATGTATGAGTATGTATGTATGCTGGTTGCCTGGTTGACGGCATTAGGATTACCCCCTATTACGTTAGTAGTACCAAATCCTAATTGGAAATGTGGGTGTTTAATACAATAAAACACCTCTGCCTACCACTTAGATAGAATACAATTGCAGTAATATTATTATGTAATGCCGCCTAAGCGACATGATAGGAGGACTGTTCTTAGTCGGCACTGCATCTATATGTTAGGAGAAAATAGGAAGGGAAGAGAGCCAGCCATGCCAGAAATAAATAAAAAAAATGTTTCTACAAATACGGGTCTGAGACATATCGCTGTGTTTCCAATGTGTATTGCAAATCAGAACTTAAAAGCGTTGACATTATGAATGTTTTTGGTAACTAAATTTCCAAACAAGCACACGGTTCTCTAGCACAGTTACACGTGCTTGTAAACGATAGCACAATAGTATGTTAATAACGCGACGCTGCATGCACTTCCTACCTTTACTAACATTAATGCGACATAATATAAAACCTTTACTAACAGTACTATCATTAGTTTTTTCTTTATTGTCTTGTCTTGCCAAATTGTCTTTTTTTCACCCTTTTAGTAACAGGAAACGGTTTGCATGTAATTAGAAGTAAGTACCTGCAATATTATCAATTTATCACATCGCAATTTATCGCATCATGTTGAGAGCATATTGGCAGCAATCATCATTGCAAACAATTTGTTTTAATGACAAATGTTTTAGTTTTGTTACTTAGTAATAGTTTAAGATTTAATGTTTACTTTTTGAGAATAAAGGTAACTACTTGAACACTTGGATAATACCATAACAAGGACAAATATTACCTTTTTAATCGACTTCAAAAAAAGGAGGCGGTTCTATGTCCGACTGAGTGTGATGTGTATTTTTCGTGTGTTATAAAATTTCCCTGTTAATTGTCGACCGATTGTTAATTTTTATTTATTCTGAAGAGTTTGTTCGTGGTGGTTATAGTAATAATGAGAACACTAGACAATACGATCGTCTGATCCGATCCGAAAGTAGGCTTGTATTAAGGGGATTGAAAAGGCTTGCAGGTGGTTATCTAGTTTTTTTTTTATATTTATTACTTACCATTTTGCACTACATTCAGCAAATATGATAGCTCTCAACAGAAACCATTCAAGCCCAAATAAATCTACACATTCCCTACTCAACAAGCTAAACTTAATCTACATGCAGAAATACTCTAACAGGTTGTATTACTTTGAAGTATATTCCGTTTACCCACATTATCTATTTAACGAGAAAATGGTTTCTTTACAAAAATTGGGGTACTCTTCGAATTATATTACACCTTGATCGTTAATTGTCCATTTCTACTAGATACTTGGAGGCGAACCTGTAAGACGAGTATCTTATTGATATTTATATACCAAGGAATGACGATCCACGAGTTTAATTTCTTGGAATAACCATCGCACACTTAAAATGCAACATGCAATATGTTAGAAAGGGTTACCGACAGTTAATAATTTCTGAAAACATGCTATTTCTGATACAGGCTAATGACTTAACAATGCAGCCCACTGGCCCCGATTCTGAGCTTGAAATTGCAAATGTATCAAAGTGCCCGTTCATCTCTCTTATTAAACATTAATCACTGAGTCGTAAATCATCTATCAGTGTGAATCAATTGTTGATGATGTGTAAACATGTTATTCTGTTCACAATTTAGCAACTGTAAAAACAAAAAGCTCTGGATATCTGAGTTAAAGAAAACAATCATTGCTTTTTAATATCGACAGTTTTAACTACATAAATGCTTATACAATGAAATTGATAACAGTATCGTTGTCTACGAATTTGGATGAAGTGAAGTTGTGATTACTTTACATTAACAATTCATTTTTTAAAATAAAATCTTAAAGTAGTGTGACAAATAACAATGATTATGTATTATATTAATGGTCGCATACAAAACACGTAGTCACTTTTTATGTAATTTATGTAAACCTCGGTATTGAAACTGAATAAGCTAAAATTGTGATAATGTAATAGTAGCCTATAGCAACAAAATGCACTCTCGGACATAAATTGTATACCTGACTTATGCAACTAAATGCAACATTGATATATGACAAAACATAAGTATGAACACTTACAGAAGTCGGTCTATTCATGTAATGTATTTTACCCACAACGAGGTTGTGTATCTCCAGAGAAAGTACGTAAGGCATGTATGGATGCAAGTCCCAGGTTGTTGTCTCAATTGACATCAAAGGAAGAAAAACGTGTTCTTGTGTTTCTATGTATTGTATTATGCAATTCACATTTTTTATGTTATTCCTGCGTATAAAGGCGTCTCAATTATATAAAAATCTAGCCTCTGTTAGGTTAATGTACAATTTTAATTTAATTTAAATTGGTGTGCATATTCATATAACATTGATTAATAAAAACATCGTTGCAAAACATTTAATCTGGCATTATAAACATTTATGTAACCCATTTTACTCTGCTAGAAATGTCAAATTGCTACCCACTCGAATTTCCCTAGTGGCAAACATTGACATTTCTTTTTTTTACATCGCCACAAGTGCCACAACGACCAATTCGTCCGAAAATCACGGTTGTAAACCTAACCTAGGGAGACTCATATTAGCACAGCGATGGGCTGTTTACGTCTAATGAATTTGAGAGTTAATAGGGCTTGGCAAGCACGTATTGTGAGTGGACAACAACCAGCTGTTCGTTTGATATACGTCCCTATTGTATGCCATAATGGCGTATGTGCATGCGTGGGCAGAATTTACAGTGTGTATGAAGTAGACTTGACACTAAATGCAATAGATGTTTTCCGAACTACGCCCCGATATGCACAAGATTACATAAAGAAAACATTTCACTTACAGACTCTGTACTTTTTAGAAACTCCTTATTAAAAAAATCTTCTAACCCGGCGTTTATAACTATACATATTATATACCTAAGCATCTATTTGGAACAGTTAATTACGGATAAACCCCATTGTGTAAGCAAGACCTATCGGTGAGCCAATTTAAAAAAAAAATCAGTCATTGTCACCTGTTATCAATATCTGCCTGATCAACATTTTGTTGTAAGACTACGAAGTTTCCGACGCGTCAAGGGAACTACCCATATAAGTCCTTATCTAATGCAACTTGATCAAACACCTAAGCAGGATGAACCTAGTTTGTATAATATAACTCTACCGTTGTATATTGAAAAAGAAAAAGGACATTGCAGGATTTTATCTCAGCTCTTTATCATATCCCTTATGGCTAACTTGTGTGATAATTATATTTTTTTAACTCCTAACTTTTTACACGTGTTATAAAGTTATAGTGATATCAACCATACTTTACTTACGTATCTGTGTTAAGATCAGTTCTCGAAGTGACTACTGTCCAAAAACATGTAAATATTTGTGTCGGGTTATTTTAAATAACCAACATTTTATACATGTGTAGTAAAAAGCCAGGAAAGCTCAAGGTGGTGTGGGAAAGTCAGGGACTCGGGGTCACCTGGACAGTCAGGGAAAATTGAGATTTTGCACCCCCAATTCATTTAATGGTACTTGATAATACCTTGTTATTGTAGTACCTAACATGTTTGATTTGTTTAAAAAATGCCGACCGAACAAAAACGACCGAAAAAAAATAATAATTTCAAGTTCCTACCTTCCTCCACGCGTTTCGGAGAAAGGATCTTTGATCTTTTATAGATTTTGGCTTTTGAGGAACTGAACCTAAAAAGATTATTTTTACAATAAAGTTAGATCCGCTAGGGACTGTTTGCGGGACAAAATTTCCTTCAGCTTCAACTCTGACTTTTAGTGTTCTACGCTATTTAAAAAAAAAAATAGGTCTCATTGCATCACAATTAGATTACTCCTTCTTATCATATTGAGTTTTTTACAAATTATATCATACCTCCTCCCTCCTGGAGAAGTGATTTCTTTTTTTTGTTTTTTATTATTACTTTATTTTAGATAAGATTTATAGGTTGACAACATTATAGTCATATATAAAATAATACTAATATGTATATGTAAAATATAACAATATTTTATTTTATTTATCAAGCAAGCACATTTTTTATAATAACAGAGTGTATGTTATATTCATTACAATCATGACAGATAAACATAACAATATCATGGCATCGGTTGTTTTATAAACATGAAACAGTCTAGAGCTTCGTCTTTATAATAAATTGTTGTCAATGTAATATAAGATGAATAGGCGGGTCAAGTATGGCAAGTGGCAACCGCCGTCCATGAATATTTGCAACTCAAGAGTCGTAAGTGCGCTGCCCGCTTTCGAGGTTGGTGAGGAATAGGGGGATGCGGGTTGGGGAAAGAAGCGAGGTGGATGAGGAGCTGGGAAAGAGGGGAGAGGGAAGAAGAGAGGTGGATGAGGAGCTGGGACAGAGGAGAGGGGGGATGAGGGGAGGGGAAAGAAGAGAGGTGGATGAGGAGCTGGGAAAGAGGAGAGGGGGAATTGCGCCTCTGGAAACCTCACTCATTTCGGGGAAATGCTACCTTAGCGTTACTTCACAACCGGTTTGCTGTGAGGTCGTGGTATTGCACCGGTCGAGCCGGCCCATTTGTACCTAAGCATCGCTCTACCACTGTTAAACTACACCACTTTTCTGTTCTTGTGAATGAGTTCAGTTTTCCCGCTGATACTCATCTCGACATTAGGTGATAAATCACGGATTACCTTTACGTGGTAAAGCCATGCTTCGGCACGAATAGGCCGCCTCAACCGGTGCTATAACACAGGCTCACAGAAAACCGGTTGTGAAGCATTTCCCGAAATTAATGAGGTTTCCGGAGGCCCAACTCCCCCTCTCCTTTTTACCATCTCCTCATCCCCCTTCCTTCTTTCCCCTCCCCTTATCCCTCATCACCCTCAAAAGGTGGGCAGCATTCATTTTTTATTATTATTTCTTTATATCCTACAGGATGTCTATCATATCGGCTTTTACTTTCTAACTTTGACTTTATAAAATTACTCCGCTTTTCCATTTGTGGAACTTGTAATCGATATTTGAGTAGTAGATGATAATTTTCATTATTGTAAAGTGGTTCTATTGTTTTTGTAAGGTAACTGGGCAAATGGCATGTCTTTCCATAAACAATTTGGGAAGGTGTTAGTTTTGTCGATGAGTGTACTGTTGTGTTTTTCGCAAAGTACATAAACGGTATCTTCTGCATGTACTCGCAAAAATGACCCTTAGGATTTGTGAGACTTCTCCACGAACGCTACGAGGATGATACGCTGTCATATGAATATAGAAATATTAAGAAGCTAAGGTACCTAATTCACCTCTTTGAACGTCTCAGTCATAAACTCAGTGCCCCTGGTAGTTGCTATAGTCTGGGGAACAAATTTAAATTCTAATTTAATTAAATATCTTTATTTCATAAAATTGCTTAACAATTATTTGAAATCGTCTGATTGAAAAAATATATATAACTATAGGATTGTGCTATAAGCTGAACTATAAGTTGCCTTGTCAAATGTGAAATGAATATTTACTAATATTCATTAGTAGATCAAATAATAAAAAATCCGTCTGTGTTGATCTATAACCTCCCGTTTTATAAATGGTTGAGACTTATGAGAAGAAATCGGGGAAAACAAACTCATGGCCACTATTTTAAATTACCAAATAGATATTACAATATTTCTTGTACAACATACACTATTCAACAAAACACTATGTTATCGTGTGCTATTATGTTGCTAAAAGTAAATAACTTACAATAAAAGGAGACAGAAAACGACAAACATATAAGCTCACTTTACATTGTACTGATTATTTCAAATAGCCTGTGAGTCTAACAGTTCAATCCCAAGTGCTTCTATCTTTCATGTAATCCACCACTGTGTTAGTAACCTTTAAAGTACAACTTTTGTTTTACAGTGGACTTGTACTAACGTCTCAAAATGTCTTGTTAGCTGCTCTCGCATTCATGGGACTTTTGTACAGTCAATAGAATAACAGTGCTTTTAAATAAAATAGTACATCATACATAAACTAGAGAGAGATTTTAAATCCCCTATTGTCCCGGAGTTTTGACCTCGCTTTACACTGTTCTGTTTGATATAAAATTCTTCATTTCGCACTTTTAATTGACTCATGACTCACTTTTGATTATTGGCACTAACCACGAATAGATAATTATGGCACAAAGCAAGCAAGCAGCTTATATTAAAAGAGTACAGCACGGATGTTGGTAAGAAAGAAGTCGTATATTATCATATGTACATCAAGGTATATATTCTTACACACACACCAGTAGATAGCGTACATATGTGCATATTATTAATTTTTAAAAGTGGATTTTTGCATACTTACTGTTAGGTAGGTTAATAGTTATACATATACGAGTATGTATAGAAAAAAGTAAAAAAAGCTACATTACACTACACCCGTCAAGTACATAAGTATATCGTACCTGTCATGGGACGGAAATTCATACATTGATAATTTAAGTTGTACTAGCCTACTGTTACACTATAAAGTATCGAATTTTTCGATCAGCAAGCTGTCTCTAGAATACATTGATGGCACACTAAAACGAAGGATTAGCATAAACATAGCAAAACCCGAAGTAAAATTGTAACCTGATCAATTTTACCCCCCCGCGAATGTCTATGTACATAAGTAGGTAATACTTTTGGTTTTCAGGAAATATTTGGATTTCGATTTAGCAGCATGCACGCTACACAAGTATATGTATTCATACATATACTTGTATTGCGTGTTAACTGATAATTACAATATTCCGAGCTAATAAAATACTCGACTCAGTTCACAATACGTGTCTTTTTTTTAATATGAAAGTATAACATGCAATCTAATGATACACTGCGGAATTGTATTAGAAATATTATGTATAGTCACTTCTTGCTACTACCTTATTTCTTACAAAAATGAAACTATGTATGTATAACAGAAAAGTTACACTACTGTATTTTTTTTAAAGAATGCTAGCAACGTGGGTCACACATTACTAGTATTCTTGCGAACCCCCCCAGCTAAGCTTAATGCTTGTGTTAGAGGATGGTTCACGACGGTAGTATACTGGGTGGGGTTTGAACCAACAACCACATGATCGCAGGTCCGACATCTATTTATTATGCTTATTATATTACTTCATTATGAAGATTGCTTTTTTTAAGTGGCAGTATTATTGATGTTGTAAAAAAAAACTGATTTTATAGGTAGTTAGATTCTAAATATAAGAACATCCACCAGATTCTTTGTACTTGCTAAATTGCTACCATGCAGACAATGTGCCAATGAACACCAAATTTCAAGTTCAATGCACAGGTTATGCAAACATTAAGAAGTTACTTTGACGTTCTGAGGTTCTTTACACCCAAGTCCTTTTTTTTTTAACGTGTGAAAACCCCCTCGGGCCGTCATCCCACCGGGGTTTTCGGTGGAACGGTGTGTCGGAATCGGACCGACTAAAACCACACGGTGTGCCATGCTGCGCTTAAAATAGGAGGAATCCGGGAACAGCTTTAGTAAGACATCCGGACCCCTCCTAGCACTTTGCCCGCAAAAGCGCGGGCACCACCTTCTGGTAACGCTCAACTAGGCAACGTCCAGGCACACCAGGACGTCGCCTCCTCGCGGTTGGCCACTATAGCGGGTAGAGGGAAAACCTGTCCCGACCACCCGCGGCCACACTCAGGGCGGCATGAGACGCTGGTAAGCGCGCCTCCGCCGCCCCGTTCGCCGGCGGCGAATTGAATTCGAGTGGAGCATCCTCCCGGGCCCGTTCCGCCGCCTCGTTCTGCGCGATGACCTCCTCGCAGAAGGTTGCGACCGCAGTAAAATTCCTGTCAATACCAGCCATGGAGCGTATGACGGCCGGTAGCGACAGATCCTCTCCAATTACTGCAGTGAGGGCCCGACGCTGCGCCGCCCACGCCGGGCAATCCACGAGCGTATGCTGAGTCGAGTCCTCACTGCAGTCGCAGTGGTGGCAGACGGGACTCAATTCCCTCCTAGCGACCTAGTGAAGGAGGCTGGAGACTTGGTCCATTATTGAACCGTCTCTACAGCCACCTCCATGGGCGACGGCAACGACGAGCGATTGATATTGGAGGCAGCCTGGGTCGACTGGCTAGCCCCGAGTGTTTGCTGAGGAGCGCAGGGTGTCTTACAGACCCCCTGCCCCATCTGGTGATTGGCAGGGAGATTTCCAGCCGCACACGCTGGGCAGTGAGGGGTGGCGAAACATTCCGCAGCCTTGTGCCCCGGTCGACCGCAGCGGAAACAGAGTCCGCTGCTGTCAAAACAACTTCCGCACTTGACGCGGGTGTGTCCCGACCCAGGCACTTAAAAGACCTCATCGGTCTCTCTGACTCTGCCGTTCATGAAACCGACGAGGACCTTGCCGGCGTCGCCCAAAATCTGGGCTGACGCTATGGGACAGCTGACCCAAACCGCGCCAAGGCCTCCTGGACCGGGGCGGATGGTGCCGACTCTGATACTGTCCGCATTGCATCCTGTCTTCTCCTGAATGGCAATGCGGACATTCTTCACCGTGACAGAGTCGTCCAGACCCGAAAAGCGCAGCTCTGCGCACTTAGTGGGCCTGGCGATCTTGACACCATCCTTCGCTTCAAAAACACTCCGCAGCTTCTCAGCAACCGTGTAGGCCGCCTTCCCACCTTCAGCCCTGGGGAACTCGAGGATTCGAGCCCCGTTTGGGCGAGGTGCAACGTCACCCCTGAAGCCCCGAACTCACCCCCTAGACTATCCCTGACTTTCTTGAAAACGGCCGCGGAGGATAGCCCGTCGCGTACCGCCTCCGGTGACAATGTGACTACTACTGCCGCCGTTTTAGGTGCCTGCAGTTTCCGCGACTTGTTTTTAGGGTCAACTGCCACGGATGACGATTGCGGTATAGACGCTACTTTTTTCGGAGCCTTCTTACCTCGCTTTCGGGACTTCTTACCCCCACCGACTACTTCCCATCCGTCATTGGAAGGGACAGACGTAGAGGGACCAGATGTGGAAGGGCCAGGTACCGTTTCAGCAACAACAGGAACTGTGTTCTTCACTCTGGATGCCGGAGTGGTCGACGGGGGAATTCTGCCGCCACCTTTGCCGCTTTCTTCACCGGTCGTCCACCCTTCTTTGTAAATGAGGGTGCCGATGACATAGACGCGGCCACCACGGGAAGCGGCGTCTGGGCTGAATTGGCCTTTTTCTTATCGGTGGCGAGAGGCGGCCGAACATTGGGTGCCGGAGGCAGTCTTGCTTCTAGGCCTGCTAGGCGCCCGTCCATCATCCTCCATACTGCCTGAAGGACATGCTGCAGGTGGAAGTCCGGAGTTTGGAATGGAGAGGGAGAGGCAGCCTGCTGCTGAACCTGACTTGGTCGCTCAGGGCAATCCGCCTGCACCCGAAATTGGGTGAACTGGGTGTTGAGCTCTGCCACCTGCTCCGTAACATGATCATTCGCAGCTTGAAGTCGTGCTACATCCCCTATGAGAGAGAGAAGACAGAACCTGCCAAAGGCGGAACAGGCCTCCGCGACCTCGATCTTCCTCTTTGACTAGTGGTCAACTTTGGAGGAAGCATTTTCGTTGATGTTTCGACGTTGTCGTCCCTCGAGCGGCCTCGTTTTTTTTTTATCGAAGTCGCGGGGCTCCAGCTCCATGTTCTCGACCGTAACAGTTGCTGCCCTGGTCCTCCTGGAGTGTCCTTGCTCCAAAATTGTACTGCTCCCAGGAGTCAGATTGACATCTGGGACACGGGGCACGATACTTCCTCGTCGGTCGACGAGGCTTCTGCCGCCGACTTTTTTTACACCCAAGTCTAGCCTAGCCTTTAATACAATGCTTCAAACGTTGAGGCCAGTAATTAGCAATAGAAACACACACTATCTCCATGGGAAATTTCTTTACATCCAATCTTTTGAATTGTTTTAGGGACTCCCAATTATTATGGAGTTTAGAGCATGCCATACTCTCTCAAGTTTACCATGAAATACGCAACAAGTTCGAGGTACTATATTCCATTACCCGAGATAAAATCTATTGCTTTTGGACAAGATTTCTTGGAATTCTTTCCTCCACTGCTTTGATCGCCTTTTTCGTAAGAATGCTACGTGGACGACCAGATGTTTTTCTGTCACAAACACAGGAGGTTTCATTGTGCATATCAATAGTTCGGTGCACAAACATTCGACTAATACCAAGCGGTTGGAGAGTTCAAAAAGTGCATTGCATCCTTTCTTCACTTCGTGTAATGCCATCACAGCAATTCGACTTATCAACCCACTCAATTTTAATATCACAAAAATATTAAATACCGATTGGCGTGAAAATGATAAAACACAATGAATTTAAGAACAACAGATTCGAAATTCAAATGTAATACATATTATATATTTTTTTTTTATTGTAACAGTAACAAGCATAGCCGTGTACGGACAGTGTTATGGTTTAACTACTTACTAGTTACTTACTTAATACTGCACGCATGCATACATACATTAACGCCTATAGGCGTTGTAGTATCGGCCTACTCCTTCGTAGATACCCCAGGATAAGGTAGACACCATATTTATTCGCGATCAGAGGCAAACCATACAAAAGAAAAAAGGGCCTTTACCAACATGTTTAGCCTCAACAAAATATTCGAGGAGGAAAAATGATTATTTGTAACATTACGTGCCTTTTAAATTTCGTAAGTGGAACGGAACTAGAAATGTTCTTAATCACTTTGCCCTTTCCTATTGATGAAAAGTACGGAAACCATAAAGAATATTCAAATTTAAATTTAAAAAAGGAAGGATGAAAACAATATTTTACTTTATTTATTAATAATTATTATTTTCTACAAATTGTGTGATGAAGTAAAAACACAAATAGGTTCTGGAATCCTAAGATAGGAATGATAGGAAGCTTTTTCGCAAGATTGCGACCGACTATAACAGGACTTTTCTATTAATTATTTATTGGAATAGGCTATCTCACATTTCACCTAATGGGAAGTGACGGTAAGACGAAGATAGTGCACGCCTATTCAAGAGAAACTTATTCACTCTACTCCTGACGGTTCCAGGCTTATAGTTTTCTAAAAAAGAATAAACCTACTTAAGGTCTAATTTAGTTTTAATTTTATTTTTCTTCTTGTAAGGACTTTTTTAGTGTGGATCCCCCACCAGTCATCACCTCACTGGAGCTAACGTTGAGTAGAACCGACTAAAACCACACGGTGTTCCGTCACAAAGGGGTCTATTGCAAGGGACTATACCCTAAGATAGAAGACTCCGGGGACTCCTGCAGACCTTGGCCGCCTGTTGAGGCGGCCACACCATGGTGACCCGGAGATCATTCGGCGTTCTCCGGCGCCTAGTGTGTCTTCTGCGGTACGGAAAAGTACTCGTCATGTCACGTACCCTTTCAACATGTTTAAACAACATCATCTCATGTTTAAACAGAACCAGTCTCAAGCGAGAGGCAACCCACACGTTCATAGTTATATTTTTTTTTTTTACTTTCAAGTCCTATTTAAAAGTAATGAATATCACTGTAATATGCAAAAAAATTGCATCCTTTATCGCACTCAGCTTCATAAATGTTGATTATTAAATAAAAATGCCTGTATTATATAGGAATAAATAAAAACTGTCTAAATGTAGTATTTGCCTTTGCTTACCGGTT
The DNA here is from genome assembly GCA_947561695.1 of Tyria jacobaeae. Classification (NCBI taxonomy): domain Eukaryota; kingdom Metazoa; phylum Arthropoda; class Insecta; order Lepidoptera; family Erebidae; genus Tyria; species Tyria jacobaeae. Next base: position 10,726,124 of record OX387224.1, on the reverse strand, counting down.
ATGGAAGTGTCATAATATATATAAAAATGTGTGTATACTACGGTCGCGGAGCAGACAGAATTTAGCACAATGACCTCTTCGCCTACCGACAGTGATCACAGACATTTTTGTAATTGTACGTGTTTATAATATATGATATATTTAAAATTGAAAAAATCCAATTCAAATAGTTCCTACTTATTATATCTAAACAAATGATCGTGCACATCACACATATATTAGTCCTGAGTGGGAATCGAACCCACGAGCTCGGCTTAGGAATGAGGATCGCTAACCACTAGACTAGACCAACAGGCCAATCGCTCGATTTCAAATTAAATAACAGTAACAATCAAGGCGTGTGACCAACTAAAAATTACAAATTAATGTACACAATTCTTTCTCTATCGCGACCGCACTATACAAAGTGTAGGAGTCGAATAGTAACATACATAGGTGTAGCTGACAAATTACTACGTAAAGCACCCCCTATATTATCTGTGCTCTCTGTTATACAATAAGAGAGAACTTTTACAATGTAGTTCTAACACATTAGATGGATAATCTTGCTATAAAAGAACATAACGTTATTTTCTAAAAAGGTATATAAGTACCATACAACTTAAATAAAATGCAACCTAATATAATCTGACAAAGAAGGTTATCCACTTTAGTATAATAAATATAATAATATAACAAACCGAAAACGAAAGCTTATGAAGTGGCATTTGATGCGTTTTACTTCTACTAAAACGTAGAAAAAACAATAAATCGTGAGCAAACTCCTTTCTTTTAATGGAGCCAGTTTATTTTATCGTTGCTTAAAGTTATTAGATTTGCCGAATAATTGCGAAAAGGCATGCGAGTTTGAAACGCTGTGACAGCTTTTATTATAGTCGCTATCAAATTATTACCGCGATTTGTATTGTTGATATATAGGTTTAAAGAGATTTCCCGCATTAAACATGTTTACAAATATGTCGTGTCTGGTTAATTTTAGTTAACAAAGGTGGTTAAGTTTTATAACCGTCGGGTTGATTTAACTAGCGGTGTGGTACTTAAAACAGTTATAAATTTCGTTTAGAGGCTATATGTTGAAAACTTGTTATTTATTATCTGACATGTACCTAACTCACCTGAAGCTCCAACTAGTTTTCACATAAATATCTTGTGCAATTCGGAAGATACACCAGCCTCAGAATCAACTTAGTACGCGAGAGATCGTTGCTATATGTGGAAAGTACAAGTGAAAGTTAGTACCTACTTAGTACATATAAGAAGACCTAAGTAGGTTCCTATGATACGACTAGAAGGTACTTTGCAAATCTGCTATTTATAATACCATTTGGAAGGGAAATACGTAAAGAGGATTTACCAGATAAGCACTACGGATCAGATGGTAAATAGTTCAAGAGGTACGTCAATAACTACAGTAGATAGCGATGCTCTGCATACCAATTTGTTAAAATTGGTTTAATAAGGAGACAGTTATTTATTACTTATTACTAACCCTACCCCGACACTTTATAAACAATGCAGATTGGTCAACTGTTTGTGTCTTAAGATACCTTCCGGTACTAAGATATTCTATTTGTTTAAAAAACACTATCTGTCATGTTTCACACATAGTACTTCAATACTTTTTGTGATTATTTTAAATTAGACAGATGCATAAACACCCTTTTACATTTACAACATTAAAACTAATTTCCCATGTTACCAGTTATTTATAATTAATAGCAGAGTATACGTATGTAATTATATATATGTATGCATAAATATAATGTTAATATCATCATCAGTCATCAGTGACATGCAATATTGTAGTCTCGTGGGTTTGGCGATCCAATTAAAAAAAATCTCTGTGGAATTAGTAATATTGACATACTACATATTGTTACATGATGCTCAATGGGGAAAAGTAGTAATATAATTAATTTAAATACAGTATAACACGCGATAATCATGAAAAAACACTATCACTAAATGAGAGTAGTTATTAAAACGCATCGTTATTACGATTATTAAATGGCGTTACGTCACGGCATGGCATGATAAAAGGTATTAAGTTGCAAGATAAACCTACAATGAATGAACATGCGACTATGACTGATTATAAATGTTTTTACTTTTAAATCAATAAACTTCAAATACTTGCCGTCCAATGCAGGACGTGGCATATCCCGTTTCAACCTTTGCCTAATATCATACTCATTTATGTTAAAACTATGTTGTCCCACATAAAATACTCGTTTTCTTACAATGTCTACAACGCTCTCATAACGGCAGTTGTATACTTATGGAAAACGAACTGTAGACTCTAAAATCTGTTTGTTATAAAAATATTAATGCGACATTGCTACATCATTCGTTACGGTACAACTTAATGGGCTGAATTAGATGGTGTGCAAAGTAAAATTATTTAAAATATTTTTTGCATACTCACTACGAATTGTAATGTAATTAAGGCTGGTTTTCATGGTACAGATGTGAGAGGCTAGAAACTATTTTGTACTCTGTTGCACGATAAAGAAGTACATATGTATGTTGTTTCTTTGTCACGCCCTCCAGTCAAAGCAGCTTGATGGATTTTGACACCTGAGGTGTTATTTGGATTGTCTTAACAATGGGAGTGGGTTAATGCATATAATTTTGAGATAATATCATCGAAAAATGAGAGGATTTTTTTTTTATAATTGTATTCGTGAAGTTAGAGGACTTGGAAAGTTAGAGGACTCGGACTGCCTGGCACCAACCAGGTCGAGTTATAAGTATGCGACCCCGACTTGCTAGAGCTATGGCTTAAACTTCCCGATTAATCTATATAAGCAAATATCCTTCCTTTCATGCCAATATACTCCAAATGTTCCCCTCTATTTGTAAAGTGCCCGGATGCCAGCAATAGACCTGCCCGTTACGTAAGTGAGACTAAATTATAATAGGCAAAATGTACAACTGTAATGTAATGTTACACCTCTGCCTACCCTTCGCATATAAAGGCATGTGACTATTTTGCATTAATAATTTGCTCTGATATGCCCTGATCACAGAATCAGTCAAGAAGCACTAAGAAGAAGCAGTTTTTTTTTTTCAGATACTCATAAGTATACATAGATATTTAAATATGTACCTACCGTTATTTTCTTTTGATCCATTGTTAGATATCCGTTAACGACTGTATGATGTGTACACAATATGTAGTACAGTTTTGATCGTGAATTCGTGACTAATATTTGTTATAATTATGTATGTAGACTGGCCCGGCCATGACCGTTGGTTGGTTATAATTCAAATGGAGCGTAATCAATAGCAATTTATATTACATATTTAATATTCGAGGTAAGTAATTACACGTTCGATTGACAGATAACTACATATATTAGTCCCCAACAAGTATACTATTCGTTTACTAGCGAAAGCGACGAATATCAATGATCGATCACATCACAGAAATATATGTTATGTTTATATTTGAAAACTGCTATATTTTCTTTTGAAAAATACACAAAATAATAATAATATAATAGTACGATTCTTGCTCTTTCCTCTCTACCATCGCCATTCTCCTCTTTCCTAACTCCTCTCTTCTTTCCCCTCCCCGCTTCCCCCATCCCTCATCACCCTCAAAGGCGGGCAGCGCACTTACGACTCTTGACCTGCAACTGTCCATGGACAGCGGTTGTCACTTACCATCAGGTGACCTGTCTGTTCGTCTGTCCCCCTATAGTATATAAAAAAAAAAGGTTTTACTCGGATTTGAATAATTATATTTTTGTGTTATATAGATATTATATTAGCGATAAAGTAGGATAGAGAGACCCCTCTCTTCCCATGGGTGTTGTAAAAGGCGACTAAGGGATCGGACTGTGATCGGACATACTCGTATAGTGCCCGGTTGACGGTAATAGGCTTTATTACGTTAGTGGGACCAAATTCTAAATAAAAAATAGGAACTATTTACATCGTAATAATCTTCTGCATCGTCGCTCGCATAAAGCTGAATTGGTAAAAATTGTTGAACATAAGCGACCGTGTATCGACAAGGTTTCTAAATGAAAAAGAATTGGTTGCTCTTTCAAATGAAACTATGCTATATATGCTCTTAATTAAATTGGATAATAGAATAAATCCTCTATACTTTTAACACATTTTTGCTGTAAGAAGTAGTGGTTTCTAACATCTCCTTACTAGTAGTATGTTACTTTTAAAAATATAGTACAAGTGAAATCACTTAAACAAAAATTGTAACTGTAACATTTCCAGAAGCCTGTTAATGTTTTTGTTGCTTTTCGAAGTAGTCTCCGTTCCCTTCTAAGCACCGTAGCATGTGATGGAATCATTGACTGATTCTATCACATGTCATTCAATGATCAATTTATTAACCAGTGAGCTCACTTTTCTTTATGGATCTCTTCTAAACCTTTTTCAAACGCAGCCACTGCATCTTCAGGGTTCATAAAAAACGAATTCCTGTACGCTTATATTTTATTTTGGAAATAAATTAAAGTCACAAAGAGCCAGGTCGGGTCTGTAAAGAAGATGACTGACTAACTCCACACCTTCGGTAGACAAATATTAGATACTCCGTCTGTCGGAGTGAGCTGGAGCGCTGTCGTAGTGGAAGATCATCCTGCTTCTGGGGAAATTTGGACATTGCTGTCTGACAGTTTGTAAGACAAGTGGTAAACAATGATGTACCAATCTGCAGTAACAATAATTTTATCATCCTGCCCTTTTTTACTTTTGTCAGCAAATCTTCGAATTGCGTAGATTGTCTTTTGGCTTCGGGTTCGTAACAATATTAGCTTAGCGTACATCACCTGTGACGATGTAATGTACATTCGAGTCACCTTCATCATCATAATCAAGCATTAAGCCGCACCAATCCAAACGATGACTTTTTGATCTTCCGTCAAATTACGACGTATCCATCTAGTACAGTGCTTTCTGACGCCTAAATGTTCATGTAAGACTTTTTGTACTTGACTCATACCAATGCCAAAAATGCCCGAATCTGTTAATATTTCACCCTTTTATCAGTTTCTATCATTAGCCGGACGTTATCTTGAGTAGTTGCCGTAGCAGGATGTCCTTCTTGAGCAATTCATCAGCAAGTTTAAACTAGTTGTAAACAGTGGCACGAGATGGATTTCGTAACGAAATGCCAATCGAAATCTATCGTAACATTGTTTTTGAGTAGGACGGCAACGAAAGTCATAATAAATCTTTGAGTGAAAATTCTCTCTAGTCAAATCCATTTCCATGCACGACAGACACTTTTTTAATTGCCGCCAATTTGTAAAAACATACGACATGTGAATTCATTATACATCTACCTACAGATTTCCAGAGTTTCTAATTCGAATTTTATAATAAATAAATTTATCGCGTGTCTGCCTAGACAGTACACTTACTTAAATTGTCGATTTACCTTTACTGATACTAGTTAGGTACATTAACTTTAAACTTCGCGTCGTCCACATTCAACATAACTCATGTATATAGCTGAATAGAGAATATAAAATAATGACAATACTGGAATAGAACTAAAACAATAGAATAAAATATATGGATGTATGCGTGTATAATAATTTACACATACAGTACCTTCTGAAAAGTGCATACATTTTAGCTGTCTCAATATAAACACTGCTATCATCATACTGCAATAAATGACCAATCTAAGGTAATAATTGGCACGGGCGTTTATTCTGAAATAATTAAATCAAATATATGTAAAAATAATCATATTATTGTATCGCATGTTGACACACTTGTCCCGATGTTTTGACACCTTTTTGACAAAAATAAGGTTTGGTCAGCCTTTGATAGCTAACACCCCACCAAACCTACTCTGAAGTCGGATAATGACCACATTGTATCTACTCTGCTGACTAATTAGGGAACTTCTATAGAGCTTTGAGCATAAACTCAGTCATTCTGGTTGTTAAAATATTGCGCAATAGTAAAATTTTTCTCGTCAGTCATTTTTTGAAGTGAAAACCTCTTCAGACGCGTCAAGCACTTTTTGGGTGAACAAAAATCCTGGAACTCACGTCATCGTCAGCGAACACTTTCTATGAGCTATATGTATGTGTATAATCTAATATCTCGACGATACAATTCACAAGTTACTTAGTTTTCACTTGTACGACTTCGACTGCACGGATGGCGTAGCGGTTTAAGTGGTCACGTCGCCACTGCTGCTGCTGCTGCGCCGAGTGTTGTGGGTTCGGTCGTTCCCCGCACGGCACAACAATATAATATTGAAGTTGTTGTTTTGAGTTGGAATGTTTGTAAAGTCCCCCGCGACACTTCTATCGGCAGTCCCGAAAGACCGCCAGTATTTTTTTTGTGTCCTCCTTTTGCGTACCGCTTAAGAAGTAGTTGTAGTTACCACCCAATTCATTTTTGTATTACTCATGCAGTAATTAATGAACGGTGGTCTCTTACTAGCTGTAAGTCCTAAGTCATCTTTTTAAATACGCGACATAGTTCTAGGTGCTATATTAATTTGCCGCGATAAAATATTTTGTCAATCGGACACGATTTCTTTCGAAATCTCTTTCCTTTACTGCTTTGAGCGCCTTTCCGATCCGATTCCAAATTCAATTATAATATTTTCTTTGTTTTTAATTTAACAGTATTTATGGGAAGACTGAGTTCATCTATGCATATACATATGTATATCTATCGCAATACAATATTTTATATAAACAAATGCTACAAAAAAAAGTTATCAACTTATAACCATTTGTTTACTGGTTATTTTTTTATAATATTTTTTTTTTATTAAACACCGTTAAAACTTAACAGGAAATATAAACTAAAATGACTTTTATGCTCAACATTCGTGACGGGTAATAAACTAATAACGGAGATTTATTATTAAATAAAAAGTTACTCTTTCCGCAGATATTTTGGTCAACATGGTTTGCATGTCAACTCTAAGTAAGTTTTCTTTTTTAATAAAAAAATGGATACTGGTGTCCATAGTCTGCTTGTATTGAAGCTGAAACAACGAAAAATGACCTTTTATTAGTACGGAAGAGGACAAGTACTCTCCCATCCCGCAGAAGACGTACCAGGCCCCGGAGAGTGCGAAACGATCTCCGTCTTCCATGAACGCTGGCCTGGGGGCAACGAGTGGGGCAGCCCGTTGCCCTAATAGAAGTCGCGCGAAGTGTTCTGCGCGCGCCTCCTAAATGAAATTGGAGGAAGGTGAGGCCCCCCGCACTTCACGGTGTGGCCGCCTCTTGCTAAAGAGGTGGGCCAAGGTCTGCAGGGTTTCCTGGAAGCATCCCTCCTAGGGTATACTCAAGTCCCTTGCAATGACCCAGTTGTAACGGAACACCGTTTGGTTTTAGTCGGTTCGAGTCCAACATACCCCACCGTCAGCTCCGTTTGGTTACCATGACCTTCATAGAGGTCAATGTCCGTTATTCAGTAATTCAAAATAATTACAGCTTCGTTTACTAAAAAAGTAAATCATATTAATCTTATTACAATGTGCACTAAGCTTATCTAATTCGTCTCGTTCTTTTGTCTTAAATTCGTGACAAAGACGTTTTTGTTTGAGACATCGTTATATTTGCGCAAGCATAGAGCTGAAATTAAAGTCGTGTCTAGGAAATTAAATTATTAAGTAATGCGGAATGTGTTATTTCTCATAAATATAAATGGGACCCACAACGTTTTTGCAATTTCCCTCTCTCACATACAATACTTTCAACTTCAAAGATCCTAAATACTAGCGTAAAACTTTAAAAAAAATATTTGATCAAAGAAATCAGGACGATTCGAGAAAACTTCCCAAGTCGCAATAAAAACTCCTTTGTAGGCAGTGGACTAGAGTGGGCTACATACACTCACTATAGTCTAGTGTTGTAAACACGAAAATTCTCAATTTGAATTACCTCAAACATTATCTCTACCTATCTTACTACACATATGTTGAACATAAGTAACATTTGTCTAGACTTTGTTACACATTCACTAACTTCTCATGCCTACCATACAAGGAAATTGTCATAGGCCTGTAGGTCATATAACCTCATATGATTACATAGACACGTAGTAACTAAGTTTAACGACGAAGTATAACAGTTATTTCTAGTAGCTACTTTGTAGGTAGGTAAATAACGTAACGTGTTTTTCTGGATAACCCAGTTTTCCCGCGCTGATTTCCATTAGCGTTTATAAAACCGTTATCTGGACCAGAAAACCTAGCACGAGTTTTCACACGTCGAAAGGAACAAACCTCAACTTCGTGGAGGTATTAATTTCCATTCAATTCCAGTCGAAGTACGTTTGACGTTGTCTTTTAAGACTTTTGAAAATACATTATTAAGAAATACCAATAACATATAGATAATAATAAGCCATTTGCGAATTGCCACTGTCAAAGATGAAAAGGTTTGAAATTTACTGTAGAAGAGTAACAAGTATAGTTTTGTATCATTTCAGATTATTTTATGTCAGGTCTTTGTTATCGCTTTAGATTTTACATAAATTTAATAGTATGATAATTTTCTAATATCTTATGTTTGCATGCCAAAATTGGTGAAATTTGACAATCCAACTTTATGTTACACCCAAAAGGCTCATATTTCGGCCGTGTTAATAAACGCTTATTAGTAGCAATTTTGTTTAAGTATGTCTGTCGTCGTTTACTTCATTTTACACGTACGAGTCTGTTCCAACCGATTTTATAGTAAGGAGAAGTACAGAGGTACCGATGAGACTAACATCTGAAAAGGTATATATATATATATATATATATATATATATATGTATATATTTGGATATGATAATGAAGTGCATGCGTAAAAATACATATATGATTGTTTATGAATACGGATTAAGTAATCTTATTCCGATGAGTTATCAACAAAATAACTTCCATAATAACGGGGATTTGTTTTTCACTATGAAAACAATAGCTTATGGCTATTTCGAGGTTCTAATTGTTCCTTTAGATTGTTCTATTCCAATCGTTCTTTAGTCGAGAAATGGCAACAAAGAGATAGCCATACAAAATACTTATAATAATAATAATAAGCCTCTTATCCTGAATTGCTTTCTTCTTTCTTTGTATTGTGGTTGTCTCTTTAGTTATAAAATATCTCTGAGTTCAGTGTGCCTCTTGGCAAAGGCCTCCTCGAACAATTTCCATTGTACTCTGTCACTAGCAACCCTTTTCGATTTTTGGGCCTGCCGTCAGTTTTAGTTCATCTTCCCATCTCTTGCTTTGTCCTCCTCTGTTCCTTCTCCCATTTCTAGGGTACCAGTCTGTTATGATGTTGCTCCACTTCTCTTGTGTACCGCACAGCATGTGCCCAGTCCATTTCCACTTCAAACTATCTATTCTAGTAAGTACGTCTGTGACTTTTGTCTTACTTCTTATGACGGTGTTTCGTATCTTATTTTGTTTCTTAATACCTATCATACTTCGTTCCATAGCTCTTTGGCAGTGTTCCAGCATGTTTCTGTGATGTTTCGTAAGAGCCCAGGTTTCACACCCATATGTAATACATGGGAGAACGCAGGTATTGAAGACCTTCAACAAAATACTTACAGGACAATAATATTGCAGTTTCTTTTCCTTATGATAACAAGAGGTTAATTATCAGGAAAGTAATTTAACATTATTGTTACAGTACATTTACGAGAACAGCACTCATGATGAAGGCCTGTTATCACGAGAAAAATTCATGGAGGTGAACGCAAGAATGGAAGCCAGAAGAGATTATATGAGAGCAGAATGCTCCAATTTAGGCCTTGATGGTTCGGGTCAAAAGGCATACGCGTGGGAATATTTAATTAATAGGCAGTATCATGTTATATGGTAAGTCTATCCTCCAATTGTGAGTGTAAAGTTTAACTTTTCAATTTAACATTAACCATTTTTCACCTAAAGCCTTATATATATTTTTATGTAATACTAACTAACGTTTTCTGTCTCACTCATTTACTCACTTTTTATGGTAAGAAATTATAAAACACTTTTTGGATTCTTTTTAAAATTATTTTATACAGACTATGTCCTAACAATAACGAACACAAAAAATATATCCAATTTGGTATAGTCGTTCGGAAATTATGCGCGTACTTACCTTTTGGCGATTAATTTTTATTTATGCGTAGGATTGTTGGATTTCTAAATATTATATTTAAAATAACCTTTAGATCACGCTTACTCTAAGTAACGCTTATACAGATACATTGTCATCGAAACTGAATATGTATGCAAAATTTCAGCTCACAGGAAAATGGACCAAATTTAACTTGCTAAATTCTACCCAAACAAACATACTTTGCAAGAAAACTAAAAGCTGTACAATGAGTATAGAAAAACACAAAAGGACTGATTGACTACTAAATTATGACTATATTTTTGACCTATAACAGAATAGGAACTAAAATCTCATATCTGTTTTAAAATATATTTTTATTTCATTTTAGGTGCAACATATTCAAAGCAGCGTCTACATCATGGATGTATAACTTCAACCTAATGGCAAACTACACAGCAGCATTTTTAGACAAAACTAAAGAAGTTCCTTTAGAATTGGCCAGGAAGAAGTACGCGAGACCTACATCAGAAATGATCAAAAAGGCACAATCAGACTCCATAACGTTTCTTATAGTCAGACATCCTTTAGAAAGATTGGCTTCAGCATACAATGATAAAATTGTGCATGCATGGCCTAAATCGTTCCACGATAAAATGGGACAAAGGATTGTAAGCAAGTATAGGAAGGTATAGTATATTGTTGTACCTAATTTTATAAATAAAAAGAAAAATGATTAAAAATAATGATTCAATGCTATTAAAAGCTAACATTATTAAGTGTGACATATCAATTTCTATTTCGATTTCCAATGAGGTTTGCAGGTACATTTTAAATACGGACCCGAATCGTAATTTAACAGTATTGTTGTTGTGTTTTCATAGCACACTTCAGCATTTCTGCTTTATTTTAGATATTACTAAAATATTATTTAAAAAAAAACATTGTATTGTGTACAAATACTTTCAAAACTACCGATCTTTATTATAGTTGAATATATTATTTTCAAAATTGCTACCATGTCTGTTACATCGTAGCAAATACAGAATAGACTTCAAAAACCGTTTTTTTTTTCATGGTACCTCAAGAAATAACAAAAAGTTACATTAAGTCGTTTTTTTTTAGAAAAATCATCAACCGGTCCCAACAGAAAGGTATCCACTATTTGAAGAGTTTGTTTCATACGTGATAGACGAAGCTAAAGGGAAAAGGACACTCGACATGCATTGGACTCCTTATACTAATTTCTGCACACCTTGCAAATTCCATTTCGATGTCATCCTCAAGTTTGAGACGTTGGATGTAAGTACACGTTATACTAAAAAAAGTAGGAGTAATTCGAACATCGGAAACATAAGAGTGTCGCATGCTTCATAAGAAAGCACCATAAGTATGAGAAATGTTGTTGAAAAATGTTAAAGTTAATTGTTTAATAAAAGCGGTAAGCACCGAATACTTCCATTTCTATCTAACATAGTACAAAAGTTAGGCGCTTGTATATTGTTTTAAGTACTTAGTACTCAGAAAATACTCTATTACACTGAGCATTCAAGCAAAGCATGCTTGTGAATAATGTTTTATTCTGAAAGTGTGCATTAAGAAAAATACCGTTACCATACTTGACGAATGCAATTTGATTATCGAATATATCTATATTCGTTTAGTTGACGAAGTAACTCTTATGAACTTTAGAGTTAAATTACTTCTAATAGGGTATTCCGAGAAAGGAAATTCCAATAACTAATTGATGTTCATGAGCACAATATAAAAAAAATCAGGAGAATTTCTCTTCTTTCATTTCCTTTCTACCTTCCCCTCCCCTCAGAGAACTCTTGAGTTGCAGTTGCCCTGCAACTCAAGAGTCACAGAGGACTTGTAAGTGTCCATGGGCAGCGATAGTCACCGTCTGGTGACCCGTTTGTCCCCCTATTCTATAAAAAAAACTAATTTGCCTGAAAATAAATTTCTTTCATCATTACATTTAGGAGGATCAGAAGTATTTGATCCAGCTGGCTCGGCTGCAAGAAGTCGTGAAACCGGAGTGGCGTAACAGTGGGAAGGGGCCCAACACGCTACACAACATTAGCCATCTTTATTCGCGCTTGAAGAAAAGCCAACTTAATGGCCTTTACAAACTTTATAGGTTTGTTATTGTTCTCTTTTGGAATTTAAGGTGGACCAATCACGTTGTTACCGAATATAGCTTTATGTCAATATAGGGAAAGGTTTATAACTTCCCGTCTTCTGTTTGAAATTTAATAAAAATCATTGTCTATTAAATGTTTAAACTTTTAATATATTATTCGTTCAGCTATATCTAGTGTGTTCAATAATCATCAATCTTTAGTTAGTATTTTTATATTGCCTAATTCATCCCAAACTAAGTACCTACTAAGCTAGTGTGTCTCCTTAAATGGTGACGAGAAATAACGTATTTTATTTTGGAATTAGTAGTTCTAAAATTTCTTTTTGCCTTATATTACTACAAATTTTATGATTAATACAATTATGTTTTGTTTCAGAAATGATTTCCGATTATTTAACTACACCATAGAAAATTACTACGATATTGTTATAGCAGACTAGAAGAGCAATGGCGGATGAACCCGCTAAGAAAAAGTCTGAATGTTTCATCAATGTGCATAAGCAAACAATACAAACATCAATGAAAAGACTGATCGCTAAAATTCACACTGGACGTTCCAGCGGCGGAGTGTAAATACAAACTGCATCGAACGTCAATTTCCAAATGTTGTTGTTTGTAAGATAAGCTAACCAAAATACCTAACTTATTTCACTGAGCACCATAATTTAACTTCTTAAATAACTTCTATTCAGTTATTAACTAATCTTAATATATAATTATATATATTTTTTAAGACGTAAAAAAGATTTTTTTTATATTTGTTTACTGCAGGTTATATGTATATCTACAACAGATAACAAATAGGTTTTATAAAGAACAAAACAAGATGATGGCGCAGTTCATCATTCATCTGCTTAGAATATTATAGGCTAAAGTAATAAAGAAGTCTTAGTTTTATGGTGTGATAAAGATTATAAACAGTTGAGCTATGAAAATTCTACGTAGTGCTAATAGCCGAATTTCAGTTGATACTGACTCATAGGACAAATGCATATGCATACGTTTAAGGTTATGCAAAGACAATTCCTTAGTGCTTCCATAAAGTTATGCAAATAACGTGTCGTATGTGTATGTATGGACCTACCTATGTATTACGTATGACAATCGGAGTCACTTAGTGTTTAAATGAGCTTTTTTTCTAAATTATTAAAAAATGGGGAGCATGTTCGTTCTATAAATTCCTTCGATATAATGTTTGTTGAAGAGTATAATATAAGCTCATCTAATTCTTTGATCAGACATTAAATGATATAAAACGCTTTTATAATGAAGAACAAATTTCAATACTTGAGTGCAAAACTTCGAGAGTCTTATATAGCAAACATATTGTTATATTCTGTTGTGGAATCCACGGGTTTCGTTATTTTTAGTGATAGTAGTTGTTATATCTATTAATGTCACCGTTGTATTTTTGAGAGTTCGTTATTGTAAATGAAATAAGTATTCCAAAGTTCTCTTTTAACTATTTTATTAACTTATATACCATTTTAATTTTAATTAATGAACGTATATAGCTCGATTAGCTCGACATTATCTCTCGTTAACAGTGTCAAAACGAGATAAGTTTTTTTTTTTAATTTGATAACAGTTTATTATTAAGTTATCAAACTCGTTGTTTTGGTATAGTTCCTTTATTTATGAATGTACATATATCCTTAAATAATCTATACTTACCTAATTTCACTGTGAAGCATTGTACTGCCGAATCAAACGTGATCGGAAGCTTTTCAATTTTTCGTGGTTCAGAAAAAAAAGCAAGAGTGTAACTACTAAGTGTACCTACACTGTCATATTTCGCAAATAAAAGTAAATTAGAAATCGTTAGACGCTCCTTTAGCGTACCTGCATCGTACAAGAGTTAGGCGTCTTTATAAGTACGCTGATTTGTATTCCAAACTGGCCGTTCCCCGCAATTTAATCTGAGTTTGTCACCGCTGCGCTCCTAACGGTCACAGCGTGTTACTTCGTAGCCTATATTGTTACTCAATATAATATTCTATCCAATAAAAAAGATTAGGTAATCTAATCTGACAAATAGTTTCAGAGATTAGCGCTTTTAAAAAAACAATCAAAAAGAACCCTTCCTCTTCATTAATAATTATTATATGTATCTAATATATATCTATGATATCAGATTATGATTATTAGTTTTTTATTGCATGCATCGTTATTACAAATATACATATGTAGTATATTTGTAATAACGACACATGACGCTTCTAATGTAATACTTTCAATAGGTCCTGCTAGAATATAATAATTCTGGATATAGTTAAAAATACAATTCAAACACCAATAAAAAGTTCCAATGGCGTCGAAGTTAACTGTGTAAATGAATAAATTTAGAGATAGGTAAAAAAATAATATTTTTAAGTACAAATAGTGGTTCTAAGAATGCAAACAAATATTGTTTAATAAGTAGCTATTGTAATTGTAAGGTCTAGTTTTGCCATGTTCATATATTTCAATGTTTCACAAATAATTCAGCAGTTACCATAATTGTGAATTTTAATAACTTGATAATTCTATAATGATCATCTAGGGTAGGTTAAAATTACGTAGGTACCTGGTTTTAAATTATATAAACATCGAAATATGCCTTTTACCAATTTAAATTCCATACATTGTAAATCGTTAAATATAGTACCAACTTAGGTACTAGCTGTTAGTCAAAGCTACGTTCATATTGTGCTAACCTTCTTGTTTTGAATTTGTTTTTATTTTTTAGTGCAGACGACTCATTTGGCAGAATTAATGTTGCTGTCTTTGCTACACGTTAGTGTAATGATAATTGACGGTTTTATAAAAATTCGTATACAAGTGTTTGATCAAACATACTTCTAATACATCGATCCCTTAATTTATCTTAAATAAAATCGATTGGATAATATAAAATTATATTCGCATTATATTTCTATGAAATTCCCGTACAGATAGGATTCAAGTAGAACTATATTGAAATTAGATCCATCCATTTCGCCATTGGCCACTTAAAGTTAGTCATCAAACTGTTACAATGTTTTAGCCCTTCGTTATAACTACATTTTTTGTAACACATAACTGCTTCTCTAGCGTTTTAATGAACTAAGTTTACTAGTCGTATTAAATTTCTACTCCAACTTAGAAAATAATTGATTAGCGTAAAGCCAATTTATTAAAAATCTTTCCATATAGTAATCTTAATTTGCTCTTTAATTAGTTTATAAATAGTTAATATGGAATGAATTAGACCAAAAAGTTATGGCCTATGAAAGTAACTGTAATGGTGCTATAGTCCTATAGATTTTGATCTCATATCAGAATGTGAGACGCGATGCATGCACAATCGTTGCTATATTACTTAAAGCGTTATAGATTCCAACGGTAATTGAGTCGGTTGTGTTTATAATAATGTTGAGATGAATTATTCTTAGTACTTATAGAAAAATAAATCGATTATTTAAAATTGTGTTGTTTTTTACTTGTATATTTCCACAAATATTTGACATATGGCAAAACGTTAAGCCAATATGTACAATAGAGTGTAAGTACCTATTACACTGGCATTGTGAAATGAAATAATAGGGCTATACGACAAAGCCAAGGGCACAAACCGTTCCAATATTTGTGTATAATCTATGGTAGTCGCTAAGAGGAAACTAATTGACGACAACGGTAACAGGTTACCACTGAAACAGGAATTAAACTTCAACGTAATATATATATGATTGCATTAATGCTGTGTGGCTGCAGCCAGAGCCTAACTACCCTGGCTTACTAAAGAGATTAAATATTTATTAAATAAGAAAGCTAGAGCCAAAACAAAGTTTAAGTGCCGACCAAATCAGTATAACCGCGATAATTATGTAGCTATACGAAATCTCTGCAATAAGGCGTGTAGAAAAGCGCAACGCCAACAAATCCAAAAATCTGTCGAGAATGAAAATCCTTCCAAAGTTTGGAAATTCATTAAAACTCTGGGAGTTGGTAAGTCAAAGCAAGACATCAAAACCAAAAATATTAACCTCGATGCTTTAAACAGGCACTTCTCTGCCTCGTCTAGTTTTGATGACAGTACCAAAACTAATACTTTGCGTTATCTTTCACAGCTTCCAGCTCCCCACTATCCACCTTTTGTCTTTAATCAATTCACTAATTGTGATGTTAGGGAGAGCATACTGAGCACTTCTTCTAATGCTGTCGGTAACGACTGTGTTAGCCGAAATATGGTCCTTCCAATTTTAGATTTAATTCTTCAAATAATACGCAACATTTTTAACCACTCTATTTCCAGTGGCATATTTCCATCTACGTGGAAAGATGCCCAAGTAATACCCTTACCTAAGAAGCCAAGACCGTTAACTTTTACAGAATATCGCCCCATATCTATATTACCTTTTCTATCTAAGGTCTTGGAACGCCTCGTGTACTCCCAACTCTGTCAAAGTACAACCTTTCGAACTCTTATCAATCGGGTTTCCGTCCTGGGCACAGCACGGTTACAGCTCTTATTAATATTACCGACGATATAAGGATGGCCATGGAGAATGGAAATATTACACAACTTGCACTTCTTGACTTTAGTAACGCCTTCAATAGTGTAGATTTCGGTATCCTGCTTGGTATACTACGCTCAATTAACATATCTCCAATAGTGATTGATTGGTTTCATAATTATCTGTCTGTTCGCCGCCAACGTATCCGCATTGAGGATTCCTTTTCCTCTTGGTGTGATATCTCACTCGGTGTACAGCAGGGCGGCGTTTTATCCCCTTTACTTTTCGCAATATTTATTAATACCATTTCCAAAGAATTCGTTTCATCCTACCACCTTTATGCAGACGATCTCCAAATCTACACACAAGCTCCATTAAATACAATTCACGAAGCTTTTCTCGTTATCAATGGTGATTTGGAACGTATCTGTGAGTGGAGTACCAGCTATGGTCTTCAGGTGAACCCCTCAAAAACTCAAGTTATTATGGTGGGAAGTCCCGGGATAATGTCCCGTATTAAACTGACACAACTGCCACAAATTAATTTTAATGGCATGCCGGTACCGATCAGCGATAGCGTCAAAAATTTGGGGATATTAATAGATAAAACTTTGTCATGGGGCCCACAACTCAAAGAGGTAAGTCGCAAATTGTTCGCATCTGCGGGCTCCTTACGAAGATTGCGTAACTTTCTACCGACTGCTACAAAGATTTCATCTGCACAGACGCTCCTGCTCCCACTACTGGACTACGCCGATGCCAGCTATCTTGATCTCACAGAGGAGCAACTCGATAAGCTTGAGCGCCTTCAACATTTTTGTATAAGGTTTATATTTGGCCTACGCAAATATGACCACGTATCCGAATAAAGCAATTTGCTCAAGTGACTCCCGATTAGCTTTCGTAGGAATACTCATTTCTCTACTTTACAACATATTGTTCAATCCCCTTACTCCACCTTATCTCAAGCAACGTTTTAATTTCCTATGTGGCACACATTCGAGGTTGTTGCGATCATCGGAAAGCTTAAACTGCAAATACCAGTGCATTCGACAAAGTTTGCTTACAAATCATACACAGTTGAAGCAGCACGGCTCTGGAATGCCCTACCTTTACCAATCAGACGAGCTCAATCATGAGGATCCTTCAAAAAAATGTTATAGTAGTCCTATTTGCAAGGTAATGTCTAAGATAACTATAGGTATATATTTACTTGTATGTGTAGGTATATGTATGTATGTTTCTATATATATGTTTTTATATCTATGTACTTATATATGGTATTTATATATATTTGCCATTAAACTAGCATACATTACATGACTGTACAGCACAGCCACCCATAAGAGATCATTAAAATCCTGTCCATCCAAAGGTTGCCTGTAAGATATTGCTTATTGTGATAAGGCCGCCCATTGTACATTTTATGTGAAAATATCAGATATATTTTATATGTATATTTGGTGTACAATAAAGAGTACTTACTTACTTACTAACTAGTCATTTACCACGTAGACATTAATGTTAACTACGACATGTCTAGGTATACATTCCTACATATGGATTTAGAGGAATGACGTCAGGACATATGGTGGTACCCTATCAATTAAATACAAATATAAAATCTAATATTACTGTATAAAACCCAGCACAAAAGTTGATGATGAGCAGTTACCATAAGCTACCTAAGACCTTGTTTAGTCAGTCCACGCACAAGTTAAGTGCGTGGACTGACTAAACAAGGTCTTACTTCAGACCCTTTCTATCTTCAGGAGATCATAAACAATCCAACAGTGATAGAGGCACGAATGAGCCGGATCTATCGGTGCGATATATATAAGATTTAGATTAGTGAGGTTCTGGAGGCCCAAGTCCCCCTCTCCTTTCTCCACACCCTTGTCAACCCTTTATTTTTCTCATATCCTCATCTCCCTTTCTTTTCCACTTCCCTGACCCCTCATGACCCTCAAAGGCGGGCAGCGCACTTACGACTCTCGAGTTGCAGGTGTTCATGGACATGGATGGCGGTTGTACTTACCATCAGGTGAACCGTCTGTTCGCATAACATACAACATTGAGGACATACAAATTAGGTTGTCTTGATCACTTGAACTGGTGCAGTGTACTCTAAAATTACTTAAATTCTTTCTTTCTTTATAGGAGAAAGACAACTCCCCATTAGGAATAATTCTTGTGGCGGAGGGCTTTACAAACATTCAATCAAGGGACACAAAGAACACCCAAAACTCGGGACAACTATTTGTAGATCACACAAATTTTTGTCCCATGTGGGAATCGAACCCATATGCCCTCTACTGGATACGGGAGAGACAGAAATTCGGTTGGTGATTTAAAACAGCAAAATTTTATATGTAGTCCATAGTGTAGAGAAAGTTAGCAATGAAAACGAGCGTTCATTGTCAGAATCTTGGTGGACCTGGCTGTGAGGCAATATCAGTTATATAAACTCTCAGCTGACGGTAAGCATGACTAACTGCCGTGGTTGCCATTGCAAGCTATCTCTAGACTATGGACTACATATAAAATTTGGCTATATGAAATCACCATCCGAAATCAACATTGCCTCTCGTACTTATTATGTAATGTTTTGTATTACCTAAGTCTCCAGTCTATATTATATATGTTGCATATTTCTTTAAGTGCTAGAGTGCTGCAGTTACCCCAAGTCATAAGTTATTACAAAAGAAATTATTTATGAAATACTTTTAATTGACTAAATAGTAAATATAATGCGAACTTATGGTGTAGTTTGTACTAAATGCATTGGAAATTGAGGTAGGTATTCTCTTTTCTCTATCACTTTGGTTTTGTTCCTGTAACAAAATAAAAGGTGAAAACTGAATGAATTAAATCGGTATTTCTATTAATAATAAGCTAAGGGAATATTTTTAAATGTTTGTAAAAGTAAAATATAAAAGTAATTTAAAGTGTAATAATTAATAATAATAACAAACAAATAATATATCACTTTTTGCGCGTTGCCCGTTGTATGAAGGTATCAATCACCCAGCAGGAGAGGAATAAGGGGGAAAAGAGAGGGGAAAGATGTAAGGAGAATGAGAAGAGGGGGGAGGTGGGCTGCGATAACCTCACTCACTCGATGAAACACAACGCAAGCATTGCTTTACAATCGGTTTTCTATGAGGCCGTACCAAGGCGGCACTCCGGACAAGCCGGTCCTTACGTGCCTAAGTATTAATTGATTAAAAGACTGGATAAGAGATAATGGTTTTCAGACGGATATGTGTGATATGTTTACAATAACAATTAATAAATGATTGAAACTTCAAGCTAATATAACTTACTCAGCCTTTCTCTTCCTCTTAGGTATGTCAACTATATCAATAGGATCAGTAGTAATAATAACTTTTCGCACTGATCCAAAGAAGTCAGTGATTGGCACTTTGCTTGGATCCCTTTTAAATAAGTCCCGACGAACTCCAACTGTTGATATGCAGGCGCTCTTTGGACATACTGCAAACTGGAACAACAAAATTGTCATTGAAATATTTAATAGAATTGTATGTAGACCCTCTTACTAAATAGTTCTCATTGCTTCTAAAACTCTTCAAACCATTTTTATTGAAACATTTATAAATATATTGAGAATGAGTAGCATTAATAAATACATGAAGATACGTACGAATTCTGACATTGTCCTTTTACTGTTAGGATGCACATTTTCTAAAAACTCCAGCACATAATATGTGTATCTGTCTATTATATATACACCTATAGCAGAATCCACATGATGCTGAAAATAATAAAAAGAAATTTATCATTCCTCCTCATTCCAGTTACATATATGTTTTAGTTATTTGTTTAGTATTTTTTCTTTTAGCTGCTTTAGAAAATATTATTCTTACAAAAAAAGTTGGATTATATCGAGAGCTAAACACCTTATATAGTTATGTAATACTCATTAAAACATAATAACTAAACAGCAAGAAAACTAAAATCCTGATAAAATAACCTGTATACTTACAGATAGTGAATCTTCTCCAACTAAACTGGAAGCAGTAGCTAATATGTTTGGAGAATAAAACTTTTCATACATTGATGAGGCCTGGCAAGTGTCTATGAGGAAGAATATCTCATTGTACCTGTAGTTTAAATATGAAAATTAAAGAAAAGATGTGCATTGTGTTACTGATATGATTAATATTATTTTACTAAAATGTTCTGCAAAAAAGAAATTTACTTTTGTTTTCACAAAAATATTGTAACTAAATATGTTTTTAGGAAACTTGTTTTGTTTAGTGATTCTTTTCTTTGTTTTATCATAGGGGGACAGATGAAGAGACAGACCTGATGGTAAGTGACAACACACATCTACTCGAGTCGTAAGGAAGAGAGTTGGATGAGGAGATGGGAAATAGGAGAGCCAGGGGAGAGTAAAAAGGAGAGGAGAGATTGGGAATCCGAAATTTGGGGGAAACGCATGGCTGCATTGATTCATAAGAGGCTGTAGTATCGCACCAATTAAATGTCAATTTATGGGAAGTTCTCAGGAGTTATCTATTGAAGGAGAAAAAGAATTAAAAAAAAATTGTACCTCCTCTTTTGCCACATTTGTTCTAAAGCATCAGCTAACTCTTGACTTGTAATTTCTTCAGAATCTTGAAACTTAAGGAATCCATCACCTCCATGACCAGTCAAGTAGATCAATATATTACTACCTTCATCTGTCAGCAATCTCTTAGAGCGAGGTGTGTCAGGTGGAACCCTGCCTGTAAGAAGCCTCACAAAATTTTCTACAGAGACCTGCAAAATAAAAAAATATAGGTATTTACTTTAAAATTACACAGTAAAACAACATGAAAAAACTGTTCAAGCGCAAGTCGAATTTGTGTGCAGAGGAGCGCGAAACTTAAAAATTGAGAGATTTCAAACATTCGTAAATAAGTTAAATAAATTAAGAATTTACGCTATAAGGTTATCGAAATGTTTATGAGAATTTAAAGATATGTACTTCAACATTTATGTTAGTATAAAATCTAGAAAATATCCATGATCTTGTCAGCCAACCTTTTTAAGAATAGATAAGAAGTTTACCTCATAACCTCTGTAATCCACTTCAACATCGTCTCCATAGACATTTATTTGTTCATGAGCATTATTAAAGATTGTGGCTGGACGAGGGTTCCTTGGGTTACACGCCATATCGTCCGATATCATCAAGATAATTTGACTATCAGGGATACCCAGTCGCTTCACACTCCGGTAAATTGACAACACATTCGCTACATGACGGTAATTAAACCAGAAACGTGATGTATCTACTAATACCGCCCAGTTGTTAGAGTGGTTGGAGTTCTGAAATTCTTTTGGTATCTGAAACGGAATCATTTTTCTTAATAGTTAAAGTTATGATAAAGAATCCAACTTAAAAAACGAATTCTATACCTCTAATCCATAACTTAATAAAAAACTTCCTGCAATCGTAACTAGAACATGACATAGTTTACTTGAAAAATACATATTCCGATCATTCAAATACCTGGTCAGGTAGTTTCTAGTCTAGTCTAGTCTTAAATAAATATTTATTAATTCTAAGTATTTTAATCTCATATGATAATCTCATATGAATTTTGATTTGCTATTTATTATTTGTCTGTCAAAGTGTCAACCAATACCTTATCTGTCAAAGTCAAAAGGCCAAAGTGACAACCAGGGTTTTGGATGTCTTTGTTGGTTGAGAATATTATCAGTTTGATGTAATTAAGCCTCCTTTGCATTGCTGGCAGCTTACAAGTAAATTTTGTATGTTGAATGTTATAACTTACTTCTAAGCTGCCAGCAATGCAAAGGAGGCTCAATTACATAAAACCTATAAAATTCTCCACCAACATTGCCTCTGAATTTTATAACTAGACACATCTTATCATTATATTTCTTCCATAAAATAATTTCTAATTATTGACCTAAAACCTTATCCTAAAACTAAAACTAAAAATTCTGAATTATGGTCCAAAAACATTACAACTACCTTAACTTCTAGGTACTTTTAAGTTTTTTTTTCTTTTTTAAATGGCAAACTGTGCCGATGTCGACAATTCTGTCGAGTGTACGATGGAGATGTGTGTATTTGTGCAGAGAAAGTTAAAAGAGTTCACAACAATGTTATCACTTTGTTCTGTCAATCCTTTTGTTAAAATGTCAGCAATATTCCTACTGGTTGGACAGTAGATAATCTCAATCAAGTATTGTTGTATTTTTTCTTAAAAAAAATTGTTTTTCACATCTATGTGTTTACTTCTTCTATTAAGTATACCATTTTTAATTAAAACTATTGCTGACTGATTGTCTACATAGAGTTGAGTTTTTGGCATAATTCCTGTAATCTCATAAATCAAGCTTTGAACATATACTAGATCTTTAATACATTCAGCTATGGCAATATACTCTGCTTCCGTACTGGAGAGCGCAGTAATTAACTGCTAAGTGAACACCAGTGAAATAGGTCCACCACCATACAGTATTACAAAACCTGACGTACTTTTCCCGGTATCTGGATCACCTGCAAAGTCCGCATCACAATAAGCCCTCAAGACAGAGTCACTTCAATTCAAATACTGAATGCCACAGGACACCCAGCTATTTAAATATCTTAAAATGTTTTAATATTTGCAAGATCATTTAGATTTGGACTTTCTTGATGCCAGCTACAATATCTTACATGAAAAGACGCATCTGATATTGCTTTCCGAGCCAATTAACGGAGTATATTGATGCACATCATCATCATTACCCCTCCCCTCTTGTACTTGTAAGCTGCCAGCAATGCAAAGGAGGTTTAATTTCATAAAACCTGTAAAATTCTCCACTAACAGTCTTTGCCTAAACTATGTAACATGGCGAATATACATATTTTTACAGACTGTTTTTTCTTTTGAAAACTTAACATCGGAGGAATCTCTTTGTTGAATCTACACGCCAGAGAGAGTCCATAAACAACTAATAATAATAACAACCAGGATTTCCACACGTATTTAACCATAACATAACTCTTCAAAACGGCATTCCTAGTAAAAAAAAATATATGCGTCTCGGGACGCCCAAAAGAAGTGATAACTTAAACTAAACTAAACTACCGCTGCCGTATGCGTGAGAAAAAGGAAAGCCAGACAGACTGGCACCACAACGCGTTAAGTAACGAAGTGGTTTACCCTCCCAAAAGAAGTTATCATTTCAAAAAGTTAAGTAAATGTATCTAGAGTGAACTTAGGACACTCGCTTGTTGCTTGTTGAACTATTTATGTTAGTTAACTACTTTGATGACCCTTTGAACTGAAATCCTTAGTCCTTGTTTATACTTGGATGAAGACTTTCAAATAATATACAAATCCTAAATACTTTTATCCCATGCCATAATTATACTTTTGAACTTCAGAAAGGTTCTGAAAGTCTAAATTGTAATACAATAATATATATAATGATATTATCAAACTCTTCACGATTCGTTTTAGGGCAAGTGGCCAGAATATTCTTCTTTTTCCTTCTCTGAATATATGACATATTGTGTAAAATTGTTTTAGCTCCACAAAGTTTTTAAATCAAAAGTTGGAGTAAAATAAAAGATTTAATTTTATAAATTTTCTTCTCAAATCTATATACTCGTACCATATATATTATATTTCCAGTAATATAATACTAGAACGATATTTGGGGAGAAAATTTAATATATGTACATAGTTCACTGTTCACCTATTTTAGAAATATCGATATAACAATTTTAAATTCTAATATAAGTACTTACCTCTAGAACTTTTAAGTACCTATTCTTCGAGTATGAATATAATAACATGTTACAGTAGATGTTTTTTATACGCTGGTTAATCTATGTGCAAACTGGTCTATTGACTTAGAAGTACTTTAACCTTGTAATCAAACAAGAAAATAATTAAAAAGTAAAATGTCAAAATAAAAATTGCTGTCAAATTAAATGTCGCTGTAAGTCGTGTAAACAAGATAAACAAGCGTATAACTAAATTTAAATCATGAGCAGCCGTAATCCTAATACACTAATGAGTGTTCCCGATGAACAGTTTGATTATTTGTTTAAAATAGTTCTTATTGGTGACTGTGGTACTGGGAAAACATGCATTGTGCAACGGCTGAAGTCAGGAAATTTTATAGAAAGGCACGGAAATACTATAGGCGTCGACTTTTCAATGAAAACATTGCTAGTAGATGGGAAGAAAGTCAAGGTTAGTCTATTTGTACTAGGGAATACTGATGTGTGCGGTAGTATTAATAATATTACTAAATTATGTTATATATTTTAGCTGCAAATATGGGATACGGCCGGGCAAGAGCGCTTCAGGACAATCACCCAGAGCTATTACCGTTCTGCAAATGGTGTAATTATTGGTATGTATTCAGTATACGCCCCATATTTTAATAATGCTGGGAAATACATTTTTGTAGTATATGATTCATACTTTTGTTTACATTTTGTTATAATAGATAAACAATGGTCCAAAGATAATACTGTATATTATAATTGTAGATATACATACTTATACCCATATCAAATAAACAACACTAATTCACTGATATTATAATATATTTTCTTACATGTTCCTCACTTAAATTGTCACAATATATTAACAAAAAAAATGTTTATTGTTTACATTCTGCCACTTTTATATGATATATTAAACATTCGCAAGTCATGTTTTTGTCTCCTACAAGATAGAGATGATGTCATATTGAAAAAGATCTTAATAAAATTCAAATTTCAGTGTATGACATCACTAAACGGTCAACATTTTTGTCTTTACAAAAATGGATTGAAGAAGTGCGAAGGTATACATCATCCAATGTTATAGTGTCATTAATTGGCAACAAATGTGACCTGACTGACCAGAGAGAAGTGGAGCCAGATGAGCCTAAGTCTTTCTGCCGCTATGTCCCTGAAATCATGTTTGTAATGGAGACATCTGCTAAGGACAACACTAATGTTGAAGACACATTCCGCAGTTTGGCTACAGAATTAAAGGTAATATTTTTCTTTCTTCTTTGACTTTGTAGGATTTTAATGAGCTCTTTAGTAGCAAAACTTTGTCATTGTGAGTTCAATAGTTATATTAACTTCGAAACAGAAGCTGATACAATGTTGATTATGCTTTTGTTTCACTGCATCTCGATACATAGGAATGATTTCATTTGTTTTTATGGGATGTCTGTCCCATGTAAATGTTATACTACAATTCAGTTTACATCTGACATCTATATATGTAAATTTGCATTGTGGTATGTAGTATTTTATAAATTGACAAAGAATCTATTATAATTATGCATCACCATTTGGTATTCATGAACATGAACAAACCATATTCAAGAATGAAGTGTTTGCAAATAAGTACCTTCAACTTTAGGTATGAAGTAAGTCTCACATTACCAGTTGTTAAGCTTCATGACAAAAGGATATTTTTCTATAATAGACAATCAATAAGTTTAAAAATAAAATTATAAATAAAATTAAAAGTGATTAATCAAATATCATTACACTAATATTGTCAGTTCACCCAATTTAACCTTACAGTTTATAAAAAATAATGACACAGGAATAATTCGTGCGAGAGTTGCTTTTCCATGATATTTATCATATAGATTATTGTTTTCTGAAATAATGATGGGTACCAAAAAGCTGGGATATTGATGTAAAGAGAGGCTTAGATAAAAATCTATGTTCAAATCAAGAATCCGATATTTAAAGAGTAAAAAAATGTTATGGCCAAATGACCACCTTCTAGCTACAAATACATATAGTGTGCAGCTTAAATCAATGTTAATCTAGGTTAATTCGTTCTCTCACTAGTCACTCTCTCACAAGTCACTGTTCAATTCACACACTTCCCACTCCATTTGAAGTTAAGCAATAGTAGTATTAAAATTTTCAGAGACAACATGACAACAGTGAGGGTCCTCCAGCAGATTCAGACGCAGTGGTCCTCGGAGAGAGTCATGCAGTGAGTAGGTGTCAACCTTGCCGGTCCTCTTAGATCTTAAGCATTAATTTAAAATGTTATGCTTGTATCTCTTGTGTCTCCAACCACAGGAATGAATTTAGATAGAAAAGAAGTAATATTAATTGTCACTGGAAACTGGCTCCGTTTTTTTTAATGGAGATTTATGTATGTATATACTGAAACATATAAATATATAGTATGAATATACTTGTACAAAAATATTCACTCGCATATCTGAACTACCAAAATAATATATTATTGGTTAATTTTTATTCAAATTTCTTTCTGTGGTGTGCTAATATGTTATTACCTACCAGCAATCTGTTAAAACTTAAAGATCAGAAGGGAAGCACATTGCTGGTGCTTTTGCATCAACTAGCAACTAACTTAGGTATTAATATTTTGTCATGACTTAGGAGCTATGCTAGACATATTTTATTTTCTTGTCACAAGTTATAACTTTTATTTATTTAGACATTCGATGTGTATTGATGCATATTTTCATATATTGTTATGTAATTAGAGGAAGCCGAATAGCTGCTCACCTATTAAGTATCACGCGATCAGCAAGTTTTATCAGCTACACAATCAATTTGTATAAATAGGTTGTGTTTGGTGATATATGTTTTTAATTTTACACGGGCCTACATAATCTTTAGTGTGATAGAGTAATTTATTAAATAAATTAATCTTTTATTAAAAAAGAAATAATGATTGAGTGTTCATCTTCTGAGTTGCGCATCGTTATCTGATTAATTTGGAATTTAGTACTACTATTTTTCGTAACAATATTGTACTTAGACTAGTGAAGTTTTCGTAAACAACACCTATGAATATACTCAATACAAGTGTTGCTAGCGCGCAACACTTGTATTGATCTTAAAATTTTGTTTTGCATTTTTTTTTTCATTTTGCATATATAATGTATTATTTCCACTATTTTAAATAACTTAATTGTATGCTCAAGGCCCAATGTTTTGAGTTTAGTTCAATTGGAATACGAAATTATGTCAATAAATTATTATATAGTAGTTAAAATAACATCACTGTCGATATGATATGAATATGGCTTTAAGTTTTAACTATAAGACACTTAATATGTAAGTAAATGTCATTGGTATTTAGCATTAAATTTATTATATAGATGAATCAGTTTCGATATTGTAAATAACTGTAGATATTTGTGACTACGTAAACCACCTGCTCGAGACTGATTTGAGCCATACATTTAGTATTGAATGCGTTAAACCTGACCATAGATTTTATCTATGTATATTATATTGTTGTATAATGTTCAATTCAGAATATACAGGGGTAAACCATTCGCAATGCTTTCCTGTGCCCACTTCTCAGGGGCTGCCAGTTCGCAAATATTACACCTTGTATAGATTTTTATTAGCACTTTATCTGTACTTTAATTTGTGCCTAATAATGGAATTTCAGAATGTGGCGTCCATATTTAATAATATATAATAATCAAATACTCATAAGATAGGGGTGTCGATTTAAAATATATAAATGAAAACTGTTTATATATGATAATAACTTTAAAAGACGTAGGTATGTAAACTTAGTTAAATCATTAGACGACATAGTAAAACATTTTCTTAAATTATGGTATGGAATATTCATTCTCGTAGATTAGAGAAGAGCAGACCTTTTTAAAAAAAGCTCTTAATTGCAGTCAGAAGTATACTGAATAAAAAGAACTATGAACATTTAATAGTGTAAGCTCTCTTGTAGTGGATGCTTATAAATATTTTTCAATTTTTTTGAAGGTGAAAAAGAAAATAATAATCTTTCAATTGCTTGCGATTATTAAGTAGATTAATAATCAAGTTCAGATATACAAGGCAGTGACGTAATTTAGTTTCGGACTACAGAAATACTGTTATAGTCAAATAGTGTTATTTTAATAAGATAAGAAAAGGAAATACCTATAGTTCCCATTGATTTGCCTTAAACGCCAGTTGACATTTATGTTACGTCATATGATACTGCTGGTGCAAGACACGTCAACATGGGTTGGAGATCTATTCGATGGCAATCACTTACTATATATTTTTTTTAATGTTTGTAAAAAGGAAACTAATCTAACAATTCACTTCAAGTCTTAATATGTTCTCTAAATTTAAAACAAAATATGACTGGACACCGCCACTGTCTTATTATTTAAGTTTTAACATTTATAAATAAAATAATATTTAATTTCTACAAATAAAGAATCTCTAAATGTATAATTGTGAATTAAAAGTAAATCGACATATAACTATATATTAACAGACTAATCTCAGTGCTATATCTTGATCTAGTAATAATTTAGTTTATGTTTATGATATTTCATGTTCAACACTAAAATAAATTGTTATAACTTTAATACATCTGTTAAAAAAAGTTTACGCTGTGGTTTTTTGTATCGCTTATGATGATATCTAATTGTTTTGTGACGTGAATGCCCGATATCCAACCAAACTGACCAGGTTGGGTTCCGTAGCCTCCGAAAACCCTTACAAGCTGTCCTGATGGTTTGAAAATCTGAACACGGCAGTTGCCTGAATCTCCAACGAGAATATATCCCAATGGATCAACAGCTAGGACTTCTGGCTGCCTAAACTGTCCTTTCCTTTGTCCTGTTGACCCGAACTCGACGATTTTGCTCTTATCTTGTTTGTTGTACACCTTAACCCTTCGGTTGCCGCTGTCCAACACAATAACTCGGTCGTTTGTTACCGCAACGCTTGTAGGCGCGTTCAGTTCTGTGCAAAAGATATCCTTGGTCGTCCAAACTGTCGTAGCTTGAGAAGCCTGAGGTTTCGTGGCCACGCCAATCTGATCCACGAATTTACCATCAGGTTGAATGATCTAGAACAATTGATGAAAATATTTATTAGTTTATTGAATGTATTGTTAAAACAATTACAATGTAATTATGTTAGGAACAATTACTTAATTATTCATCTTGTTAATTTTCTACGAACTTCGTCGACGTCATTTTAGATTTATATTTACTTGGAAATAATATATTTAAATTTAATACCTATAACACATAACACTTTTTTACTAAAACAGATAACACTTCAACAGGTAAAGATAAATCTCTTAAAAAAATTTGTGATCTATTGTTTTGTAGTCTCCTTCCAATTCTTTAAAGTTCCCTGAAGAACTATTTTTAACCATGTCTCAAGGGACTAAACTTAGAGTTTGATAAAAAATACGACACAAGGAACTGAGAAGCGAAAAAAAGTAAATTGGTATAAACTTGTTAGCTTAACTAAACTCCTCCAATTATTTAATACCAAAACAATTTTGGTTCGGCGCCGAAACGATAAGCAAGCAATTTAGTTGTTAAGTAAAATTAAGTTATGGTACCATCACTTGGATCCTTACTAATTTCAAGATTTAGTAAGTAGTATTATAGTAAGTAAATTTCAGACAACTGGAATGTGGTACCTAATTCATTAAAAATACCATGACATTTAGTTATACATATATAATTAAGTACGTATTTGTATTTAACTGTATCCAATTGTCATCACCAATTTTGGAAAAATAAGAAAGACCAAGATTATGCAAATAAAGTTCCAGATTTACACATTAACAAAGTAGGACCTACATACCTGTACTCTATCATTGCCAGTATCAACCACATAGATGTACTGGGTAGTGTTATCAGTGGCTATGCCTTCAGGCGACCTGAAGGTGCCCACTCGACTTCCTTTCTGACCGATGGAGCGCAAGTATTCGCCATCTTTAGAGAATACGTGAATGCAGTGCTTCCATTTATCTGAAAAATAAACATCAAAGTTTTATAAGTTGTTACTTAGTTTTTGCCAGTAGCTTCACACGTGATATAGTTTTTTTTTAATTAAATTAATTCATGATAAAATTCGTCATGATGTGTTACCCATCATGAATCTTTGAATAAATGATATCAAAGGTCAGAAAAAAAATGCACTTACTTCCTATAACTAGATTCTAATAATAATTATGACTTGGAATTAGATGGAAGATTATGTTTTCAAACGAAACGAGCCGACGGGTCATCTGATGGTAAGTGACTACCGCTACCCATGGACACCCGCATTTCAAGAGTCACAAGTACGTTGCCGGCCTTTTAGGTAGGAGTACGCTCTTTTCTTGAAGGTTTGAAGGTAGTGTCGGTCCACAAATACGGCAGGCGATTTGTTTCACAGAAAGAGTGAAGTTACATCTCTATTCAACGCCAAGGTGTTAAGCCGATAAGTAATATCCTGGAAATCGATGATGCGAATACGGTCAAGAGGGAGAATCGGGTATTGGAGTGCCCCTGCATAGAGATGAGAAAAGTATTCCATGTGCGGCCGAACCTGCGCCTTATAAAGTTGCAGGCGGTGGGCTGGAGTGAAATACTGTCTTTATCTGTTTAGCACACCAAGCTTCTTCGGGGCTAATTTGGCCTTACCCTCCAAGTGACGGCGAAACTGGACTTCGCCCTATATATCGACGCCAAGGATTCCGATGCTGGCTTATGCAGTTTGTTAAGTGCTCTCAAAGCGAGTTGATACGACGATTTTTAACGATGAACGCGAAACCTGTGTTTTCTTGTTGTTAAATTGGACTAGATTAAGTCGACCCCAAGCTGAAACTTTTTCTAAAGAGGTTTCGATTTCAGACACAAGTTTGGATCGGCTTTCAATGACGTTTACCCTAGAAATGTTAGCGCTGCCGGTGTAAAGTGCATCATACGTGCAATCGTCCGCATAGTAATGGATGTTGTTAATCTGCAGCATATCATTCATATACAGAAGAAATAGCACAATGTCAACAACGACCTTGATGCTTCTTTCTGTGAGAAAATTGGTGAACCAGTTACACTGTTTGTCGGGAAGCCCATAGGATAGAAGCTTTGCAAGAAGCGCTTTATGCAAGACCCGATCGAAGGCCTTCGCTACGACCAAATTTACAGCAATTGCTTTATCACTTCTTTATGGATTTTGACATGTTAAGTGCTATTCTATTTGTGTAATGCATGTATGGAGTCGGGTTCTATATATTTTTCATAAATATAATTTGTTTAATATTAGTTAGAATTCGTGCTGTCCATAAATCATAACATAATAAGTTCAAAGTAGAAATTAGCTACCTGTTACATAGATTTCCCCCAAGCTTTTCATAAAAGCGATATGTACGGGGCACATCATCTCATCACAGGAAATCCTGGTCACTGTCTTGCCTTGTGTCCGTTCCATGACCAGCACACTGTGGCTGTCCATTCCACACACATAGAGGTGGTTTGGACTCCAAGGACTGACGCCGACGCCGCTGGGTCTTGTTGTCTTGCGCCATACAAAGTGGGGTTGGAAGTGACGAGATCTGGGAAGACATTTACAAATTAATATAAGAATAAATATATAAGGCAACTAGTTTATTAAAGTAGCCTATGTCTTTCACCAGAGTTAACTGTACCAAATTTATTCATAATCGGTTCAGACGTTTAGCCGTGGGAAGGTAACACAGATAGATAGCGCTATTTTCGTATTTGATATGTTAGTATAGTTTAACGAATACGATTTGTGTGTGTGCTTACTGAAAAAAATATAATATGCAGCATATTCATTACTAACGGAGGTAAAGTTTTAAGTGACAATGGTCCCACAGTTTCATAAATAAGACAAAATGCAAAGTTTAGCTTTCACTCAGGGGTCGCTTCCACAAGTTGTTTACTGTTGATTGGTTGTTGGCAGCGAATGGATAGTAATAAATTCTACATTAATTAGCGATTTTAACGATACGACATATATAGTACCTATCAATATAGTGAGCCATGGTACTTGCAGCATGTCGGTTATTCCGTTTGTATTTTGTATTGTGTTTTTGTTACCACACTTCTTCGTAGTGAAAATAATAAATGACGTAATCGTTTATTAGAAAGCTGATGATTCCTCTTTGCCTACTAGTAGTAATATAACCTACAAATAAGATTTTCCGAGAGTTTTTGCGCAATGATGTAGGTAATTTTTGTCCACTACAAGTAGGTTCCTACCTCAATTCAAATAAATAGGAATAAAATATGTTGTTAATCATATAACGACGTG
The DNA here is from genome assembly GCA_947561695.1 of Tyria jacobaeae. Classification (NCBI taxonomy): domain Eukaryota; kingdom Metazoa; phylum Arthropoda; class Insecta; order Lepidoptera; family Erebidae; genus Tyria; species Tyria jacobaeae. Next base: position 10,693,379 of record OX387224.1, on the reverse strand, counting down.
CACGTGTCTTTAGAAAGTACTTAAGTATATTAAAGTCCTTTAATAGTAAGAGTACGAGAGACTAACTAAACCCGATTTTTTTTATACAAGCATGACTGATCATATAATAGAATCTAGGTCTCTCTCTCTCTCTAGATATACTCTTTCTGTTCAGAATATAACATAGTTTAGTTATACATATACTTCTTATATTCTACCGATATATAAGTATAGGTATATCGGTAGAAAGTAAAAAAAGACAAGTTCATTATCATAAGCTTAACTCGTACTGAAGTTGATTACTTTGCAACTATAATAGTAGGAGGCAATATCATCTATTTAGGTTTTGAAGGAAAACTAGAATGCGGCATACCACTTGCCGATGCTCTTAATGCTCTTCAAGACAAATGTCAGGAGTGGAGTTTTCACACGTTAAGAATATAGCTTGTATTGATGTTTAGACATTGACCATTACCAATGCAGTATTTTCTATAACTATTAATTTTATGTAAATAATTAAAAAACTACATTTATTTCAATTACAAACTTACAGTGTGATTTTAGAGTGCCGTATAATTATTTTTTGTCAATAATTGCACTAGCTCGGCTGGTCGCACTCCACAAGTCGCACGCACATGTAGCATGGATGCACATTTTTTAGTATAAAGAGATTTTCGTCTGTCGTGGTAAGTAAACACAGTTTATTAAGTTTAACCGAGCTCAATAGGATAGTGAGTAACGAATGTGTTATAATTTACATATTATCAGCCATATTAGTAAATTAAATTTTAATTTTTAATTATCAGAATCGTAATGTTAAAAAAAAATCAAGAGTATTAAACTGTTATCGAATATTAAGCTTAAGGATTATATAATTGGAAGACGATATCAATAGGTGGGTAGGTTTTTCTAAAAAAAAAATCACATGACCCGAGCTCGCATTTCATGCGGTGGTAAAAAATACGTTTTTAGAAGGTTGGGGACTGCCATCGTCGGACAGGTAAGTGCTTTACTTGATTTTTAGTTCTAATTTTTCATTAATTGAACTTTTGAGTGGTATTAACATATCTGGTTATTCTACCGAACTCAGAGCCCTTCACTATTATGGCTGCAAGCACCGTCATGGAGGATTAGCTGGAGAGGCGAGACATGGCGCCTTCAACCAGGTGACTCAGGTTCTTATCTGACATGGCGGCTTTAGGAAGTACCGCTGCGGGGGCTACCTGCCACATGCCATAACTTAATGTTTAAAAGTCATATGGTAATAATCAACAAGACTGAGGAAAAATAAAACATAAAAATAAATTTATAATAACACTTTGGAATTAAGAATGTCAATACCATATAAATATAAAGTATTAATTTACTCACCTGTAATGCATAACTAAGTTTTCTTCACTTTCAAGTGGGTTACTTTGTTTAGGCGATTCTAGTACCGGGTCATCTGATTCGGCGTCCAAGGGCGTTGCCGAGTCCATTTCAATACGGAAATTCTCTTGGTCAAATGTAAATCGTTCAGTGTCCCATTTTGATACTTCTGTCAGAAGCTGTACGGCATTTTGATGGAGATTGACAAATGTGGTCACCTACAACATAAAGTATATATTTTTTTTTGTTAATAAGTGACCAGATGTTGTTTCAGCCAAGAGTGTCTCTTTCGCCTATTTTTTTAAAATTACTTATCAATTGATTGTAACCTAAGTTATCAGAAATAATATTTGTTGCTGTCTATTTTTAGGGGCCTTCATCTCGATGCGGGAGGGCGAGAGTTTCCTTGTATTATGATTTATAATGCAACAGTTCTTCTTAACAACTAGGTATAATGTATGTTACGTTCAAAAAAAGGCATTCCTGATTGGCAATTCGTCCGTAACAGCCCTATAGTTGCAAAATAAATACTACCACTAATAGATTTCTGTACCATCCCAGATACAGATATCTATTCATACACTTAAGTTTACCAGGTACTAAGTGGTATGTTGGAAAAATTTGCACTGCAACTATCAAGTTATCTAGATCAGATTTGTTATCGTCAAAATATCTACTCATCTTGAGCAAATCACTTTTATTAATGCAATGTAGAAGAAGTGGCAGTATTAAATGGCCTTAAATTAATCAACACTGAGCACACATAACAAACATCTATGGCATATGATTTTTACATGCGTAAATATATAACTTACGCATGTAGAAGCAGCAAATCTAGCAGACGCGTATTAATCGCCTTTCGATTTTATAATTTAGTGCCGCTTACGTAATATTGCTGTCATCCGGGCACTTTGGTAATTATTTTTTCCAAAACGTTGGCATTTTGGGAAGTTCGAAGTATATTAAAAGGGAGAATAAGGATAGAAGGAAAGGAGAGATTAGGGAATGGAAGTGAGATAGCAAGCCAGGATAGGTTAATATGTAAATCGAACTGGCGGACGCCAGAAAATCTAATCCAGCCGATAGCATTTCTTTTACTAAAGGATGAAGCACTGAATACACAACTTCAAATTATTAATAATTATTAGTAAATAAATAACCTCACAATTATCAGTATAATGATAGTTTTAATCAGTCATTTAGGTGATTCGCTTAGATTTAATTACATAGATAAGATTATAAGATTCCTTGTGTTGTAATTTTAAATTTTTATTCAATATATCATATAGACTTATATGAAGTAATTACTTAACAATTGTTTTATCTACATATGTATGTACTAGCCGTGCCCCGCAGTGCTCGTGTTGCTCCGCTCCTAAATATCGTAGCGCATTTTTAGCCAATATTGTTCCTCAATAAATACGCTACCCAATAAAAAATAATGTTTGGGATCCAACTGAAACTACCAGAGATTAGACCGTTTAAACAAAGAAAAAGCACTCTTCAGGTTTATTATAAATTCGTTATAAATAAGAGGGGTATAGGATATATTTATTGAGATTTAATGGCAGTAATATTAATGCAATGTGAATTTTTGTTTAACCCTTCGATCAAATTATGGCGATCGTCGCTACGGTACAGAAGCGGTGGTAGCGTAAAGGTAGTTACTAGAAAGAATCCTGTACACATTTTATATTGGTTGGGATTGTTAGAAGGTTTATAAACTATCTATTAACATGGACACGACTAGTACCTGTCTAAGAACAACGCTTATACTTTTTCTTTTTAGATTTGCTACAATTAGATGATGTAGGTGGATCGGTCAACTTGAAACCACGATTAGTGTAGTTCGATACGTAATTCAGTTAAAATGAAACGTATGCTAATTTCCGAATGATCTAATTTGTGTAGAAATGCAAAAAGAGGGAGTTGAAACAATAAGGAGGTTAATATACTTTGATAAATGTCTTTCGCCTTTTTTATTCAATTTCTACCTACTTCCATACGTTTCATTGCAAAATTGTGGATATGGCACATTGACGACAGTGCATGTAGGCGGTAAGAAATGAGATAGCAACTTTAAAAGACCGCTCCGGACACAAATATCCCGTTTTTAGTTATTTATATTTTTAAAACCTGTTGAAAGATTACTGAACTTTATATTTACTTTATAAACAAACAGAAAAGCAACTTGTAGTACTAAAAGCTGCGTTTGAATGTTAAGATATTATTTATTAGTCATAAATGACATAATTAAATAAAAATATAGAGAAGTCAATGTAAGAAGCTTATGTTAATATTTTTTGTTTTGACAATATTTTTCTACCAAGGGAACAGCATATGTGCAAGAGCTAACTGGCTTGAATATAAATAACTATTTGCAGTTTAGCAGAAAATTTGATAAAATAAAAGCGTATTCTATATTTAAGTTTAGGATAAACATACATTATTTTGTTTCCAAAAATATGCATCTAATTGTTTAAATATTTATTAGAGGGTTGAATATTTAAGTTTATTCTTAAAGTAATAGTGATTGTATCCCTTTTGTATTTTGATGTTATTCCGAGCCGTGACACTTTTCTTTAGGGTTCATTCACCGCCTGAACACATTTATGATGCCGTTGTCGAGTGATACTATTTTTTTTTGCTATATGGCTTATAATTATTTGTATTTTTACTAGTACCTAACTTGTTTTCTCTTTAAAACTGGTTTAAATTAAGACACTATACATTGTCAGTGTTTACACCAAGTGTCTCTGAGTGAAAGCGAGGGTCTGTTTCTAATTTGTTGTGATACGACAAAAGAAGCCGCTGGTACGGCTATTTAAAAACGTTATGTCAAAGAGTAAAGTGTCTCGAAATGTAAAAACACACACACCGCATCTCGTAGAAGTTACACCAGGTGCAAAAAGACTATTTTCTCTACGTAACTCATTCAGTAATCTATGGCGAACTCCTACCTAAGTCTTGCCTTTTTTAATCTATTGGTGGACCCAATTTTTTTAAGCATTTCGGTCTTTCTTTATTACAATAAATTTTACTACGTGCGTACATAAACATGTTTACTTAACACTAAGTGGAATTTTCCGTTTGAACAGCTCTAGAACAATTTCCGTGAAATTCTAAACAGACCCAAAAATTCCATGAAAGTGTAAACAGTATAGAATTTAATGTCAGACATTTGTATCGCAATTTCTGTCATAGTCTAAACTTACCTTAACGGCATAAGATTTTTTTTTTTGAAAAACCAATATATTGAAATACACACCTTTTCATTATCGTTAGTTATATTAGTGACTTCCATAGCTGTTATTGCTACTGCCCTTGCTTCATCTAATGAAGTCTTCAATGCTAAGGCTGATAAATCGGCAGATTTTTGAAAATTGGCTGCTTCGCTAAGCATGCTTTCTTTGGCTTCGAGTATGGCTACTATTTTGTCTTCTGCGGCAATATTTATTCGTTCTATTATGCGTTCGCATCGATCCTGGAATAGATTAATAAGTTATTAATGTACTCAAGTCCTATCAAGGGACCTACATTTTCATCCTAAATTTAATTGGTTTAACGCCATTTACAATTTTGATTGATTGATTACAAATTTCCTTTCACTTAAGGTTGGAATGTTTTATATACCTCTGCCTACACCTCAGGGGATTCAGGCGTGAGCGTATGCATGTATATAATTATGTATAAGCTATATTATTATTTTCATGGTATACAATAAAGTTTATTCTATTCTATTTTATTTTGTTTATTCTTCAGGGTTTATTCTTGAAGAATGATTGTCTATTCCCTGGTAAATATCGTCACACGAGTTTTTATTTTCGCTTTCGAATACGTAGTGGACATGTTGAATTTCCTCGTTTATTTGCTTCAGGCAAACAAGTTTATGCACGAGCTATAAACATTCAAGTCACATACCTTATAATGTTCAATTTTGTGCTCAAGATGACTGTCGGCGGTATCCAGTTGCTTCACAATAGATTTCAGTTGTATTCGCATATCATCCAAATGTTGTGACCAACACAAGCGGCAGAATTTCTAAAAGAATGTTGACATTAGCATGACGGTTTTGGATGGCTATTTCTAGTTCAATGTCACATAATACCCACGTATACAACGTATCCCAAAATGGATCTCTTATTTTAGGTGGTAAGGTGATAGCATGAAATTAGAACTGACATAACTTTTACGCGTTTTTACTTTTAGTTACTTTTTTCTCAATTTTCTTATGCAACTTTTTTACCTGAATAACACAAATACAACACGGCTAGTTTAAAATATAAAAAAACCACAATAAAAACAACCTAAAACTACATTTACAAGAGCGTAGGTGCGGGCAAAAACTAGTAATTTATAATATAACTTCACACATCACACACACGGCCGTCTGATCCCATATTAAGCAGAATTTGTACTATGGTAACCAAACTGCTGACAAACTTGCTTACACATTATATTGATAAAGTACACCCAGACGGAACAAATGATCATATTCATCACATAATCATTTGTTGTGGGGGGGGGGGGGGGTTGGACCACCCACCTCTGCTTTAGAAATCAGGATCAGTGCACATGAATCCAATTACAGGCATTGCCTTAGATATGTTTATGTTCCTACTCTTTGTGTTAGCGAAAGGAGTTGATGTATTTTGTTATATTCTATTGTTCTATTTATTATTGGAAGTATATTTAGATACCTATTAAAAATATCAATTAAGTAAAAATCATTCTCAATCTCAACCATAATTGAATGACAGTTGTTGGAGCAAAATGTTAACTTTGCCTATTCAATATTTAGGCATTTGACTGAAAAGTTTAAAAGGAATTTCTAATTGCGGAACTTGATTTGAAATTGAAAAACTAACGCTCACTTGAGGTCTTTGATAGCGCGCAGACAACCTCAAGCTAAGGTCACCTCATTATGTCCTTCGATAGGAAAAACTGGTTCAAAGCAACTTACAAGATTTGACGCAGCCAAAAAAAATTAAATCTCACCAGTTTACAATGAATGCAAGACGTGATGTCGGCATTATCGGTTATAGTTTTGCAGTGCGCACATCTAGTCCCCCCTGCGAATAAGTCTACACTTTGTGATGGGTTACTTCCAGATGGTGTAGGCGACGAGGGCGTGACTGGGGGAGAATCTATACTTTTAGATCTAGATAGGGTGTTCGTATTGTTGATACCCACTAATTGTAGCAACGAATCTATATATAAATTTGACGGCAGATTCTCTAAAAAGTTTTGTTCGAGAACTTGAATCCTTGTCCTGCATATAGGACAGTCGAAAATTATTAGATCTGAAACATAACATAACATTTCAAACATTTAAGTTGTTATTAATTAAATAATGTGTATGAATATGGTTTACCCGCAATGTAGACAGACAGACATGCCATACAGAAAGTGTGCTGACACGGTAACATCTTTGGGTTGTGTAGTACTTCAAGACACAGTGCACATTGTACTAATTCTTTGATGCCACTTGAAGACAATCTGTTTGCAATGTTCGTGCTACAATAATAAAAATATATAGTATATCGTTTCTGACTTGTTTTGATTTAGTGTTATTCTCTTAATCCGGTTAGATTAAGAAAATAACACTAAATGAAATTTCAGCTTGTATTCTATGCTCTGTCGCATTGACATACATATACTCGTATATTTTGGTACAGATTTATATTTATTTATTTTTTAATGAAACAATAAGGATATATGTGGATCAATCATTGTAAAATAATGTTGCAAATATACATAAGTATCTGTCATTACCGTTTATTGTAGTTATTGTTACTGACCTTAGTTAAACTATTTGATTTGAGCCAATTGTCTAAATTACATATATTCATAAAGTTTAGTAAATGAGACATTCCGCTTATAAAATGATATGTATACTAGAACAGATGTAAGAACATCGATAATTATAATTGGCTACGTAAGTAGTACTTACTTTCTAGGTTTTGATTCTGAAATGGAACTTGCTGTCCTCGTTACAGCTGCTGACGAGGGTGTCACAGTAGACCGAGTTAAATTCTCTATCTTGCTGTGGAACCTCTTCAAAGTAAAAAACTTCACCTTCTCAGACATCTTAATTCAGTTTACGCGTCAACATGTAACAATATACTGAAAACCGATATTTTTTTCGTAATTCGACAATTATCAGATATATCGGTAATTATCTAGTTATCGCCTAGATTAAGTTCGATTAATAAATCGTCGTATTCCAAACCGTAGATAAACGCAGATGATTTGATTTATCTTTTTCGAAACAAATATAATTAACGTTTGTATTAACTGAACATAAACATTGGATGTCCTTCGAAATCGAAACTGGTGGGTGGCGTAAAGTTGCACATCCTCTCATAATAAAACCGAACGTAAATACCATTGATCCTCTTCAACGATATTGTACTTTTGGTTTGAGAAAGTTATCAAAATAAAATGTAGGCTTTTAGGTTGCCATATTTTAGGGGAGGCTGATGCATTATAACGGTTAAAACAGTTGTGCCCGAGGCCCCTTGCCGGCTTTGGTAACATTAATACAAACCAGTCTGTGTATTCTTTATTCGCGTACGCAGTGTTTTTCTATTTTATGGTTCTCTTAATCTCTTGCCATTATTCTGGCTGGGGTCGTGTGACCGGTTGATATATTTTTTGCTCACGCAAACATGCCAGTTTTGGGATACCTGATACTTGTCAATTAGTTTTCTTATACCATTAAGTCAAGAATAAAACCGAATACGAATGATATTCATGACAAACATACGTATTCATGTTTAAACAGTTTCACCCTTCTTTGAAAGTCTAATATTGCAACAATGTTTTATTTAGTAGGTAAATTACAATAATTCACGAACCACGGGCATGGATATTTTATTAAGTTGTTGTGATTTTTTTTTGAAATTTATTTTGAAAGGTTTCTGGTCTTGAACAAACAAAATCATGTGTAAATGCATCTGGTCTTAAAGACACAAACACAGTTAAACAAGTGTGATACATTTATTAAATAAATAATTATTTGCGTTTTTTAACTTTAGCATAACAAAGTCGTCAGTGTTAGGCATATCAAAGAAGAGTACGTTTTGTTAAAATATTTGTTTACTGTATAGAAAGAATGTATAGAAAATATGAAACATTTTGCTATCCTCAAATGATAATGTTGATGTCTGTAAACAGTTTCGCTCTTTAATGTTACATAGTACGGTCTAAATAAAAAACCGTATTCCCTTCTGCCCTTGAGTTTCTTTTTGGTTTTTCTTTGACAAGTGTGTACCTATAGGACGATCTATGAAAAGTGTAAGTCGAAGGCTCAGACGTTTACATATTCTGTTAGAGTATTATATATAGTTTATTGGTTTATTTACTAAAATATTTTATTTACCGATAAAATATCTTATTATTTTGTAAATCAAGTATGTTTGATTATAATTAAACATGGTCATTAATAATACCTACTACTAACTAGTGTTATGAAAGTTTACAAACACATTTATTATGTTTGCTAACTGAATAGGATGAATAATGCAATTGAAAGTAAAAAAATATTGATTAAGTAAGAAAATATTGAAGTACCACTAGGGAGGCTTTTTAAAAGACCTATAAACAACGTTAAGCGTTGTATGTGTGTATGTATCACATGACATTTCTTTAGCACAGCCTAGCGCCTAACAGGCTTGTAGGATTTCGACATGGAACTTCTTTTAATAATGCATTCGGATTTTATATTTTAAGTTTCTTTTTTATAAGAACTTGTGGCCTTTGTGACCCCAATTCCACCTTAACGAAAATTTATTTGGGGTCGGTGCAATGTATTATCTTCTTAAATTCCACTTTATCATTCGTCATTTCACTCGGTGGCTCTATCACTATTTGTTAAAATAGGTACTTTACATATGTATGCTGTTTTCCCGCAACCACTTCTTAGTTTTATACAAATATTTATTTGGCAATAACTTTTATTGGTACTTATACTGTGCAAACTTCTGTCTGTGACATAGATACTTTGTATTCAACATTTTCCCTAAGTATATGGCTGGAGTTATACATGATTATCATATGTAAGCTATCTCTATATAATTTAGAATGTCATTAGCATAATAAATAAATAAGCGTCGAATGTTAGGGATGTGTGGAACTAACCGTGTCACTTGAAGCGTTCGTACTCGACAGATCAGGGTGAACAAGTTTGCGCTTGCGCTGCCAATTATATCGCCGCGTCTGTTTATGGATGCGAATACCTGTGCTGTATAATTGTGAGCGTTCGTAAACAGTCTTCAGAAAATTATATAATTGAAACAATAAAATTACTTCCGTGATGATACTTCGTTACAATGGAACCTACTAACACCATATCGACTTCAGCGTATTTCTGACATAAAAACAATTGGAGAGACGTCAGAGACACACCAGCAAGCAATGAGAGATTCTGACTACTATTTCTAGAGAGTTCTTCCAGTATTCAGCATCCCGATTCTATTCCGATATCTCTACTCCTTAAGGCAACTACATAGTTGAGTAAGTTTAAATATCCAACGCAATGTAATTTATCAGGTAGGGCGTGTTATTATTATTATTTCACTGTCTACTTTTTATAGTTCTTGTTTATTTCATTTATAATTAAATAACAAACCGTTGAAATGGCGTCATAATCTTATGATAACAAATCCAATTGTATTGGAGACCGATTTTTGATAACACTGTGATAAGCCGCTGTTTTGAAGCAATGACTCTGAGGATGGCATAATAAAAGAGTAGAATACTTTACTAATGCACAATCTGTATAAGCCTGTATTTAAGTTTAAATATTATTAAAAAAAGGTCGCTTTCTAAAACCCATTTCTAGTTGCTAGTGCTGACAATAACGTCCTTTTTAATACATTTTTTATTGGTCATCTTCAATATCTCAATTATTTATCTAAAAATACATTTATTGTTGGCATTGCATATTTAAAGTCTTGAAACTTTAAATATGCAATGACAACAATAAATGTATTTTTGAGGTAGTCAGTTCTAAAGAATAAAAATGTCTCAGCTATTATATAATCTGCAAAGTTAAATGCCTTGACTAGTCATCTTTGTCACGAAATTTTTCGGACTTATACGCTAACTAGTATGTAGTAATAAATGGGACTGAAAGATACTATAATTTCTCATTTTTATTCCAAAATCAAAAGAAGTTTTCATGCTCAATACATCAAATATTCGAAGAAAGTTTTAATGTCATACCTGTGTAATGTCATGTTCGGCGAGTTGTTGCTTGAAGATGTACATATACAAACATTATGTTTGACCATAAGCGGCAATGTTAATTTTAAAGTAAGTAGGTATATCTAGAAAGTCCTTATAGGATTACATTTAAACAGGAAATAAGTAGGTAGGTGTTTTTATACTACGTTCGTAGTACATAAATGACGGATAAGTATTTACTTTAAATTGGCGGTTTACCAAATCTCGGTTTCATCAGCCTCTGAACGATACGTGATATGAATACACTATAAGTATAAATTTCTTAATAAAAAATATAAAATAGTACTGAGGTATGTAGCTATACAATGAAACGAATTGTTTTTGTGCTATATTTCGTGTTATGTTCAAGTCGAGCAAAAAAAGTTGGCCAGGCGAACTACACTACTTGCTCTAAAAATATTTCCTTGCTCTTAATAGTCACTAAGGTCACGAAATAAAATATAGTAAATTGAAAATTTGCCTTGCTCTTGACAGCTATATTTTTTTCACTGAACTTTATTAGTACCTTCACTCATGGAGGTTCCATCAATCCTAATGAGCATATTTAGATATAATCTATTATTTAATTATTATATTGTTATTGTATATTTTATTTGACGTTCATAAGTGCCCTTTATGAAAAAATAAAGGTATTTAAACTGAATTAAATTTATGAAAATAACTTACCCTGGAAGTAGGACTGTATGTTAACCATCAAACTGTACACGATACAGATGTGAGTGTATGTATATACATACATATGTAACTAAGAAAAGCATCAGATTTAACTATAAATACAAAATTAAAAAAATAACTCTTGAACCATTAGATAACCTTTAGAGAGGTAAACAATTGTTATAACTAATTTAACATAATGCAATTTCACTTGATACATGGGTATTTAAAAAAAATAAAAATGATCGTTCTTCCCCTCCTTCAGCCCCCTAAATCTTGTTAACGGCGATCGATCGATCAAATTACATCAAAATCGATTTAGTTGTATTTTGCGTGGGGGTTAAAAGCGAAGAAAAAGACTAAAATTGTTGTTGGCAATATAAAGACTCTCGGTAAATTTGTAAGTGGGCTAAACATGCTACAAGTTTTATTGTACACTGCAAGACTCATGCTTATTTGTGAACCAAAATGGATGCTGTGCCTTTTCACTCTACTGACATTGAGATAAGACGATTATAGGTTTTTTTTAAACCTAAATATAAACTTTCTATATAAGTACAACCATATAAACATATACATATAATGTTAATAACCCATAGCTATAACAGGTCTTTTTATATTCTTTTTTATTACTCAGGTACATACACATATAGGTCTACATATCGACGTTATGAGAAAAAAGTTATTTTTCCTCCTTCGTTTGTCTCTGAGGTCAGCGTTGAATTTTTCGACAGATGTTGTTCTTTAACATTACTGCATTAATAAAAAAAATGACAGATTTCTTTAATCTTATTTAAAAACTCAAGGACATTTTATTTTTTAAATAGAGATCCAGAAACCATATAAGTATCAAGAACTATTCTCCCTCTTAACTATTTCTGGCTAGTGAATCACGTTGGCCCTTTAATTGCTTAACAGATTAAACATGTTCAATTGTACGAGTACTAACATAGCATTTTAAACGCTCAGGCGTCGTAATTTACAAGTTCGGCGCCTTTGCTGTACCTAGATCTAGGATCCACAGATTATGTATTCAAGGCTTAGATCCGTGTCTCACATACCGCAGTACGCCAGTTCCAGATGCTAAGCAAACCTGAAAAATGTATTTAAACTTCTTTACATTTCACTACCGGTATTCCCATTAGTCAGCTTGCCGAGATTAACCGATAGTGATAGGTATAACAAGATAAGTGCGGATATATACATATATATAACGCGGACAACAGTTTTATATTATTTCTTAAAAGTATATTACTTTTTATAGTTAAATAATTCACTTTAAAAAGAAGAACACCGACTGCAATGCGTCTATCATAAAATTTAAGACATATTGTTTTCTCATGGATGCCATTGTCAGAACTGGACCAAATTATAATGGGACCAGACGGGAAGCACCAGCTTTCAAATAAAAAAAAATCGTTGGAATCGTTTCACGCAGTCGAAAGTTCAGAGGTAATAAACATAAAAAAATACAGTCGAATTGAGAACCTCCTCCTTTTTGAAGTCGGTTGAAAATGGGAAACTACTTTAAAAGGTAAAGGCCCTTTTAGGAGTTAAGGAAACGATACTGACGGGCCTGTTGGGCTAGTGGTTAGTGACTCTGATTGCTGAACCGGAGGTCGTAGGTTCGATTCCATCATGGGACAAAAATTTTAAAAATTGTTGAGTCTGGATGTCCTTTGTGTAAGTTGATAGAATGTTTGTAAATCTCCTCGCGACACAGAAATTATTCCTAATGCGGGAGTTTTCTTTAAAAATATACGAAAAAAATAAACCTTACTTACTTCTTTCTACCACACCTACATATTTATCTCTTTAATTATGATTTTATTAATTATATCTAGTAGCGAATTAAATTCCGAGAGCAGAAATTGATTTGATGAAGTTTCGAGAGAGCGCAATGTACGCGTCGACTGGAGTTAAACAATGAGCAGGATCACATGACTCACTTGCAACACTGTCCTGACGTTTTTGTGCAGCGAAGGTATGACGTCACCACAAGTTTCAACAAAATCATACTTAGTTATAATAAAATGAGAATTTAACAACAATTGAAGTAAACCAGTATAATTTGAATACCTAAAGTAACTGGAAAAACAATAGCCTTTAAAGAAGCAGTTTCACTAAGTTGTCTCTTTATTAAAATATCCATTTATCAAAAAAGATAACTTCCTAGAAAATGTAGGTCATGAACAAATGCTGTGGTCAGTTGGTCACACACAAATCCATAGCTTTCGGAATTTCACCCTGGACATGTATCTAGGCCAAATTAATTACCATGACAATGCGTTGTAAAATACATTATTTATATACACAGGGGTGCGTGCGAGTTTCTACCTACATTTGTGTACATTAACAGCTGGTTAATCTATAAACAATACAACAACCGAAACCATTTCCAATTGTTAAAAATACACTGAATACTTACGGGACTTACACAATTGTATGTTGGTCCGCGTTGACATTATATACCCACTAGCTTCTCTCTAAGGCTTCGCCCACGAGGTATATCGATAAAAAGTAGCCTATGTACTTCCCCAGAATTAGAAGCAGCTACCGTACTAAATTTAATCAAAATCAGTTCAGCCGTATAGCTATGACTTTTCACGGCTAAACGGCTTTAAGTTATTTTAGCTTTATAATATTAGTATTGATACTTATAATAGTAGTATAGTGGTAGTAGATATTTAATAGTAATACTCGTATAATAGATATTATGTTGCTATTCGTAATTAGTGCGTATAGGTCATAATTTGAATTATAACATTATACGTTTACGAGCAAGATACCTTGAACTTTAGATATCTAACCTGTTCTTCTTAAATCATAAGAAAGATAGAAAAATATTTATTTGGCATAGAAAAATTATTACAGGAAAAGTTATATCATAAAAAATAAATTTTTAACGGACGGATAAATGTACAAAATTTTTATCGGACGTAGAAAGGACGGTCCACTCGTGACTACGGTCGTTGCAATTTGATCAAAACGTGGGGTAAACAAAGGTATATTGTGCTTTGTAAAAATACAATATCGCGATTAAGTCCTGATTCTCTCTCTGTCTCTGATCTGATTCCGTTTAATTTTAGTTAGTAAAGTTTAAAAACAATTATATTTTTTAAATTGAAAGGGTTGTATTCGAGCTTGGTGTCACCAAGCGCTTGGTGGTGGAGTAAGTTTCTACTTTCAGGAATTGAAATTCTTAAAGATGTCTGCCAGGAGCGTAAGCACGGCAGCTGGGATCCCTTACTCATTAACAAAGCCACGCCTGTTTGCTTGCTGCCTGTGCATGCTTTAAAAATGCTTTAAAAGTGTTGTGCATGTTGGAGGTCTGACTGACAATAGATAGACATCCGATTCCTAATAATAGTAAAGAAGAAAATACGGCCTTTTTTCACCGATTCGGTCATTAATACCTGGGACGATCACCGGTACCACATTTTATTCAAATCGTTTCGATTGCGACATTAACATATTACATACCACATGCCTGTTAAGGAGGACCTACCTATGTAGGTGATCACCACTTTAGAAAGTTTTCAACTCCATTTACATGTTTTTTCAAAATAAAGGTTTGCATGTTCTACGTGTAAGGTGCACCATACATAATAATTAGAAATTCATTTTACAAAAGGTTATTAGGTATATGAAAATTATTTCATATTGTAGTGTACTTATTCGTCTATTCATGTAATATTACAAGCGAATAAATGCATTAGATGAATTTTACAGGTGTTCATGGGCGGTAGTCACTTACCGCAGGTGACCCGTCTACTCGTTTGCCCCCTATACCATAAAAAAAGATAGATACATCATATGTTTCTGTCTTTAATATTCAGTCGCTGACTTGACAGATTTTGTGCTGTCAAAACCTCAATAATTTAAATTTTAATATCATAGAAAAGCGCCAGTTTTCCCGAATGTGAAGGCCAAATTTTCGATTTTTAAGAAAGAAGTCAATTTCGTCAATCAACACATGAAATGAAGAAATCAATTCGACTGGCAATGTGATACGGTACGGTGTCTTACGTTTCGGTATCATTTGAATTGTCGTAATAGTGGGATAGTATGAAATTTACATTTCGAGAGGTTTTTAAGCAAAAAAAAAGGGAAAAAACTAATACAGCAGTCTACAATTTTACTTGTTGGGGATAGCTTTTTGTATATGAAAATAAATGATGACAATGGTGATGACAGTCTACTGTTTGAGACTAAACTTGACATACAGGACTATTATTCCAAATAAAACTTACCTAGTCTTGCCATACATTTTTTTACAAGGAAAACATTTTTTCTTTCAATTGCATAATTGTAATGTGTGTTTATATATTAATATTATAGATTTAAAATATATGAAGCTCATTTAAAGTGATCCCCATTGTCTTTAATACAGTCCTTTAAACATTGAGGCCAGTTATCAATAGCAGCACTCTCTCCATACGATGATTGCTGGAAATATTTCATGTGTGCCGATGTTTTGGCACCTGGCACCTTTTATGTTCATGTTGTACTCTGCTGACTAATTGGACAGCTTTTATAGAGCTTTGAGCATAAGCTCGGTCATTCTGCTGGTTAAAATATTGCTCAAGGGTACAAAAAAATTCGTCAGTATTTTTTTTTCTGAGACCTCCGTTTTACGTAATTATTAAGAAGTTGTTTGCTTTTATTACCCTATTTTTTTTTAAATGATCAGTTAAATAATGACCAGTGCGTCTCTTACAGGCTGCAAGTCCTATGTCACCTTTTTAAATACGCAACATAGTTCTTGGTGCTATATTCATTTCCTGTGATAAAATCTTTTGCTGAGATAAAATCTCTTTCAGACAGATTTTTTTATTTCTTCGAATATTTTCCTTTACTGCTTTGATCGCCTTTTGCATACGACTGCTACGTGGACGGCCAGATCTTTTTCTGTCAGAGGAGGATTCATTGTATTTATCAATGGCCCGGTAAACAAATATTCGACTAATACCAAGCGGAAGGAGAGTTTCAAAAATTAGATATGGCTCCATATCTACTTTGTGTAATGCTATCACAATGATATAATCTGTTCTCTTTATCACCCCACTCTATTTTAATATCATTTAATATATGGAATTCAGATTCAGATGAGAAAACTTTATGAACAAGTATTTATATAAGAGAGACAGATTTGAAATTCAAATGTAATATATTTTTCTTTAAATTGTAACAGTATTTATGGTCCGACTAAGTATATGTATACAATTATGTATGTATATAAATAAAATTTCCAAATCAGAATTTTTATGTGTCAACCATCTGAAGTATTATTATCAGATGACCCGTTTGCTCGTTTGCCCCCTATTGCATAAAAAAAATAAAAATAAAAAAATTGGTGAGACAATGCCTTTAAAGATAGGTAAGCTGAAACACGTATATGTGTTATTTTTATGTTACGTTAATTTTCAACAGAAGATGTTAAAACTGGTAACATAATCTGGATAACTTTGACGCGCCACTATGACCTGAACAGTTACAATCATTCGAAATCACCTTGACTATAAACAGATAGAGTGACTTCACATGCGGCTAGGTTAACCTCTATGTACCTTGTCAACTGACTGTTTTCAGGCCGCCATAGTGTGGGTCACCATGCTACATTGCCTAGACATGCAATGAGGATGATGACCACCACTCTTGGAATCCATTTATTTCTTACCATCACGCATAGTAGAGTCATTATGGTAGGCTTAGACAAAAAAAAAGAAAAAACTGAGGCTATTACCAGCGGGGAGAAAAGTGTCGTCAGAAGTCCTATTATCAAGCCCCTTCATATCGCTGTTTACATATGTTTGAAGAAGTCCGTTTTTAAGTTAAGGACTTTAATTACTCGTACGCTAAAATTAAAAATAATCAAAGACAAACCAATGTTGGAAAAACAATTTCATGAAGCTCCCTTTACGTTGTTGTGACTTATGTTTTTCATACTCCCATAAAATTACATGTATTTTATATAGATGTAAAGTAACTTTGTTTGGTTTAAAAGTATCTGGTACTAGCGGATACCTAACTAACATTAAAAGGGGTAATTAGATGAATAAAACACAAACAATGTTATTTGACAAACTTTTCTCCAAATTAAATTATCTGAAATATCCGACATAATTTTCCGACTTTTTATAGGTCCGATTTTGAAGTTAATAAAAATCAGTAAATCTAATGTCCCATTTAGACGACACTCCAAATGTGGTTCTTTTTTTAAATAAAATGTCTTTTAAATACTTCTTAATTTAATTGTAATTTTAATCAGTTCTTGAATATTGGTTTAGAGGAACATGCAAGCACAAAGATTTGTCCGATAGAGGCACGTTAACGAGCAGTAGCAATTCATCGAGATAATATTTTAACAAAGAGAAATTGTATGAAGTTACAATACCTCTCGCGTCTTTTTAACTGACTTCCGACACGTCAGACTGTATGTATATTTTTTTAAGCGATTACTCCGCTAATTGCTAATTTTTATGATATAAAGTATTGCACAAAGAAATTGGAAAGGCGGTTATCTACTTTTTAGTCAATTATTTATATTGTTTATTGGCGATACCTTGACGAGTAGCGGTCAGACAAACAATAAGAACCCTCTAGAATACGATGTGTTCTCAATAGAAAGCTTAAATATGTATTTATGTGACTGCGTTAATCTATATATATAATTCAAGCAGTTGAATTCGATAAAAACAAATAAAAAATAAAAAGAAAAGTATCAATACAAAATAAAAGCGGGTAACAGATATCTACTACAAAATATAATTCAATTCAGATAAAGGACCCTAGCCATAATCTAAGTACATACATACACTCACGCACATATCACCGAAGGACAGGCAGAGACGTAATACGCTTGCCCCAATAAATAAATCTCCATATTAATTCAGGATTTCGTTTGTTTATTTAATTTCAGATTAGTTGACCAGAAGTACTTTCATTAATATTTAATTAACGAGTATGCTATCTTCAAAAGTAAATTACACGAAAACTACATTCAACGTAAACATTAAAAAGTTGAAAAAGATAAATAATCTCGATTACACCATAATTATGTTTTGTTCTTTCAAAGCAGATGTCATTTTAGTTATTCGGCACTATGTTGGTCAAAACTCGACCTTAAATCACATAATCGGTGCCGACATTGAGCAAGTCCATGTAATTTGCGTAATTTACCTTCACGATATGTTCCAGCCCGATTATGTTTGGCTTTTTGGCCCGATTGTGTCACCGATTCTCCTGCAACTTTTGTAATTATACCACGCTTTGTGCATTATACATTGTTTTTACTTTCATTGTTTCTTTTAAAAACATGCAATCTGAAATGTTTTAAAAGAGATTGCGAGCTTTAGATAGAGTACCTAACATTGGCTCTTATTCCGATAAAACAATTTGATATTAACAGTTTGTCATTGAGGGTTTGTTGTCTAGCTCACAGCTTCAGTTTTGTTAGCCTTTTGGGTGTCTGCCTGCATTTATTACGTAGGTCATTTAATTAGGTCATTATAGTCACGACTTATTCAGATTTTTATTGCTGGCTTCATGCACCTCACGGTTTCGCCGATTTTAAGTTTGTCTATTTATTGACCGGCCTCGTGGTCGTAGCAAAATGAACGGCATATGCAATGCAAAAATAATGTTTAAAACCGTACAGCTATTCCTGAATTTATTTCTCACTCAGACTTTATGATGTCAGTAATATAGCCTATACATAAATCCGACCATGTCGTCAAGAATCAACATCAGATTGATTACTTTATTTCTCTTCTAAACAAGGAACTGCAAGTACCGCATTAACAGTTTTTTGTCAGATAATTCTTAAAATTGACATACATACATACATACGCTCACGCCTGTAACTCCTAAGGAGTAGGCACAGGTGCATTAGACATCCCCATTTTGCCAATTACAATTTAGCCCCACTAAAACTAAACCCCACTAAACTGAGTGCGTAAATACTAATAGTTATAATATCACATCACGTGTTATCCCAAACCAAGCAGAACTTGCACCATGGTAACTAGACTGCTGATAAACATATTTATACATATGTATTTATGATTAAATATGTATTATAGATAAATTACACCCAAACACAGAATGAATGATCATGCTCTTCACAAATTCATTTGTACTACATGGGAAGTGAAACCACAATATCTGGCTCACTAAAGAGTCAAGATCATTAACCACTAGAGGCCAGTTAAAATTAATAGCAAAATTTTACACTATCTTCATCATAAATCTGTAATAAATATTAATTAAATAATTGGAGACTTAAAGGGTCACGACCTTGACACATAAATAGGGTTGAAGTGGATTTTTCAAAGCATCAGATTCACTTATGTGTGTTACCCATTAAGAAACGAAACAGGAAATGGAACACCGCTAACCCAGTGGCCAACTGGCGAGGCAACGTCGAACGATTACACCCGCCCGAGCCTCCATTCCGTACCGGTATCGCCGCGCCAGCGCTCGCAACCAGATAACTGACTCTCATTACTATAGACATTGGCACGGCACTAAACACACGACCTTATGGCGGCCGCACCATAAGCGATGAGGACCGTCCACCTGTCACCCCGGGGTGCTACGCTCCATTGTTTGACAATGCGGAAAGTGAGAAACGCGCCGCGCATCACAATTAGCGAAGAGAGTTTCGGCGACATGTGAATACAAAGTCGTCTTCGATATTGTGGCACTCAAAGAAATTACACACGGCGAAGGACTCGAGGACGAACGTGCTGGAGCCCGCCACATAAATATACAAGTATTGATACTAAAAAGAAATTTGTCGCGGATTAAATCGAAGGAGGAAATCTGTTATTTATGGGATAGTGTTTGTAATGCGCAAGCGTGCCCGAAAGTTTGCGAAATTTTGGCACCGAAACTGCAAGCCAGACGCATGCGCAGCTAACCTGCAATCAGCTAATACAACCTGTGATGACCGCTCGTGAGGCTTTATCTCCAACTGTGTGATTAAGTGAACCCTAGTTGAACAAGTACGCTATTCATTCGCGTGGTACTTTCCAGACTTATTCCTACGTAACTGTTGTGATATTTTGAGGTAAGTTTTATATGATTTTGTCTGTTATTATAATTAATTAGACCTAGAGCACGTACATAGATTATTAATGTAATAGTTGAAATGAGGCCTCATTCAAATCCTGTTTGAAGTGTCACATCAAGTGCAGTTCGACTTGTTCTGGTTTATAAATTTAATCTATCACTTTTTTAGAGTTCTCGTCAACTTACTTATTCTGACTACATAATTATAAACAAAGCGTTTATCACCAAGATTTGCAAACAAATAAATTAATTGAAATGTGCAACATAGTATATTCGTTAATGTATATAAGTTGTACGTTAACAACAGCACGCTTCTAATGAGATTCCACCTGTAGAAATTTGTACTACATAAATATATATATGTCAGCAAACTAATTTAATTTTAAGTAAAATTTACAATCTAGGTGAGCAGACGCTTTTGCACAAATTAACGAGTGGTAAGGTAGAAATAACAATTACAGTTCATTCAACTTCATCTACATGAATAGTGAAAACTTCAGTTTTTTAGCGTACAACGAGTTTTCAATGTTCGGTCAAAGATTATTAAGTATTACAATTATGCATAATCAGTATATAAGCGTAGCTCGGATTGAATAGGCGATTAACATAAAACAACAATAATGATATCAGTTATAGACAAATTACATATTTATGGGGTTTAATCTAAACCGCATCTTACGAAACAGAATTCACTATATGAAAAAAAGATATATTATATGTATTTTTCAAATTTTTAAGGATTGTCGTCTAACAACATTACCAATCCAGTAAAACATCTCTATTTTTAGACTCTTATAGGTTGGATTAAAAAGTCAGATGCAAAAAATATTTATAAATTAGCGGTAATGCCGTTAGTCGTACATGGCACACAACTCAAAACCGTAACGTTTTTAATGATGAATTAATAGCCCGTTCTAACTAGTAGACTAAATAATGTTTTTATTGACGTGTTAAATAAACTGAGGTTTTTCTTTTGTAACACGAAATATTTATTCTTTTTCGACTTAGCCCAAATGTTCCATATTTATCTACAACTGGCCAACTCAAAAATCGGCCAGGGTCATTCAAAGTCAGCACTAGATAAAACAACTTCAATTAAAATGCTTCCTGTAGATCCAATATTCATTGTATCTACAAGAGTTTTAAACGACCATAAATATGGGTACAAAAAAATTACACGACAAATAAATACAATTTAATGATTATACAAATGCTGCAGGATGATACAAAGATTTTCCCACCGGATTGTGTTTCTGTCTCAAACTGGGACATCAGTACAAGTGAGGCTGCCAAACCACAGCGGTACTGAATAAGGTCGGGCCGTGTGTTATAAGAGTCATGCCGGTGCTATAAAACGGTCCGCAAGTTAAAACAATAACACATTTGGCTGAGATGAAATGTTGTGATTGGGACCACAGCGAGCTTTGACTATTTGCACAACCTGAAGATAATGTTTTTTAGGTCATTCTCGCACTGAACACGCTACGTAATATAAATTAAATGTTGATTTTAATACGTGTACAGACACTGATTGGCCTTGCTAACACATCAATAAAAACGATCCAACTTTTACAGACTGGTCTGATATTTATATAAAAACGAATTCCATCCTAGATAAAAACTACACAGAATAAGTATAGATTGATATAGCCTTGTTACTTAAAACCCTTCTTAGATTTATAGGCCTCTGCCTATTAGCTCTATAGTATCCGGTCCACTACAGGATTCGTTTTTATCTGACTGTCACTGAGGACGCCAGAAAATTGTCGGCTTATGTTACGCACTATGTCCGTTGGTTACTTTACTTCTTTGTCATATACATATGTCGCTACACATTGAACCCTCAAAGTTATCCCAAGTTCAACTAGTCCATTCCAGTAGTTCAACACTATCCATAGTCTTAACACAACCTCGTTCGCGAATAATCTTAATCATCTTTTATTCGGTAACTTTACTCTACTAAGCTGTAATATAAGGTTCACCTTTCATTGTGTTTTCATTAATAATTAAGTTTGTAACTATGTTGGTAAGCACTTATCAGCCTATTTAAAAATAATCTGTTGTCAACCTTTATCAGTATGGAGAAACATGCGATGCGAATCCGAATGCGATTGTTTCTGGTCTTCTTCGTTTCTGTTTGCTACTTAAAAGCTAGTGTATAAAAATGTGACTGTGACAAGCAAATCTTTAAACTAGACGATCAAAGCATAACAAAATCTACGTCTGACGTATGTATGATATTAGATTAATGTTATTTCAGAGTTGAGCCGAAACCGTTTTAGCCTCGTGTCTGATGGTACTCATTTAATCAGTACAGACTGGGTATGAGTAGCCATGTACAAAAACTAAACGAAAATTGCGAATTGTGTCATGAAAGTGTTACTTACTTGTGTTAAGTTTATGGCTGTCACCTGCACAGCCAGTCATCGATAATTGTGTCAAATACCTAGTTGTTTTTACACTTCTTACTTAACTGTGCCCGTAGTTAACATTTTCAATAATAAAAAAAATAATAATAATGGTAGGTGCGTTAGATGTGAGTACATACATACATACACTCATAAGCAGAAGGAGCAGACAGAGGCGTGTTGAACACATACACACGCACACACATATTTTTCCTGACTATAATTTATTCTCACTGAAGTAATAAGAGGCAAGCCTATTGCCGTCTACCGGGATCTTTGGAACTGCTAAATATTGCAAAGGACATGGAGGGTGGAAAGGACGGAAAGTTATAGGTCACGATCGAATACCATGTAACTCGAACTTGCTGATGGCGGGTGATCTGAGCCTTCTAAGAGAGTATCTAAAGATATTTATGAGAGATCAATGTTTAGTGTTCAATAAATGGTAAAACAGCCGTGCCCAAAATTATAATTATAAACCCCAAAATTTTAAGTAAAGCGCCAATTAATTCAATTCTATGCGCCTCTCCAATTATAAATAAATAAAAGAAAAACGGTCGCTAAAGGAAAATAACAACGACTTATGTGTATATTGTGGCGCATACAAGGCATATTAAAACTAGGACAATTATTATTATTCTCCAGAACCTCAGAAAGTATTTCATAAAATAGTCAAAATTCCTTTAAATCGTAACTGCCCTCCATAGACGCCTTTAGGATGATGAAGGATGGGGGATTCTGGAAGGGGAAAGAACAGAGGTTTATAAGGAGATTGAAAAAAAAGGGAAAGGGGGCTGTAAGCCGTGGTATTAGACCGTTCGAGCCGGCGCATACGTACCTAAACCTGGCTTTACCACGCTAACACCTCAACAACATAATTCGTAAAATATCTTATTAGTTTTAAAAAGTAAGGTAAAATGGCCGTGAGTTATACGTCTGTTTCCCTATTGTCCCAGAAACCAATTGTGATTTGGTTTCAATGGACCATTGCATTGTAATTCAACAAGTATATCACTTCAAAAAAAAAATTGGTCTACCATCAGAGAAAGAAATCATACAAATCGTTTAAGATAGATTAAAAAAACATAGAACAACCTTCTTTTTAGAAGTTGGTAAAAAAATATAGAACACTTCGTTTCCGTATGCCGTCGACATATAAACTTTGATTCTTCAAATTTCTTTTATTATATTTATAAATTTTGTAAGACAATGAACAACTATAGCAGAGTTTTCATAATTTAATGAACGGAGTCTGTAAATTGAAAATACATTTATTTTATGGAGCGACGAAAATATAGGCACTTTTAGTGTATAAATGAATATTATATATTAGGTCTCATTTCATAAAAGTATTATATTTCGCTTCTGATTCAATTCACAGCCCAATTAACATACTCGCTTTAATTAATTAATTACAATATCGTAGAAGTAACTAGCAACTGAAAGCACAAAACGTTAAATGGTATTTAAAAAACCGTTACTTTATAAAGGAATACATTACTTTAGAAGTAACAAATTATATAAAAGAAACATAATATAAGACTTATTCTAAGACAATGAACTATAAAAAGGGAATTGTATTTTTAAGATTGAACTGTTCAAGTAGATGCCCAGTCTATAACTGAAACAAAACTATACGAAACCCGGTAATAAAGGAAGTTTAGTTTCTATACCAGTTTATCCCAATGGTGTTTTCCCATTTCTTTTAGTTCACCCATCCTTCGTTAGGATCCATTGAATGTAAACTTCGTCAAGTTAGTCGCTTCACTTGCTATTAAATTTTCTGGTACCCTGTATCTAAAAAGATACAATCCACATTAATTGTCTGTAATTGACACATCATAAAAATCTAGTCTGTATACTGGGGAGGTTAAACGAGTACAAACAAGGCTACAAACCACTTAATTTTTAAGTGCCAAGTAGTAAGTATTACTAAAAGTAGTGTTGGGTGTGTTCAAAATACCTCTATATAATTTCTCCGTGTGAACCCGGATAAAATTGAACCAAGAGTCCTACAAATTACATTGCTATCCTCCTATAAAATCAGTGCATTCTTCGAGTGTAAAGAAGTTCTCTCACATGATATCGCAAAAAAGTATTACCTTGATTTAAATGCGTGGTATACATACATTATATCTAAAAATAAGATAAAACAAATGCCGTAAGAAAAATTTTGCTAATTTATGCAAAGTAGCTATAATATAGAGCAACCATTGCGTTGCGATGTACTGTTCGTCTGGTTGCAATAACATTGTTTATACTGCAAATGGCTGCACATTCCTCTTCCAATTATGATATCATCTAACGCAACATAACAGTATGGCGCACAGGTATATATATCAAAGTCATTACGGATTTAGTTATCTCTATAACGGTGTCTCAATCTAAGTGATTTTGCAAGTGTCGCTAAGTGTCTCTATAGTAATCTACAGAGGTCATGACATAAAGGATGGAATTCTTTTGATTATTTTGAAAAGACATGTCCATGTTTTAAAGGTTAGCTAACCGATTAATATGTTTTATTTTAGTAGGCTCCTTTTAGCTACAAGAAAAGGAACAAGACGAATGAATAGCTTTAGAATATTTTCTTTTTGTTAGCAGATCGCTCATTCATTAAACACATTTTACATAAATCGATGAGCTAAGGAATACCAACACGATTTTGAGGGTGAAAGTCAATGTAATGTATGACTCGTGAATGCTTGATGACAAGTCGATATATTATGAATTCGATTGGGTGGTATTGGCAAGTCTTCGAGAGCTCTCCAGTTATCACACAACACAAATACATTCCCACACATGTCATGAATAACAATCAAATCACAACAGCAAAAAAGGCAATCGATTAGAAAATTTTAATGATTGTAGAGATAGCCTTCTTCCGATATCGGATAGTTGCAATCAGCCAGAAACAAAGAATCGATTATTAGACAATTTAAATCAGAACATAAGTAACACATACATAAAAAAGTTTTGTCTGGGTGTTACAAATGTTTACACATTACAGTGTTTAAATAAAAAATATTTCATTTTTATGTAGGTAAATTAAATAGATATTATGTAGAAATCTGGAATATAAACAATATCATTTATAGGCAATAAATTAATTGAAGTAGCTCCAGTTATCATTAATTGTCCCTTCCATATTTAGAAAGTTAGGTTAGATTTTCAGGTAGCACTGGCTCTACCTCAGAGCCAGCGCTGCCTGAAAATGTAATTGAGCGAATTTCCAGAAAGGTATATAGTAAATATTTAAGTATATTGTAAATATAGTTCTAGTCAGTAGACCAGAAGCGAAAGCTCACAATCCTAAGAAAATCTTTATGAAATTCTATCACTTGATTATTGTCACTCACACCTCATTCCTTTCGGGAGAAGCAAAGACAAATTTATCACATTTCTGTAATACATTGAATCTTATAACGAGTAACCGATCTCGTGGTTAAAATTTCACGCCGAAAAAACATGTGATTTTATGCAAATTGGATTGGAAATATTACTACGAATAAAAATGTCGTGGTGAAATATTGCAGTGCGACCAGTTATACTTTTCATACAAGCCCGATATTTTTGGGTACTTCTGACCTACCCTTTTTTCAGAAACCCGTTTTGATCCGAATAAGTTCTTTGCGGTTCATCCTAACTAACAGAAGAAAAAGTAAAGACCTGCTTTTTGTAAGTATAGTGGTGAGATGTTGTTATATGTACTAAGAGCATAATATCTATATAAATAAAAAAAAGTAAAGTAGTATGGCAAAATATAAGTGAGAAGGGCTGGAACAATTTAGATATTTTATTGAAGTATTCGGTCAAGTCCAAGGAATGTTTTTACAATAAAAAATACTATATCAATATTCTTTATTGTACACCATAGAACATTTTACTGTATTAAAAATTAAAAACAATTAACGGTACAATCTGACAATCTTATCGCAATTTTGGGATTTCTTATAGACAAGCTCGATGAACTCAGAAATACTACCTACGCCGTATAGTGATTTTTATAAATAAAAATTATTGGATTTTTAGTCGGACTGCCTAAGTTTTAATCATCATCATCATCATCAGCCTATCGCAGTCCACTGCTGGACATAGGCCTCTCCCATTGCACGCCACTTCGATCTATTTTCGGCTTCTCGCATCCAGCTCCTGCCAGCCATCTTGCGCAAATCGTCACTCCACCTGGCCTGTGGGCGTCCTACGCTACGTTTTCCGAGACGCGGTCTCCACTCAAGAACTCGTTTTCCCCAACGGTCGTCGGTTCTGCGGCTAATATGGCCAGCCCATTGCCACTTCAGCCTGCTGATCCGGTGGGCTATGTCGATTACTCTAGTTTTCTGCCGGATCACCTCATTCCTGATGCGATCCCTTAAAGAAACACCGAGCATAGCCCTTTCCATAGCACGCTGAGCAACTTTAAGCTTGTGGACCAGCCGTACCGTAAGTGTCCACGTTTCGGCTCCATATGTCATGACGGGTAGGACACACTCATTGAAGACTTTCGTCTTAAGGCACTGTGGGATCGACGATGAGAAGACTCGGCGTAGCTTCCCAAAGGCTGCCCAACCCAGCTGAATTCTTCTGTTCACCTCGTCCTCAAAGTTGTTTCTACCTAACTGCAATGTCTGCCCGAGGTATACATATTTTTGAACAACTTCCAGAACGGCTTCATTAACCCTAGGGTCCCTTCCGAAAGCTTCGACTTCCTGCCCTTACGCTGCAATTCACAAAATCTCGTACCTTCTTCCCTGAGAACCCGAACCACGTTTTCGAGGTTCTGGTTTACGTCTTTTGTGGTTTCCACGGAAGTGAATCGGTTTTCCAGCTTTGCCTGGAACGTTTCAGATCCTATCATGGCTTGAAGCAGAGTTGGTCGGACTTCATGAAACGAACACGTTCAGCCTTAAAGTCGATATTTAGAGAGCCTCGGACAAGTCGGTGGTCACTACCGGTATTAAACCTATTGATCACTGAGACATCTCTGAATATGTGCTTCCTGTCCGACATGATGAAGTCGATCTCATTTTTGGTCATAGCGTCGGGACTTTGCCAAGTCCACTTTCTCTGGGGCTGTTTCTTGAAAAATGAATTCATCAAGTAGAGCCCCTCCCGTTCAAGGAAGTTAACGAGCATTTGCCCCCTATGATTCCTGCTTCCAAATCCATGGGATCCTACTACCGATTCGCTACAATTCTGTACTCCCACTTTAGCGTTGAAGTCACCCATAACAACGTTGTAGTGGGTCTTAGTGGTACAGTGGAGGGCCCTCGATATGTCATCAAACATATCCTCCACCTCGTCATCCGAGTGTGCCGAGGTCGGTGCGTACACTTGCACAACCTTGAGGCTATACCTCTCGGTAAGCTTGACAATGAGGTACGCTACCCTGCTTGACACACTGGATATTTCCACAACGTTGTCAGAAAGGGACTTATTTACCAGAAACCCAACGCCGCCTTGGGATTGTTGGTCCCCCTCTCGGAAGTACATCAGGTGGCCTGACTCGAGGGTTATGGTGTCCTCCCCCTCTCTTCGTAATTCACATAGCCCTAGGATATGCCACCTAATCTTCTCGAGTTCAACCTCAAGTTGCGCCAGATGCGAGTCTAGCCGTAACGTGCGCCCGTTATACGTAGCCAGGGTCAGTGGGTTTTGGTGGCCTCTCGTAACCCGGAGATTCTTAGCACCCCCCGCCCCGCCGTAACCGTGGTCGCCACCATGACCAGGAATAGCGGGGCCGCCGGGAACTGGGGGCCGTGGCTTATGTTGCGTCTGCATTGGGAGGATATTTGCCCATAATCGCCACGCTGGGCAGGCGGGTTGGCGATCGCAGAGCATAGCTTCTCGCACCGGTGACGCTGCTGCCCGTCACCGGCCTGTCGAATTTAGCTACGCCTATTGGGATGGATATACCGCCATCGGTCGGTCGCAGAGCCTCGTTCGTCGTTTAGCGGGATGCAACACGTGCAGGTGAGGTTGGCTTGGGGCAAAAGATGGTGGTTCACTCCCCTCACCGTTCCACCTACTCAGGAATTTGATGGAAACTTGGGAAGTTGAAGGGATAGGAATTAAATGGATATTGCTTATACGGACGGAATGGAAGGTATAAGCAATAGCTCGAGCACGTCAGGGTCGCACCCCTGTAACCTGACAGGAAGGTCAAGCCCTCTACCGTAAGTTTTAATAGCTTTATCTAGAATTTCACCGAGAATTAAATAGAGAATTTTTTGTTTTTTTTTTTATACATATTAGCCTCCACTCTGCCTGATGGAAAACAATAAGCGGAGTCAAAGAGTGGTGGTCACCATCCTCATTGCATGTCTAGTCAATGCAGCATGGTGACCCACACTATGGCGGCCTGGTGAGATGCTTTTTCTCGACCCGCTTAAAAGACCCGGGATCAAAGTGGGAATGAAACACGTGCGCTGGTAGGGAATTCCAGGCTTTCACCGATCGGCACAGGAAAGAAGAGCCAAACCGTTTAGTCCGGGTACGTATATTTTCGACGCTCAAACGCTGACTCCTCAGGCCAGCACGTGTCGTCCTGTAGAGGAAGGGAGAAGGTGGGACCAATTGTAAGAGCTCGTCAGAACACTCCCCGTGATGTAGGCGATAGAGGACTGCCATACAGGCAACATCTCTTCGCAACTGCATAGGCTCAAGAGACTGGGTGACCTCAGGACAGTCGATAATGCGGACTGCACGCCGCTGCAACCGATCGAGAGCGTCAAGCATATACTGCGCATAGCCGTCCCAGAGAGGAGAGCAGTACTTCACGCAGGAGCGAACCTGGGTCTTGTGTAAAAGACACAGTTGCTCGGGCGAGAAGAACCATCTCACGTTGTTCAATACGCCCAGCTTTCGCGAGGCCGCCTTAGTGACGCTCTAGATGTAATCGCGCGGATTGAGATCCCGGCAAATATCCATACCCAGGATACTAAGCCTATCCTGTAGTGGCAGTTGCGTGTTCTGAAGAGTAGGAATGGAGACTTTTTGTTTAAAAACGCGCACGCCTGTGTTTTCTTGGCGCTGAACTCGACTAGATTCTCACAACCCCATTGAGAAATGCGGCTCAAGGCTCGGTCGAGCTCAGCACAATAATTCTTTATAGAATATAATTAATAACAATTAATTCTTATCTCCAAATCGATTGTTGCTTTATCTATACCATGTCTGTGAGTATAAAAGTTAAAAGAACGAAAGGATACCTAAACATGTGTACGTGCAACTGACGAGATAGTTTTGAGTGTAGGAATGCAAAAAACACTAACAACAGTTAAAACAAATGTTTATATTTATATGGCCTCTGAGAGAACAACCAGTTCTTTTTCTATTAAGTACAAGGAATTACATTAAGTAGGTATTACATATTTACTTAGTTAAT
Organism: Tyria jacobaeae; assembly: GCA_947561695.1. Classification (NCBI taxonomy): domain Eukaryota; kingdom Metazoa; phylum Arthropoda; class Insecta; order Lepidoptera; family Erebidae; genus Tyria; species Tyria jacobaeae. The sequence goes on along the minus strand of OX387224.1, from coordinate 10,663,262 downwards.
TAGGAAATGTACAAAGCTTAAACCATCATTTCTAATCAACCTCAATCGTTCCATTGTGGAACTAAATATAGCAATATTTATTTCTAGAAAGCTTTAAATAGCTGAAGTAGTTGTTAAAACCTAATTGTTTACTGGCATATTAAGCACAGGTGAATACAATAGACTATACAACTGACGAGGTAGTACTTACTGTTCATAAATAATAAATTCTGGGCACCAGTCATTCTATGCTAATGTTGGTTCAAGTGTTAGTTAAATGTTACAAACGAGAATTTAAGTTCATAACCGTATGGATATGGAGCTCTTACATATGAGCCTGCAAAAATCTAAGACCTTTGTTTTCTGCAAATATACATAATTTTAAGGCATACATATACGCGATATAATAGTATGAGTTAGTGATTAAGCATATGTATGTATTCACTTTACCGGCCGGGCCGGGCCGACTGATACAAAACCATAGCAATCGTTAGATGTTAGCTTTACTGAATCTTATGAGGACATATGTATGTATGTATACAGCAGTATCACAGTATAAATAGCCATAAAAATGATGGTTTACTCCCTCAGTTGAAGGAAACCAAAGCACGCAAATTAATATATACATTGCCATTACATTAAATATTATATTAGAAAAAAAAATAATATTATATTATAATTAATATAAACATAAACTACAGTAAACTACAGTGGGCTAACTGAAATTGTTTTTTTTCCATTTTAAGTCTTACACCTCAAACCTAAACTAAGCCTCGCACACATTTCTGTGCCACATAGAATTCTATAAATATACAAATACATGAAAAAACACCATAAATATATAGCTGATTAAGGAATTTATTCAAAGGACAGTAGAACAAGCGCTGCCACTACAGCGAATTAACTACAATCTCAATTTCGATAATCGCATGGGTATTCCAAGGAATTTAAATTTGTTGTTACTATAAAATCTTGTTTACTTTGCGGTAATGGTGAATGAAATGTCGTGCGTGTAATATACATACTTGTTTTGTAAATGTAATACGAACGTGTATAAATAAGATTAAACTACTCGGTACTCCTTAGTACCTATTTTTTTATAGCTATTTTACTAGTTACTTATATTTATGGTGTAATTTACTTTTTGTCGAATTCAAAAAAGGAGGAGTTATATATATATAACCTCCTCCGACTGTATGTATCTTTATTTAAATTTCTTTTGTACTTCTGTCAATCGTCGACCGATTATATTTTTTTCAGAGAACCAAAGTAGGCTTTGATCATGGAATACGAGGGAAATCACGAACAAGCTTTTAAATTTTAATAATTTAAATTATTTTTTAAAACTATTTTTTTTTTATTTTTTAGACCTCGTCAAATGAAACAAGTATTGTATAAAACTTTAATTCATTAGATACTTTACAAATGAATATTAAAAATAGGTTTGAATCATATTTTATATACATATTTATGTACGTATCTACTGAGAGCAATACGGTCTTCGGTATGTACATACACCTATATATATATATATATATATACGTTTGTATACCTATATATCATAATGTTTCCTTATCACGCCCTAGGAGCCTACGCGGCTTGATGGATTACAACATGTGAGGTGTCACTTTATACGGCGTTATGTCCTAATACGGCGAGTTTCACAGGATAAAAGATTTCAATATAGCCTCGCGAAAACTAAAATTGACAATTAATTTAATAATCGGGTTCGAAAATTTCGGGTAATAACAATCGGGTTTTATTTACAACCGGCCTCAAAAAGGAGGAGGTTCTCATTAGACCGAGAAAGTAATAAAGGATACATATACAAGATACAAGTTTTATATTTGAAAATAACTTAGTATACTTTTGAAATGTTGAAATGATCCTCCAACTACCTTTGTCTCTCCGAATGATTATAATCCATCCTAAGGTTGCCTAAAAGAGATTGCATATAGCAATAAGGCCACCATTTGTACATTATATAGTTTACACGTGTATAATATGTATTGTATTTTACTGTAAGAATGGTGTACAAATAAAGAGTATTCTATGGTTTTCAATATATTTTTTAATTACATTAGTGTTCTAAAGATAACTAGTCCGGTCTAAATAAGAACTATAAAATAAGAGATAAAAAATACAGCTTATTACAATTTATCATGATAAACGCAAAGAATTCGCTTATAATTATTTTTAAAAGTTAAGAAGTTTGTTTGCTTACAGAACCCTCGGTGCGCGAGTCAGACTCGCGCTTGTCCTTTTTTGAAATACTAATTACTTGTGATAATAGAACGAATTTTGGAAAAAAACAAAACAATAGGGTTGAAATTAAAGTCTCGAAGATTCATTGATTTTACACAAGTCTATAGGTAAAATACACAGTTTGAAAACTATTTGTGCAACATACTAACATTGCGTTTGACTAACTGGTAAATTTTTCATCACCCTCATTGTCAAAGACTTCACCATAATCTTTGTGACGGTCATAAGTTGCTTAGCAATCATATTATTGGAATAGCGATCAGAGACATACTTATCATAGAATAGTTTCGGAGACCACTTGTGATCGTCAAAAGGAGTTTCGTTTCACATAATTTTCCAACAGTTAATGTTCTGGTTTGCCGCTGATTTACATTATTAATTAGCTACGTCATTTCACGGACCATACGACGTTTATTACTTACCTTTTACAAGATCTTTTTAGTGCTGAATTATGTAATGGGTTTCAGATAAAATGACATACTTTCTGGTGACCGTCAGCATTAGTTTCATTTCACGTCATTTTTCAACATCAAATCCACGAAATATTTTAAAGACTGACATTGGTAAAGCCTTAATAGTATTTTAAGTGTGTTGACGGTTTCTCCTGGTTTCCTGGATCAGATCTTGACTAAATGATAATAGGATCTAGCCGTACAAATTATAGCCTAAAAAGAAAAAAGGAATATATACAAAAAATATCCCAACGAATTGCGAACACACTTCTTTGAAGTTGTTCAAAAATACAGCTATATCTACATAGTCACATAATATGATCATATATAGTCAGATGCATATTATGCGAGTGACAAACTTTTATGAGTCAAACGCTCATAAAGGTTCGAATGCAATCGAATTGAGCAAAAGTATCGTTGATTTATAATCGATTGTTGTATCCAGTACTTTGTGAGACCTGTTGATCTGGTCTAAGATATTATTCGAGTTCAAATAATCGATTCACCTGGCCTGTATTACATACATATGTCGGGCAAGTCAACAGGGTTATCCCTTGTTAAAAATTACTATTCATACCTTAAAAATAATTTATAAGAAGGCAATAATAACCTTCTTTCGGCAGCATTTAATTAGTTTTTTTTTTGTAAGTTAAGAGCAATCTAACAGACTTCCTGAAAAGGACTAGACCCATTAGTGATTCAATCACAAATTTGTTTGATGTATCATTTATTGCTTTTAAATAAAAAAATATTTTCTAATAATTCATCAACTCGTTCATATGAATATATGCTGGTTATTTATAATAATTTCATTTGTTTTTAGCTATTTAAATTGATTGATACAATATTTAATCAAAAAAGATCAGAGTGAAAAATTCATAACCCGTGACGGCAGATGCAAGCGAATATACATATTTAAAAAGCTATACAAGCAATGAACAATGAATTGAGTTAGTAATTTATTTAAATATTGGCATTTCTGCTAAATTGCGCGAAAGATTTATCATTTAATATTTTTTATTTGCTTATATTCTTTGTGGGAATATTTTTCAAAAATCTTAGGTTACAAGCAGGTTTGCAGTTCGCTCTGAGTATGCAACTACGCAGTTTCAGTAATTAAATAAAATCTTAGGCTAAGGCAACAATTTTTGTAAGTACAAATAAAAAAGAGTGCCTTGGACTAAGATTTGCCAGCCAGAAACACGGCGAAGGTTAAATTACAGTATCATTAAAGATTCGATATACTTATATTTAAGGACAGTAATAACATTATTAAGGAATATGGTAAAAAAGTTTAATTCAAATATTTACACATGTAAAAGTAAAAATATTTTTTTTCCTAATGTTGTATATCAAGGTTTGAAACCAGGTTGAGCGGCTCTTCTTCTTTAAAGTATTTTTCATTGTAGACTTTTTTGAATTCTATTGCACAGGGTGCAATTAGTTCATAAAAAATAGGTGGAACATTTTTATACACTAGTTTATTGCCACCGACAATAATTTTGAATGTAAAATGTACTAAATCTTCTGAGGGCTTTATTGATAGGCAATCTCGAGAGCAGAGTCTTACTTCAAACGTCACGCTGGACTGTGCGAGAACAACACATTCCATTGGCTCTATGCAGAACATTTTCTTCATTTTTGTAGTTAACTTAATATGAATAGTAGCAGGATATAACTTATGTTTATTAGTGATAACAAACCAATCTTGAAAATAGCCGTGTGTAACTGGTGAATTGGACATATCTAGCAATAAAGGTGTAATTTGGATCGGATGAGGTAGAACTTCGGCTAATACTTTAATTGTTTTGTTTACAACCACGTTTTCTGTTTCTGGATCAATTAGGTCTACATCAAAGTAACTATGATGGTACCCGATATATTCGGCCTTACTAAAGTAAACCGGAATAGATATATTTGCATGAGGATGTAGAAACATGTAGGTAGAATCGAATATGAAAACTTCTAAGGCAAGCTGCACGATGTCATCAACAATTGAAAAAATAATGTCTGTACTAGTTTCTGATACTATTTCCTTAACTACTGAAGCATTTGGCTCAGCTTGTGCGTCTGGTATTCCATCCAAATCTACTGACTGCTTGCTATTAAGAGTTACACTTTGAAGCAAACTATCACATTCCTTAAAGATCTCTGTATTAAATCCATATGGTTTCATAGATATTACAGATTCCTCAGATATATCAAAACTCCGTTTATGTATGTGTAAGTGGAACGAAAATGGTTCATCTAAAAGTATTTTTATAACACCACTGGGATAAACAGATGATGGTTCCATTTTAATATGCCATTGGTAAACGGGTGATATATTTACGGTTTCCGATATTGTCACTTGCAGATCTGATTTAAATTTTGAGAGGATGGGAATGAAAAGTGGTTCCGATGGTGCGTTAGCATAAACATCGCGCCCAATTCTAAAATATAAACCTGTCTTAAATTCTTCTTGACATTGAAGTTTAAATATCAGTTTAAAAACAACAGCAATTCCAGGGTACAACCGTTTTGGTATCTTTGGCAAAACTTTAATCTTTTTAAACGGAGAACGATTTGTGACATATTTAAATCTAACATGGAAGTACTCGGAAGTGCAATTAGTAAGCGAAAATAAAAGAGACTGTTCTTTTGATGTGTTTTGTACAATACGTATTGTAGTCGGATTACATATGACTGCAGTAGTGCTTGGTTCCCATTCTTTTAGCGCATCCTCTCCTATGCGTTCAATATGATGTATCGTTGAATGATAACTGAGAGGACTAATGTTAGAATCCGGAGGTGAAATTAATTTATGAGTGTTTGTACAAATAAAGACCGGTAAATTAATAGTCGTCTGCTTCCCAGACTCTAAGTTATACTGTACTTCCGCATCTATTTTTAATGGTTCAATAACACGATCTGCTGAAGAATTTTCTGTATTATTGTGAATTGTTGTAATATCATCATTATTTGATACACTTTTATCGCCATGCTCTTGTTCTTCTTCTGCTACATCAGCGTTAAGTTCCAAAGGAGGCACCAAACTTATCCTGGGTTTACACAAATCACGCCATTTACTAGCTGTTCTAGCTAACGTATCATTAAGCTGGAATGGCGATAGTCTTGTCGACTCTATGTACAGCTTTTCAATAATATTCGACTTACGCAGATTTGCACATTGAATTTTTTGCAAGTAATCTGTTTTGGCAACATGTAATCGTTTCACTAAGTATTGCCATTGATTTAATGATCTAAAATCAATATGATAATCTTTTTCTATCTCTTTTATTAAATCTTCTACATCTGCACTGTAATCATTACTATCTCGTATACGTACATGAGTGCACTTAGAAGAATGCATTATTGCCAAGTATTCGCTTTATATATTAGTTGTTTTTATGGACTCTCTTTCGTGAGTAGATTCAACGCAGATATACTGCCAATGTCAAGTGTTTGGAGAGAAAAATGTGTTCAAACAATCGTATTAAGTTAAATTTTTACAAAAACATAATTGCAATAAATTTGTGTCAAAATGACATTGCCAACGTCCATCAAATATTACGTCATTTTTAGTAGGTGTCTGATTGCTGATGAGGTCAGAACCTATTTGATATGATCTGCAAAAGTGTGATGGAAATTTTCTCATTTTAATAGGTATTATTCTCTATTTTATATTTCAATTGGGATAAGGATAATAAATTACTATTTCGTTCTACACAGGCAGGCGATGGATGCAAAAATTCCACGAGTGTTATTAAGCATAGCATTAGCGGCTATGCTGCCTCTGGCTTCGCTGAACAGTCAAGATGAAGTAGCAAAAGAAAATGTACCGCATTCGCGCCAAAAAAGGTTGCTGTGGATCACGAACGACGGCCGGTTGGCGCTACCTCCTGGCACTACTATGACAATCACACCTTCATTATCTCTTCCCTTCGTTAGGCATCCTCCCGTAGGATTTCTATCTAATATGACTATGTCATTTCCTTTTAGCAGTAAGTAAGATTTTTAACATTACCTATTATTAACATTAATGTATTACACAAATGTATGAAAAACAAATATTGTACTCTTGATCTATAACTCTTCAAAGTAGGTTTTGCGCGTTGAATAATGTATGTTTATTTGAGATATTTCTTACTCTGGTTTATATAAGCAATTTGTACAAAAGTGACGACCCGATGACAGGCAGCGATTTCAGGTTTGCCGCTGATTGCATTATTAATTAGCTACGTCATTTCATGGACCATACGCTGTTTTTTACTTACCTTTTATAAGATCTTTTTAAGTGTTTAATTTATGTATCGGTTTTCAGGTAAAATGACATATTCCCTGGATTTCGAAAGTCAGTATTTACAGGTCTATTAGTAATTGAAGTAGAGCAGTCAACTTGTAGCATCTAATACAGAAAATAGTTTGACCCAGATAGTGTAAAGTCTAGTTAAACGTGTATTATTATGTGCGTGTAGTTCTAAGTAATTAACTTATCGTATCAATAATACTAACAGAATTGTTAAGATCAATAGATAGAAAAAAAAATATCACTCTTGAGTATAACATTTTACTTAAAATAAAAAGAATTGCTAAGAATAGTTAAGAGCGTGGGCTTAAGTAATTGGTATTTAATAACTGTATCATACGTAGAAATAAAATTTAATATAGTCTTAGTGAAACAGTTACCTAATTAGCGAAAATGTTGCCTATACAATTATAATAAAATAACTACTATGTATGTAAATACTTAAAATAAAAATTCTCAATGAGAAACTAACACTTTTTTACACACTTGCAGTTGACTTCGACAAACTAGGTTTAACGGATAATGAAAATCCTTTTGGTGATTTCCCACCAATTTTATCGAGATCAATGGGAAGAGCAGCAGTTTCAGTAATAGCTGATTACGTAGGCCAATATTTAAATAGAAGACGAGGGAAACGATCAACAATATCTATCACTCCTGAACAGGAGAAGACGGCACTCGACAAATTATATGGAGGAGAAAGGTAATAACATTTTTAATCAGTTTAACGAATTTATCATATTGTCTTTTACGTGATGTCTCTTTAATTATGCGAATTGTGAAGAAACACACAATGAGCCATTAACTGATACGTAAGTTCCTAAAGTAGGAAGAAACAGAACAGGGAATAAATGACCACACACAATAGCTCTTAGCATGTATTTTAGTAGCGACCACGTGGACGATAGTGACAAAAGCGGGTAAGTTATTGGCGTCACTTTCACCTACACCGATAAACAGATCCGAAATTCCACTCACGAAGGACAGTTGGTGATAGACACAGGAAGTACACTTACAAAAGGTGTTTGAAATTCGTTTTGTGATTCGAAAACCGGCGCCACTTACATAAGCCAAATTAGAACTACACAATAGGCGCTATGTATGTTATAGTAATCCAGACGTATTTCTTTATAGATTGTGAATGCCTAATCTAGCAACTAGCTGAATATTCTGAATGTTATCACTGTTCGGATTTACGAAAAGTAAACAGAACACTAGGTACTGTTATTGTATTTGATAGCATCTTTTGAAATTAAGTACACTCGTTAGGTACATAAAAAAATTTTTGCAAATAATTTTGTGGAATGTGTTCTTTGTTTGCAATACTAATCCAGATCATCAGATAAAGCTAAATAAAGACTGAACATTTGAAGATGTTTTAAACCACACTTTTTAGAGCCATATTGTATGGAGTTGCTGAAGATATGTTAGCCAACTTTGGACTGTCAGGAAAGGAGTGCTTGTTACGAGCTATATGCGAAATCCAAGCTCATCCATTAACTAATTTCGGTTTCATAGGAGAAATCATGAAACTTTTTTTCACGTAAGTATACCTACCTATAAAATTACGCTAATTAAAACCGTCGTTAATAGACAAGCGCGTTAAAAAGTAAAATAATTCACTTTTAAATTTGAGAACTGAAAAGATAAACATTTTCTATTGCTATTATCGTTCTTGACACCTCCAAATACTATTCCTACTAAGGAAATTGTTAATAGCGTATAAATAGTAATTCGAATCCACAATTTCTCGATTTGAAAGACATCTTATATAACAGGTTTCATGGTGGGCCTAAGAAACTTCTATCATTTAATGTTTAGTTCGTATGTAATTTGATTTTTGACTAAGATTGTGTTGACCAACTCTTTGATGACTAATATTGTAACTTGTGATTAACCTTAAATATAAATAAAATTATGTGTGGTATATTAAACATATATGTTAGAGTTCTTTATTTTTTATTTTTAGGCCAAGTAAGTCGCCATTCGCAGGTTTAATGGACGAATATGTAGAGGCTCAGAGGGCTGGTGAAGCGGGAGGCGAGTGCTGGCCCTACTACCGTCTATGTCCTAAAAGTATCTTCCAGTCTTCGAACAAGTATTCGTAAGTAAAAACTTATATTTTCTCTATATAACCAATTTTTGCTATAAAGCCGTAACTATTTTTGACCAACTTCAAAAAAGGAGGTGGTTCTCAATTCGGTTATATTTTTTTAAAGGTGAACGTTTTACGATTGACAGTATTGCGGAACAGAACTCGAAAGGTACATTGAAGGCGGTTATCAACTTTTTTAAAGTCAATAATTCAACTTAAATTTACTTTCACACTCTACTTACAGTTTGTAATATTACTTTTTATAATCTTTTGGGTCATAAATGGGTTTGATATAACATTCGAGGTCTAATTCTGCTTATTCTAATAGGTTTTCGAAATTAATATGCATATTTTTATAGATTTCTAGTAACTGAGGTCGCACTCTCCTTTAGCTAAGCATCATCGTTTTTTTTAAGTTAATGTTATTTACTTATCTAATATGTGGTATAAAACATTGATGAGTAGGTAATATCTCCAAACTCTAAATATTGTAAAATATCAATTAGGTCAGCAAGAAATTTACATTTTTTTTTAAATAAGCTGACGAAACAGACAGTGAGCGTATATCCATACTTACTCAATTCAAATCAATCAATTTCGGAATGACTATTATTAAATATGCTATTTGGTTTACAGGAAGGACGTAGATGACCTACACAGGCGACAAGAACACGAGAATGTTGAAGAAAACAAAATAGAAGACGTACAGGCAATGTAGACAAATTTGTGACGTCATTAGGGGCTTCTAAGGCCAATTAATCCCAAATGTAGTAGTAGTTAGTTCCGACCAAAGCTGTTGTTAATAGACTTATACTAAATTTATTTATTTTTTACGCTTAAGTGCCATTCTATAAATAATTTAGTTAAATATGTTGATATTCTTCAAACATTTGTTAGATTTTTTAATTTGTATTTATTCCTAATATTATTCTTATGTCTTTGTTGTCACTGTTTGATAGTTAAGGAACACATCAGTCTTACATAGCTAGTGAATTTGTAAATTTTACTTGAAAATTGTTATGTAAGTAATTATATATTATAAATTAAAGCCATTTTATGCATTAACTCATTTGTTGTCACATCCTAAATCTAAATGTACTGACCTATTTGTACTAGCTTTAATAGTTCGGAACAAATAAAACAGTAATTAAACAAAAATGGTTTATTGCCACAAGCCTTCGAAATTGGTGGCATATGAGTTTTAAAGATTTGCAGAAATTGAAATTTACCCTGAATTAATCGAGATAACAACCTTAATATGTAAAGTTGCACTTCCCAATGTAAGGAAGCTATTCAACCGAACTGATAAAGAGAAATGTAAAACAAACTTTACGATATCTAGCTCGCTCGGCTTCAACATACTGATACGTGAGTACCTACAGTCACACCCCTACGAAACTTGAAACCTGAAAGCTCCGTCAGGGGGCGTGGAAATAAACGTTGCGCGGCCCGATAATTTTCTATTTTTGGACTAAAATCCTGATATGATTAAGGTAACGATAACAATTGGATGTAAACAATCTGCGAGTGTGACCCCCTAAACTGTGTTTGTGTGTATTGTATAAGAATTTTATATGTTTTAGGCGCATTATGTGATGTTCGCGTTATTACTTATGTTGAGTGCAATGCTTGAAACTGCCTCTATAACCAAACGAAGCTATTCCGATCAGTCTGTGAGGGGATATGTCACAGAGGTATAACTTAACACATTTATCAAAATATAGTTAAACTTTACCCAAACTTAACGCTATAATAGTGCTGAGAATAAATCAATAAAATATATTTGTAGAGAACATGCTGGTGGAACGAAGTATGCAAAGAAGAATTTCAAACACTGTTTCGGTGTAAATGTCCATCGTGGTCGTATTGTCGTAGTCCTGGGCGGTATTACAACGCGGTATGCTCCATGACGGAGACCGGTTACATTTGGGACCAGCCTAATTCGGAGTGGCGCGGACAATAGCAAACTAAACAAATATTTCCAGATAACCCTAACCATTATTGTAACTTAATATTCCAGCTTGTTATTGTACACACGTGCCAAATTCATGCAACGATTCTAATTTGAGACTGATTCAGTATAAAATGAAATCAAATTTCATCTTCTATTTTCATATATAGCTTAAGATAACCTCTATTTATTCATTTCATCACATTATTATAGAACCACAAAATGTCGAGTGGGACGCGTTTTATCTTGACCAATGTTTTTGAATACACTTGTTAGAATAATGTAAAAATAAATCTGTTTATTCGACGTATATGGATTTCATTGCATGTTTTCTTAACACTGACCTTGAAAGTGTGCTTACAAGAGAAGCCATTGCTGAATTGCGCATGCGTATTTAATGTACTCAAGCCAGTAATCAATAGCGGGAGCAGCTAGCAAACGAATCCTAACAATTTGTGAATACAACAAATACCAATGTTAATCAAAATGCTCTCGGTTTTGATATTTCTCTTCGCTTTCACGGGAGTAAAATGTGAACCAGAAACAGTGAGGGAAAACTTAGATTACTTCAGTTACGGAAGCAATGAAGACATCCTGAAAAACTTGGATCTGCATTTGGTACGTAGCAAGGATTTCATATTTTTTTCAGCTGCATTTCATCTTAATAAACATTTGTCATCTTATTTTACAGCCGAAAGATGAAGTAGTCCTAAGACCGCAAGAAGTAAAAAATTGGCCTCAGCAATCGCTGAATGTGGGACAAATAACTTCGGTATCAATCAATTCTCTTGGCCAGCCTGTTATATTTCATAGAGCCGAAAGAGTTTGGGATGAGAGGCAAGTAACCTAAATATCAATTACCTAAGTACATTAGTCTTGGAGACTACAAGCATAAGATTAATATTTGACCATTCCCACAGCACTTTCAACGAGTCTAACGTCTACCAGAACTTAGACAAAGGTCCGATCATAGAGGACACAATCTTAGTCCTCGATCCACATACGGGATTTGTCCTTCATAGTTGGGGAGCGTACGCTTTCTACATGCCCCATGGGCTTACCGTTGACCACCACGACAACGTGTGGGTAACTGATGTCGCTAAGCATCAAGTTTTTAAGGTAAGTACAATGAAGTATCATCTTAGTAAAGAGTTTTTAATATCAATTTGCATACTCAATACTGGGTCAAACATATTATAGGTACTAGTCCGTGTTTGAAATATTTATTTATTTACAAGTACTTTAAAAAAAAATGATCGTTTTTATTCATTTCCTTTTAGTTTTAGTAGCTGAGTAGTTATTACTGATGTTTAACATACATCAGAGATAATGATGATATCTACTGATTCTCGCAATAATTTGTACTTGCCTGATTAATCAAGTATAACAAGACACAAGAATAAGAATAACTTTTTGTGCTTTTCACTGTAAATCAATTGCAAGACGTGAATCTACCTGCTAAGCTATAGATTATCCGTAAGAACTGTAGTAAGGATTTTATACGAGGCTTATATTTTCATTTATTCGGCTTTAAATCTATAAAAGTCGCTCCCTCTTTTTATGTAATTATATTTATTATTATAATCTGAATTTATAACCCAAACCTTTTCATGGGAAAGATTTTCTTATATATTGGTTACAGTATACTCCAAGTAACCACAAATACCCAAGCCTGACTATTGGAGAAGCCTTTACAGCTGGTTATCCCTACAGACGTCGTGTGCTGCTATGTATGCCTACATCAGTCGCAGTCGCAACTACCGCAGAGATATTCGTCGCCGACGGATATTGCAACAATCAGATTCTTAAATTCAATGCGGCAGGCAAACTGCTACTGGCTATTCCAACATATTCAGACACCTTGACATTGAACCTTCCCCACAGTATAACCTTATTGGAACATTTAGATATTGTTTGTGTAGCTGATAGAGAAAACATGAGGATCGTTTGCCCAAAAGCTGGTTTGAAGAGCTATGTGAAAATGTTAGAGCCGGCTACTGTTATTGAGGACCCTACATTAGGCAGAGTATTTGCTGTTGCGTCTCATGGAGATATGATCTACGCCGTGAATGGCCCAACGTCACAGAATATTGCTGTTCGAGGTTTCACTGTAAATGCAGTAAATGGAAACATTTTGGATACTTGGGAACCGAGTACCGTAAGTATGCTTAAATGATTGATATTTTAAATTTGATTATTTTATAATTTGGGTTTTTTAACATTCCGATTTTATTAAACATCAATACTCATCTTCATGGTTAAAATGGGTATCGCATTTTTATATTTCACTCTCTCACCTATTCCATGTAAATTTAAATAACTAGTCCAACCATCGAATTGAACGGAAAATGCTTTGAAGATTGTACACGGTGTTAGTTGTTATACCTACTAACAGGTGAAATTTAACGCAGAGAAGCGATTTAATCCCCCTTCGCTTTGCTAACGTCGTACGAAAAGTACTTGTGCATTTTGCGGTTCTAAAATTATTGTCACTGACAATTCATCGCCCGAAAACTGTTTGTTTTTCGATGGTATAAACAAATGTATAATTGGTTCCTACAAAAAATACTTACCTAATAAAATTCTCGATCTACTCATGACTTGATAGATCATTATATTTTTTATTGCACACTGGAATAAAAATTACAAGTCCACTTTCAAACAAACAATACAACAAAATCGGTCCACAGGTTTATAAAAAATGATCCTCAAAATCCTCCTCATCCCTATATAAACTTATAATAGCCTTCCTGCTCCAGGGTAAACAGAACATAACAATAAACATATTTTTTCTTTTACAGGGCTTCACCAACCCTCATTCGTTGGCTGTGACAAGAAACGGATCCCACTTGTATGTCACTGAAATTGGTCCCAACAAAATCTGGAAGTTTGAATTAACAGACGTATATGACAAAAAGTAGATCGATCTTCATACTAAATGCAATGCACATAGAGCTATATTTATTACTACAGAATATTGATATATAGAAAAAAGCTTGAAAGCGAATAAAATTCGCAGAATTATAGGGAAGCGAATAGGAAAGCTTTTGAATTGTATTTAATAATGAAAGATCAAATATGATAATATGCATATTACCAACGAATTCAGGTAGATTTAGTAAAGATAAGTGTTCTTTAATAATGCCTATAAATTATATAGAGAAAATATAAGCTTAATCTTATGAAAACATACTATTACGAGATTGTATACTCCTGATCCTGATAAATGGGTTCTATATCAAAATAAATATATATATATATTGATAGTATTTATTATATTATCTGTTTGATATTTGAACTGTATATATAATCAATAAAACACGCACAGAACTATTCGAGACGAACATTTATATACTATATTTATTATTTGCATGTAGATATCCCAATCATTTGTTCCAATCCCAAAAACTTCAGAACTTACTTGATATGGATTACGAACCTAATTGTTATAGTAGTATTTAAAAAAAAAACAAATCGTTTTGCTATATATGGTATAATAAGTAGTAAACCTTAGCTTTTGTTTGATATATACCGAATCTTGAACATACGTAGAACCCGTTCAAGGGTTTGAGTCATGAGAAGATTTTTTCAATTATGTTAATTCAATCCCACGTTGTTGTACGTGAAGAAAAAATAGAACATGTTCATTCATTGAACACCCTTTTTATCATCTTGTAGTTAATCTGGTGATGTGATAGCCAGTGGGGTAACAATTCAAAATAATGTGTTTAATATAAAGTGCAAAAGAAATAATTATAATAACATAATACAGTTTTTAAATATAACACACATGTAGTGTCGTTTATATATATAACACAGTATTAGTCTGTACTATGTATTTTTCAATTTATGTGTAGAAATATTTACGCAAATTTTAATGGAGAGAAGTTATTCTCACAAATATTTATAATCATATTTAAATTAGGACCAAAATTGGCAATTTTATATCTAAATTACTCAACATTTGATTATGGCAGTGTTAAAGGCAGAATAAAATAAAAGGATCAAGATATAGGCAATGAAAAGGTTTAATCTTTATAATTTAAGATAATTAGGTACTTAGTTACATTGTATATGTAGATGCACATAAAATTTAAATACTAAGTATTTCATGCTACACACACATAATACAAATAATATTTACAACATTTACATTATGGTCAAAAATCATAAAATTAATTATCTTTAAAAATATGTACATACATAGGTATAACTACTAAATTTTATTTGAAACAGCAATCTAATTATACAGTTCCTTCCACCTTCAGCTCTCCTGTAATACCGTTTACTTAATATATACCTACCTTAAACATCGTATTTTCTTTTTTTCATAACCCTCATAAATAACACCATATCTGTGGGAGATAAAATAAAACATAATTTAGTAGTAATTGAGTAAAAACAGCCTAAGTTGTGACGTAACTTAGAAGCACTTAATTAAATACAAACAAATTCAGGCTTTTTGAGATTGAACACACATCCACTATTTTATTGACAAATATATTTGTCATCTTTGTTTGCTGTAACTACAGTAGGCATTCTCTACCTTCTGAAGGCCTTATGAGGAAATCTTGACCATACATATTGAAGACCTTAAGGTACCATTTCTAAGGGAGGTATAATTTAACTGCTGCTCAACAGTTTATTGCACTTAACATATTTTATTATCATAGTAAATAGCTGAGTTGATCACATTGTTGTTTTATTTGTCAATGTTACTAATACTTGGCATTACTAAAGTGACATGAACCCAATAATGTTATTATATATATAAATATATATATATATATGAATATATATTAACGTATGGTTTGGAAAGTTATACTTACTAATAAATATAAACATGACAACGGCGAGCATAATCCAGAGCCAACATTTCCAGGCGCTTCGACTATGCTCCTGTAGCCGCTCAGATTCCACCTTAAGTGATGTCAAATTTCTGTCTGTCAGATCTGAAGATTTCTTCAATGCCTGTCAAGAAATAAATACTAGAGTTATGGCAATGATATGTATAAACCACAGCGCTTGCAAAGTATATAATAATATATAACTTGCCCAACTGTTTGAATGCGACATGTAATGTTTAATGTCACTATGACTTGTATGGAAGACTTAGTGGTAATATCTCAATCATAGAAGGCTGTCCTAAATTTCAAATTAATCTATTGCACTTATCAATCTATAGTTTATTTGGTGAAAGATATAGGTGGCCAAACAAGCACATGGATCACCTGATGGTAAATGACTACCATCACTTCTAGTTGCTGCCCACCTTTGTGGGGAACAGGCGAGGAGAGATCGAGGTAGGGGAAGAGAGGAAGGGTAGGAGAGCAGGGTTGGGCCTGCGCCAATCTCACACACACGACGTAATATAATGCAAGCATTGGTTAACAACCCGTTTTCTGGGAAGCCTTAGTAAAATTTCAGTCGAGCCGGCCCACATGCCTAAGCATGGCTTTCCTACGTTAAAATTACGTAATATTTAAGACATTTTGTGTTGTTATTACCTCTGTATCTCCTTTAATGATGGTGCTTGCTATCTGAGACTGCTCCTTGAGACTCTTGGTCAGTAGAACCATATTTTCAGCTACCTTCTCTTGCATGTTTTGATGGTATTTCAACAATGAGTCTATATCTTCTTGGCTACTAGTAGTGCTTGTGAAGTTTGGAGCCTTTATAATGTTCCGTTTTCGTAAAGCATCATCACTGTCCTCTGAGAAATTATATACAGATTAGTGTACATACATACACTCACGCCTGACGTTCCTGAAGGGGTAGACAGGGGTGTATCAAACGCCTATATATTTTCACCCATACCATTATAACCTTAGTCAACTTTTGACGACACTCACGGAAATAGATGGGGTGGCTCATTCAACTTCCAGTGAGAACCACATGTCCTTTTTATATCTACAGATCTTCACTATAGTATACAAAATATTCCTGAGCTTTGTAAGTACAGTAACTAATACTAACCTAATCCAAACAGTTCTGATCGTAGCTCCACTCCATACTTAGCAACTGTTTTTTGATGAATTTCCTGAGCTGATGCATCTGCAGACATGGTTGCTGCACCATGGGAGAGCTGCTGAACAGCCTCCAACTGGAATAAATCAGTTTGTCTTGTCATAATTTAAGCTTGCCAGAAGATGTTATGAACATTTTAACACCTTCAACTACATTTTTTTTATACATAGCTGACATTTCAAAAAAAAAAAAACATAAAACAATAAATACTTACTTTTTCAATTGGAGTGTTTAGTGTTGCTGTCTGAACTACACCCTTCAAGAAGGCAGCCCTTTTGGTGTATTCAACTAAAACATCCTTTGCTGGTTTACTGTAACATTGTAAAACCTTTTCTTTAATACATACGTACATAACATGTGTCGTGCAGTGCCTTGTTGCTACCGAAGGACACACTTGCTACGTCTTAATAAATGATAAATCCTTGTTGATTCATAAAATATATATATTTGATTGATACAATAGTTACCTCACAAATGACTTGCTGTTTAGTGAATACAAAATCACACAAATGTATAAAGTGCAGTAAATTGCTGACGCGGTAACATGTGCGGTAATTGGACCATACAACCTGACTCCTATACCCCTCAAGGTATAGGTGCAGGCTACTCAAACTACTACAACTACTTGTACTACTAAAAGGGGTTTGAACAGATGAACAATTTTAAACTGGGATATCTATGTTACCGTTAAATTGTGAACTCTGTCAGTTTACAATACAACGCATGAGATTATAAAATAACAGTAGGTAGGTTAGGTTAGATTGTAATCTAACGACGTTAGATTATAAAGTGACAGAGTTCACAATTTTACAATACCATCTATTTATATTGTTAGACAAGTAGTTTAAGCATATTAGATTCAAATGTGGAAGCTTGCAATTCGCATCTGCTACTACATATTACAGTGTAATACTGTTTAAGCCCTAAGCTTCCCAAATAAAATGAAGGGGATGGTGGGCACTCCTTGGGGAGGCCTACATCCAGCAGTGGAAGACCATAAGCTGATGATGCGCAAAAGGGGGTTTGGTTTGGCATTATATATACATATATATATATATATACATATATATATATATATATATATATATATATATATGTATATACTCTGTCATGGATAATAGTCAAATCCCTTAGTAAGTTTTTGTACACCCACAGGAAGAGTTGGGGTGGCCTTATTCTAATCTGAGAACCACACTTTAATATACTTACAAGTACAAAAGTTTAATTAGTTTTTTGTTGCTCATTCATAAAAGAATGGCTAAACTGTCTGTGATAACATTAAGCATAGCTAAAGATATTATAGTCTAGAGCAGGGGTCGGCAACCGGCGGCCCGCGGGCCGCATGCGGCACGTGGACTACCTCGGTGCGGCCCGCAAGACGTTCGCGCGGTCCGTAAGAAAAAAATACCAAAGCAAAAGGCCATATAAATTCACTAGAATTTATACGGCCATGCTGCTGTGCAATGAGAGTATTCTTGAAAGCTCGCTCCCACGCGGGGTGATAAAAATGTACCTATTTAATTTCTTAAGAACTGTTTCTCTCAAGACTGTGATGTTATGTATTGTTTCTACCGAAAATAAATATTTGCTGTACTTATTCAATTCTTGGCAATTTCTTTTGCGTTTATCCGCCGCACGTGGCCGTCGGCGGCGGGCGGCTCCTTTGAGAAAATAGGCGGCGGCAGTCTTTGAGTAGACGCAGGTGTGCGGCGGAGAAAAAATTCAAAGCGACCGGCTTTAGTTAAAATCACAGCGGCGCGCAGCTCTCGCCTTGCTAGCTACGCGTTTCGTTTCACCTTTCTTCCCTTCGCTGATAGCTTCTCACGCACGACGTATGAGGTAAGTACGTTGTATGTACTCGCGAGCAATTTGTTATATATAAACATGGCTTCAAGAAAAAGGAAGATAGAAGAAAAAAGAATTTATAACGAATTATGGACAGAATAATACTTTTTTATCGAGTTTAAAGGAAAACCGTTAGCTTGATTTGTCAAAAGAGTATTACTGTAGTAAAGGAATATAACCTGAAGCGACATTACGACACTGAGCACAAAGCTAAATTTGACTGTCTTGAAGGAGAAATACGAAAAAGGAAAATTTCCACTTTGAAATCGTCATTACAAAATCAACAAAACATATTGAAGGTTGTGGCAGACAACAGCGAATCGAATGTTCGTTCCAGTTACAGGGTAGCAGAGATTCTAGCAAAAAGTTTTACCGATAGTGAATTAGTAAAAGAGTGTGTCTTAGCTATCGCAGAAGAAATATGCCCAGCGCAGAAAAAAATGTTTGAAAGTCTTAGTCTCTGTGCGAGAACTTATATATATATACTATGGGAGAAGATTTATTTCAATATGTGGAACAAGCTCTGGATTCATTACAATTAAGCTGGGAAAAGTTAACAAGTGTCACTATCGATGGAGGCAAAAACATGAGCGGTCAAAACATAGGTGTTCTTGGGAGAATCATCAGCAAAGTGAAAGATTCTGGATTCAGTGCGTGTTCAGCTACTGCAGACTTCTCAGTTCGTCCTAACCGGCAGCTTGCTTTATGCTCCTTGAGTCTCGTTCCCATTGATCTTTTGGTCGTTCCAATATAAACCTTACCGTATGAACAGGGTATACGGTAGACTCCAGCCGCTGAAAGTGGGTCTCTTTTATCCTTCGTCGACCTGATAGTCTGAGCCGCTGAAAGTGGGTCTCTTTTATCCTTCGTCGACCTGATAGTCACGCGCAGGAGGAATCGTCAGTCTGCATCCAGTATCGGAGATGGAAGGACCTCTGAAGAAGCTCGCCACTCATGCTAGCGAAACGTTAGGAAGCATTTCCAACGAACGACGGCCTTTAGACCCGAAAAAAGCCAACGGGACTACAAACTGAGTTTCTAAATTGATTCACCGACTTTAAAAAGAGCTCCCTTAACATGGAAATATTCCAAAACCCTTTTGCAATTGATATTAGTGAGGTACCAAGCAATTTGCAAATGAACACAGTAGATTTGCAAAGTAATAGCACACTTAAAACGGCATTTAAGGAAAGCACTGACTTGATACAGTTCTACGGAGGTTTGAGTTCTGAAAACTTCAAAGAATTAAAAAAGTTTGCTCAGCAGATAATAACTATGTTTGGTAGTACATATTTTTGTGAGCAGACTTTTTCAATTCTCAACTACCACAAAAATAAGAATTGTTTGCAGTTAACGGATAAACATTTAGACGCGATACTGCGCATGTCTACTACTAAAATGAAAGCAGACGTAAAAAA
The DNA here is from genome assembly GCA_947561695.1 of Tyria jacobaeae. Lineage (NCBI taxonomy): Eukaryota > Metazoa > Arthropoda > Insecta > Lepidoptera > Erebidae > Tyria > Tyria jacobaeae. Next base: position 10,642,942 of record OX387224.1, on the reverse strand, counting down.
ACTTTGATTTGAAAATAGTAATTGCTGGGGCGAAGTCGGCTCACATCGGCAGAATTGGCGAGAGACTAGTTAGTCTCCCCTCCGGAACTCGTGCATTCTGGTCTCTTGCCAAAGCTGTCCAGGGGAACTTTTGTAAGCCATCCCTTCCACCTCTGCGCATAGGAGATAATTCGTTGGCCCACGACGCTAAAGAAAAAGCCGATCTTCTGGGCAAACTCTTTGCGTCCAACTCGACCCTGGACGACGGGGGAAACGCACCGCCGACCATACCGCAGTGCGAGACCCGCATGCCGGAAGTCCGGTTTACACAAAGGGCAGTGCGTAAAGCGCTTCTTTCCCTCGACGTTCATAAGTCGAGTGGGTCCGATAAAATCTCTCCTATCGTGCTGAAGACGTGTGCTCCAGAGTTGGCACCGGTTTTAACGCGCCTTTATCGGCTTTCTTACTCTCTTGGCGTAGTCCCGAACTCATGGAAGACAGCTCTAGTGCACCCAATCCCTAAAAAAGGAGATCGCTCGGATCCGTCCAACTACAGACCCATAGCCATCACCTCCTTGTTCTCCAAGATAATGGAATCCATTGTTAACTGCCAGCTCCTCCGGTACTTAGAAGATCACCAGCTCCTCAATGATCGACAATACGGCTTCCGTCAGGGTCGTTCAGCTGGTGATCTTCTCGTATACTTGACTCACCGGTGGGCACAGGCGATCGAGACCAAGGGGGAAGCGTTGGCCGTTAGTTTGGACGTGGCGAAGGCCTTCGATCGGGTCTGGCACAAAGCGCTCCTTGCGAAGCTTCCTTCCTATGGGCTTCCCGAGAAACTGTGCAATTGGCTCACCAGTTTTCTTACAGACAGAAGCATCAAGGTCGTTGTTGACGGTGCATGCTCCGACTCGAAGTCTGTTAATTCTGGTGTCCCACAAGGCTGTGTGCTATCACCCACGCTGTTTCTTCTGCATATCAACGACATGCTGCAGATTAGCAGCATCCATTGCTATGCAGACGATAGCACGAGTGATGCCCTTTACACCGGCCGCGCTAACATTTCTCGGGTAAACGTCATCGAAAGCCGATCCAAACTTGTGTCTGAAATCGAAACTTCTTTATCAAAAGTTTCAGATTGGGGTCGACTTAACCTAGTCCAATTTAACCCCACGAAGACACAGGTTTGCGCGTTCACCGCTAAAAAGATGCCATTGGTCGTATCACCTCAATTTGAGAGCACTTCCCTAACTGCATCAGCTAGTATCGGAATCCTTGGCGTCGATATATCAAGCGCAGTCCAGTTTCGCGGTCACTTAGAGAGTAAGGCCATATTAGCCTCGAAGAAGCTTGGTGTGCTAAACAGATCGAGACAGTATTTTACTCCGGCCCACCGCCTGCAACTTTATAAGGCGCAGGTTCGGCCGCACATGGAATACTGTTCTCATCTCTATGCAGGTGCACCCCAGTACCAACTTCTGCCTCTTGACCGCATTCAACGGAGAGCGACTCGCATCATCGACTGCCAAGATATTTCTGATCGACTTGACACCTTGGCGTTGCGTAGAGATGTAGCTTCACTCTGCATCCTCTATCGCTTGTATCATGGGGAGTGTTCAGAGGAATTGTTCGGACTTATACCGGCTGCTGGTTTCCGCCATCGTCCTACGCGACAAAATATCCATCCCCATCACCTGGACGATTGGCACTCCACCACTGTGCGCTTCTCCAGAAGCTTTTTGCCTCGCACAACCAGCTTATGGAACAAATTGTCGCCTGCCGTATTTCCGAACCGATACGACCTTCAAACCTTCAAGAAGAGAGCGTACCTCTACCTAAAAGGCCGGCAACGCACTTGTGACTCTTGAGTTGCGGGTGTCCATGGGCGGCGGTAGTCACTTAACATCAGGTTGACCCGTCTGCTCGTTTGCCCCCTATCGCATAAAAAAAAAAAAAAAAAAAAAAAAAACTTGCAAGTCAAATGCAGCCGCAAAAATCTCATTAGTTCTTACTTTTGTGTTAGTATAGTAATTCAATTAAAATAGACATGATTGTATGAATATATACGGCTTTATATTTCAAATATTAAAAATACATGCCCGAAATTAATATTTATATAAATATAAAAATAAGTGCAGACCGTACTGATACTCTGGCAACATATGTGGCCCTGCTATAGCAAAAGGTTGCCGACCCCTGGTCTACAGTATGTTAATCATGTCTATAATATATGTATATATATTATTACTTTATATTCAGACAATATGGACAATTCATATTTTCACTAGCAAAAGTCATCAGTAACAGGTACTTATAGATATAATAATAAGCATGGTGTTCTTTTTAGTTGTTATTAAATTTGTAATAAAGGTAAAATTACTTTGATGTAGGGAAAGGATCTCAATGATAATAATGCACAGTGGGTTCTCACATGAAAAAGTAGACTTTCTTAATTAATAGCTGCATAAAATTTGCAATTTGTTTCAACAAATTAATTTAGTAAAAGCAATTCTTGTATTCTAGTAGTCAACAGTAATTGTTTTAGTTACTTTAACCTAGGTTTTAATTTAATAAATGAATGGTCAAAAGTTGTAGCTGTAAGTGTAGATGCATCATTTTCAATGTAAATATTTAATTGTATATTTTGTAAGAGTAGATTTTTTTTAAAATAGGAACAAATTGCTTCGTAAACAGTGTATTGTATTGTTAGAACTTTTCTCGTCATTGATTAATGTAAGAAGAGATTTGCTTTACGTACAGTGATAACCAAATCAAGTAGATTAATAAATAAAACATATAACTTACTCACGACCAGTCTTAAGTTCGGTAATCATTTCGCTTAAAGATTCAACATATTTCTTTAAGCGCCAATTGCTGTCTAAAGACTCCTGCTTGGCTATAAGCTCGCATTTATTTAGTAGCTGCCGAACGTTCATTTCCAACCGAGATTTCTTTGGGACTGTGACACTTGCACGTATTGGTTTATCCACTGCCATTCTGATACGATTTCTTGTCTCTTGTTCTTATAAGTTTACAAAAGATGTTTCTCTCTCGTACGGTAAAAATTCTATTGTAAAATGTACATTTCACTATTACTTTATGATGTGTGAATAATTTACGTCAAGTCTCATCACATCACATCCCAAACCAAATGTCAAGTCAATTGTCAATGAATAGTACGTATGTAGTAGTAGTACGAGTAGTATAATTTTGACAACTCCAGGTCTTCATTTCTTCCATTCCAGCAGAATCTATGAAAATTATTTGATGTTTAATGAGCCTCTTTGTATTTTATATCTATTTTATTTGTATAGTTGATTATTATATTATCACTCACACATAACTTAGAAGAGGCCCACTTGACTGCGGAAGGCAGAATGATAATGATGATGACACATAAAAAAGGAGTAGATTCTTTACATATGTACCCAAAAAGTATAATAACAAAAAATACTTTAATTTATCAATGAAATTAAAAATTAAGATTTATTATTATACAATTACAAGCCAAGCCAAAAGACATAAACCATGTGCATAAAAAAACTGAATTCAAAAGTTTGTTGTCATCGCTAGTGATGCTATGGATTTTGAAGTAATTCTTTTATCTATAGCAATATAATAGCTGTTTTCTTTTTTACACGCATGTGAATAAGTGAAGTGACAAGTCATGCTTTATTTTGGTACTGATCACTGATACAAAACCTGGAACACATTTACGTTTGTCAATGTCATCCTTTAATTGTCCAAAGACTAGAAAATTATCCGGCAAACTTGCTTTTCATTCATATTATATTACATTAGTACATTATAGAAGTTAACTGAGTGGTATTTACAAGAAATAGTGTTAATTAATTCCTAAAATGGTAAGTTAAGTCAACTATAATAAGCTAGTTCTCTAGTGATTATGTATTAAACTAATCACATAGGTTACTAATGTTGCTTGGTCATTCCGATTCATAACAGTTCTGATATTTTTTTCAGGCTCGTCGTTATGATACTCGAACGACTATATTCTCACCAGAAGGTATATGTTTAGCTGTATTATAACTTAATAATCAAAGTATATTATAAGTTTAAATGATTTATGTTAATTATGCACTCATTATATTCTTTTAGGTCGATTGTATCAAGTGGAATATGCTATGGAAGCTATCAGTCACGCCGGGACATGTCTTGGCATACTGGCTACTGATGGCATCTTGCTTGCTGCTGAGCGGCGAAACACTAACAAACTGCTTGATGAAGTGTTCTTTTCTGAAAAAATTTATAAACTGAATGATGACATGGTGTGTTCTGTGGCTGGTATCACATCAGACGCTAACGTTCTCACGAATGAGCTTAGACTGATAGCTCAGAGATACCTTTTGCAGTATGGTGAATCTATCCCCTGTGAACAGCTTGTATCATGGTTGTGTGATGTTAAACAAGCTTATACACAATATGGAGGTAATTATTTTTTTAGTGAGCCTACAGAACGTAATTATTTTCCACTAATTTCAAACTTGAAGTCTTATAATTAGATTTCATGTTACAAATAAGTTGTTCATGCACTCTCACCTGTGTAAGCATTAGTTGTAATAGGTATTAAGTAATTTTTCAAAGTATTTGTATAAGTATGAGCTTTAAAGTATAATTTAGGATATAGTTGGGGTGAATGAATGGGTTACTAATTCAGGAGTGTTAATTCTTAACTAAAATTTTGTTAAGGCATGCTTAATCACTTTCAATTGATTAAATGGCAGATAATTTTTAATATAAGAAATTGAAACTTACTGGTTTACTAACTTTTTATATCTCAAGATATGCATATCAAAATATAAAAGTTATTTAACTGCTAAAGTGTCAGATTATGTGCTATTTTATCAAGCACAATCTGTGGCTTAGTCTTAATTAAACCCAAAGTAAAATTTATGCTTATAGTGGAATCATCTCCTAAAATTGTAATTCATATTTTCAGGCAAGAGACCATTTGGTGTGTCTATCTTGTACATAGGTTGGGACAAGCATTATGGATATCAGCTATATCAGTCAGATCCCAGCGGTAACTATGGTGGATGGAAGGCAACCTGCATTGGAAACAACAGCGCTGTAAGTTTTTTTTTTTTTATGCGATAGGGGGCAAACGAGCAGACGGGTCACCTGATGGTAAATGACTACCGCCGCCCATGGACACCCATTGTTATTTTTGTCTAAAATATGTGACTACAGATTTACTGCAAAAACATATCCCCATTTAAAATTGCTCTGATCATCTATGCATTGTCTACAATCAATTTCATATAAGTTGATTTATTTTTTTCTTAAAATAAAAAAAAATAACTACTTTTGTATAGGTAAGTACCTATTTGGTTGATTTAAAACACAAAAGTACAGTAAGTTTATTAAGAAACCTTCCTAATGTTTGTTTTTAAAAACTGTCAATAAATGTCTTTATTATTTAATACATTTTTTTTATATTATAGGCAGCTGTATCCAGTTTAAAACAAGAGTACAAAGAAAATGAGACTACTTTAGCTGAGGCCCAGGCATTGGCCATCAAAGTTCTTAGTAAGACGCTGGATATGACAAAGTTGACACCGGAGAAAGGTAAAATAGAGTTAAAGCAGTGTGCACATAAAGCTAAAGTGTGGTTTAAAGTTAGGTTTTCAACTTTCACTCTGTTGTGACTGGTTACTTGCTGTATCATATTTAGCCTATGTTAAGTGATCAATTAGTGACATTTTTGTGCAAGCTTTTTTTTAATCCACTGAAAGAAATAAATATAGCTTTGAAATTAATAAAATACATTGATAAAACTATAAAAAATACATTTATTTACAGTGGAAATGGCGACTCTAACCCGCAAGGATAATAAGACAATCATCAGAGTTCTTACAAGTGTTGAAGTGGAGAAACTGATATCCAACTTTGAGAAGAGTGAAGCCGAAGCTGAAGCTGCCAAGAAGCAGGCCCCTAAGTAGTATTTTTTCGTCGGTTTACAATAAGTGTTCTCACAATAAACATTTTATAATAAATTGGCTTTATTTTTATGGTGCAAACCCTAAATCTGGTATGCTTTTTTCTAAATAGCCTATATTTTGTTTTTTCCTGGTCATTACCTCATGGCAGGGTATAGTAAAGTAGTATGTCAGACTCGGCTTTAAAACCTTACGGTGTATGTACGTCACAAGTGGGTCAGGGCAGTAGACCTGGAATACCCTAAGAACGAAGCCTCTGGGAACTACTGTAGACCTTGGCCACCTGATTGGTATACAATCACACAGTATTAGTATGAGGGACCAGGTTACTCCAGCGTCTTAGGCCTTTTTCTGCAGGCCTGTTTTTAAGCTATTTTTTGAAAAATAATCTGTGCACATGGTGTGTATTATTTATATCAATTGTTCAAGCGCACAGCGTTCGAATCGTGCCCCTCGTGGAGACGCGCGCGGAGGGTGGTGTAACCGGCATCGACAGCGCGCGGGCTGCTGACTCACACCACGACCGAACGAACATCTTCTGTAGCTTTAATTCGCTACAGAAGATATACATATAAACATTGGTTCTTCGAGCCGTCAATCAAATCCGCGTAACGTTTATCACTAAGAAAGAAGACGTTCGCGCGGGGAAATACGTGCGACGTTGGTGGACTTTGAACTCCAATTTTTTTTTGAAAGCGCCGTGTCATTGTAACCTGTGTTCAACGGCAGACAAGTTTGGATGTGGAGTGGCCCTAGTACAAGCGAGGAGAGGACGTCTCTAGTAGACGTCCTCTCCCGAGTTTTTCACGTCGACGGATGGTCAAGTCTCGACTACATTGGTCGAAACCACCAAGTCATCAAGTTGCTTCGTGGGAATCTTCACAGTCCGCCTTGTGGATAAAGATAAGCATGTTTTTGTATCGTTCCAAGTTGCTATCTAATTTATTTCCAGTATTTTACTACAAATTTCAAAAAATCCGTTACAACCGTTTCAGTTCAATTTCAAATTTGAGTGACCAGGTGATTCTTTTTCATCTCATTAATCAGTGTACATTAAAGTTTGTCGTAAGTCATGTACATTTTTAAATAATAGCCGCTCGGAAACCGGTTTGCTATCGCCTTTTTGCTAAGTAGGTCACACGGCTATTCATTACAATATTCACAATATATTTGCTGCGAATAAGTCGTACTATTTCTTGCGCATTATCTAATTTGAGCTTTATTTTTTCTTTTCTATTTAAATAAAACCAGCTTCTTATAATGACTACTGAAGACCCATTAGTGAGAAAACGTAGTGCTATGAAAGCTAAGCTCACGAACTTCAGTAACTTTGTAAATGTGCTTCTTAGTTGCAAATCACTTTCTAGCTTGCAGCGTGTTGAGCTGGAGGGTCGCCTTAATAAATTTGATGCCTTATATGATGAATTTGACAATTTGCAGTTGGAGATTGAGGTGCTCTTGGACAAGCGCACTCATGAGGCCTATGGAGAACGTACTAAGTTTGAAGAGAGAGTTTGCTGATCAGCGCTGACACCGGCAATGACGCCGCCTCTGTAGCGGGCTCGGCAGGCAAAAACACAGGTCGGTTCCGTCAGAATTTTGTACGGTTACTGAAAATTGATTTACCCCAATTCGATGGTAGTTATCAGTGTTGGCTTGAGTATAGGGACATTTATGTTTCTTTAATTCATAATAGTAGTAATATCGATGACATTAGCAAATTCCACTACCTTCGTGCATCGCTCAAGGGAGATGCTCAAGAAATTATAAAAAACATAGATTTTAAGGGCGATCAATATCAAATGGCATGGAATTTGTTGTGTGAGCGATATGACAATAGCAGGCTTTTAGTCAATAATTACGTGCAGGCCTTGTTCAATGTTTCAGCTGTATGTAAAGAATCTTGTGTAGCTTTACGTCAATTGTTGACGCTATTAACAAAAACGTTAGAGCACTAAAAACACTGAACGAACCCACAGAGTATTGGGATACAATCTTACTGTACATGTTGACTAACAAAGTAGATAAAATCACTAACAGGGACTGGCAGGAGTATTGCGATAGTTTACCGAAACGTGCTACTTTGTCACAATTTTGTTTATTTGTTAGCAAGAGAGCTGATTTGTTGGAGACGGTTGAACGTAGTGAACAATCAAATCAAAAGGTAGATAATAGTACTAACAGTTATATAGTAGTTACACAAAATTCTAATAAAGGCAACAATTCAAACAATAATAAACACAAAAAGGATACAAAAAATTACAATAAATGTCCTATGTGCAAAAAAGACAACTTTATGTTTGTTTGCGAAGATTTCCGTAAGTTAACAGTAGAAAATCGCTTGTTGAAGGTAAAAGATCTTAAGTTGTGCTTTAATTGTTTACGGTCTGGCCATTCTAGCAAACAGTGTAAATTGTCTCATTGTAAGTATTGTAAACGTAGACATAATACTCTTTTACAAGTAGACCAACCTAACTCAACCAACTTCCGAGATATGCCCAGTATTGCTTTACCTACTGACATTTCTGGAGGTGCACATTTCCAAAACAGCACGTCTGAAAACGTCGTCTTGTCAGGTGACACTACAGATAACTCTACCCGTTCTGCTTTGCTATCCACAGCTCTGGTGACAGTGGTCAATTTCATAAACTCGTTGTGTGTGACAATGCTTTATTACATGAAATTCATGTTTTTACAGATGCATCGGAGAAAGCGTTTGGTTGTTGTTTGTATATCCGATCATTGAACAAGCAAGGGATAGTTCAGGTACAACTTTTTGCGTCTAAGAATCGAATTGCACCAATAAAGCCCACCACCATTCCTCGTCTCGAACTTTGTGGGGCATTGTTAGGAACAAGGCTATGTGTTAAGGTCCTGAGTTCGATTACTCTGCCTATTACCAAAAGCCAATTTTGGAGTGATTCAACCATAGTATTGAGTTGGTTGGCAATGTCACCGAGTCTATTAAAACCTTTCGTGCGTAATCGTGTCAATGAGATTCAGGAGAGCACAGCAGGGCATACGTGGAGTTATGTACCGTCTAAGGGCAATCCGGCGGATCTTGTTTCTCGTGGGCTGAAGGCTGACCTTATCAGCGAGTGTTCTTTATGGTGGTCGGGCCCACAATTTTTGTTAAATCATGAAAAAGACTGGCCAGTCATGCCCAGTAGAAGAGTGAAACAAGATCTACCAGAAATCATTACATCTAACATCATTGATCACTCGTTTCTAACACAGTTAAAAAATCCCATACATTCGTCTCTCACAAATCCATCAATCATTCAGTCATTAATTCATAAATATTCAAACTTAAATGTTTTACAAAGGATAGTGGCATATATATATAGATTTATTTCTCTGACTCCCTTTTTAGATAGTGAAGACATTATTCGTGTAGGTGGCAGACTGGACAACTCCCCATACGAATATGGGGTAAAGCATCCAGTTTTGCTTTGCGGCAAGCACCACTTCACAAAAATGGTCTTTCAAATGCAACATAGAGTTTTACTTCATGCCGGCCCTCAGTTATTGTTAGCAAATATACGTCAAATGTATTGGCCCCTTGGCGGTAGAAACCTGTCTAAATCTGTAGAAAACGCTGCATACAATGTTTTAGGTATAAAAATCAAAATGTGCAACCAATCATGGGACAGTTGCCCTCTGACAGGACTCATTTGGAGTTCCCTTTTTTAAATAGCAGTGTCGATTATGCCTGGCCAATATTGATAGCTGATCCAAAGGGGCGAGGGTGCAAACTTTTGAAGGCATATATATGCATCTTTGTATGTCTGGCAGTAAAGGCTGTCCATATTGAGCTCGTTACAGACCTTATTTTACATGGCAAGCCGTTTTATTGCTCGCCGTTGCAAACCTAAGAGCATCTTGTCTGATAATGGGACGAATTTTGTCGGTACTTGTAAGGAATTATATAAGTTTTTACAAGACGTCAATATCCCTTATGAAGTTTCACATAATGGCATTGAATTTAATTTCGCCCCTCCATACTCTCCACATTACAACGGTATTCCTGAGGCTGCTGTTCGCTCCACAAAACATCATTTGAAAAGGTTGCGTTTAACACATTTAACATACGAGGAAATGATCACATGTTTAGCTCAAATTGAAGCTGTTCTTAATTCACGTCCTCTAACTCCACTTTCCTCTGATCCATTAGATTTTACTGCCCTTACTCCTTCCCATTTTTTGATTGGACGATCACTTATGGCTGTTCCGCATCCACAGGTGGCTGAAATCAACATCGGTTGTTTGGAGCGCTACCACAGAGTGGAGCACCTAAAACAACATTTTTGGAAGCGGTTCCATTTGAATCTATTTCTCTGCTTCAGCAAAAGACCAAGTGGACTACATCAACAGGACAACTGTCAGAGGGAACTTTGGTTCTCGTGAGAGAGCGAGGACAACCGCCATTGCTGTGGCCACTGGGACGTGTCACCAAGGTCTTCCCGGGAGGTGACGGAACTATACGCGTGGTGGAGTTGAAGACGAAGAAGGGGACGCTACTGCGGTCCTTTAATAACATCTGTCCACTTCCTTTAGATTACATTCTTCAACCCGGGGAGTATGTTTAAGCGCACAGCGTTCAGACAGACGCGTGCGCATTGAAGTTCTCCAACTTGTATTGTTTTTACCTACAAATTATATTTTTATACAGTCCACTTTGTTATCTTTAATTCGCTACAGAAGATATATAAACATCAATATTTGGTTATACAAGGGATCGGCCTTGTAGAACATGCATCGATCAAATTGGTGATGTTCTGAAGAAAGAACAATTTAATAACAGTAGATTAAGCCCGTGAGGGAGGTATGTAAGGATAGAAGCAAGTGGAGGGCTGTTGTCATCGTTTACGCCGAAAGAAGAAAGGCGTGAGCTTGTATCTATGTATGTATTTTGTTACATTGGAAGAATTCAGTTGTATTCTGGTTGTGATTAAATAAAACGACTTCGCTACACAAGTTTAACTATGTATTGACACATACATGCATGTACTAGGTTACTACTTAGTATTATTATATAGAATAACAACATAAGTAACAAATACCTGAAAAATTAAATTAAACTTACATTTACGTACATTTTAATATTAACCTATAAAATGTTTACTTATTTAATGATTTTATAAAGTTTAAAAAATAATGACCTTTGCTTTGCTAAAATTTTGAAATATAATGTAGTGAGAAAAGTATAGGTATACTGAGGAACCCTAATCTTAAACGCCTAAATTGTAGGATTATTTATGTGTAACATTGACATTACGCATAAAAATCTATTAATGAACTCAAGCATAATTTCATACATTTCATCAATTTTCTAAGCTTTTAAAATTCCATCATTATGACGGGTAATTATTTACAATTAATAGTATTATAATATTTCAGTATTTATTACAGGAATCATGCAGTACTATCTCCAGCATTTGATCCGGGCACTTTAATTAGTCACATTGAGTTCCGTGTAGTAGCAATTAAGTCGTAAATAGGTTGAACTATAACATATAATAGTGTCATGGACACAAATACCATCAAAGCAGTCGCTAAGCCACCTTGTGGAGCTGCAAAGTAGTCCATATTAAATCCAATTGCCATAGTTATAAGACCCATTGACACAGCAAAAAGCCCTAGTGACATATGTAGGATTTTAACGGGTCCACTTTTCACCATTAGACGTACTTTTGAAGAAAAGAGTGCGACAATGCCTGTGATGAAACTGCCCAAGGCGAAAACTAGTGCGATCACACCTGAAATTAAAAAAGAGGTTATTAGGACCACCTTGAGTATGTCGCCTCGTAATATGTTAGAGCTACTGGCTACAGCCCAGGCTCTGAGTAATATGTTATATGATGAGAATAGGTACTGCGCTAAAGGTAGAACAGACTCGGACTTCAGCTCTGGGCCATCCTCCGACCCAAAGACATCGTCTGTCGTCATCTGATGCTAAAGTCCTCAAGTACGCTCGATACTGGTAAGAGTGGAGTTACCTACATATATGTTCTGCTTCTACCATTCTGCCATTAACATATCACTAGCAAATTGAAATTCAATTTAAATCCGATCAAGTAAAAATATTGTTCATATAAGAAAAATGTTTATAAAGATTTTACCACAGATGCCATGAGGAGTGGAAATCTGCATATCAACATGAGCCAGCCCAAGGAAGGTGCCGGCAATGACAAAAATTGAGCCAATTAGTTGCAAGCATCCGTGAACGATTCGTTTGGCATCTTTAGACATTTGGAATGACCATGAATTATGTCTGTGGAGTGTCAGGATTGCTTCGACGAGAAATAATTGATACTGAAAAAAAATAAACAATAAATGTAGTATGTATTATTTGCTAACGTAGAAATTTTTGGACGACAAAGAAATTACTGTTAAGCATTCAAGTGTAGCTTCGTAGTACAAGAAGGATCCATTTCTGTTAGTATGTAGTTGATATCTGGTTTTCATTATTATGTATAGGGATCAGAGATCTTTTATGTGCTAGGAAATACTTCGAACCTGAACCGCGAAAGATTTTCGCAAAAGCTGAGTACAGACATGGCTATTCTATTAATTTTTATGGTAAGGGTTTCTGTTCGAAATTTAGCCCATCTTTTAAACTATAGGTAAATATTTTAACTTTCTTGACCCCGTTGAGAATAGATTGAAGCGGAGATCATATTTCTACTGTCATTACTATCATAAAGAAGCATACTTTAGGACACCGGTACCTACTAATCTATACAAATAAATAAAATTGGAGTGTGTGTTTGTAAAATAAAAATCACCGCTTGTTACTAAGTGCATATGGACGTATACATGGTACATATACCAAAACGATATTTTTTTTATTTTTGTCTGTCTGTCTGTTTGTCTATCTGTCTGTTTGTTCCGGCTAATCTCTGAAATGGCTGGACCGATTTTGACGGGACTTTCACTGGCAGATAGCTGATATAACAAGGAGTAACTTAGGCTACTTCTATTTTAGACAAAAAAATAGGACCTCACAAAAAAAAATTAAATCAACCAACCAATTAAAACCAAATTAAAAACTGTGAACTGAACAATACGTATACATGACGAAGTCGCGGGTAACAGCTAGTTAATAATATAATGATGTTCAGTGTTTTGTGGGTCATTTAGGGGTGGGTAGGTGATGATCATGATTAATGTTAGGTAGGAAATGATCGTCTGTGATGAATGTTGAACCCAACATACCTAAATTACTTAATTCAGATGGATACTTAAGGAAAAAAAGGTTTTAAATTGTTTAAATATTGAGATCTACGAGAGTAATTCCCGTGTTCAGACTTTTAATTGCATCGCAAAAGCTAACACATGCGCTACTCTGAACTTTAAAAAGCTTTAGAATTTATTTAGAATGTTAAGATACTACATTATAATTTAAGACAGTTACCGACAACGATTTATATTAAATTACAAAAAAAATAAGATATAAAAAGAGAAATGTTCACTAGTAAATGGAGTGAGAAGGTTTCAAAAGAAATTGAACATCGGTTACGTACGCCAGTTCCAGCAAAAATAATATGCAGTTGTAAGTTGCTTATACTTCCGTCAGGAGCCGAAGTTAATGCGAAGTGCCACACACAGAACACGATTATTGCGACTTGCATATGGTGGAGTAGATTGAACAGCTGACAGATCGCACGCCAAGCAGATTCCCACGACGAGTCGTAGATGTTACCACTCTCTTCGTCGTATGCGGTGGGAGCTCTTGTCAGCTCTGCTTGGTAAGGCACATGTTCTCGAACCTCGAACATTTCTACCTTCTCCACAGATTGCTGACTCGTACTCGGTCTGTCCATCTTTTCAAATCACTACACCCCACAGAATTTACAAAATCCCAAAAACAATTTCTCAATGACACACGGTTACATGGAATCCTGTCGGCTTCGGAACTGATTCGTCAGAGCTTGTCTCAGGTAGATAAAGACATTTAACCTTATTTAAGATAATAAGAGAGAACCCGATTGATAGATCAGTTGTTATCGTGGGTGAATTGACAGTTCTGGGATTACGATGTTGCGTAACGTTAATTCAAGATATTAAAGTTATTCTTTAGATTAAGTGTACTTTTATCTCCATCATTCTTTCAGGAATGTCGAAATTCTTTGTACAGCTATTGGAGTGGTAGTTATCGTGACCTACATTTTTGTGAACACATTCTTAATTTATATAACTTATATCAATATACCGATTCTCTTTCACTTTGAATTTTTTTAAATGTTTTAACTAATTGATTAGCAATAACTATGTGTATGTATCTATGTAGACTTTTTAAGGAAGTCAATTAGTATAAACATTAAATAACATAGATATGGTCATTGAGGTCATAAATTTAAACAATTTTTAACATTCGCAGGTATATCGATATCTAAAGGGTAATTCCCATTGAGTTATAACCATGATATGCCAGAATAAAATTACAGACGATCGATGTATGGGAGAAAAATGCAAAGTTAGTATTGTCTTGCTGAAAAAATTTAAAAAAATCTTCTAGGATCGATTAACGAGATAGACGAACTATTTAAATAGATAGAAGTTTGTTTGTTCCCGGAACATTCGGTACGCAGATTAGACTAGCGCTACTCCTATTTTTTAAAACATTTACTGCTTACTTGTAACATACTTCAGATATTAATAATATTATTACAAAATATGTAGTATATTAATCGTTCATATCGGCAGTCTAAGTGTATCTAAGTAGTTTGGACACTATAGCCAATTATGATTACTATCATACAACTTTAAATATCATTATGCCGTAATCATATGTCATTACCATATAAATTTATTTAATAATTCAATTTTAAAACTATGAACATACCAGATATCATTCAGTTTAAATAAAGTATTTGATCAGTTGTAGTTATTACGCAGGTCTTTATCTAGTCTATCTATAGTATGTCTTGTCTAAAATTTCATCTGAGACATCCACTTATATACTAGATAAGATTAGATTTTGTACTTTAAATAAGTATATCATATTGAAAACAAGAAAGGTAGGTTACGTGTTTTTATGCTAGCGTATATATTAAACGTGTTTTTCAGTTTTGTTCTGTAGTATAACATACACTAAAAGTAAAACAAAACTGTTAGTTACCTAAGCTGCCTCTATACAAAATGCACTGTTTTGATCACGTGTACTTATTTTATATATTGCCTTTAGTACGATCTCTTAAAGTATTAGCTATATGCTAATATGTTATGTATGGTTTGTCATTTGTCGACCTTGATTATACTCGTACTATATTTTAGGTTCTGACTTTGAGACAGATGTTGGATTTAGGCACTAAAACAAAGGATACATTGGACACACTAGAGTTTATAGAGAAATAACTGAAATAATATTATTTTTGGATAATTTATACTGTCTCTCAACTTGTATCAAATGAAGAGAAAACTGTAATTAAAAACATTAAGGCTTGCTTTAGAAACTATTTTACTACTGAACACTAGATGTCATTGTAAAATATTTGCACTAACATTAAAAGATGGCAGCACTAGTACTTATATTTCAATTATTTTCATTTTACTAAATGTGTACTTAATTTGGCTTTCTGGCAGGGCAGCATTTTATAATCAACACAAGTAATTATTAAATATATTTTCAGTAGTACTACTATACTCTGTAGATTTTTTTTATATTGTATGGGGACAGACGAACCTTCGGGTCACTTGATGGTAAGTGATAACCGCCGTCCAAGGACACCTGCAACTCGAGAGTAGTAAGTGCGCTGCCCGCCTTTGAGGATGATAAAAGATGAGGGAAGGGGAAAGAAGAGAGGGGGATGAATAGATGTTAATATGAGGATGAAGAAAGGGATAGGAGTAGTTTGGCCTCAGGAAACCTCACTAATTTCGGGGAAATGCAACGCAAGCGTTGGTTCACAACCTGTTTTCTGTGAGGCCGTGGTATTGCACCGGTCGAGCCGGCCCATTCGTGCCAATGCATGCCTCTACCATTGTTAAAAATAATATGACGTTAGTTTATGAAACTCCAAATATAAATATTTAAAAAATATTGCGTTTTAATTTCGTAGAGTTACTATTTTAATTGTAGTTTTTTACAAATTTATTTAATGGGAACACCAGTTATGCTTTACACCTATATAACATATTCATTCATAGAACCATCCGAATTCGCTAACAGTAGTTACTAGCTAGTGCACAATTTTAAATTACGTTAGTTGTAAACACAACAGATTGTTTACGACTGATTGATATACGAATATCTTTGACTAGCATAAGTAAGCATGTCATAGTATATCATATATGTAGTAGAAATGTATATAAATAAAAATGTGAATGTAAAGCTTTTATTTTATAATAGTCAACATTTCTTATATAATATTTTAACTTAAAAAAAAACTCAGAGTTTACTAATCACCGATATTAGGAATATTAAGATCTGTGATTTATCTATTTTGAGATTTAATTTTGTTTTTCATACACCAAGGAATCTTAATAATCAGCGATTTCAAACTACTTTAATTTTTAAATTAATTAAATTATAAGTAGATTGAACAAATTTCAGATTCTATTCAAATTTTGATAACCACCTACTTTGTTTGTTGATTGGTTATATTTTTACTAGCCAACCGTGAATATGAAATTCACCACATACATATGTATATTGAAATGAAGTACGTCAAGATCACAACTCATCCAAAGCAATAGTCCTTAGTAAGTGTAATTACATTTTGTATGTCGTTAAGTATTTCCATAGATACTACTATTCTAGTTGTATTCTAGGCAGTAAAAATATCTATTGCAATCGGTTCACAAATGTCGAGAAACCTTTAGTCCTTTAGAAACTCCTTCTTTTTGAAGTTCAATAAGATCACAAGCAGTTTTAGTCTTAACAACAATTTCGGTTAATACTTAACAATAATACTAATTGTTTATTTGCAAGAACATTGTTATAAGGACAGTAGGTACAATGTCTTATGAATATGACTAAGTTCATAATATTCTGCCTAGATTGGGCATGCAAACATTTTTTTATAAAATTCACCAATACATTAATAATGTGGCATTATTTTAAGTTTCATTTGTAATATATAATAAATTATATTATATTTATCACACATCAATTATTGCAAATGCAATTAAAGTAGAAATCAGCTTAGCCCTTGCTCCCATAAAGCTGCTTATACGACAAATAACATTAAATTAATTACAAAGAACCCAAATAAATAGATATGATACAAAAACAAAATAGTCTAATTACAAATCCGAAATGAACAAAAATATAGCAGTCCTAGAAATAAATAATTGCTCAAAGGAACCGTGCGTTATTAAGGAAGAGCCCAAGGACCGCCCATCAATTAATTAAGGACTAATGAATTCCTACCTGAGGGTTTATTGCCGTGTGAGGCGTAACCCATTTGTCAACGTAACACTTGATAACGAGGGGTCAACCCTGCCCTTTTAGACAAAGCCGCTGGGTGCACTGACCTTTAAATAATGTGCCATCGTGGTAGTGGAAAAATTTGGCCATTTATATAGCTAATAAAATTGTATTTTAACATGAGTTTTTTTTTGTATTCAGCTTTCATCTTGACATAAGTTTTTAGTGTCTATATAAGCTCGTAACAATAAGCATGGCACTCATGCATTGCTGAGCATGGTCCTGCTCTCTACAAACAGAAGCTGCTGTAAATGTGAGAAGACTATCTCTCAAGAGGTTGCAGCTTCAAACTTTATCTACAAAACAATAAGATTTTTTTTTTTTAATTTTAGCCTCAATTAATCAACAGCATAACACCCGGTCCTCTACATTCCGCATCGCATCGTTAGTCCCTCCGGCTTAGGGGCGCCCTACCCTATAAACTGTTTTATAAATTTTAATGACATAATTGTTTAACTACAGGTGAAAATATGTAATATTTTAAGCATATCGAGATTTCCTAGTAAACTTTACTTCTAATAATATTAACAGGAAGGTCTTAAGAAGAACGAAAATTTATAATTTTAAATGTTAATGTACACAGACAATGTTAAATAATCAGTGCTTTAGATATAATGAGACCTTTTAATAGTGCAAAATAAAATTCATAATAATATAAATACAATTTATTAATTTTTGCGATAAATTAGATACCTAGTATATACATCGATTGTATTTGTATGTTAAAAAATGATCAACTACCCCTTGCATTTTTATACGTTGTATTATTATATATACGTTTTGGTGTAATATTGTTTGGTAGGAGTGGTAAAACATATTGTTATATTATACTTATTTTTATTATAATTTTTCTCTTTTTTTTTTGTCGTGGGGAAAACCCCCACTGGTCATCACCTCACTGGAGCCCAGTGAAGTGGTATGTCAGATTCGAATCGACTCAAACCACACGGTGTTCCGTCACGAGGTTTATTTCAGAGGACCCGGTATACCCTAAGAAGGAAGCTTCCGAGAACCCCTGCAGACCTTGGTCGCCTGATACTCGGCTCGACCACACCGTGGAAAGCGGGGGGCCTAGCCCCCCTCCAACTTAGAGAGGCGCGCGCAGAACACGACGCATTACCGTCTCAGGCTTGCTTCTGCTGGGTAGCAGGCAGCCCGATCCGTTACCCCCAGGCCAGCACTCATGGAGGTCGGAGGTCTTTCTGCACCCTCCGGCGCCTGGTGCGTTCTCTGCGGGACGAGAGAGTGCTAGTCCTCTCCTGTTCCCGTTCCGCCGCCTCTTTGATCAGCATCACCTCTTCGCAGAAAGAGACGGCGGATTCCCACGCACACTCACTTTGTACCATGAACTGAACCATGGTCTCTAACGAGAGGCTTCCCACGCCAATGGCCATCACGAGGTGATGCCGCTGTTGCGTCCATGCTGAGCATTCTGTCTGTCACTAATTATATTTGTGAAATATAGTAAGTTGGCTCACTATACATGAAAATTTTACACAAAGTAAGTCGTTTTTAACTACTAAAACCACACGGTGTGCCATGCTGCGCTTAAAATTGGAGGAATCCGGGAACAGCTTTATTAAAACATGCGGACCCCTCCTAGCGCCTTATAAATTGCACACTTCTGTACTTTCGAAAAATAGGATATAATGAGATCATGATTAATTTCTTGAAATTATAATAATGTAGGAACTATCATTTATTTACTTATAATGAAAATCATAGCAAGTAACAATTAAAGCTTAATAATAACGTTAGAAATATCACGAAAAATGAAAGAGAAAACAATATTTGAACCACTGTGACTTGCACCAAATAGCCGCTTTCAGGTCCCGCCTATACCTACTAAGTCAGGTACACTTAACTCAGGGCATTTATGTGCAAAATAAATAAATTATATATTTGTTCTCGTTATAGGAATATAAAAGTTTTTTTACACATGTAGATAGAAATTGGTTTATCTGTTGTATATGACCTGTTTGTGTTGCCGAATACATTACATTAGGTGAAACTGTTCCAAAATAAAAATAATCATATTAGATAATTAGAATTATTTTTATATTCTAGTAACACTAGACTAATCCTGTCATACGTTTTGAGCGCATTCACTCGTACTTTGATTTTTTTTATTATTTTGTGTTTTCTTTTCTATTACGACCTGTGCAATGGATGGAATGTGATACGTTCAAAATGGAACTATTATTCTTCTCACGACTATTGTACCTCTGAAGGGGATTGACATACAAACATAATAAAAGAATGTGACGTGAAAAAAAAAACTAAATAGTAGTATTGTTAATACAATGTGTTTATTTTGTTTTCTTTTTTTAAATATCAATATTAAATTGTTTATGCTTTGGCCAAGAGTCCATACAAATCGAAAGTGGTCAGTCTCCTTTATTAGTTGTCTCAGTACAACACATTACAGTAACATACTTACATACATACATAGATATATCCCCGAAGGGGTAGGTGGGGTGTATCAATACCATAATTTAGTAAGCCTGTTGTCATCAATCGGGCATTGTTTATATACTGTCGGATCGATAACAGTCCAATACCTTAGTTAACGTTTACGCCGCGCACGGAAAGAAAAAGGGTAGAATTACATTAACAGTAAAAGTACTAATATAATTATGAGGGCCGTTTAAATTGGTCACGAAACTACCTAAAAGCTGAAGTCGTAACAATTGTGATAATTATTTATTATTTTAAGTCAGTTACTTTTGGTCTTATTTTTGTGTTGTAATTTCTGTCATAAAAAGCGAGCTCATATTTTCTTTACTTATTGTTAAATACGCTACTTAAACACTGAAAGCTAATTTTATAAGACTATTTTGCTTCTCCTGGAAGCCTCCATTGTACAGGCCTGGGCGACACGCACCGGACAGGCCTGTCGATGTCGATGCTGAGGCATAATGGTCCCAGGAGGCCATGACGCACATCTGTGATGCGGCTATGCCTAGGATTCAGACTATTGGCGTGGTGGCGGTAAGACCCATCATGGAGGATTGGCTTCAGAGGTGACATGGAGCTCTCTCCTACCGGCATGTTCAGGATACCGCACTCCACACATTAGTGGAGTGCTATGCGTGGGTGCAGCAGCGTGCTGATCTCGAGGCAGCTATTGGTGTGGGTAGCCTCTCGCTAGAGACCATGGTTATTGCTATGGTCCAAAGCGAGAGTGCATGGGATTCCGCCGCTTCGTACTGCGAGGCAGTGATGCTTGCAAAAGAAGCGGCGGAAAGGGAACGGGAGAGAGTTAGTACTCTTCCGTCCCGCAGAAGACGCACAAGGCGCCGGAGAGTGCAAAATGACCTCCGGCCTCCACGAGCGCTGGCCTGAAGGCGACAGACTGGGCTATCTATCGCCCTAGCAGAAGCAGGCCCGAGACGGCGGCACGACGCGCCTGACTAAATATAAGGGGGGGCACAAAACCCACACATCATATTGGGGTCGCCTTGCTCAAAAGGCGGCCAGGTCTGCCGGGGTACACAGGGACTTCCTCTCTAGGGTAAACCTGAGGCCCCGGCCATAAGACCCGTTGACGGAACACTGTGTGGTTTTAGTCGGTTCGAGTTCGACATACCACCTTACCCATTAGCCCCGGTAAGGTGATGACCTGTGGGGGTTTCCACACAAAAAAAAAAGACTATTTTGCTTTTGCCTGCGTATTCACTAGCGTAAAAGTAATTTTGCTACTCTTCTTAACAACAGTCTCTTCATTGTTCAGATTTGTCAGTTAACAAATCGACATTTTACCAACAAAATATAAATACATATGACGTATATTTGGAGAGTCCTGTCCAGCAGTCGACAGAAATAGTTGGTCAATTAAATGATAAACAACAACATAAATACCTAAAAAGAAATATCTAAGAAGACGCTTCTCGGAGCTTTTGACTTGTCGGACAATTTTATTAAATATTCAAATATTTTAGCTATCATATTGTGCGGTTCCTTATAAAACCTTTTTATAAGGAAAAGCACAATATGAAAGCTATACCTGTTATACGTGTCCATCTCTTGTAGTTCATGTAAACAATGTCTTTTGGTGTAATAAAAATTATTTCTGTTTTTGTTAATTCTATATTCTGAACTCTTATAATACATCTCTAGTGCAATTAGATGGACGTTAATAATTTTACCAACCTCGGGTATGTTCACGGTGACGCAGTATTCCAACGTAATAAACATTGAAGTATATACAATTATGTCATCATGCAAATCTCGAGCAAGGCTGTAGAGTGCGGACGGACTTGTAAACGTAAACGCGGTCATTACCTGACATGTGGGAGTGTCCTCTTTACTTTATTATCCTTGTATGGATGTTCTTTGTGTCCATTAATTGTATGTTTGTTAAGTCCCCTCAACATAAAGATAATTCCTAATCCGATAAATAAGAATGTATGAGTATATATTTAAAGATTTCAAGGGTTGCTGTTTTATACGTTCTTACTATTGACCATGTGATATTACTTTCCATCTAAGGTATAAAAACAAAGACTGACTTGACAGAGACACGCCTGTGTCTCTGTAAGGGTAGGCAGAGGCGTACAAAACGATTTCAAACTGATAATTTTGCCAACTATCATTTAATGAGCCAATTGGAATATATATATCTATATAAAATCGGAAGCAGGCCAGGATCGTAAACCTTGTAACTCGAGGCTAATGCCCGGAAGTGTGAGCCCTTTAACCATATGTATCTCTAAGTTTAAGTATATGTCCGTTAGGGGTACCATAGGTCATTCAATTTTATTACTGGTCTGTTGGTGTGATAGTGATCCTGACTATCAAAGTCGCGAGTTTGATCCTACACGGGACAAAATTTTGGCACCCACAAGAGTACTAAGTCTGGGTGTTCTTAGTGTGATGAATGTGTGTGTGATTGAATGTGTGTCGATTTCCCCGCAACACACGAATAATTCCTAAAGCGGAAGCTGTCGTTAAAAAACTATATCGACTTTTGACTAGTGACTATTTTAATTCTCTACTTATAATGTAATGTAAATATGTTGCGCGATAAAATGTACAACATACCTTATCCGCTTCAACTTTATCTACAGTGATAGCAAATAAAGCTGACAGCGGTTTCCTGAAACATTTATACTCATCCATAAATCTCTGTATATAGTCTATGGTAAATGCGTGTATTGCACGCTTCACGTCATTCCCATGGTTGTTAATTATTATAAATCGATAGAGGCTGCTCGGCGGACTAGACGATTCGATTATTATCATTAGATTTATCGTTGATCGCAGGCAACAGCTTAACAGACCGACGACTCTTGTAAAAAGAGATATAGCGATCGAAAGCTGACATCATATTTACTACTTTTTGTTACGAAATTGCAAAGGACAACTTTATTTGACAGTTGATATCAGCGAATAAGCTATTAAAGCACCTTACTTTACTTGACTACACCATAAAAACGAAGGTCGTGAGAAAGCAACTAATAACAATAAATAAATATGTCTCATATTACTTATACCTACTTAAGTTTTCAAATGGATTAAGTACTCAGTTAACACATGCTTACACCATTAAATAACATCGTGACAATACATTACCGACAATCATGATTTAGGCCTTTTCATGTCCCTTTCTTAACATTCTAAAGTCATCGTTAAAATACAATTTCGTCATTACCAGATAATAATGAATTGTAGAAGCATGAATATTGAAAGTAACCAAAATGGATCGAAAGTGCATCATATCAGAAAGCCTAAATGGTTTTTTTACTGCGTACAGATTTTTAATTTATTATTACTTCAGAATTTATGTTTAACTGTAAAACATGGTCCTTACTTAATTGAATTTAATAAAACTATTTTACAGCAATCATTCAATGTCGTATAATCTTAAATATTTTTTAAAAGGACTGCATTTTCTTCAACCGGTAGAATTATACGAGTACATATATTTTTGTCGCATTAAATCGGAGAGTCCATGATTACTTATTTCTATCAAAACACACAGGTATATTGAATTGAAATCATAGTCATGAGGCAGTAAAGCAGAGATGATCGGTCTCCGCCGTCTCCGACTGTGCCATTAATATAACGTTTGCGAGCGGTAGTTAATATCTTAATAAGAAAGCAATAGAGATTACAGAACCATGGTTGTATGGGGGTGGGCTGGTAATACCACTGTGTACAGATAATAGCTCCCTCTATGTGTGGTCCCGTCGCTGCACCTCGGATGTATCGATAAATCCAACTGTGGTCTGCGACTATGTCGGCAGTTAGTGCAGAATAATACATAAATAACCGCCATACAAAGTGGGTTTTATAACTGATGCGATAGTAATTAAATACTACTCAAGATGCTACCTCTATGGTCATGTCAGAAATGCTTAATAATAATTGAGTATTACATTACGAAAGTTTTATTAAAGGATGTTGCTTATTTAATTGTTTTTTGTATAGACTTGCGGTATGACAAAACGATAACAATTAATTTATAATAATTTTTGTACTACTCTGTAGTCAACGTATTAGTTTTTCTACAGTAACCAGGCATAGACTAGGCTACGTTTATTTTATCGATAACAGATATTCTTAGTCTCCAGTAAAATATTTTACTAGTCCATATTATCTGTATTTCTTGAGGATAGAAGATACTAAATAATTGGTTTTCGTGACCATGATGTTATGTGAGTGCGTGTAATTTTTGCCACATCACGATTTTGTTTTAGTATTCGTTTTATTTGTCCTACAATAGTAACTAGACCGTAGACATGTGGTTCGTGTCTTCATATTATGAATTATAATAATATAACGTGTGAAGATTTTTTTTAGAATAATTAAAACTTATTAATCACATTTTAAGCACAATAAAACACTAACATTGGTGTATTCACTCTTTTCTGTTGCATTTTAATTAAATATGTACATAATATATAAATGAATGTCGATTAAGCGTCTATTTTGGGCCAGTAATTACAGTACATTAAGGATCTTCTGTAATCTAATTTTCTATAAGTTTATTATATTGTTATCCCCTGTCTGGTTTCGGATAGCAAGCAAAAACTTTGGGCAAGTACTGCTGATTGTTACCAGAATTGCCATGCGCTGTTATTCTCCCAGGACAGCATTGCTATGGGATTTATTTATGTGTGTCCTATTTTCAACTATGGATAGAACCGATGACCTCGCATCGCACTCATATCGGTTCCTAAAACTGACCGCGTCTTTGAATTTTGAGTTAAAAGGAGAATAAATTTCAAATATGTCACTATTACAGTGACATATTTGTGTAATAATAATAATATTTGTGTATTACATTTTTACTATTTGATAACTACTTGGTATCTTCATATTTTGCACTGTGGTCTTATTTTCTGGTATTCTATAGACAGTTTTAATACTATAAATTGAAGATGAGTTGCCATCGAGGTTGTGGCGTGGCGAATGAATAAACGCTATGGTGCAGACCCGCGGGAACATGAAGCGATTTTTGACGAGTAAACCCTCCCTCTGCTAAAATTGCTATAATAAATCACATAAGATTGCTTAGAAATAACCATTCGCTATTACAGCGTTATTGATTTTTTCCTTAGAAGCTGTTGAAAATCTTGAGTGTTATTAACTTGGGCCTTTGATAATTTATTGTGGATTGGTTATAATCAGCGTGGTTGATAGATTATCCTAAGATTGGGGGCGGGGGCAAATTTTCTTTGCCAAATGTTGTCAAAATTGCCTTTTGGAAAGACTGATATACTGCTTGAATCAGGTGTTTATTCAATTAATGGCCCTATATCTTAACTTCATTTCTCTTTTAGTGTTACCTATTTTTTTAGCTATGGATTTATGTATTATGTATTGAATTGAGTGTCAACGTATTTCAGATACGAAGAAATCTAAGATTTACAAAATACTTAAACATATTTTAAGTTGACGCACATTTGATATCTTACGTGTTTTATGAGTCTGTAGTAACCTCAATAAACATACCTGAGATGCGGAGCTGTTAAGAAAAATTATCAAGCTATTCTAAAGTAACTAAAAGTGTAACTGAAATACAAATGAAACGTATTTTGAAAACAAGTTGGTTACTTACTTAAAATTATATAGAAAAAGGTAAATAAAATCTAGAATTACAATTTTATTGACTGAAAAATTTAATTTAATGGTTGTTGTTACAATTGTTCATGTTTAAAATTTTAAATGATGAACCGACGTCTGTAAATTTATTTTGTGTTTATATTATGCCATATGCAGATCATTAAAAGTTATCTTACCTATATTACTTTTTGCAAAAGGCGACGCTTTTTCCGTAGAAACATTGCTGCTTGTAAATATTATTCTGCTAAGTTGGAAGTGGCCTACATTTCAATACGCAATACGGTGAGGAAGTTTTATCCTGTCTGGATTGCTTTAGAGTGTTTTACTTTGTTTGACACAGACCACCATGCAACTCAAACTTCTTGGGACTGCAGAATAAAAATCTCTTAAGAACACACCCATTTGATTCGAGGGAGCTGAGAGTTTTTCACAATTATGCTTTATAATATTTTTAAGTATGCGTTTGAATTTAACTAAAACCTACTAAACACGGTTGTATCAACCACCACAACCACAAGAATGTAAAACAATTTAACAATGTGTAATTTTTCCAATCACTATCATTAAACTTACACTGAGTTCATATTTCTTACATATATTATGTATGTAGTTCGCCCGACGTCATGTCCTACGTTTTATATTTCCGCAGAGCAGTGTAGCAGTGACTTCCACTATCATCATGATTAGAACTTTTACTCGCATTTTTACTTTCCACTCAAGTAATAGCCGACTTCTTGAGCCCTTTTTCAAACAGTCGAAAGCCGGTGGCCGCATCAGTAGGGACGCGCGCGCACGCTGCGTCACGAAAATCCTGTAATTAAGAAAAATCTTAGATCAATGTAAAGTTTTTATTTGAAATCATTCTATTCCTAACTTATGTTGTTGATTTTTTTTGTATGTGGTAAAGTGAAGTAATATTTTTTTAATAATCGATGACTTTAGGTGAGTTCAATTTTGACATATTTTTTTTCAGAAGTTAAACAATTTGTTTGAGATCTGGCAACCTCTACAAGGAAGCGAGGAATATTATTTAATCGGGATAGATAGGCAATAAACTCGAGATAAAAATATGAGTATACCATATAATTGTAGTATCTTGGCATTAAGGAATACAATGGATTATAACAAATTTAACAATTCGTAGTACACTTTGGGAATCTTAAAATGAGTCTTCATTTTAAACAGGGCTGATAGACTTTTAGTTCGTGGAATTGCTTTAGATGAAACATTTTACACACATACATATATATTCCTTAAGTATATTTAAAATTCTTTTGTGTTACTTAAAACAAACCCTTACCTATCTCGTCGAGTCGTAAGTGCTCTGCTCGCCTTTGAGGGTGAAGAGGGATGAGGGTATGCGGGGAGGGGAAAGAGACGGGGATGAGGAGATGGGAAAAAGGGCGGGAGGTCAGGGGAGAGGAATAAGGAGAGAGGAGTTGGGCCTCCAGAAACCTCACTAATTTCGGGGAAATGCAACGCGTAAATGTTGCATCACAACCGGTTTTTTATTTCCCCGTTAGTGAGGTTTCCGGAGGAGGAGTTTCCAACTCCCCCTTTCCTCTATCTTCTCCCCTCATCCTCCTGTCACTCAAAGGCGGGCAGCACACTTACGACTCTTGAGTTGCAGATGTCCATGGACGGGGGTTATTACTTACCATCAGGGGACTGTCTGTTCCTCTGTCCCCCTATATTATATCAAAATATATAAATATATGTATATATAAATTATCATTATTACTTTTTCCTAGTGTAATAGAAATATTCAGAGAATACCTAGTTCACTTCAAAAGCACATGACGTATACAGATATAAATCTTTACATAGGCGCAATAGTTACTCGGCATTACCTATAAAGATGTCAGTATTAATAGCGCGTATTATTAAAGTTTGGACAGCATTCTTGGCTCACTCGCGTA
Source organism: Tyria jacobaeae (assembly GCA_947561695.1). Classification (NCBI taxonomy): domain Eukaryota; kingdom Metazoa; phylum Arthropoda; class Insecta; order Lepidoptera; family Erebidae; genus Tyria; species Tyria jacobaeae. Next base: position 10,615,580 of record OX387224.1, on the reverse strand, counting down.
CCGTTACAGCGTGTAAATTAACTTGATTGTCTAGTTGGTGAACAAAGGAGTTCATATGTCATACCTTGTGTGATCACAATCGTTAATTTGCACAAGTGTCGGTGGGCGCTGTCAGGTTTGTTTACTGAGTTTAACTATTGATTGTACTGCTATGAGCCCGGACAGTGTTTGTTGTATATATGCATATACAGCATTGGACTAGTATTTTAAGCTTTTTATTTACTTTCAGGTGAGCGCGTTTCCGTAACTGCGAATATATAAAAAAAAAAACTAGAATTTAATATTTTCATCTTTAGGAGATAATAACTGTTTTGTAAGTACTATAAATATTTACCATATATTCGATATTTTTTCTTCTTGCGTAAGAACATACTCTATCTTTATCTCTCATTCGGCGTTAACAAGAATAGTAGTAATGTAACCAAGGTTGCTAGTATTCATTAATAAAAAAAAAAAGTTTGAGCTAATATAAAACTAACCAGAATTGCAGACGATTTACCTAAATTCAAAAGGTAGGTCTCAAAGAAATCCACACTACGCTCGCTGTAACTGAAGGAGCTCCACTGAGACTGCATATTAGGTGCAGTGGTTTAAGTGGTCGGCTGATTACTACGCTACCGCGTTGAATGTTTGTGTAAACTTTGTATAATACATAGATTGTTGTTCTGTCTGGGTGTTCTATGTGGCCGTTATTTGAATGTTTGTAGAGACCCTTGCGATACAGGAATCTTAGTGCGGGAGATGTCTTTTATTTAAATAAAAAAACTAAATATATATACTGTACATAGTTTGTAAAATTGTATTTGAAATGGGTAGATACTTCGTTCGCGTGGAAATTTTGAAGTATACATTTTAAAAAGGTTTAAAAGCTTATGTAATGTATTGTAAGCTATTCCAGACTATAATCTTTCTCTGTGCCAAATTTACAGTAGAGCAACAATCATCCATCCAAACTTCCGCATTTATAATAGTAGTAATATTGCCTAATCGATTACGCGTATAGTGGATTCATCTAATTAATATGTAGGTTACTTTTGACAATTAATTAATTCGTTCGTTTCACAGCATAGAAAAGTAAATGAATGACACTTTCAAAGATTGTTAATTTCCTATGTAGGTATGTAACCGGACGACAGTCATGTATGTACTGTGAAGAGTACCTACATCAATACCTATATGAAGTATGCTGGAGCGCACAGTAAGCAACGAAAGTCTTTCAAGTACCTGACTGTGATTAAAATAAAAAGAAATTAAAAAATAGAAAGAATATTTTCATTATTCATAATTATACAAATCAACAACGTGAATATTAATTATTATAAGAAATGTATAGTGCCTATTCAAACTATCGTCGATTTTCTCTCGATTAGTGAAAAAAAAAAGTTTAACTAAGTAAACGTAATAAATTAAGTAACTGTGTGTAATATCACAATACACTATACGGTACAACAACAGTCATACAGTCCCTGGATCACGGCAATAGACGTGCTCTTTATTATGTAGAATGGACCTAATTATGGTTGCCCAAAAGAGAGTCTGACCTTTGCTTACTTTCCCTAGGATAGCGGCGTGAGTGTATATAAAAAAAAAAACAATATATTGCAAAAATATGAAATTGCTCTGACTTTTAATTAATAATCAAAAAGTTTAGTTGATGACTATACATCCGTGTAACAGCTACTCGGTGTTGCACAGTTGTGACCGGACGACGGGCGTTTGTCGTGTTTTGTTGATCGGACCGCGCCGCCGGCACCGGTGCTGTTTGCACTGTAATCCATGCCACGTGCACGATAACAGGTTATTCAGCCTAAGGCTTAGATACAGTGACAAGAACAGCGATTTTGCATTGTAGTTCGACTTTTCTTCTTAGGAACAAAAGGTACGGATTCATATTTGGTTAGGGTAAATTAATTGAAATAAGAATTAAGTATCTTTGTTGTTCCGTTATCTGTTTTTCTTGCAGCAGAGTTTTCGAGCCTTCTGTGTTTGCCGTATACTTTTTGTACATTACTTTTGCAATTATATGAGTGATTATAACATGACTTTTGCGATTATATGAGCGAGTATAACATGACTTTTAAAGTTTAGCAGACGTGAATGGTTTCCAGTTTTGTTCTGTTATGTTCCGAATTATTTATATATTTCCAGACCACAGGCTTAAACCTCCAATTACAACTAAATCGTGGCAGCCAGACAAATTACACAGATTATCTCCATTACTGAGATACATTTAATTGCTTAAACCTTAAGCAGAAAATATATAAACTCGTGGCTAAATAACCGTAAATAACATTGTGCACAACACAGTGTTTTAAGATAACTAAAATAAATATCATTTGATAAAGAATAAGGATTATGAGAAGAGATCTGTTTTATTTGGCATGACTTAGTGGTGATCCTAACTTTAACAAAGATATAATTAATAATAAATGTGTACATGTTGCCAAAATTTATTGGCAAATTCATTACTCGCAACGGCTTTTTGTTTTAAATTAGCTAATTCTAAAGCTTTCTTAGTTTATCAGCCTAATGATAACAAATGACATTCTTACTTGAAATAATTACAAATAAATAGTTATTTATCATTCGAATATTTATAAGATATTAAAAGTCAACACAGAGCGAACGCAACGCGACAATAAAGATTAAGATCATGAGAGAAACGAATGGACCAATACGGTGGTAAGGTTCTATTTGCATAGTCCGCAGATTGCGCTCACTTGTGAACTACTCGAGGAGATGAATCCGACGATAACTAACACAGTTAGACCACTCGCTCCATGTTTATGAATGAACATGACACTATCAAATATTCGAACAAGTAATATTATTATAAAAATATATAATACCCGTGTGCTTTTTTTACTCTTGCACTTTATACTCCCACTTGATAAAGAAATATTATACATACATACGTACATAAATATACACTCGAAAAATATAACAAAGAAAGAGTTACAAATAGATACTGTGAGACTTAATATCGGCTGTTGGATGCAGTAGATTAAATAAAAATTGAAGTAGACAGGTAGGGGTCTACCAGGTCTGAAGAAATAACAAGTCAGAAGCACCCGAAACTGACGGACTTGTATGAAAAGTTTAATGACAGTAGAGAAAGCTCGTGATGTACATATGCGGTCTGTTGTCTCTGCCTACCCCGATGGGAGAAAGGCATGAGATTATTTATGTATGTATGTAATATTGTTTATGACTTTATTAACAAGCACTACTTGTTAATAAATTTTAGGTTTAAACTGGTGGTCATATATACTTAGTCTGGCCATAAATATTGTAACAATAAAAAAAAAACAATATTACATTTGAATTTCGAATTTGTCATCCTTGTATGAACATTCGTTATCTTCAGCTCTGATAAAGCTCAATTAATTTAATTAATTAAATTAATATATAAGAGTTAGAGTTAAGAGAGTTCCATTTTAAACAAGTTAATGGCGAATAAAAAGTTATTACCCCTTTTATCTACCCCTTCGTCTACAGTTAGTACATAGAAAATAGTGTTTAAAATTGCACAATGTATAAACACAGAATTAAGTATATACAATGTAAAAAGGTTTTCTATAATTATGATTTAAAAAACACTAGTTATTAAACTAAAAATAAACTAACTGGGGTTTCTTAACTTTACTGATAATAAGAACGCAACGAGACTCCTTATTTTTTTGAGAACCAAGAATTTTACAGCATTTTGAATTTTGGGGCAATGAACTGGAATTGTAAATAATTCACTTTAAAAAGTAGACAACGGACTTCAATGCATCTATTATAAAATGTAAGACTTATATGGTTTTCTCATGGATGCCATTGTCAGACCTGGATCAAATTGAAATGGGACCACACGGGAAGCACCACCTTTCAAATAACAAAAATCATCAAAATCGGTTCACTCAGTTTAAAGTTTTGAGGTAACAAACATAAAAAAAAGCTGCTTATATCACTATGACATCAGCCTGTATAGTTCAGTTTGCTCTACCTGTAATAGATATGAGATATCTGGCCGGCGGCTATGATGTGCCTCTTAATACATTAACGGAAGACATTTACATCCTGTAGACATGTTACTTTCGTGTTCGCAGATTTTATCTGTCATTGGTTAAACAAGGTTTAACAATTCTAGATGGTTATCTTGATACGGAGATTTGGGTTGTGTTGGTAAAATTATAAAGCAACCTGTATTTAATTATTATGTTCAAAATCATCCCTGTGATATGAGGGAAATTATTATTAGTTGAGTGTGAAGATAGTCCATTATAGTTGCACATTATTTTAACTTTTATGCAAACCTTTTCTGAAGTGTCCACTCGGGCCATTAACCCCCCGGGGTTTTCAGTGAGACGGTGTGTCGGAATCGGACCGACTAAAACCGTACGGTGTGCCATATTGCGCCTGAAATAGGAGAAAACCGGGTAGAGCTTTAGTAAGACATCAAGTTACCCGTCACTACACAGTATAGTTTATTTTATTTATTTATTTAAAACTCTTCCTGCATAATACAACGCACGAGGCGGACTTAATGCCACATGGCATTATCTACCAGTCAACCTTTGGGTGGTTCAGTGAGGGACATGGCAGGTGTATAAAGATGGGGGTGCTGGCTAGAAAACCTCCACGTGGTGCATCCTGGGCAACGTCGGCGACGACGCCGCCACCTCTGTTTTTGAGGAGGGCGTCGTCGCCAACGGCTAATCTTCTGGCTAGAAGAGGTGCCACCTTTCTTCGGCCACTCGGCCGAGGCCTGGCCCAACAGAGCGGGCTTGTATGCCGATCACTCTGTTGGCTCTTCGCTCCTCGGAGCTGTGAGGAAGGAAACCTCAATAAAAAATCACCAAAGTGGGACCCTTTCACGGGTCGGTGTTTCTCCACTGTCTACAGTGGAGAAAGAGGACGGGTTCGGCGTGCACTTGCACTGCCACCGAGCTGGCATTTGGAGATTTGTCTCGATGCCACCGTCGGCATATCGTAATCCCGAAAGGAGCGTCGTGGTTAAGTTTCGCGGCTCTGATCGGGGGCGAGGGTCTTGGCTTAATCGCCCGGACCGCGAGGAAGAATACCTCTATAAAAAATTACCCCGAATCCTGTGTTCTGGTGCGTGACCATGGGATGCATGGCTGATGGGTGGTTCAGTCGCAAGCGCACTCCCAGCCAGGGACCTGCGGACCCCTCGGTTGGGCATAAACTTACGCTTGCCTGGGGGATCTCTGCTCAGGTCGACTCTTAATTCTCCCCCTCTCGTGGGTCTAAAAATGGAATACCAATTATTAAATAAAAACAAAAACGATGAAAAAAAGAAGGAGATAATGAATAGGAAGAAGGCGGATGAACCCTCGTCTAACGATGAGGAAGATGCTTTATCAGCTTCTACCTCGGTGGAGCTCCCAAAAGTCGATATGACTTCTGGGAACAAGAGAAGCTCCAGCATTCGCAGGTCGGAACGACTTCTTCACAAAGCCGACTCCCGTACGTTTGCCGAGATGGAGCTTGACCTCGAGACTCGAAAGCGAGGTCGATCGACGGACGATGATACTGATACGTCCAAAGAAATGCTCCCTCCCAAAGTGACTAGCAGCCTTAGAGGGAGGTCGAGGTCGCGTACGCCAGTCTCAGTCCCATCAGGTTCCGTCTTTAGCAAGGCGGAATCCTATAGGCGGGCCAGAGCCGACGGCGAACTGCAGGCGGAAGAGGAGATCGCTGGTCTCCTGCTAACAATCGGGGAGCCGCTGGAGGGGGATTCAGTGCCGCAATCATCGGCCTCTTTACAGGAGAGGGCGCACGCGGCAGTGGCCATCATAAACAAGGTGGCCACCAAGTCCGTAAACCTTAAGGGTCCCTTTGTCAGGGCCCTTAAGGACTCCTCTTCCGCAGTGGCGGGGGTCATAGAGACCCTAATCGGGGACGTGTCTCGCCTCCAGTCGGCCAACGATCACCTGACGGGGCAGGTGGCGGAGCTGAGCGCCCAGTTCGCCCAATTCCGGGCGGAGCGCCCTGAGCGAGAGAACCCGGCTCCGTCTACGTCCCAGCCGGCCCCGTCTGCGTCCCGGCCGGCCCCGTCTGCGTCCCGACCGGCCCCGTCTGCGTCCCAGCCGGCCTCGTCAGCGTCCCAGCCGGCCCCGTCTACGTCGCGGCCGGCCCCGTCTGCGTCCCGGCCGGCCCCGTCTGCATCCCAGCCGGCCCCGTCTACGTCGCGGCCGGCCCCCCCGTCTGCGTCCCGGCCGGCCCCGTCTGCGTCCCGGCCTGCCCCGTCTGCGTCCCAGCCGGCCCCGTTTACGTCTCAGCCGGCCCCTACTGTCACCGGAGTTTCCGAAGACGTCCAGATGCTGCAGTACATGCTGCAGGCGATGGGAAATCTGGTGGACGGGCGGATTGCGGGTCTGGAGGCGAGGCTGCCTCCGGCCCCTGTTGTTCGGCCGCCGCTTGCGGCGCCGAGGCCGCAGGCCGCGTCGGCACCGACCACATTTCCCGTGGTGGAGGGTCGAGTGTCCTACGCGGCGGCGACGTCGGTCCCGGGTTCTGCCGCCGCTCGCAAGACACGGCGGGGGGCGAAAGCTCCAGCCGGGACTGCTGCGCCGAAGATGGGATCCAAGGCGGTGGCTACGGCTGGAGCGGAGCTGCCTCCGCCCCCCACTCCAACACCTCTGCCTGGCCTCTCCACATCTGCCCCCTCCAATGAGGGTTGGCAGGTAGTAGGGGGGCCAAAGTCGAAAAAGTCCCGACAGCGGGCCAAGAAGGCTGCCGAAAAGCCGCTGGCCCGCAGTCGTCGTCGGTGGCGGTGGCCAGAAAAAAGCCGCGGAAGCTACAGCCGCCTAAAACCGCGGCTGTTGTAGTCACCGTGTCGCCAGAGGCGTCTACCGGCGGGCTGTCCTACGCGGCCGTCTTTAAGACGGCACGGGACTGTCTCGCCGGCAATTTCGGGACGGCAGGGGTCCGCTTGCGCCTAGCCCAGACGAGATCTCGGGTCCTCGAGTTCCCTGGGGCCGATGGCGCAAAGACGGCGGACACCTTCGCCGAGAAGCTGAGGGGAGTCTTCGCAGCCACGGATGGTGTGAAGATCTCCGGGCCCACGAAGTGCGCGGAGCTGCGCATTTCGGGCCTGGACGACTCCGTCACTACTGATGATGTCCGCGTTGCAGTCCAGGAAAGGACGCAGTGCAACGCGGAAAACATCAAAGTCGGCACCATCCGCCCCGGTCCAGGAGGCCTTGGTGCGGTGTGGATCAGCTGTCCCGTAGCGTCGGCCAAAATTTTGGGCGACGCCGGCAGGATCCTCATCGGTTTCGTTAGCGCCAGAGTTACAGTTCTGGCGGGAAGACCGATGAGGTGTTACAAATGCCTGGTTGCGGGACACACCCGCATCAAATGTGACAGCTGCTTCGACTGCAGCGGATTATGTTTCCGCTGCGGTCGACCGGGGCACAAGGCGGCAGAGTGCTCTGCCGCCCCTCACTGCCCTATGTGTGCGGCGGGCAATAAGCCCGCCAATCACCAGATGGGGCAGGGGGGCTGCAAGCCTTCCCGCGCTTCTCGGCAGACGTCGGGGACTAGCCTAGCGGCCCAGGCTGCCTCCGACGTTGTCCGTCTGTCCACGTCGACGTCCATGGAGGTTGTAGAGACGATCCAGTAATTGACCACGTCTCCAACCTCCTTGTCCAGACGAACCTAAACCACTGCGCCGCGGCGCAGGATCTCTTCCTGCAAACCATGGCGCAGTGGTCGATCGGTGTTGCCGTAGTCGCGGAGCCCTACTTCGTTCCTCCCCGTCCAAACTGGATGGGTGACTGGGACGGCTCCGTGGCAGTCGTCGGTTCCGCGGCGGCTCATTCCCCGCCCTTGTCGCTTAGAGACAAGGGCTCTGGATATGTTGCCGCCGAGTGGGGGGGGATCACCGTTTACGGTGTATACTTCTCCCCCAACCGGAGTTTGAGCGACTTCGAGGTCTTCCTTAACAGCTTGGAGACCTCAATGCGGCGATTAGCGTCTGGGCACGTCCTCGTGCTGGGGGACTTCAACGCAAAATCCATTGCATGGGGGTCCCCCGGGACGGACGCCAAGGGCGAGGCCGTCGAGGAGTGGGCGGCTTCGGTGGGCCTCTGTTTACTAAACAGAGGCTCCACTAACACGTGCGTGCGACAGCAGGGTGGGTCGATAGTGGACCTTTCGTTCGCTACCCCTGCTGTTGCCGCACGAGTAAGGAACTGGCATGTCCTGGAAGAGGTTGAGACGCTCTCGGATCACCTGTATATCCGATTTGAGCTCTCCCGGTCCCAGGGCTCCAGTAGGGGTCACGCGGCGCGGTGTAATTCCCGTTTTCCGCGGTGGGCTGTTGCCAAGCTGGACAGGGACCTACTAGAGGAGGCGGCCATTATTCACTCTTGGCTGTCTCCGCAGGCCCCGACCGAGGAGGTCGATGCGGGGGCTGGCCGCTTTCGCGATGCGATTACGCAGATTTGCGATGCGGCCATGCCCCGTATCCAGGGTCGTCGGCCTCCAAGGAAGGAGGTCTACTGGTGGTCCCAGGAGTTGGCGGACCTCCGTGTGGCTTGTACTCGTGCCCGGAGGTCCTACACTCACAGCCGGCGGCGTCACCGCGGAGACGGTGAGGAGGACCAGCTTCACGAGGAGTACCGCGAAGCGCGGAAAACTCTGAAGCTGGCCATTTGCCGCGCCAAGGACGCAAAGAGAAAGGAGATGCTGGAGAGTCTCGACCGTGACCCCTGGGGTCGCCCACACCGCACGTCGGCCCCCCCCCTTACCGAGACTCTCCAGCCCAGCTTCCTGCAGGAAGTGGTCGAGGGCCTTTTCCCGCAGCGGGTGGAGCGCACACCCCCGTCGATGGCCTACGCGGTCGGAGACGACGGGGGTAGAGAGGTGCCGCCCGTTAGGGAATCGGAGGTTGGGGCGGCTGTTCTACGGATCCGTTCCAAGAACAACGCCCCCGGGCCGGACGGGGTACCAGCCCGAGTGATGGCCCGAGCCCTCAACCATATGTCGGACCGCCTCAGGGAAGTGTTGGACGCTAGCCTGGCGTCCGGACGCTTCCCAGAGTGCTGGAAATGCGGGAAGCTGGTCCTGTTGAGGAAGCCGGCACGGCCTGCCGATTCGGTCGCGGCCTATAGGCCCATCGTGTTGCTGGACGAGGCGGGTAAACTTTTTGAGAGGATACTCTCTGCCCGCACCGTCCGGCACCTCAGCGAGGTGGGCCCCGACCTGTCGGACGCCCAATTTGGGTTCCGGGAGGGGCGTTCGACGGTCGATGCCGTGATGCGCCTCAGGGCCGTGACCGGAGAGGCAGTGAGCTGTGGCGGCGTGCTGTTGGCGTTGTCTCTGGACATCGCCAACGCATTCAATAGTCTGCCATTCAGCTGCATCAGGGAAGCACTCCAATACCACGGGGTGCCAGAGTACCTGAGGCGGCTGGTGGCAGACTATTTAGAGGAGCGTACCGTCGTGTACGAGGACCGAGAGGGCGTCTTGAGACGGCGACCCATGTCGTGCGGCGTTCCGCAGGGGTCTGTCCTTGGACCACTCTGTGGAACGTGGGGTACGACTGGGTCCTACGAGGTCGCCTCCCCCCCGGGCTTGGCGTAATTTGCTACGCTGATGACACATTGGTCACAACCCGGGGGGCGAACTTCCAAGAGGCGGTGCGCCTGGCCACCGGGGGTGTTTCTTTGGTGGTCGGGCGCATCGAGGCACTGGGCTTACGGGTGGCCCTGGACAAGACGGAGGCCCTTTTGTTCCATGGGCCCCGTCGTGGTCCACCCGCCGGTGCCTCCATCGAGGTCAACTCGGTCCTCGTCCCGGTTCGGGCCCAGATGAGGTATCTGGGCCTGATACTCGACGGTAGGTGGCTCTTCGACGAGCACTTCCGACAGCTTGGTCCGAAGCTGGTCGACGCTGCCTCTGCCCTTGGGCGACTTTTGCCCAACTTGGGTGGAGCCAGCGTCGCAACGCGACACCTCTACACGGGGGTGGTCCGGTCGATGGCGCTGTATGGGGCACCGGTGTGGGTGGCGGCTCTGACCGCCCAGAATAAACGCGCCTCTGGCGGCCTCAAAGGGTATTGGCGGTCAGAGCCATACGCGGATACCGCACGGTGTCCACCGAGGCGGCGTGCGCCTTGGCTGGAACACCCCCGTGGGATTTGGAGGCGGAAGTGCTAGCCGAAGTTTATCGACGGGTGGCTGAATATCGGGCGGAGTATGGCTTTCGCCCTCCGCCCGAAGAGGTACGTGTGTGAGTGTGAGTGGCGTGAAGCCGCCCGTCGAGCCACGATGGCTAGTTGGTCGTTCCGGCTGGAGACTCCGCGCGCTGGCTTTGCCGCCGTGGAGGCTCTCCAGCCGGAGGGAACTGAGTCCCGCCTGCCACCACTGCGACTGCAGTGAAGACTCGGCCCAGCACACGCTGGCGATCTGCCCCGCTTGGGAGTCGCAGCGCCGGGCCCTCACTGCAGTCATCGGAGGGGATCTCTCGCTACCGGCCGTCATACGCTCCATGGCCGGTAGCGATAGCAGTTTTACCGCGGTCGCAACCTTCTGTGAAGATGTCATCTCGTAGAAGGAGGCGGCGGAGAAGGCCCGGGAGGACGATATCCACTCGGACCCAATCCGCCGCCGGCGAACTGGGCGGCGTAGGCGCGCCTATCAGCGCCTCATGCCGCCCTGAGTGTGGCCGCGGATGGTCGGGACGGGTTTTCCCCTCCATCCGCTCTAGTAGCCACCCGCGAGGGGGTGACGTACGCGTGTGCCGTACGTCGCCTAATTAGAGAGTTTAACACTCAGACGGTGCCCGCTTCAGTGCGGGCAAGCGCTGGGAGGGGTCCGGATGTCTTAATAACAGCAGTTCCCGGATCCCTTCCGTCTCAGGCGCAGAGTGGCACACCGTGTGGTTTTAGTCGGTTCGATTCCGACACACCGCCCCGCCGCAAACCCCGGCGGGGTGACGGTCCGAGGGGATTTCCACACGTTAAAAAAAAAAAAAAAAGGTGTAGAAAGATCAAATATTAAGAAACAAAAAAAAACATTATATACACATACAAATGAACAAATATATACAAATATGCTATATAAATACAATATACAGGTAAGATAATTGGGGGCTGTGGGGATATGGAGAAGAGAAAAAAGAGTAGTTAAGGCACGAAGGCTGCGACGCTGACGTATAGGTAACCACGACAGTTGGGTACGATAAGTAGACACATGATCGTACTTACGAAGATTGAAAATGAACCGAATGCAATTATTGAGAAGTCGGTCGAGTTTGTTGAGCAGATCTGCATTCAGGTCGAGGTAGCATACATCTCCATAATCAATGATTGGAAAGATTAGTGCCTGTACAAGCATCAACTTGATGCTGGTAGGGAGGAGGTTCTTAAGTCGATAGAGTGATCTCAAGGTCCCGATGACTTTCTGACTGACGTTCGCTATTTGAGGTTGCCATGTTAGAGTGGAATCAATAAACAGGCCGAGGTCTTTGACAGAAGAGTTGATAGGCAAAATGGAGCCGTTATAAATAAGTGCTGGCAGTGTTGACTTGTCAATTCTGCTAACCATTCGCTGACTACCTATAATTATTGCCTGGCACTTGGAGGGATTAACACTGACGCCAAAACGCTCGGACCAGTTTTTAATGGCCTCTAAATCGATATTCACATTGTTAATCGCTTCCGCCAAATTATCTACTTTAGCCTGAGAATAAACTTGAAGATCATCTGCATACAAATGATACGCACACTGAAGATCAAGCGTAATGAGATTGATAAACATCGAAAATAATAGAGGAGAAAGAATGCCACCTTGTGGAACGCCAGTATTCAGATCACACCAACTAGATGATGATTCATCTATTCGTACTGACTGTTGACGTCCACGAAGATAAGATGAAAGCCATTCCAGAGCTTCGATGAGGACTAAAACGGTTAGTTTTGCGTCCTCTATGCCACTCCTTATATCACTAGTCATTTTAAGCATAGCAGTCACGGTGCTATGCCCAGGTCTGAATCCCGATTGATAAGGACTAAGGATATTATTTTGATGGGTAAAGTTGGAAAGCTGCTTGTGAGCGCAGGCCTCAAGTACTTTGGATAGGAAGGGTAGGATTGATATGGGTCGGTAATGATTTGGAAGGGAAGGATTGGGAATCTTTGGGAGGGGGCGAATGTAAGCCTTGCGCCATTCGGCGGGAAATAGTCCGGAGTGAAGGGAGAAATTAACTATATGGGAAATGGCTTCGGAAAGCTGGTCTAAAATCGAGACTATCATAAATCGACTTATGTTATTACAACCCACAGCTTTTGTTTTTATGGATATAATGGACTTTTTAATGTCATCCGAGACAACTGGAGAAAAACAGAAAGGTTTGATCTTACGCCGAGGAAGCCCTGAGATATAAGTAAGTGTTTGACTTTTGGTATTTGACGGCATTGTGGGACATGTGATGAAATAACTGTTCATGTCGTCCAATCCTGAAGTCATCGATATACTAGGCTGCAGAACCTTACCAACACCCAAGGTCCTAAGATATTTCCAAATATCGGCAGGGGAGGAATTAGAAATGTTTGTAAGAACGTGGTGGCGTTTAGCGTTACGTATCATTTGATTGCATCTATTTCTTGCCGTTTTGTAGATGGTCCACTTGTCTTCACAACGGTTTCTTCTAAATTTGTGAAAAGTACGATCCCTACGGCGCATTGCTAAACGAATGTTACTCGTTAGCCAAGGTGCAGGCGGATGCTTTACCTTAACTTTTTTGAGAGGTGCATGTTAATTTGCGAACAATATCATTGAATACCTGGACCTTGTCATCGACTGTAAGAGCCAGCTCTAGAGGTTCCCAATCAATAACAGTAGCGTCAAGATGCAATTCTGCTACATTCATATTTGCGAAACAACGCCTAAAGAGCACTTTCGCCTTGGGTCTCGGGGTTTTTAGGATATAGGATAGGAAGATAAGGTCGTGGTGAGAGAGACCCGGAGCAGGATGTTGGCCATAAGAGGAAACGAGGGAGGGACATGACGTGAGAATTATGTCTAACCAAGTATCGTGTCCAGCATTGTTGTGGTGCGTTGCTTGGAGAGGTATGACATGTAAATTGGTAGACTCAATTATATTAAGGAATTTACGGGTTCGAGGGTTGGTGGATTGAAGGAGATCGGTATTAAAATCCCCCATAATTATGTGATGTGCATACTCAGACCCTAAAGATTCCAAAACTAATTCCAAATCAGTGAAGTAATCGACAGTGGGGGGGCAGTAAACCACCCCTAAAATAGTTTTCGCTCCTCTGACGCAAACCTCAAGAAATAAATATTCAGCTGAAACGTTAGAGCTAGGGGAAGAAGTAGTAACAACTTTGTAATTAAAATCGCTACGTAAGTAGATAGCAACTCCCCCGCCTCTGCGAGCAATTCGATCGTTTCTGATGAGTATAAATCCTGGAAGAGAGTAAGAAGTAGATAAAAGTTGAGGTTTGAGCCAACTCTCTGAGACCAGGATAGCGTGAACGTTAGTGTCGCTAAATGCCTCTAGAAGGTCACTATGATGGCTGGGCACGCTTTGAGCATTCACGTGACACACGTTTAGTAACCGGTCCGATTGTGTGCTAAAAGTATTCCGAATGACTTCCCCTAATGTGTCCGTAAGCGAACAAAAACTGCTATCGTCCGACGATAAACTATCATCATGAGCCGAGTGGAAAGAATCCTCATATAACTCCATATAACAAAATTATAACAATATATATATTAAAAATATAATTAAATATATATATAAATGTACTTTATAGGAACTAAAAATAGTTTAATTAAAATTAAAATCTATAAACTATAATCTATTTTGAAATCAAGTTGCAGCTTGTAGCAGTCACTGAACCATCCGCCAGCTGCCACTGGTACTATAACATAAACAAAAAGAAACGAGCAATACAACAAACTTAATTTGGACACAAAAACAAATTGAGATAACAGAAACTTAATTTGGACACAAAAACAAATTAAGAGTAAAACGAAGTAAAGTTACACATGCTTAAAATCCTGATTCGGAACGTAACTTAGAAAGGTGACAGTTCATTCCAAGATTATTAGTACAGAAGTCACAAAAATAAAAGTTATAAGATGTAATAAACAAAATATTGAAGTTACTTTAGAAAGTGAATAAGTTGCGGGTAATGCAATGTTTTATTACTCTCGAGGGAGTATATTTAATAGATCCTACAAGATAACAGAATGAACCTTTAACTGCATGTCGTTGTGTGTAAACACAGGCTGTTAATGTCAATGGAGATTTACATTACTTTCGACGCGACGACGCTTTGCCAGCACCCGCTGACTTGGCCGCGGAAGTGGAAGAAACATCCTTTGGGTACTTCACTATCAGTTCGTTCAGCTGATCTATGCACGATAGCTTGTGTCGACTTCCATCCGGTGCCCGAATCGTGATAACGCCGTCTTGTGTCCAACACGATCGCATACCAAAGTGAAGACGTGCTTTAGCGAAGATCGCCTACCTCGGCTTAGTCAAAAACTCTTTCACCGTGAAGGAGGACCCCTTCAGTTTGGTTTTTGCTTTCCAAACCACAGACCTAGTACTCAGGTTCGAAAAACGAACGAGAATGGGACGATCACGATCCTTATTTGGATTGCCCAGCCTGTGACAAGCCGTTATTGAGTGTGAAGTTGCATCAGTAATCTCCAACTTATTGTTGATGATGCTGAGAACAGACTTAGTGCAGTCTTCACTGCTAGTCTCGGGTCTATAGTTCATCAACGGTTGTCTGTAAAAGATCGCAGATTGCGATAAGGCCGCCCATTGTACTACTAATTAATATGTATTTTTTTTTGTTTCTATGTTATGGTGTGCAATAAAGTGTATTCTATTTTATTCTATTCTAAGATATCCGGACCCCTCCTAGTGCTGTTCAAGTTATAGGTACGCGACCCTGACTTGCTTGAGCTATTGCTTATACTTCCCCAATCCATCTGTATAAGCAATATTCCATTCCTTCATTTCTATAATAACTTTCCTGACTATATAATACAAACTCTCCGATCGACTTCCCTAATTCCCGTCTTGATGCAAACAATAGGCTTAATTAAAATGATAATTTGCAAAATGCATTAGTTACGCCTTTCGGGATACAGGCGTGGGTGTATTTACGTATGTATGTATTGTTCTACCATTTTTTGATTGTTTATGATAGTTCAATATAGTGTTCAATACATAAATAATGTTTTTTTTCAGACTTGGAAGTCAAGAGTAAATTATTACAGAAATATGTAAATTGAATATGATTGTAGATGTTCCATGTTGTCATTATCAAAATTCTTCACTTATTTTACATTTAAAATAATTACAAATTATTATGGGATTTATTATTACCTATTGCCGAAGACAATGTCTCGTTTATCAATAAATCTCTAGTGTTGCAATGGCTACTGTGTTCAGAATTGAATTTACAGATATTCATTATGGCGTTATAAAAATAATTCACCATACGAGTATTCAGTGGCTTTCATTACAGAGCGTCCATTAACAATTGTTTAATGGTATTAATGTTAACTATGATTTGCATGGAAATAAAAGAAGTACGAAAAAAACAACAGACCGGCTCGACCGGATACCATAGCCTCACAGAAAACTGGTTGTGAAGCAACACTTGAGTTGCATTTTCCCGAAATTAGTGAGGTTTCCGGAAGTCCAAGACCCCCTCTCCTTCTTCCTATCCACTAACTCCCCGCCCCTTTTCCCCTTTCAACTCCCCACATACCTTTATCCCTCATCACCCTCAAAGGTGGGCAGCGCACTTACGACTCTCGAGTTGCAGGTGTCCATGGACGGCGGTTCTAACTTACCAGCAGGTAACCCGTCTGCTAATTAAAAATTTAAAAAAAAAGAATTAAATTGTCAACACATCGTCAAAAGAATTAATATCAACAATCACAACACGATATAATTTCTGCCTTCTGTTTTCAAGTACTTTAACAATATTGGGAAGTCAGTCTAGTTCTATACTACTGCTCTGTAAATAAACCTGACAATTTAACAGCTATTATTAAAATATTAATATGTTGTTCATCCGGCTCAAAGTAGCGTCAAAGCTTAATACGACATCCTGGACATACAGCTGGGATCTTCCTATAAATTCATTACGTAATTAGATATCGCTTGGAGACATACTACGAATTATGGAGCACTTCATGTACTTAATAGTAATAAATGTAATGGAGGTATTAGTTTATGAATATTGACAGCCTCGCAGTTAAGTATGATTCTATTTATATGACAACTTGAGTACGTAGTAAATGATAATCGCGTAGAAGCCCAGTCATAACTACGATTGACTTAATGTAGTTGTTTTTTTTTAATACGTAGGCCGCACTGAAAGTATTGCATAATTGCACTGATTGAACGCCGCTCTTCGGAGCTTTTAAAAGTAAAGCCTCTCATCAAATCTTTAATTTTAGGAAAAACAAAGAAATCACAGCTATACTTTTTCAGAGGCCAAAAATGTTATTATAATTAAATAAATTAATAAATAAATTAAATATATATAATAGAAATATACACTCTCTGAACATATTTACATGCACAGTTAGCGTAAAATATGTTGCCTAAACCAAAATAAAAAAGCCAACGGTCTGCCTGTTACGCTACATGTATCTGACAGAGGAACAATAAAATATTAAACAATATCTTGTCATTAATATGACACATACAGATATCATTACTGCAAGTCCTACAGCTAAGATAAGGGTGATTAATTATGGTAGTGGAATTACGTGAAAAGCCATTTTGATTCCCAAAATTCGTTAATTCAGTTGGCAGATAAAACTCCCGTTTCAAAAAATTATAAAAATGTTTATTTACCTTCTTTTAAACTTTATTCATGTTTAATGTCGAGTGTGTTTGTAAATGTTTATGCATAGTCAAGGTTATAATTTATGTGGAGGTTGCGGTATCTAAATATTTATTCTAGTTCCGCGTACAAAATAGATTTAACTATGCAGTTTATGACTGCGGTCGAACGACACAGTTTAAAAATATAACATAACTGAGTAAATAGTTCTGTATATTCATTACTCTTACCTAATTTTGACAAGGAGATTAAGTATACACATTTTTAAATATCGTTTAAGGCTTGTTAAAAAAGTTCCGGATTGATTTTAATTTTGAACTTAATATCGCATTTTTCAACCCCCAAAATGCACGTACTCCGACTAAGTAAGTTTTAGAAGACTAAGTTTTAATTAACAATAATCACTTTCCTGAACGCCGAACAAAGTCCATCTTGAGTCCGCTGTAAAGTTACTCAGTCTTACCGAAAGTAAACACTTGTCGGTCAAGGCAAGTTAAATACACGTCACGAGTACGAGTACAGGAAGAAAACCCGACACTGCTCTGCTAATGACATGCTACGAACTTGTGACGTCCTCGGCCACCTCGCTACATTTCTAACGGATTAAATTACGGCAATGTTCTACACATTGTTGTATTAAAGATTCTAGATTCCTTAGAAATTTATATTCTAACTTGAGACTTAAATGTCAAAAAAAAATATCACAAATCACATATAAATCAAAAGATTATCACCACTAGAATGGCATTTAAATTAGCTACACTGACATAATAATGTTGCACATTTGGTGTGTACAATTCCTGTAACTGTAGAAGGACACTTCATTGTTTTTTATCTGTTTTGAAAAAAATAATACTGTTATATGCCCTCCGGAAAGCAAAAGTATAACTCTATTTTGATCTGAACGCGGGGTACTTGTTTACGTTACGTTACGTCTTTTATTATATCAAGCCTATAATATCCATTAACAACTATAATGCCGTTATTATCCACCCTTCCGATACCGTGACCTTGACACATAAGTTTTAAAAAGTTTAAACATTATATAAATTCGTAACGATCGAACTCATCAATGACTTATAAGAAAAAGCCCTTGAGTTGTCATTTGCTCTTTTTACACCGACCCCAAATAAAATGGAAAGAGGGCAATATGTCGACTTCTTCTTTTTTTTAGTTTGTATACCTAAAGTAGAAAGATTATAGTGTGTTGAAGAAAAGGTGATTTTATTAAGAAGAAAATCTACTGTTTCTATACATTTATTATACATATTTGTTTAGTCCACTTACAAGCGTAACCTTTCGTTGAGTTAATTCAATGTCATTCTGTAGATAGTCCTGACAATTTAATTTCTATTTTCCTTCGTGACAATGCTGAAGCAAGTTCGTTAGTCTGTACAAACGCTACCGCATAGTAAGGGCTTAATCGAGCGTGTGTGAGTCGCGACCAACGCTGTCGAGACTGGCGACCGTGTGAGTATTGAGTGAGAACCGGCTCGGTGCACTGTACCAGCCGCTCAATATTTTGATACCGTTCATTGTAACTTGTATAGAGTTGTTTATACACTTTTAGTATTATTATTATGTATATGCAACTAATGACTTTGTTTTTTAACAATTAGCAAATACAGTGTAGTCTCATACATCCGGTTTATTTTTGTTTTCTATTCATACACAAAACAGTTTTTTTACACAAAGCAAATTGCTATGACAAAATTTACTTTTCCTTTTTCGTTCTCATTTGTTATGGTATAACAATAGGATCTCTACATTATTGACCTGTATGTTAAGTATGACCTATTTGTCATACTTAACATACTTCAAAAGTCAATTAAATATCGTCATTCTTTATACTATCACTGCCACTATATCGTATAGAATTGGCATTTTGCTAGCTTTGGTTTTACAAGGATATATTGGCTATGTTAATCCTTTACCACACACACTGTTAGAACCAAATGCAACTATCCATGGGCAGCGATAGCTACTTACCATCAGGTGACCCGTCTGCTTGTGAACTATACCATATAAAAGTACTTTAAGCAAGTGTCTTGAAAATTAATAGAAATAAATGAATTATTTACATCAATAATTAAATTTTATTACACAGTGTAGAAGATAATATAATAATAATTAACCACTCTATATAGGTGCGTGCTCGATGGTCCTTACCCTGTCAGCCGATTAACTGGAGACGCAATGTAAAATTAAATTTATTTACGTACTGATAGGATAGTCGAGTGATTCCGGAGTCTGGTACCAAACATAAACTCACGAAGTACTTGTAGCAGCATTCCATTTGTAACATCGAATAATTTAATTATTTTTATGATAACATTACTATTGGCCCTTCATTAAAAATATAAAAGTGGAAAAATAGTATCAAGTAAGTGATTATATGGTGATATACAGACATATCTTGTAACCATTAAACTTTATGATCTCGATTATTACGAAATATAGCGTATATTTCAATAAACTAGAAATCCGTAAAATAGAAGTAATCTTTGTTTGTGAATACAGTAGGGATAATACGAGGGTTTTTAGCATATAGAGGTTCTTTTATGTATAAACAATATTATGTATATTGTGTAAATAATAATAATTAACAAAAAACAGGATTTTCCTGCAAAAAATCTATGGAATCACTTGCGAACTCACACAGGCACAATGTAATCAAAAGGTTATATGTAATTAGATCAAAACTCCTATCATGATAGTGCTATTTTGTAATTTAATATTCATTTCTGAATAATCTTATAATATGGACGAGTATAGATATCCAATCAGTATGGATTTCGTGTTCTGTTGCTTATAATTTTTAGTGTATGCTATTTTTCTCCTCTTTTCCTTCAATGCTTAAGTGAATAATGTAAGATTAGCAGTTCTCGTCAATGAGATAGATGTATCGGCGATTTTATGTTAAGTTTTAGGAAAGAGTGCACAGATTATCGTATATACATTTTTGTTCAGAAACAATAGGATTTAACACAGCCCATATAAGAAAGTAACAAGCCAACATTATATTCTCTTTCAATGCCTCACCTGAGACCGTAATTGACCGTAACCGAACCAAGGGCGCGCACGCTCCGCAGCCTCCACGCCGCCACCCAAGCCTGCTTCTGCTAGGGTGACAGATGGCCTCATCTGTCACCCCCAGTCCTGCGCTTATGGAGGACGGAGATCATTCTCCGATTTCCGGCGCCTGAGTCGCCTGTGGTACCTGGCCCGTTCCCGGGCCTGGCGGGCAGGAAGAGTTCTAAACCTCTCCCGATCCCGCTCCGCCGTCTCCTTGGCAAGCATAACTTGCTCGCAGAAAGAGACGGCGGAGTTCCACGCGTTCTCGCTCCGCAGCATGGCCGCTATCATGTTACCAAGCGAGAGAACCACCACCCCGATGGCCACCACGAGATCACGCCTCGGCTCCTCCCACGCCGGACATTCTGCCAGCGTGTGGAGCGCCGTGTCCACGGTCTGGCCATCGCAATGATGGCACTCAGGCGTTGGCTCCTTGCGGATCAGACACAGGTGATCTCCGAAACATCCCTTTCCAGTGATCACCTGCGCGCCTCTCGACTGCCCGAGTGACCTCAGGCACGTCGTCATCATCCATGTTAGGCACCTCAGGTGTCGTTGGCGGAGCCATCGGTGGTGGGGTGTGTTCTACCAACAGTGATGGGAACAGGGTGCCGACGACCCCCTCAAGCAGGTCTGGCTGAAGACACCGGGTCAACGGTGGGGCCCACGGGCGCATCTTGCCTCTAACCATACGGTAAGGGCGCCCCCATGGATACCGCTCCAGTGTCTCCAGCAACTCGCAGCGGGCCTCACTCTTGGCCCGCTTTATCGCTGCCTGAAGGGTTCTCTTGGCACCCCTGTATTCCACCAGCAGCTCCGCCTCTCGGGTGACCGCGTCCGCAGGACGGCGACGCCTAACCGAGACCACCGGCGGCGTGCGGTCACGCAGGCCTGCGATCTCCGGCGACCACCAGTAGACCCGGCGCCTCGCTGTATTGGGCTTAGCCCTAGGCATCGCCGCATCACAGACACGAGTAGCACAGGAATAGCCTCCCGGAACCATTGTGCCTCAGCACCCACATCAACAGGCCCATCCGGCGCAGGGGCCCAGGCCAGTACGATGGCGGCTTCCAGGAGGAGCTCCCGATTTAAACGCTTGAGCTCGTTCTCAGCTCAGGTGGAGCCGGTATGGCCGGCGCGCCATTCGTGGGAGCGGAGACTTCAAACCGAATGTATCGGTGATCTGAACCAGTATCCTCCCTCACCACGACGCGCCAGTCCTGAACACGGCGTGCCAGCGAAGGGAACGCGAACGAGATGTCCACGACTGAACTGCCCCTCGCCGTCACGAACGTGGGTACGGCCCTCTGATTTAGGAGAACTAGACCGAGTCTTTCGACCCAGGCCCGAGAACCCCAAGCCTCTGACCAGGCGTTGAAGTCCCCGACCATAAGAACCGGGTGAGGACGACAGGGGTCGACGACGACGGCCAACTGAGCGAGCCATTGCTCATACTCAGTTATGTCTCGGTTCGGCGTGAAATAAACGGCCACGACCGCTATATCCCCAACCACCGCCGCTATGCAACCCCGTTCTCTTGCAACCACGGCAAAAGGAGGGGTGCCGGCGGCGGTGCCGTGTACCAGTGCCACCGAGCCATCCAAGTCGGTCTCCCAGGCTGGCCCGAGAAACCGGTGGGTGTATGGCTCGGCGACAGCGGCAATGTTAATGGACCACTGTGCCATACTCTGGAGCAGAAGATCCTGAGCGGTGGCACCGTGGCCCACGTTCGCCTGCAGGATGCGGAGATGGGAATATTGGATTTCCATCTCCCCGTTCCGCCGCGAACCTTGCCGCTCTAGAGCGGCATCATCCATCGCCGGTTTGGGGACAGAAGGCCGGCCTCCCGGCTTCGGTCTCGATCCGGCGCAGGTCTTACTGCCAATCCGGTGGTTGGCAGGCTTGCCCTGAGCTGTGCATCTGAAGCATTGAACCGAAGCATTGCAAGCCCCCGCCTTGTGACCGGGCTGGCCACAGCGGAAACAAAGGTCACCTATGGTGACCTCCGTCGTACACTGGACGCCTACATGCCCAACCGACAGGCACCGGAAGCACCTTGCCGGCCGGGCCTGCAGGAGTCGTGCCTGCGCCCTCAGAAAACCCCCAACCAGGAGGGTACGTCCATCAGCGACCTTTTGGGCCGCTGCAATGGGGCAGCTGACAACCGCTGCCCCCTGTCCAAAGGGCCCGAAGCCTATGAGCTAATCTGCCGTGACAGAGTCGTCCAAGCCCGTGATGCCCAACTCAGCGAATTTTTTGGGCCTGGTCACTCCAACGTCAGCTGCGTCCAGTGAGTCCCTTATCTTGGCCGCTAGGGCGTCAGCTTTGGGGCCACTGGTAGCGCCGGGGATTTCGAGGAGCCGGGCTCCCGTTCGGGTGTTTTTGCACCGAACGCCCGGTATCTCTAGGGCCTTGAGGTCGACTTTGGCCTTAACTTTCGCCAAAACCTCGGCATACCCCAAGCCCCTCTCCGCCGCCTCTGCCGTCAGAGTGATGACGACTGCCGCTGAGCGAGGTGTGCGGAGCTTCCTCGGTCCTCCAGTCGCAGCGCCGGCTGCCTTTTTAGCCTTTTTGGCCGCTTTTTTGGCGGCCTTCCGCTTCTTTTTCTTATCCCCGACTGCCGTCCAGCCCCCTTCTAAAGGGCGCTGTACGGTATCAGCCGTGGCTGGGGCTGAAGTTTGAGCTTGGGTTGGGTTTGCTTTCTCCTTTCCCTTACCCTGGGTGACCTTCCGAGGTGTTTTTGCCGCTGGTCCGACCACGCTAGCTGCTGGCTGGGCTGCTGAGCCCGCTTTAACAGCGGCTGCGTACGTTGCTCTTGGCGGAGCCAGAGGTGGACGATAATGAGCGCTCTCTACTGCAGTGATGCGCTTCATTAGTCGCTCCATTTCCGCCATGAGCCGGACTATATCAGGCTTCACCCGGCAGGGCGATACCACTGGTGTCGACGACGCCAGTGTGGCGCCAGCGTTGGTTGGAGCGGAGCCCAGCGCCCTCTTTTTTGCTTCCGCGAGCTCTACTTCGAGGCGGGCTTTCTCCCTTTCGTGGGCCCTACTTTCAGCCACTAGGAGTTTTGCCGCCTCGACAATGTTTCGTACAACCGTCAACAAGATGTTTTGTTCAGGACCCCCGAGTGTTGTATTTGTCTGAAGTAAGCAATCGGCTGCGCCGATTGCCTCATCGATCTGCTCCACGGGGTTCCCCACTCTGATGCGTAGCTCTTCCAGCGTTGAGTCACCGCACCTCGTGTCAGAGGTGCTCGTCTTATCAGACTCAACCTTTTCAAGGAGGGCCTTGAGCAAGAGCCCCTCCTTGGCCTTCTTTGCTGCTTTTGTCTTAGGAGGGTGGCCTACGCTACGAGTACGGGCCCCTCGACGGTTTGTACCCCCCGTAGATTTCGTGCCCTCGTCACTTGAAGCAGTGCTTATGTCCACTGGGAGGGGCTGGGGCCTCTTTCGATTTTGCGACTCTCGTTGATACTGATCTGCAGCTGACACTATCAGGTTGCTCGCACCACTCATTTCTGAGGCAGTGTCAGTATCTGATACTGCCCCACGTCTATCCGCGTCCTTCGCGATATTTTCGTCACCGGATTTACCGCTCGGCAACGGGCGGGTTTGGCAGTCGTTGCTCCCCCCAGAATACGACTGGGAGCTGCCGGAGCCGTTTGGCTCCGGGAGGGACTCCCCAGGCGCAGTGCGTCTGGGACCCTCCTGGGTAGGTTTTTCCTTTTGTTTATCCATGCCATAGTTTTTGAGTTTAATGTCCTCCGACAACAGGACGCCCTTGGCACTGGACTCCGCTCAGCTCAGCTCAGCGACTCAGCTCATTGCCGGGCGTCAAAGCGTGGGCTTGGAGTTTTTTTTTAAAGAGGTTTACGTCCTCGCGGCTTCGAAGAGCCACCGGTTCTGTCCGTTCAGGATTACGGCTGGGCCGGACGGGGTCTGCACCAGACCGGATCCGTCCACCCCGAGGTTTTTTATAGAGGTTTCCTTCCTCGTAGCCCACGTAGAGCCGTCGTTCCTGACTGCTATCAGTCAGGCTTACGACTTGGTCGGACGGTGGTCTGCACCAGACCAATGTCCACAACCTCTGGTCCGATGGTCCGTGATGGACCCGTCCGCCCCCTGATACTCTCCACTGTGCCCTCCGCTAAACGGAGGGACACGCAGAAAGCTTCCAAACAACCCTCAGGAGGGCTGTTCCCACCTCGGCCGGACTTGGCCGTAGGCGGCAGCGTCTCTCCTAGTTAACGGGAGAGGCGCTGCCGTCTTCGTTCCCCAGGGTTCCCCACGTTTCTAAACAATAAAACCACCACCACCATTTAAAATGACGGTTTTCGTTGAGAAAATTAAGTGAAATGCTCAAAAGAAGCATTAGTTTTAGCATTTTAGTTACATTTCACCACAGTAATAAAACTTGATGAGGCTTAAGATTTTTGTTGAACAAGTGGAATCATAACAATAGGCCGTTAGAGTTATTTGCTTAAAGGGAGTGAATACTACATTTTTATTGTTGACACTGTGTCTAATTTCCATATTAAATTGAGGGTTCGTTAAGTTAACTGAACATTGTCACTGCGCTCACGAAATGACCCAATCCCATCGTATAAAATGATATTCTCTATGAAACACCTTCTTGTACCGTTATATTCGAGTTTACTTACAATATACATACATATTTTAAATGGACGAAATATACGACTGGCTTGTTGGTCTAGTGGTTAGTGATCGTGACTGCTAAGCCAGAGGTCGTGGGTTCGATTCCCACCCAGGACAAATATTTGTGTGACGAGCATGATCATTTGTTCTGTGGCTGGGTGTAATTTATCTATAATATGTATGTATTTAGAAGTATATAAGTATATTTATCAGATGTCTGGATACAATAGTACAAGCTCTGCTTACTTTGGGATCAGACGGCCGTGTCTGAGATGTGTCAAATTAGTATTATTATAAAAAAAAACATACCATTACTTTCCAACCCGCAAACACATAAAAACTCTTTTCGTGAATGATAAACAAAGCAAAATTGTTACGTGTCTACCTTTATGTTTACTTTTAGAACAGGTTTAGTTTTATTCCAGCAAATTTTTCAAAACCCATTTTTTCAAGCGTATTCAAGTATTTGTCGGTTACAAATAACGCTTTTAAATTTAACCACACACCATTCTGAAAAACCCAGTATATATGTACATACATAAATTGTCATTCCTAGTACTAGGAACTACTCCTTTTAAAACATCATGCTATTATTTCCTTTTCTATATAATAGTATGTACTATGCATTTATTATATGCTGCTTATTGGATCGATTTAAAGACTCGTTATTAAATATTATAATAACGAGTCTTTAAATCCTCCTGTATTGTATTACATGTAAATTATAAAGTACCCGGGAATGTACCTACCTAATTATTATTTTATGACTACTTACTACACTTTTCATCGTCATCTACTCGTAGACTAATTAAATAATAGGCGAAGCCAGAAGATGATTACGAAAAACAAAAACACTTCTATTTAGAGAAGAGCCTGTTCTATAATTAATTGTTTATTATGAATGAGTATAACAATAACTAATATAAAACTACGTCATTTGTAATTTCATCAACACTCTTCGAAGGACGCGTGACATTGTCGTTTCATATGCATATTATGTTTTATACTTTCATTATGTGGGTCTTGTGTCTGGGATAATTTAACTGAATAGGCCTTTTTCTACACCTTCAACTTTATATTTCGTCTCCCTCAGCCTCAAAAAGCCAAATTTAAAATACAGTTTTACAGTTTGTTGGCCGCCGATTCGTGGTCTATAACAGACCATATTACCTTAGGCTTCTTATCTGTACGCTTAGACAATCAGAGAAGCTTCAGTAGACCATTGTAATATTGTCATCATACAGTATCTCCTTAATAAAAAAAGATATGGTTTCTGCCACTGCTGTGGACCACCAGACATCATAGTCAGTAGTTTTTCTAGTCCAGCAACCTCTTACCCTTGAAAACCTGGCTTAAGACGTGGTCTTGATAGCTATTATTAACAATCATATGGTTTTTAAGCTTGACAATTAATTAAGCAGAATACAATGATTATTCTAATTAATTGTGTACCAAAATTAGTTCGTCCTCAATTGTCATGAATTGGCAAATCAAAATTCCAGATATATGATGCCAAACGGCTACTAAATTTGTTTCTAACAAACACGTGGCTAAAATCGATACAGCATACACTCACGCTGAAGGCAGAGGCTCGTCTAACGCACACATTTTACCTACAATAATATTTAGTCCCATATACTTAACAAGGGATAAGCCTACTGAATTCTACCGGGCATTGTATAAAATGGAGTGATCCATGATGCTTTCCATTAGGCATAGTGGAGCTTTGCCTGATGGAAAGCAATAAGTGGAGTCCAAGAGTGATGGTCACCGTCCTCATTGCATGTCTAATCAATGTAGCATGGTGATCCACACTATGGCGGCCTGGTGAGATGCTTTTTCACGCCCTGCTTAAAAGACCCGGGATCAAAGTGGGAAGGAAACACGTACGCTGGTAGTGAATTCCAGGCTTTCACCGTTTATTTCAGGATCGCATATTTTCGACTCTTAAACGGTGACTCCTCAGGCCAGCACGTGTAGTCCTGTAGAGGAAGGGAGAAGGTGGGACCAATTAGAAGAGCTCGTCAGAACACTCTCCGTGATGTAGGTGATATAGAACTGCCATAGAGGCAACATTTCTTCACAACTGCAGAGGCTCAAGAGACTGGGTGACCTCAGGACAGTCTATAATGCGGACTGCGCTGCTGCAACCGATCGAGAGCGTCAAGCAAATACTGCGCATAGCAGTCTAAAAGATGAGAGCAGTACTCCACGCAGGAGCGTACCTGGGTCTTATATAAAAGACACAGATGCTTGGGCAAGAAGAACCGTCTCACTTTGTTCAATAAACCGATCTTCCGCGAGGCCGCCTTAGTGACGCTCTCGATATAATTACGCGGATTGAGATCCCGATAAATGTCCATACCCAGGATATTAAGCCTATCCTGTGGTGGCAGTTGAGTGTTCTGAAGAGTAGGAAGGGGAAGGAATGGAGACTTTTTGTTTGAAAACGCGCACGCGACGTGGTTTCTTGGCGATGAACTAGACCAGATTCTCACAACCCCATTGAGAAATGCGGCTCTAGATCCGGTCGAGCTCAGCGAAAAGATCCTGTCGTTTTCCCTCAACGTCTGCTAGCTTAGCAGCAGGTTGTCCAAAATATCGCCCTTATACTGTGCTGTCATCTGCATAACAATGTATGTTGCCAAGAGCCAACATGTCATTGATATGCAGAAGGAACATTGTAAGGGATAGGACGGACGGACCGACGAACGTATATATTTACGTGTAAGACCAATCCCTTATAGTCTAAGATCATTAACGTATAAATGTAACAAACTATTACCTGCTTACACCTGGCTTCGATGAGTTTGCGGTTACGGCCAAGTGCGCAACTGCAGCTATCACTTTTCAAGTTCTCTTATATATTTATTATTATTATTATGTCTGTGAAGTTGAGCGTACTTTATTTTAGTAACTTATGAATCTTTTTGTTTTTCAAAAAGTCAATTAATATTGGCTTAATTGAAAAACTAGAGGTCAGATTTAAATAGGCAGCTCGGCCAAAACATATTGCCATTTTTATATTTGTGTATAAAAAAATATTAAGATACACAATACTCGATGAATGTAGCAATTGGCAACCGAGAAGAGAGAAGAGAAGTACGTTTCTCGTTACGTTAGCTATTAATAATATACATACATACTTTAGTAGATTTTCATGCATTTCTTTTAAATTACAAACTTATGGAACAATACAAAAATCTCTTTTTTCGTTCACTAACAAGTATGATATTCTCATCTGTCTATATATTTTCAGTTACTTCTAAAAACTGTAATATCAAAAATTCATATTTCTTGCACTTAAACATTGTTGCGTAAATTGCATTGGAGAGAAATGTCACAATCACAAGACATGGCTTTAATTCTTTCATTTGACAACTTTTAATATTTTAATGACCAATTGTACATTTCGCTCAATATTGAGAACATTTAAAGCTATTAAAATGAGGGTGCTATGTGTGTGGAGTGTCATTGACCCGCTGAAATCACGGGTGTTCAGCAGTTATATGATTATGTCCAATAGTTGCCGATCGTTGTCGCCTGTTGACCCCCGACTCTATCAAGTAGCCAGCTTCTATCTATTTATCGTCCACTTCAATTATTTCCTTTTGTTTTTGTCCTTGAGCCTGAAACATCACGTAAGTCGTAAAACTATGAAATGTGTTGATTGACATCACAAAGTGTTAAATGAAAAATATTTAAATGTGTAGTGGATTGTATTAGTAACTAGCGTCGTAGTTTATTTTATTATTTATGTTCTAAGAACATGTACTAAATGTATAACTTTAACAGTTTGCGAAATATGCTAAATGCTTGTGTATAAGAATAATTATAATAAACTTTTAAAATAAAAATAGTAATAATATAATCAACTTTAAAACTTAGATAGATAGATAACTCTTTATTGTACGAAAAAAACACAATAATAGTACAGTTTGTACACATTGGTATAAGTTTTATGAGCTTAAGTTAGTAAGGTGAAATAAATACCGTAAAATATAAAAAAATTACAATTGGCGGCCGTATCGCGATTAGCGATCTCTTCCAGGCGACCACTGGATGGAAAGGGAGATTAATAGTGAGATGGGAAGTTGCAATTTAAACATCGGAGTTCCCTGAGTTTGAAGTAATTAGGACTATTGTTATATACACACATAAATAAACACACTAAACACATTATTTACATAAATTATTACACGTATACACATTATATAAAATATATTAATGAGAGATAGGTCAACACAAGATTCCGGGCACCAAAGTCCTCATCTGTCAGCAATTTAAGAAATGCTAATTCAGTATTTTTTTAAAACAAGTAAGCGTTTGTGCTAGTCTGATGGGCAGTGGCAATACATTCCACAAACGTATAGCTTGCACTGTAAATGTCTTGTCCATGAAAGTCGTAGAATGCTTTGGAATTTTTAAAGTCAAGTTCTCTAGTGAAGTAAATTTTTAAGGACATATTTTACATCATTCGTAACAAGAAAATATGTGTTTATTAACTGACATGTTGTTCAAGTGGTTATTTAGCTAGCAGTGGCTTAAGTGACCACATCGCTACAACGCTGCCGCTCCGAGCGTTGTGGGTTCGACCCCCTTTTGACAATACTTTGTGTAATCCTCAAATTGTTGTTATGAGTCTGGGTGTTCTTTGTGTCAGTTGTTTGTATGTTTGAAACAGGAATATATCCTTCTACGAGAGTCGTTTGAAAAATAATAATATATATGTATTTAGAAATACATAATTATGTCAATCAGCACTTTGGCTACTACAGTACAAGCTATGTACAGTTTTGTATTAGATGATGATGATTAATGTGTTTAAGGTGTAAGAAGCAATACAAAAATAAACATACAAAAATATTACAATTGCTAGAAGTTCTCACTAAGACTCATCTCCTTGAAGCGTAGCTAACTACCTGATTACATAATTGACTTTAAAAAAATATATAAACCTCCTTTAATGAGCCTTTCTTATTCTTTTCCGCAATACTTTCAACCGTTAAAACGTAATGTAATCATAAAAAAGTACATATTTAAGGATTATTGAAGAGTAACCATTTTATAGAATATTAACTGTTCCCCGCAGTTTTACCTGCGTTTATGCTTCCCTCCTATAATCAATAATCGGTATATGTTTGCAAAAAAACAATTCAAATTTTATAAATAATGCTTGAGATAAGCGCGTTCAAACAAACTATGCTTCTAATTTTTAAAAATAAAAAAAAAAAGATTAAAATCTAAGACACACTCCTGTTTTTGAATCTAATTAAAATGGCTTACTTTTATCCATATCCATTACTAATAAACGTCTTTATTTAAAATGATGTCCATCAAAATATCAAGCCTTATTCGTATATATTTTCCTCAAATCCTTTAGGCGGTTTAGATATGCTTAAGCCTGCTTTACAGTGGTATATTTATGTAAAAAGGACGTGTTTACTCAACGTCGCCACAGGTTATTTTAAAGTAAGTATGAGTCGATAGAACACATTCCTGATTAATGGCGATAGATTGGGTGTAGCCTAGAGTGCTGCCTTTTGTATGGCTTACTTGCATCTTGTTAAAGATTGCTTCACAATAGTGGGAAAGGTATGATTCGAATCATGCGTAAATTCTATCTTAGTTTGAAAGCTTACCTTTGTAAAACTAAAAGCAAGTAGCACTTTTCGGTTAACCTTCTAAGCCAATATTTTATCATAGATATTATTTAAAACTATTTCCAATACCGAAACTTATTTTTTTTATAGAGTTATACAAAGCTACTCTACAAAACCTGACAAACTCCTAAATAGTGCAGACAAAATTGCAAAAGCAGTTTTACTACATGCACTTGCGGTGTAACTTTTCCTTAAAACCACTAGAAAAGCGAACGTGTCAGTACCTTTAGCCACTAGCAACTGATATGCGGTTTCTGGTTTAACATAAGCTTATTGGTCACTCAAGTAGCCACTTCGACAACATTAGAAAAACTGTCTAGTATTATTACACTGGTGTTATAGTAGTAATCGTGACCTTTTTGCCAATTTAAGCTGTCAAAGTAAGAAATATAATACGCTTTCTGTGTTTTGTTTCTTTCTTACTTGACAACGGACATGGATTATGTAGCATACAAAGCGAATTAACTTAAAAGTATATTATAACATGAGCAGTGAAGGCAACCTTCGGAGTCACTCTTTCGTAACCGAGCTTATATTTGTTATATTTCTAAACATGTATTGAAGATGACATTTGGATACTTCTCCGTGTAGTTTGTTAATATCGAGCATAAACCAGATATTAGATACTGTCCTGAGTTATAGAAGCTATGACTTAGACTTTATAAGTTTCTACCAAAAGAAGTCCACATCAACACAGTGTCTAAGCTGCTATGCATTCCTTTCTTAAAAGGTTAACCAATGCGAGTGTGTACGCTTAATTGAACACCATTCGATTTGCATTTTACTGTCAATTTTGTTAACACTGGCGTATAACTTTAACGGCCCTTTTTGTAGGCTGTGTTCCAAATGTCAAAAGAAAGAGAACAGAAAACTGTTACACAAGCAATAAATATCACAATGTACGAAAAATGCCGAATGATATCAAGTGGGTCAGTGTATCGAGACCCTGTATGAGGTCAAAGGTTTTTGTCCTTAGTAAAAGCTCGCTAACAGGTGATAATTTGGGCCCTAACTTGTACAACTCGTGTTGTTAATTTGATGTTTGTGTAAACGGTTATAAGGCATCGTTTTAAATGTCCGGATAGCTTTGATATGAATGGAAATGTATTACGTTATTCCTAATTGAAATTATAGAACAAACGAATTTACTCTTTAGCTTTTTAGGTGTAAAGTTCTATTCATATTCAGATATGATAAATTATGTCTGTGTTGATATCATACGCTTTATATCATGATAATTGAAAACGTTTATCAACATTTGGTGGTAACTGTTCATGACTAAAATAATATATTTTAACGTCAGATTTCAACCATGGGGACATATATCAAATTAATTACAGACTAATAAACTTACAACAGCATGAACTTTGATAGAATGCCACTTTTTCTTGAATATAGATGACAAAAATCATAATTAGTTTAAAGATCCGTTGAGTCATATTGAAGAGTTGTATTTTTTTATTTAAACTGACTTACTTAGTTATAAATATAATGTTTCGGTAAGTACCTGTGTCGCATGGGCCGGGAGTCAACGTACCACCACTGCGTGTTCAGTGGCAACAGGTGGTGGAACGGGAAAGGGAGAGGACAAGCACTCTCTCGTCAAGCAGAAGAGGTACCAGGTGGAGGAGAGCAAATAATGATTTCCAACCTCCATGAGCGCTGGCCTGGGGTAGTGGGCTGGGCTGACCGTTACTCCAGCAGAAGCAGGCCTGAGGCGGTGGCGCGACGCACGTGTTCCGCTATCGTTACTTGGATCTGGAAGGCTCCAATACTCTAATTCGTGGTCACCTGCTAATCAGTTCGCCAAGGTCTGTTGGGGTTCCCTGAGGCTTCCTTTTTAGGTATCCCGAGTCCCCTGCAATAGACACACACGTGACGGAACACCGTGTAATAAATATAGTCGGTTCAAATCCGACATACCACCATATCGTCAGCTCTGATGAGGTGACGTCCCGTGAGCGCTCCCACTCAATAATAAATAAAAAAGTATATTAAGCACGCCGCACGCTAGGGTTTCAAAATACAAATCAATAAAATTTTATAGATAACAGAAAAAAAATAATATAATGTAATTAAACAAGAAAATCTTGTTCAGGAAGGATTTAAATAAAAAAATCTAGAAATCTACAAATTACATATGTCAATATCAAAAGTAAAAAGTAGTCTCGTATAGCACAAATATCGTTTTTTGGCAGGAAAATTAAAGAGTGCAAAAGATTTAAATTATTTACACATACCTCTTCTTGGCTTAGATTTTTTTTTTCTTATGCGGTAGGGGGCAAACGAGCAGACGGGTCACCTGATGGTAAGTGACTATCGCTGCCCATGGACACCTACAACTCAAGATTCACAAGTGCGTTACCGGCCTCTTAGGTAGGAGTACGCTCTTTTCTTGAAGGTTTGAAGGAGATGGCTCAAAGTGTTTGACCGAGTAATAAACAGACTCCTGTAACCTTCTCTCTTAGAAACAATCAATGTCATGAGATACGTGACGTACACACATGACAATGTGTCGTTTAAATTAAAGCTATCGCTTTTCCTACAAAATATCTTTACCATAAGTGAAACTATACTTTGACGACTATTTATTTGTTTGCTAATGGAACAGTGATAAAGAAGGACAATAAAAGTTATCAGGGGCCTGTTAAAGGCATCATTGTGTGGTAATGAAATGTATGGATGTAGATGGACCACCTAGTAAGCCCCTCACTTCTTGTTAACGAATCGCAGCGTTACGGAAATTTTATGGCGTTTTGAACGATTTTAGTCGGTATCAATGGAATTTGTTAAGGGAAAACATTCAAATTAACACCCACGTCTTTAAAGTGATATATATGGTGAACTGTGGATTAAATTTGAGCATTCCGATGAGGCATTTGGTTTGCTCACTATAAATGAATATTGTCTGTAACTGTCATTCAAATTTATACATGTACATATATGGAGTGTTGTGAGTATTATAGCTAGTGTTTAAAAGCAGTCGCATCAGTAAGGCCTGTATTTATCGGAATATTAGGATTGGATATGGTGATATCAAAAAGAAACAAATAATAGCTTTAAATATAAAGTTGAAATTACTGTCATTCACAACCTATAATTTATGAAGGTCGGTAAAGAGATCTTTTTTTCATCAACAACAAGAAAAAAATTGTTAATCCAAAACTAATAGAACTTATCCTTAATTGATAGAATAAGTTAAAGAAATTAATACGGGAATAATATTATATAATATTTAATTATATTTATTTACTGCTGATATGTCTGTTAAGTTTTTAGAGAGTTATTTATATATACATAAGTATACTCGCTTAATGTAGCGTTGCGGATAAGTATATAAAGTTCTAACATTTCCTTTGCAAGTTTTTTCATGGCTCGACCCGTATCATGATCTGGTTAGTAACCGCAAAAATTTGCCTATGCCTAGGTATGTGATACACAAAACAACAATACTCGATTGACGTCGACATTAATGCCCGTTTAACAATTGAATGACATACGACATATTATTATTGCAATGCGAGTAACCAAAGATTGATTCTCGATTCGGTTCACGAACTCGTTTTTTATTGGCAATCAAATTTTTGTTTATTATTCCAGAACGAATATGCGTCACATACCTATGAGTATATGTTCTCATTATTGTAAAATGATTAAAATTTAAATAATGTCGCAACAAATTTCAACGATCTTTGCAATTCGCTCAGCCACATTCCGTGGCAATCATTAAAATAGGTTCTTCTTGATCACTGCGTAAATTAATTCCAGCCTGTTAATAAACTGTAAGGCGTTGGCAAGGGCCAGGAATGATTTCCTTGTATTATGACGGAGTACTCTCCATCCATACCGCTTTGAAAGTTATGGATGCGTTCAATGTCCAGTCTGCTAAAAGCAACTCGCACGCGCGTACATCGGGTTACGCGTGAGCTTGCGGGATAGCGCCCTTAAATCTCGCGCCAGTTTTAAATTCAACAACAGTTTAAGGAACCTTTACTGTTTTTTTATAGTGAACTATTTGAAAAAAAAAAACATCGAAATTTACGAAGTTTTAGGATGGTAAGTTTTTTTTAATAAATATTGATTAGAATTTTATTTCTCATGAATATTAATTAATTTTACCATAATCGTTTCAATATTGAATCTATTTACATAGTGATATTTATGACTCTAGGGTTAATAAAAAAATAAGTGGAACTTTATTGGAAAAGCTGTATGTATTTGTAAAACGTCTTAATTTCCGAGTTATGCCTTTATTGTGAAAGCCGGTTGTGTTATGATGACCTACATATTTATTGTTCGTTATTTACCTTAATATCGCGGGCGCAATGATAAACTATTGTTAAGCTACACAGTACATTCATTCAGGCCACTGGTGAAGCTTTTGTAAATAATATTCTACTGTGTTGTACAAATTGTTGAAGGAAAAAAGATTGAGGTATTAATTTTCTCTGTACCTATCTCACTATAGAGAAAGGAGATAGGTACATGTGATGTTCAGTTGCTTAGACTTATATACGTAAACATCTATCACAATTAAATTATATAGTTTTTAAATAAATAAATAGAAACAAGTTGGAGATTATTATAAGTTGTATATAAGTAATAATAATATAAGATGTATATAATATTATAAGTTCATTAATACTGCATTACGATTCCCCTCGTTGTTTGCTGACCTTGTCTCGAAATGTTTACCCTATGTCAGTCCCACTATTAAAACGATTCTAATGACATCTTACACGTCGAAATCAATAAATCTCTCTAAGCTTGTAGGACGCGACAAATAAACATACATACATACACTATCCATGCACTGTAGGGTAATAGGAGTTTTCTGTAATTTTATTCTATTTAAATTTGCTTACAGTACATCTATGGTAGTAGTCGTAAGTAGTCAGTAAGTCTTCTACAAGTTCTATATTTTTGCTATTGCTATATTTTTTTAAAACGGTTATAGTATATACCAAAGGTTCTTAGATTACGCATTTGATAAAAAATGAACAATTTAAAATACTATAGCACAAAACGAAATTACTCGTCTTACAAGTACATTTTCTAGTTCACACTGTTGTATATCAGTTTGCTCAGTACACGCTATTGATAACAGGTTGTCTCCTAACACACTGACACAGTGCAGCATAGTACATGTCGTAATAGTTTGGTAACACCTACTATCACAATATTTACCTGTTTTATTGACTTATGTTCTTAAGGAGATAAATAACTCACGAGAGTAGGAGAAATGGTAATGGTAAAGCTTGCGATGACAAAAAAAAAAATTTAGGACTTTCAGAATTAGATAATCACTATAATAGTTGATATATTAATTTCATTTTAATCGGCGTTGCCTTCTTAAAAGTGGTCCTCTGTAACCATACAGTTCACACTGATACATATTTTTATCCCTGAAGATAAAAAAAAATAGTGTTATATTTGTTACATAAAAGATGATGTACTACAGAGACTGAGAATGAACAATTTATATTAAGAAAAGTCAATGAGACACTTTTCAGCAAAAAAATACGGGCAGTCTTAAGGGACTGCCGATAGAAGTGAAAACTGAGTAACTTGTGAATTGTACCGTCGAGCAATTAGATTGTACACAGTATACATATAGCTGATGGGAAGCGTGCAGTGACGATGACGCGAGTTTCATGCTTTTTGTTCACCCAAAAAGTCCTAAACGCACCTAAAGGAGTTTTAACTTCAAAAACCAATTGCAATTTTATATTTTCGGTTTATTATTATAACTTTTGCTTGAGGGAGGTAGGCGTGAGGTTATGTATGTAATTCGTGTGTTTTTCAAACCATGTATGTATGTGAAGTGATGCTGATTTTGAAGAGCCTGGATTGATTTTTACCGTTTATTAGTCGGAGGGTCATCATATGACACCGTTGATTTGTTCTTTTTTTTATTGGAATGTGATGATTAAATACTAGCATTCAATTCTAAAAGAAATAAAAACATAAGTTTATTTTTTTATCGCTATTAGTAGTAGTAGTATAGTTTACTTAACATTTTTTTTTTTTAATTATTGTTTTTAACTTTCCTACATAATTTCAGATTCAGTATGTCTTATTGAGAATAGTTTATTTATCAATATGGTTTGCATTGTCTTATCCTAAATGAGTCAGTGTTTCACAGGGCGATGTGTTGTTTGCATCTTATCTTAGTATCTGCTTCCGTTTTCTGCCTCCATTTAAACCTATTAACATTGTAAAACGCAGCATAATTAGGTAACATAAACCAAAATCTTCGGACGTGGGTCTGTGGCGTAACACTACGATTGACGAGTAATAAATGTTTTATAAAATAATTTGTCAAAACTTTGCATAGCCTCCGGAGTTATCGCTGTGGAGGAACGAGTATTATGTCTGATGCTGATGTATATAAGGGTCGTCTCTTTGCCATGCACTGATAACATGAAAAGTTGAAAAAGCATGAAGCACCTTTTGATATAATTTGATGGGGGGTATGTAAGAATCTTTTGTATAAAACTTAATATTTTGGTCTATTTTCTAAGGAATAGTTAGAGAGAACTTACAACAGTTATATTTTTAACGTAATAGAAGATAATGCTAGTATGCTAGTGTTAGTCAATAAATCAATCAATCAATTAGCCTATTGCTGTTCACTCCTGGACATAAGCATTCTCCAATGCCAGCTATAACATCCGGTCCTCCACCTTCAGCAGATTGAGTATAAGTACATAGCTCTAGTAAATTTCCTAATAAAAAAATAAAATATCGAATTCAATATCTCTCGATTATATGCAGTACTGTAAGTCAGTGTTTCATTATAGATGTAAGAAGAGTTCTCGAATAATATTAATAACACGTACTAAATGTGACGATAATCTATATATGTATATATAAGAGATTTCCACCGATATATTGACTCATCACAATATCTTGGGAACCATAAGGCGTATAGACTTGAAATTTGGTAGGAATATTCCTTTTGCCGAGTAGAGGTCAGCTAAGAACGGATTTTATGAAATTCCACCCACAAGGGGTGTGGGTGGAATTTCATAAAATCCGTTCTTAGCTGACCTCTACTCGGCAAACTAAGAACGGATTTTATGAAATTCCACCCACAAGGGGTGTGGGTGGAATTTCATAAAATCCGTTCTTAGCTGACCTCTACTCGGCAAAAGGAATATTCCTACCAAATTTCAAGTCTATACGCCTTATGGTTCCCAAGATATTGTGATGAGTCAATATATCGGTGGAAATCTCTTGATGTTGCGGGGGTGTCAACAGGTGTTCTAGTATTAAATATGAGAGGCTGTATGTGTATGGAATGCTCTGCCTTTAACCATCAGACGACTTCTCTCAACTGGAGTGCCATATACTTTTATTACTATCATTATTATTATTTTATTTTTGAGCCCATACTTCCCATTAGTTTCTTTATATCTTGTATATTTTTCTAAATTGCTATTTAGCGATAAGGCCGCCCTTTGTGCCTACCGTTTTTGCATATTAGTACAAGCTGTATTTTAAGTGTGTACAATAAAGTTTATTCTATTCTAAAGTAGTTAGTATCATGTTCATCATTTGTTTTAGTAAAATTATCTGTTTGATTGTTTCAGGATACGCCATAGGAAATGATATGAGTTCGTACGAAGATACAGTGATCACCTATGAAGTGACGTGATATGTTGTGCTTTCAAATGTTCAATACCTTAAGACTATATCAATCAATCTTGTTTAGAAGATTATCATTCAGTTGTTGTTACTTAATAAAATGAACAGAGACAAGTATACGTTTGTTAGTGATAAAAATAAACAGTGAGGTCGTAAAATGGAGAAGAAAATATATTTTCAGAGTAAAAAGTTGTTATGGTGAGTTTGTATAAATATATTTTTATAATCTTAGGTAGTTTCATAAAACGCTTCTATAATCTATAAAATCTTTGAATAAGTTTTTAGTTTATGATTATATTATTAGGAGTGAATTATTATGTATACAGTTCTGGCCCACGCAGTGTTGTTATGGCCAATGCAGATACAAAAGAAATAATCTAGAAATACTGACGTAACTGTAGTTTAGTACTCAGTACAGTGTTTGAATAATATAATGAGAGTTGAAGAATCTCATTTATAAACATTAGATCCTTATTGTTTTAAAATATGTTCAGGGAATCGTTACACTACAGCATGATTATCTTCGTAGTCAAGAGCTCATCTGTCTATTCCACCTTCTAGTTTTGCCAAGAACACTGGTATAGCAAATCTCAAACAAACATTTCAACTCTCCTTAACATTTAATGTCTTAAGCTCTTCTTTAAATTCTATGTTCACGCCATCAGACTGAGTTTAAGTTAAACCGGCCCGGTATCAAACTTCATTGAGTATTTTAATGAAGATTATTAGTTACAAATATGTGTTTATATATTAATAGTCTAACGTCCAAAAGTAATATGCATGTTCGGGACGTGTTGACCGTGCGGCCACTTCTGTACGGCGCGGCGGTTTAGCACATTGTAGGGTCCTACTTTAATCACCAAAACCCTAGGCCGTTTAATTATTCACTCAGATGTTATTTAAACTTGACTTTCAAAACCTGATCATGTGTGTTCGAAGAGCAATGGTCAGCAGTCACCGATATAAATAATTTAAATTCACTGTATAGCACAGCTGTGCTGCTTTTTTTTTTTTTTTTTTTTTTTTTATATTAGCCTACCATAGTGACTCCACTTTGCCTGATGGAAAGCAATAGGTGGAGTCAAAGAGTGGTGGTCACCATCCTCATTGCATGTGTAGTCAATGCAGCATGGTGACCCACACTATGGCGGCCTGGTGAGATGCTTTTTCACGCCCCGCTTAAAAGAACCCGCTTGCATGTTGCCATCACTTTTCTCTAACCAAGAGGTTTGGTGATCTCACTGACCTGCAAAAACAATATAATATAATAAGCTGGTAATCTTAGATGAGTTCCTGACATAATAAAATGTCTTTGCTATAGTCAGTTCGCTTATCTAGTCGATTCAACGTATAAAACACACCTTTATAAAAACCATCCTCATCTGAAAAGCTTTTGGGTTTTTTTTCTACTAGCAAATTAATAATGAAAACAAACACTTACTAGTTATCTGTACTTTTTAATTTAAAGTGACAGACATGCCTACTTCCGCCTGGTAAGACATAAAACGCGTGTGAACTGACAAGCACAATGGATCCACTAAATATATTCGTAATGCCCGTTGTAGAAACATTTGTCCAGCATAAATATTTTTCTATGTGTTCGAACGGTAAACTTTTATGGTCACTCCCTGAGAGTCCTTTGAGAGTAAAAGTAAATAAAAATTATACTGTCCATTCATAGGGCAGGCGCACGCGCTGCCTAAGGATAAAAAAATAAGGTCGAGAGATCCTTGATTTTAAGATTGTCCTTAACACGTGGCTCTTTAACTACGCACTTATTTTAAGTGGGCGACAGGCGTGTACTCCTTATTTTAAATATGATAAAGCTGTCGTGCATGTTTACTTAATGTATTATGAAAACCTTAACGTAATGTAACGAAAATTATTTTTTAATTATCTCTTCGGTCATTCATTTCATATATTCACTTGACCACCTTTTGCCAAACCACTGGTTAATGGTTTGTAAACATTTAAAAGTTTTACTATAACTGCATAATAGACATAAAACTTACACTGTCGGACGACGGGTTATTTCATTCTTGCTGGTTTGGCTTTAACAGTTTGTGCCCGGGTCGGAACCGCAAAACATTGTAACTGTTTATAGCAGTGTTGAATTGTGTCTATTTGTATCTTAGTGGAGGCAATTATTCTCACATAACTGTGTATCCAGTACAAACTGCAGGTACTTACAATTTAAACACGCTGATCTATGACTGGCTTTAAAAGTCAGCAGTGATAGTGAAAATTATAATCCTGGAGATTTATTTATACGTGGTAAAGCCATGCTTAGGCACGAATGGGCCGGCTCGACCGGTGTGATACCACGGCCTCACAGAAAACCGGTTGTGAAGTAACGCTTGCGTTGCATTTCCCCGAAATGAGTGAGGTCTCCGGAGGCCGAAAATCCCCCACCCCCCCTAATGATAGCGCTGTTAACAAAAAGGATACCCCAGGGGGGTACCAGTGCTAGCGTTGGAGAATCCCCCCTGGACGTCCACCCTCAGTACGTATTATACCTGAGCGTGGACGCCCAGGCTGCCCCTCGTACTCTCGACACTGTACACTACCACCTTGAGACAGCAAAGCCGGCCTTGCTCTTTTTAACCGAGACGCAGATATCATCTCCAGCGGACACATCCTACCTCTGCTACCCTGGGTACGGACTGGAGCACTCCTTTATTCCTAAGGCTGGTGTATGCGTGTACGTTGGAGATGATATCACTTCTCGCCGCCTCGGCAATCTTGAAGGTAGGGACCTCTCCATTTTATGGCTACGTGTAGACTGCGACGACCATCCCCGCATCTACGTATGTCTCTACAGCTCTCATAGCGGTGATGCCGAAACGGACCGACTCATCGACCACGTCCAAATGGCTACAGACTCAGTGCTCCAGCAGGTCCTATCTGCAGAGATCGTGATTCTTGGCGACTTTAACGCCCATCACGCCGAAAGGCTTGGTTCGCGCAAAACCGATCATGCGGGAAGATCTGTTCACGATTTCGCCTTGGCATATGGCTTGACGCAGCTGGTAGCAACGCCTACGCGAATCCCAGATGCAGAAAGCCACGTGCCTTCACTGTTGGATCTTCTGCTGACCTCACATCCTGACGGCTACAAGTATCCCTCTTGGCTCTTCGTACCATTGCCTGATTAGGAGTATGGTGCCACTCGTTCACTCGCCGCGGCCGCGAGTTACAGGCAGTCGCCGCGTATGGGACTATAGGTCAGCAGACTGGGATGGAATGCGAATCCACTGCGATCCCTCCTATGGGCTTCCCGAGAAACTGTGCAATTGGCTCACCAGTTTCCTTACAGACAGAAGCATCAAGGTCGTTGTTGACGGTGCATGCTCCGACTCCAAGTCTGTTAATTCTGGTGTCCCACAAGGCTGTGTGCTATCACCCACGCTGTTTCTTCTGCATATCAATGACATACTGCAGATTAGCAGCATCCATTGCTATGCAGACGATAGCACGAGTGATGCCCTTTACACCGGCCGCGCTAACATTTCTCGGGTAAACGTCATCGAAAGCCGATCCAAGCTTGTGTCTGAAATCGAAACTTCTTTATCAAAAGTTTCAGATTGGGGTCGACTTAACCTAGTCCAGTTTAACCCTACGAAGACACAGGTTTGCGCGTTCACCGCTAAAAAGATGCCATTGGTCGTATCACCTCAATATGAGAGCACTTGCCTAACTGCATCAGCCAGTATCGGAATCCTTGGCGTCGATATATCAAGCGAAGTCCAGTTTCGCGGTCACTTAGAGAGTAAGGCCATATTTGCCTCGAAGAAGCTTGGTGTGCTAAACAGATCGAGACAGTATTTTACTCCGGCCCACCGCCTGCAACTTTATAAGGCGCAGGTTCGTCCGCACATGGAATACTGTTCTCATCTCTATGCAGGTGCACCCCAGTACCAACTTCTCCCTCTTGACCGCATTCAACGGAGAGCGACTCGCATCATCGACTGTCAAGATATTTCTGATCGACTTGACACCTTGGCGTTGTGTAGAAATGTAGCTTTACTCTGCATCCTCTATCGCTTGTAGCATAGGGAGTGTTCAGAGGAATTGTTCGGACTTATACCGGCTGCTGGTTACCGCCATCGTCCTACGCGACAAAATATCCATCCCCATCACCTGGACGATTGGCACTCTACCACTGTGCGCTTCTCCAGAAGCTTTTTGCCTCGCACAACCAGCTTATGGAACAAATTGTCGCCTGCCGTATTTCCTTCAAACCTTCAAGAAAAGAGCGTACTCCTACCTAAAAGGCCGGCAACGTACTTGTGACTCTTGAGTTGCGGGTGTCCATGGGCGGCGGTAGTCATTTACCATCAGGTGACCCGTCTGCTCGTTTGCCCCATATCGCATAAAAAAAAAACAAAAAAAAAGATCTTTTTGCAAGTAGATATTTTAATCTGTGTTAATATATGTAATAAAGCATAAAAATATTGTGTTTTAAATGTAAGTGTAAATTACTGATTTGGAAAATTAGTTTTACATTTGATAACAATTTATTGAGGAAGTTAACTATTTTTTTTTTAAATATAACGTCGTGGTGTTACTTCAGTCAAGCCGTCACATTCTTTTTCTTTTATTATATGTATAGGGGGACAGACGAATGGACGGGTCACCTGATGTTAAGCTACAACCGCCGCCCATGGACCCCTGCAAATTAAGAGTGGTAGTGCGCTTGCCGTCCATGCCATTTGAGGATGAAGGATGGGGGGGGGGTGAGGGATAAGGGGTCGAGAAAGACGAGAGGGAGGATGGGAATACTTCAAACTTACAGCAAAAACTCGCAATTGCTGTAACGTATGCCTACACAACCAATACCAATACCACATACGCATTTTGTGACGCCTAGAAGTCTGTCATTCGAATCGCCTTGATAGTGAGAATGACCTAAGATATAGGATTTTAAGATTATATCATCGAAGTGGAAGTTAATGTATACGGGTTCTTTATTTATTTAATTTTGTACCTATTTTTTTAATATATTATCAAAACATTTTGATTCATTTATATTACTTTGGAATTGTGCCCAATATATTTTATTTTTCAACAAAATTACACAGAAGCACAAATATCACCTGTTATTTTTTTTTCTATTTCCATATTTTAATAATAATTATGCTCGTTAATGTTTGATAGGCAACATTATTGACATGTTTCTAGTGCAAATAAAAAAGCAAAACTACTTGCAAAAACATAAACATTCAAGTCTACAAGTATGTATAGTTATATTTTTTATGACAAATTCAATGTGTAATAATAACACTGTATAATAATAACAAGCGATTGTTTCTTTTAATTCAGCTTTCGTACCTCTGTCCTTTTTACAATTTTCAAAAATGTTGTGATTGTGAAGCAGTGCTTCGTAGCAACGTAAAAAACTCAGTTATAGTTACATAATTCGTTAAAGATTTACGATCTATGTTTAAATGTATTCATAACCATATAAAGCGATCATTCCTTGACCATGGTTTCACGTTCAAATGGCTATCGTCAAACGCCGCCAGCGCATGCGGCTGTTCCGGCGTAAATCCAATTAGTATTGATATGTTTATATTTATTCTACTGAAAAGTCATTACTGAATGGTATTTAACATTGTTAATTTGAATGATAGTGTCTACTTTTAACTCGT
Organism: Tyria jacobaeae; assembly: GCA_947561695.1. Taxonomy (NCBI): domain Eukaryota; kingdom Metazoa; phylum Arthropoda; class Insecta; order Lepidoptera; family Erebidae; genus Tyria; species Tyria jacobaeae. The sequence continues at coordinate 10,572,019 of OX387224.1, read as the reverse complement.
TATTTTCACAATTATTTGTTAGTATAATATATATATATATAACATAATGAGCTGGACAAATAAAGTTTTCCTAATCGGATCCAGAATTTTTTTTTTAATCATCAGGTTTACCTTATTTTATACATATTATCATATATCATCAAAATGTTTTGTTTAAAGGCATTAAGCTTATACTTCAGTCACTTAAAATTTCTGTCATAATCGCAAATCTGTAATGTATCTGTACATTGATGTTACTGTGATTGATGAGTATTATGAAATATTTGTTATTAATGAAAGTAAACTTGCAAATTGTTCAATGCGATTAGAATTTCGTCACTTAGAGATAGGTACTTCAAAAAAGAAATAATTTCTCATGTGTCGTGGTAGGCCAAGTGATTTTAACATAGAAATAACGGCGATCGGCACTTAATAAACCACTTAAGATGTTCATTAAGGCGTTTTACAGACTCGTTTGATCGTTTTAATGTGGAGTGCGATGCGGGTGCATTCAGGCGGTGCTTCTTGTTCCATCTTCAAATATCTAATGGAGATGTCAGATTGCACAACGCGCTGAGAACTGCGTGGGCGAAGCTCAAACAGGGTTGTCCGCAATCAATCATCGATCACCCATTGATTATTACTTCTTATTCTTCCATGCCGTCTAATTATTTTTATGCTTTACAAATAAGATGTTTTATATATATATATTTTTTTTATGAAAGTTAATCTATTAAGATGTCATATTCGCAGCCCTACTGATGCGACCAAATCTGGAGAGTAGTAGTATTATTATTCAAATACGAAGTTCTTTCATGTCACTACCTACGATCGCCCACCGGATTAGCTATGTGCACTCACTTCTTTATTTAACTTTAGACAATCGTGAGATATTGTTAAGTATCTTTACCGTACGTTTACATATGATAATAAATTATGTGAAGAATTGTTAGACTGATAAATTGTTTGTAAACAGGGATGATAATTGACCTTTGATCGTTACCTTCTAGCGCTTTTCACAATCTACTCATTAAATTGTCGTGTGGGACAGGAATAACTAGTGGAATATAATTTATTGCGAAATACAACGTGTATTCCTGATTGTAGAATATAAGGTATTAAAAACCGATTTGATATTGATGGTGATTGAGACTTAAGTACAATATTTCGAAACCTTTACCAACATTTTAAGGTTTGTGGAGGTGATTAATGATAAAAAATATACTCCACTTTGTAAAAATCCTGGGAGTTCCTCATGTTTATAGACGGTCTGAAGGTTTACATCTGGTAATTGATGATTTGAAAGTTAATGACCCTGGCAATTTGCCTACTTTAATAGGAATAGTTTCATAATCGACAGTGCAATGAAGATAGTTATGAATTGAATAGAAAATAAATATTAAATAATTGTAAATGATAGATCTGGTTGTGCCATTTCTAACTGAGAAGATTGTTTTATCGTTTAAATTATTTCTTAACTCAATGTAAATTTTATTTTTTTCAGGGCTTTGGTAACAGTACAAATTGTGATGTCATCGTCCGCTACTTATTTAACTACTACAGAAACATCACCTCAGGTAAGTACATGCATTGCTTTTTCACTAATGTATTAATTTCTATTTATTTATTTTCATTTCTAAGACACATTGTCAACAATACCCAATACAAAAACGTGAGTGCACATCGTGAGTTTAGGTGTAGGAGCGAAATAAGTAAATTATTGGATATTATAATTTTATTTTATATTTAGATACACAATACTCCTTGTAATTTCCAATATACGGAATAATATTTGGGGTATATTCTCTAAGAAATTGATATTGAAGGTGCTTAAGTCTACTAGTCTTTTTTTTTACCATTTTCCACCTTTACGACTGTTCTGTGTGTCGTTATATGTTTTTACTCTTAGGTGCCTACTATGAAGACTTTTCTCTTATACACAAATGTTGGCTTTACAGGTTACAGAATCTCTTGGGGCACAAGAAATAGATGTCAGTGGGTACGCGTGGAGCGCCTGGGGAAGTTGGAGTCCTTGTTCCAGATCTTGTGGCGGTGGCGTGTCGGTCCAGGAGCGACAATGCTTACCAAGGTAAATTATTAAAAAAATCCAAAGAGCTTCTACTTCAAATATATATATCAAAAATATCCTGGGTTTGTAGAATACTAAACTACTAGGAATCATTTGATAGTATTTTTTAATTCTGTTATTTTATAAATGAAACACCCTTCTCAGTTTCGTGCGGTCGAAGTATGACGATATTTAATAAAAAAAGTATAGTAGATTGAACAAACGACAGTCTAGTTTTTGTAGTATCAAGTACTTATTCACAATTTCTAATAAGTATAGTTTGTAATTCAAGTTAGTTCTTTTATATTTTATATTATATATATTTTATATTTATATTTTATTTTTTTCATTTTAGTGTAATTGCTATATTTAACTAAAAAAGCAGCAATACAAATTTATTTGATACTACTTGAACCCCGAAACTAGTTTGAAAGAATGTTTAAATACTTTGAAATTAGCACTCTAGGTTTTAATTTATTCATCGATCTTAAAAATGCTTACTGAATAACAAAGTGAGCCATACCATTAGTGCAAGCACTGCAGTGGACTAAGAAGAGAATAAATTTTACTAAAATTTTGTCAGATTGCTAGAAACTTGTAATTTTGGGACCGACAGAACAAAGACAGGCAGAACAAAAAATTACTAGTTACAGTCAGAAAATAAATTTAAACGTAAAATTATTCTTAGAATGTTCTTAGATACGTAAGAACACTACACTAACGATAAGTCAACTTGCAGAATCACAAGGTTAGCCAAGTGATTCTGCATGATTCTGTGATGATGTTTTGTTAAAATTCATGATAGTAACAAACAACGGGAAAATAATAGTGACGCTTAACATTTTTAATAATCGTACTTACTTCAATTATTGTTAAATAATCTTCTTATAATGTGCTCGCATGATTTCACCTCAACGAATTGTTCGATGAGTGGCTAACAAATTGTCGAACAAGGCGTGCCGACGGCGTGCTTCGAGGCGTACTTAATATCTTATAATGTACTGCATATAAAACTAAAAATTGTAAACACCAACCTTTTACGCGCCCATTAAAGTAATTCTTTTAAGAGGCTTGTACATCTTTCGAATATTTCTTTTAGATTTGTTGAAATGCGAAAATTCTTTGGCCTTTTTCATGATGTCAGAAAAAGCAAACTGAATTTATTTGGTTTTCTATAACTGTCAATTTAGAATTTCAGAAAATAAATGTAAGCATAATACGTGTATGCACGTTATTGCATTACAATCTGTAACAAGTATTGTAATGCAATAAAGTCTTAAAGTGTTTCTGAATGTGTAATGCAATAAAGTCTTAAAGTGTTTCTGTTGAATTTAACCTCGTCTTTTTACCGTATCGGTCTTGATACGTTAATTTTAATTAGGTAATTACTATTATAAGACGGTTGAAATTGAAGACAACGGCAAAGTAATTATAATACTAAATAATACCGAATTCTTACTAGACTTGTCCCGGTTCATAAGTTCATCCAACTTAAAAATGATCATCAATCTTGATAAAAGATAACGTAACTAAGAGTTTTGTCTATTCCATTAGACATTGACTAGATTATAGGCGCGACAGTTTTTTTTTTATTTGCACAAATACCCAATTACCTAATCAATGAGTAGAATGTTTCCGTCCACGACAGCGGTGGCATTTCGGCTGTCATCATTAATTAGATCTTGTTCATTTGCGTTTATCAATCTGTTGACATATGCAATTTAGTAATCTGACGGCGTTTGATTCTGCCAGTTCACTGATCGTCATAATTTCATTAGCTGAAGGTTGGTGGTCTCACACCTAATATATATATATTATGTATAAACGAGTATTATCATATCATGTTCTGAAAATGATTTCACTCTTCTGATTTCTTATGAAATGAGTAGGTATTTGAAGTTTTGTTGATATTGTAGCGCAATTCACGAACTAAAAAAATAAAATTTCCTTCCTTCTGTTACTTGACTATTTCACTTTAGGAATTTAGAAATAACTATGATTTGATGACTACCTTTAATTTTTTTAAAGATCTTTAGTTTCCGTACTGATTTCGTACTAAGAGTTTACCTGTTCGACGAAAACGACGAAAACTCGATGTTCTTTTTAGTAATATTCGCCAAGTGTAAAGGCTTCTAAAGTGTGCGGTGGTCAAAGGTTAAACATGCCCTCGCGACCTTGCTCGTTCGGTTTTTATCGACTAAATTAAGGTAATGGAAACCCCGTAGCGTCGGTTGTAACAAGCTGTTATTGTAGTGGATGCATTGATTGCTTGCACTCGCGCCTCTTGATTGACACGCATCAGCTTCGATACAGCCGGTAATGAGCTAGCGATTACTGTCCATTTTACAAAGTAGACGAACTTTATTTTTGTTTACATATTTGTAGTTACATACACTAATGAGGGATTAGTTTTTCAACATGTGTTAATTGACGTCACGGAGCTTGGACATTGAATGCAGTAGTGTTTGGCGTGGCCGGTTCCCATGCGCGGCTTTGTACAAGTAAGTTAGTGGCGTGACTCAAATGGTGTGCCACTAGCGCTGAACCTATCACGGGTCACTATGACGGCATGCGGCATAGAATTCCATGAGAGTTTTACGTAGATAGGGTCGAGTTTGTAACAGTTGGATTAAATTTTTAAATACCTTACTCAATAGTCATCGATCGAAGTCGCATCCATGCACTTGGATTTATAGTTAGTTAATAACTCAAACCAAACATTCATCAGCGCTGTTCTGGTTAACGGGTCAGTCTATTTGAGTACAAATGAATGCGCGTGACCCAAGATAATTGTAATGAGACAAGGATTCAGGATTAATACGACCAGATACGAAGTCCTGTTAGCTAGATAAGTAGGTAATCAAAATACCGTCACTCTTAATTAGAGTGGGTGCCGCCGGGCGGCGCCGAGCTTTAACGGCCTCGGCTGTGACTACATTAAATATTCATACTTAGCATACATGTGATGATAGCTCTAGTAATATTTATTTATCCTGCATTTACTTTTTTATTTTCCCAGTGTTCCAGCTATGAAAGAGCATAGATACTTAAGTTCTTATTTTTTATTGCAGATTTGTATACCTACACTTGATTAAATAATATAATATTTTTAAAAGTTTTTATTACAATTTCTTTTCTTTTTTTGTTGGTAGCGTAAGTAACATAGGATCAGAACTAGTCGAAGTAGCACTAGAACCTTAAAACGAATAATATTACCATTACTTAAGTTACTTTAACATTTGTAGATTAATTTTAAGTTATGTATTTGTATTTGATCGAATTCTTTATTTTTAGTGTTATTTATTTTTTTAATTTGAAAAATGATTGCTAATTGTTTGTGAAGTTTTTATTTATAGTATAGGGGGAACAAACGAGCAGGCGGGTGGATCACTTGATGGCAAGTGACTTCAAGATATTTATAAATAAATATAGAGGCGATTAATAAATGATCTTTAAAGATTGAGATGTTTAACTCTCAGATACTTTAATAGTGTAAAGAAGTCACATCATCTATTTGGGATAATCTTGAGATTCATAAGAAAATAGTACAATTTCTGCATGAATCTATTGTTTATAATAGTAGACTTATATTGATATAATCATAGGCATATTTTACGATCACAGAAAAAACTATTTTGAAGGATACTTACCACACGTTATATTTGTTGTTTAAGTAAGCACGAAATCATCATCTACTCTACGTCATCTACTTCTTCTCATCATCCCTTAACGCAGAGCTTTTCCTTTTTTAAATTTTACAAAATAATCTTCGGGGGTTATCTTAAAATGGCGCCTAGGAACCTGTGTTGTATTTATCTTCTTAAATACCTGTAAATAAATATAAGTACCGAGCGGAACTAATCTTTCACTACGTGAACATGAATATTCAAATTAGTGGTCGAGTTTACATTAAGTTAATGTGTAAGTCCTGTTACAAGGAAGGTACATTTGTAAGATACGGTTGTACTAATACGTGGAACGATAATCGAACGATACATCACAACTTTTTATTTTCATACAAATTAGATTTACGTGTTTGGAGCAATTTGTTAGCGGCCCCGTTGATTTCATTATAGCAGCTTTGTGATGACGCCGCTCTTATATTTTGTTCTATTTGCCTTATAAAATATTAACACAATTATGCTTACGATTTATCTCTTTTAATTAATATTGACAGATGGAGTTTGATTTACGTTGGGGCTAGGTAACTAGATCGAGACATAAATTGTACAAATGTGTATTAAATAAAAATACGCAAGCTATTTTATGATTTAAATATTCGTGTAACACATAATTCATTTAGTTTGTGAGAAACTTTTAAATAAGTCATGTGACTTCAAAAAAGGAGGAGGTTCTCAATTCAACTGTATTTTTTTCCGCAGACAAGTACAGGTGTTTCTAACTTGAACTATCTTAATATGTACTATAAAACAAGGTAATTAGGAGCTTCGTCGTTGGTAAATACTGAATGTAAGTGGTCACTGTTCACTAATACTCGAATGCTTCTAATACTGTAAAATAAGATTTTAAACTTGGAATAACTTTATAACAGTCGTATTAAAAGCCTATGTGAAAGTGAACGTACTGTGTTTGTAAAGAATGTCATAATCTTATTACAGATAATTATTGGGTGTCCAAGGATATTGTAACCATAGAAAAGTATCCCCAAGTCACAAATTGTACTTCATTTAATAGGTACAGTCACAAGCAACAGCACAGCAACAACATTATAACATTTAATTGCGTGTTATATTGTACAATTTAAAATCTGAAGTCGAATTAATTATAACAACACATATCATTCACCAGTGGTACCTACATATTTATATGTATAAAGCTTCGGTACGCAAAGTACTTAAGTAACTTTAAACTGAAATAATAAGACATAATACAGGACATAATTAATACATATATTCACACCTAACCTCACGCCTGTATCCCCTAAGGGCTAGACGGAGGTGTATTATTAAACACCAACATTTTGTCTATTACAATTTTGTCCCACTAATGTAATGCCTTAAATTGAATGACAGGAGTGGGATATTGATTATATGGATGGGTTGAAGAGTGGATTGGGAGATACACTGTAACTGGAATTTGCTGAGGCCAGGAAGACTAGCCGTCCAACTTCACAATATTAAGAATGCAAAAAAAACATTACGTTACCTAAGTTTTATGCAATGAAGAGTTGTTAGAAGAAATTGTAAAACAAAAAAAGTGAACACAAATCTTTATTGTTCCAGAACCAGAGCAGCAGTTGTTAATAGCAGTATTCCACAACCTGTGATTAGAGTACGTGTAACGAGACAGACTCAGGAAGAAAACTGCCAAGGTGTTGACAAGAGATACCACGAGTGTAATAATATAGTAAGTTTTCGAAGATTAGTTAACTTACGTAATTATTCAGTCGTAATTATAATGATAACTGAGTACATAATATTCCTATGTCTATCCCTTCTCGGATATATGTAGGCGTGAGGTGTAGGTATGTAGTTGTGAGACAAATACAGCAGAGTTTAAGTAATGAAAAAATTTTTAAGTGACGCGATTCATGGTGGATGAAGGTAACTAATGCAATCTGTGAGTTGTAAATACTGGATTAATGATTATTTATGGGAAGGTGATTAATAGAGGTAATAATATCGTTAGGGTTCATTGTACAGTGTTACTTAAATTTGCTGGTTTTTTAATTTTACGATAACTATAAATGTTTTTTTTTATCAATCATTGTGACTGCCATAAGCTTTGATTCACTGTATGCGGTCATGCATTCGCACGTGGATCGCATACCCTATGTTATTCACTAACACAGTCTCTATAGACTCGTGTCGAGTCGCTAACTGATTGCCGCGGGTGATCGGGGTTTCCTTGATACCTAGATTTTTGAATAAATCATGCACATCAAGGAATCAGAGAAGCTGTGCGGCATGCTTTCGCTTGTCCTCCTTCCACTTCCGAGTAGAAGATGCGCTTCGCTATTCGGTGGTCGGACAACCGCGCGACTTGCCTGCAAGAATGCAGCTGACGGCGCATGAGGTAGCTCTCTATTCTACTCACATTTCTCTTCGTAGCACTTCCGTGTTACGAACGTGATTAGGCTATGGGATTCTAAGGATCCTACGTAGTAGTAAAAGTAAAAAGACAGAAGTGAAGTAATTCATGACGTACGGAGGCTTGCAAGACAAGATAGTAAGTAATACTTTCTTCAATTTCAGACAACTATCAACAGAGCAACAATGAGACAGAGCTTTTATATTTTTATTGCATTTAAGTGAATGGCTGCCAGTAATTCTTAAGTTTGAAACATGTTACATTGTAAAGTAATATCGCTTATGGTCTCTTAATTCAAAAAAACTTTCTTTGGCTATGTACATATCAGTAACAAGCTGTAATACAATTAGGTGAAATAAAAATTCTCTTTTATTCAAAATGTATGCATTAAGACGAGTTAACGCTCTATCGTTAATTTTTACTATGGTGATTTTAAAGCATTTTGGTAGTGGTTGTGAGGGTTTTCACAAGATAATATTTATTATATTGTGTATGTTAAAGTTATATTCATATTTATTTCTAAAAGCGTTTATTTAACTCAAAGGGACACTCGGTTATGAAATCTGTAGTAATAATATCGATTAAAAACAACATATATCCGATCAAGAACCCCCCCTTCAACCATCAAGAAGGCCTCCGGAGCGGTCCTGGATCTCTTTATTAGCCGTGGCCGCAATGATGGCGCCAACACCAAAATCAAAGCAGAGTCACAATGTCGAATATTATCTTCTTTCATTTTAGCAGGCTTTCACGTAAATTATAGTTACATATACCAAGCAAATTAAATTCGATTAAGAGCCAATAGGTTAGCACGTGGGTTTCCTTTGACAACTCAAACAAATAACCGGTACTGCGTTTGGCCACACCTACTACCCTATTCGGGGTCGACCGCTCTTATTTTAAATTTACCAAAAACACATATATGAACAAACAAAAACGCTCACGCCTTCATCTCCTAAGGGGTAGAAGAGGTGTGTTAAACACCCACATTAATAATTACGAATAATCGGTTACCAAACAATCGATATCGAATTAAATTGACCAATAATTATAAACGAGTACTTCGTAACAAACATTATATAATATTATTTCCTAATAATTAATCCACTATTTACTGAATGTATATGCAATATTCATTATTATCAGCTTCATCTCACTGAGTCACCTACATATATCGAAACTGTAGAACAGTAAGGCTAGCAGGTTCTAAACACAATAGGCCATATAAGTCATGTAAAATAATGGCTCAAACTTTATAGCATTGTTGTAAAATGGTCGTTAATCAGTGTTTTATCTCAATCAAAAAAATAAAAGTGCGAGTTTCTCACGTTAAGAATCAATAAAATGAGTAATGAATCTCGATAATTTGTTTGATTGCCACGTGTCATAAAGGGCTTTCAGTATTAATCTACTCAATCGGTCACGTTAAAACTGAATACTGATTTACGATGTTGTGTTGTACGTCGTAAATGTTACCTTGATTAGTATTGTTCCATTCAATTTGCCTGAGTCATGGACGGTATAAAAGTAGGCTTTTATTGTGTTTGTTTATTGCACTGTCTTATGCGTGCGATTGTTGTGTACCTAGGCATTTTGTAAGCTACTTACTGTTATGTAAGAAACACAGATTTATTTTATATATTATAATTTTATTTCCTTAGAAATTTGACTGAAAGTATATTTAACTATATACATGTAGATATTTTAATGTCAGTCTCTTAAACAGTGCAATTTATTGTTCATTTAAAGAGTCTTTGACTGATTTTGAAAAGTATGTTATTCTTTTAAAATAACATTCTTTTATAACCATTTATGACGTTCACATAAAGTTTTTTTTGTCTTGTTTAATAGTATTCATTAAATGAAAAATAATCATAAGAACATGAAATATTAATAAAAATATAAAGTATTATAGCAAAAAGGTGTAGTCAAATTTTAGAAGCAGTATGTGTGGCCGATAAATACTTAATTTAGCTTTAAAAACATATCATGTTCTTTGAAAAAAAAAAAAGAAAAAAAGTCTTTGGATAATACTTTCCTGTATGGGTTATACATTGGTTACATATTTCTTAACAACATACTATGGATTTTATTGTAAAATGACCTAATAATAAAAAAAAACCTGTAGAAATTGAAGGATATTATTTTTTATAATTCTATGCATACTGTTTCAGAGAAATCCGGATATACCACGATCATTAAGTTTTCTTAATGTCTGTCCTCTGTGATGAGTGAGAGGGGGAAGGGATGAGTTGAGAGGAAAGAGGAGAGTTGAGAGGAGTAGGGCTACCATTGCCCTCACTTGCACTCGCACACGGCAAGCATTATTTGTCTTCCAGTTTTCTGTTAGACCGTGGTATTTGCTCCGGTCAAGCTGACCAATTCTTGTTTAAGCATGGTTGCGCACCATACTGTATTTTAATCAAGTATTTTTTTATTTTACTTATAACAGCAATGTCCGAGTGGTTCGAGGAACACCAGAGCGGAGCAATGTTCGACTTACGACAGACGACCGTTCAGGGGTAGATTTTATACGTGGGTCCCATACATAGACGGTAAGTTTCTTTATACTTTTACATATATGTATATGCTCACGCTTTATTGCTTATTTGTTTTTTTTTTCATATGTGTCCTTTTGCACCCTATTGACAACAATAATGGTATCATTTTTTTTAATACAAGTGTTATAAGTGTTAAAACAAAAACTTTAGTTTTTGTATTAGAAAAGTTTTAAATTTAGTATATTTACAATTCATAGCGAGTTAAGATAAAAACAATAACAATTTTAAATCTGATCTTAAACTTTTATTTTTTTAAATACGCCTAAGTTAATGCTATTCCGTGGTAATATATAACTTGAAAAATTCTCTGTCAATAAAAGCTTTCAACTTTTTAGAAATATTTTCTAAGTGCAAAGTTCTACCTACTTATCTGCAAGAGTAATTATCAAGAAGTGCTGCTTAGAAATACTGCCCTTATTTGTGATTCGCATGAAAGTTGTGACGGATTATGTAATATTTTCTTCGAATAGCGGAAGTAGTATCAATGTTAATATAATTATTTAAGACATTGTCAGTGTAGAGAGAATAACATATTTTAAAATTCAATGCATTTTTAATACTGAGTGGTCACGATTTTTATATTTAACATTAATAAAAAAGTCCTTAATGATAGCATCCTTCCTCGATACTCCATCCTTAATGTATAACATGATGAATAGCTAAAAACTCTATACAAATATATTAAATACAATATATTACTAATTTCATGGATTACCAATCTAGAATGACTAGTAAGATAAATCAGAGCCTTTAGGATTAAACAAAAACATTGTAACGGTAGAAACAACGGTTCCCTATCGTTGACCATAATAACTTTACTCATAATATTAATAATTTTCAAGCATACGGTAATACTTTTGGTCATAAATGGTGTTTCTCCCAATAAATACAATAATTTTATTACACATAAGTTTGACCCTTATAACGTCATAAGTCGAACATCATAAAGCTATTCACTTGTTTGAATATTTTCATTAGTACTTTATACTATTATGCAAAGTTCTGGTCGACGGTAACGTTAGTTTAGTCGTGAATCTCAACACATTTACATTAGAATTTTGACTAATTTACAATTCATGGAAATGAACTACACTTTTGATATGGTTTGTGTTTTCGTATTTTGTAATTAGTTTCAAATTATAGTCAGTAAATATATGTTTAAAGGCGAAGTTCCCTGCCACTACTCCGCGTTCCCCAGAGATTCCATAAAGTTTATAATACTGGTGTATACATATAGCTTCTCTACATAATTATTTGAAAAACACAAGTGTAATTTATAAGCTTTAAAATTAGAAAATTAAGGCATTAATATTTCAGGACCTGTAATGCGCTGACAATAATGCGGTCTAGATAAGTACTGAGAATATAGCTATCATCGACTTCTAAAGCGCTTTAAGCTTATACAAATGTTTGATGTCACTTCTAACAAAAAAACAAGACAACATTATTAGTATGTCGGCAGCTAATCTAACTTATTACATCGCTTGTCTGCGCATTTGACACGCCTGTTTTGCCAATTTGCTCCTCAATAATGTGTCAGTGTTGTTCCTCGTTTTATGTATCAACGATAAAATTGAATTGTATACGACCACTAATAAATTTTAACTCATCTTTATGTGTTTTATTTGAACGTGTTTGAACATTAGGTGAATATTGAAAGTTTATTGTCACGATCTAGAATCTCTTTAATAGAGCGCCCTTCTCAGGGATATCACGGAAATATTACAATAAATGAAACTTGCTCCAACTTTAAAGTAATGGATCTAAGCTAATCATACCTTCTAAAATCTAAATATACCTATAAAATATACCCATAATTCCAAAGCACAACTGCCACATTTCTATCGATCATGTGTGCAAGTGGCGAAGTAGTTTAAATACCAGTTTGTACTACAGTGACCCCCTTTTAAATCGTCATCAGTTACTACTATCTATGATTTAAAACAAGTTTTCTAAGCAGGTAATTCTCCATGCATGCTGAATTGTCGCCCTCTTGGACATCACTTCTACGCGTCTCTGGCAATGGTAGCCGACGGTACTCCATGCACGCGACAGGGATCACGAGCTATTTGTGTACAGGGTACTTGTAAGGTAGGTTTATTAAACTGACACGCTTCTGACACAACACTATACAATATATGTAATATGAATATAACCTAATAGGGGCACTCTATTTTAAATCGCGACTATCACGTGAAACGGTTTAAATGAGCTAAACTGTTAGGTAATAAATATATGTACATACATTCAATTTCTTCTCTCACCGTTAGCTCAGCAGTGATGGACCCCTCGTTGTCCCGGGACACGAACATACAATATCTTCGTTTCGTGTATGTAGGACCAAAATATACATAAGATTTCAAGAATATACATTTTTAGGTTTTAGGTTTTTAAATATTTACTTTCTATAGAGTCATGAGGGTACTAAAATATGACAACACGTTTCCGTAACACTTTTGTAGAAGTACTATAAACATGTGTCAATACATTGCATAGTTGTACAGATTTGAATTTCAATTCAATTGAAGTAGGTTAAAGGCTTCGCTGTATGTGCATCACAATGGTCTGATTTTCTTTCATCTTAAGTGACAATACATACCTTCAGCGTTTGAAGTATGCCTAACGTAATAAGATATTGTTAAAATATATTTTATACACTATTTTTTACACAGTATGATCTTATTTCAGAATGTAAACTATTTAAACTTGTAAGGTCAATACTGAGGTCACGGGAATGAAAAATGTTATGTTGGTTAGGTATAGTTAGACGAATTATGTTATTCAAGACTACATAAGCTCTTTTCTAACTTTCTGTAATGTAAAAATATAACGATATGATCACTAATGTTTTATTGTATCATGAAGTAGTCGTACGTTTAGCTATTATTTATTAATCTGGCCAGACCATACTTTGAAAAGGGTGGCAACATCATCAACTGATCAATTATTCGATCTCTTCACAACATATGTATGTATGTTTGAGAAATTTGCTCAAGGTGTAGTATAACCCTGGAGGGTTAGGTAGAGGCGTGTCAAACGGCCATAATTTGTCAACAATAAGTTAGTCCATTGAAGGCCAGGCTATTGTTCACCGGATATATATATGTATATATACATACAGTGCAACCTTAATATAACATACCTCAATATAACGACTTCCTCGATTTAACAAACTCTTCGTAATCCCCTTGAATTGTCCATAAGAGTCAATGTTGAATATACCTTTACATCGCGTTTTTTTTGCAAACAACCTCTTTATAACGAATTTTCAACTATCTAAAAAGAGTGTAAATACCTTTAATTACCTAATTTTGTCAACCCAAAACCTTTATATAACGTTCCCACCAATATGACCCTTACTCGCATAGTATGTGATTCAGTCGCGACATAATTTAATAAAAATGTATCATTTATTAGTAGAAGTTGTAGTGAACAACTTCTACTAATAAATAATACATTTTTTTTACCTCTTTATATCAAATTTTAGACCAACCTAACCTCAATATAACAAACCTCAGTTTAACGAATTACTTGATATAACGAATATTTACTTGTTCCCTTCCGATTTGTTATATCGAGGTTGCACTGTATATATGTATATATATACTCGTCGGCAACTCTTTCTATAATTTGAATAAATGATGACGTTTCTATCAGAATTGAATAACCAAAAAAAGTAGTAGTTTTAAGTAAAAGTAGTAGTTAGTTTTTTTTTCAAGGAGAAAGTAAAGCAGAACTCAACACTGTTCTGTTATTGGCCAACTTATGTAGTGAGTGGCGATAGAGGCGTTTAACGTTCATAATATTAAGGAAAGTTTATGAACTCAGTCATCTTAGGATAAAAACAATCAACGTAACGATAAACTATATGAGATTTGAAACTGCAATACATGATCAGTCAAACATACTATTGGGTTAAACTTTAGCTTAGTTTAACTACTTGCCAGTCTAACCAACATTAATGTAAATGAATGACAGAACAACTTGAATCATCAACAAGCACACCACGTCTCTAAGAAATGTCTACTAAGCTGGTTCGAGATAAGCATTCTATTCCCTATACAGCTATCAACTTGCGCTATTAAATCCTGTTCTCCGTAGTCCGTATGCGAGGGAAGTATCTCTGACGATCGTGTCTTAAAACGGGCTACGGTCAGGGGCAGACTACATATAACTAAAACTATATTTAGTATGACGTCAGAACAAATAAACTGAACACTGCCCAGTGTTCAGTTTATTTGTTCTGCTCCGCTTGATGTTGGGTATCTGTTTCAAAAATAATTTTAGTTACATTTGAAAAGTGACATCAACGAAGTTGTCTAGTTGACATTGTTGGGGACTAAGTATGTAACTGTTAAATAAAATTGTATGTTCAGTACACATACACGGTATTATTGGCGCATGTAATAAAGCTAGATGAATTGTCTATTGAGTATTGAGTGAACGCTTACCGTCTGCTCCACTGCTCTATAAACTATTCAATCGTTGCAACAATGTGGGGCGCAAGGACGCGGGCGCTTTAATCGTAAATTATTTAGTGTATTATTTATTACGTGGTAATGATTCCTGGGGTTGTTGACGTATTTTATGGGTATAGTACTTTGACCTTCGACTGTTACTATGCTGATGCATTTTGTAATTTTTCTGTTGTTGCGTATACATATTTTTAGCTTAGTTTAGCTTACAATGGCAGTTGGAAGACAAAGACATAAAAGAAGGCCTAGTTTAGTGGAGCCCTATTTGTTTCTAACATAAATGTCTTAGATTGGTTTGAAATGGGGAATAATGGGAAACAGTTTCATTACTTTTATCTTCTTAACTGCTTCTTTTCTATTTATTTTATGGAACATTTCCCCCATTTTTCTCTATCTTTCACATACACACCTTTAATGACAGTAAAAGGTTAATGATATAACATTTTTACGGTTTTTTTTTGGTTTATCCCAATTACATCTAATATTCTTACAAAATAGGCATAAAATATTATCCTTAAGGTGTATATTATAATATTACAATTTTTACAGTGTCACAGACATGGTAAATGCCACCAAAATATATTTTAATTTTTTTTTGCTTTGTGTTCAAAATAAACGGCACTCTTATGTATTTGACATTGACAATACGAACATAAACAATGGAAGCTCTATTTCCTTCATTTATACAATTTTCATATTATATCTGTATAAACATAAAGTATTTTTATATGTACATAAAGTGTTCATTCCTCCGTATAAACTTTAGCTTTGCCACAATTTACACTATTTCGTGCACACACAATTTACAATATTAACTTCAAACATCTCACACACGACCGTCCGATCTTAAACGAAGCAGAGCTTGTACTATGGTAACCAAACTACCGATAAACATAATGTATTTAAATATTTATAAATAGATACATTTTATAGATAACACACAGTACAAATACTCGTCCTCATCACTGATTGTTTTTACGGGATGGGAACCAAACCCACGGCCTCTGTTTTAGCAGTCAGGCATACTATTAGGGCTAACCACTACATGAAGAGGCCAGTATCTAAGTTAGAAATGGCTATATATCCCATTCTAAATTCGTTATACACGAATTAAATGAAAGATGAACTTGAAATTCAATTTCCTAAGACATAAAAATTAGCGGGATTTACAGTATTGCGAGAATTGAATTGATCTATACATGAAACTGGTGTCGATTACCACGTGACAAACGTGCCGCAAACGTTATTAGCAGTTCAAAGGTACGAAAGCAATAAAATATAAAAGGTCTGCGTATAAATTCTATTAACATCTCATAAAGCGTTATAAAGACTTTAACTGTAATTGAAGTAATTTCTCACCTAAGTAGTGTACTGCTCTCGAACACGGCTAACTTGATAAGTACCTATACTGTAGACGCCGGAAACCAATTCTACGAGGTCCTATTTTTAAGTCGTCAACCCTATCCTGTTTTTCCAAGGAGTTCTATGATGAACTGAATCGTACATATAATCGCTTTGGTCACTTTCTTCAATAGGACAGAATTTTTGCTACTAGCCCTTCCCGGAGTTTCAACTGTATGAATGTTGACTGCTCTGCTCCTAAAGGTCGCATCGTTATGTTTTATAATCGATATTATTCTTAAATAAATATTCTATTCGACTTTGTCGAATTTGAATGTCTCTTTTCTATTAGAAAAGAGACATTCAAATCCGACACAAAAACATTAGTGCGTTTAAACAAATCACCCAAAAACCAAAATATAATTCAATAACATATTAATAGAGTAATTTCGCTTTTGATACTGTTTGTAACTGTATTAAGTTATTTATGTCAATTGCTACTCGCTTTTTACAAATATTGCTTTTCCTGATGCCGGGACAGTAATTCTCTAGGATTTTTGTAAGTGACTAGCATAAATTGCATGACCAAGATTGTGAAGTAATTTGTCAGATACCCGATAATACCTTAAGACTCCCATCATCAGATATGGACCTCATCACAATGAAACCAAACAGAAAATATACTAATTTAAACAAAAATAGATTTAGGAAAATTTAATTTAGAAATCAGCTGAACTCTCTTTCTATAATCGGTTTAATAATATACCTAAAATAAAAACTTTTATGCTTATTTTTATATATTATTTTTATTTTTAAGTTTTTAGTTCTTAATTTTGTTACATTCTTTTCATTCTTTTTAATTCATTCAGTGCCTCATTATTACAAGGTTTTTTTTCCTGACAATTTGCTACAATCTAACTCTTCAATACATAATCCTTCCAAACACTTTTCTCGACCACGTAAGCTTGTCCTTCCTCAAACAAATTCGATCCTAAATACACAACAAAAAATCTGGCATTTCTGGCGGCCATCTTAGATTTTAAATTTGTCAAGCATATAACATTTTCCTATTACTCAAGCCCTTTCATTTGAAACCCATATTGAAGGCGTAGTGAAAAAAAAAAATCCCCTGCCATTTTGTTGGCGGTCATATTGGACTTACATTTTTTTATAGTGTAATCTATTCTACTAGTCAGACAATTTGTTTGATACCCATATTGCAAGGGTTGCGAAAAGAAAAATGAACCTGCCATTTTGTTGGCGGTCATATTGGATTTTCATTTTATTTTCATAGAGAACTCTATTCTTCTAATCAAGCCCTTTCATTTGATACCCATATTGAGGAAGTAGGAAAAATATGTAATCCGCCATTTCGTCCGACAACGAATGTATTAAACTATATTGTCATCCATACTAAAGGTGAGTACCAAATTTTAGATCAATCCGTCAACAGGAAGGGGGTCAAATTTCAATTATTAGATTTGACCCAAATAAATAACACAAACAGGGCAAGCTAAGTAAAACCGTTTAACAAACAGGGCAAGCTAAATTAAACCGTTTAATAAGGATAGCATTTCATGATGAACTTCCTCCTTTTTTGTACTCGATTAAAATAGTCTATCGTTTTTTCTTAAGTACAAATTCAAGTGAACTTACATATTCTAAGACATTAGCTGCACCTAAATATATCCAAATCAAGTAAGTAAATTATTTGCAATTAAGTAGCTTTATCACTGTAATAATATTTTATGATGTAACTACTAGGTAGGTACAAGCTCCTGAGCAATAATGTGACGGAAAATTGTAATTCCCCGTTTGTTATATATAATGGTAATTGGTTGAAACTAAGCAATACAAATATTAGCAACGAATTTAATTGTTCTGAAGGCATTGATTGCTCGGTATTGTCTAATTGAAATGTCTACAATTTAGTATTTCAATTTAATTGTTGACTACATTTTACGCAACACAATATTTTAGTTGTTTTCTTCTTTTTCTGCATGAATACTATCTCTCATTAATTTCATGGTTTAACATTACATAATTGAAACAGTTTCCGTGTTTATGACGGTGCTTCTTTAATATTCTTAATGAGTTTGTTTTTTTTTTCGTTAATTCCCATTTTTTATTCAAATTTTGTGTAACTCCGGTAGCTGTATGTATTGTATTCTACGTGCGTTATCTCTATTCTTAGGTTATGCAAAATCCATTGCTAGACATTAATTTAACAAAAAAACAAGTTACTACACCGGCATTAGGGAATACTATCTTTAGACCTGCAGTAGACTAGCTTTATTTGCTGATTGTACTATATATTGTATAATATATAGTTTTACCACAAAGTCAGGTTATGTCAGTAAAGGAATACATATACATACATAGGTAATTAAAGAATGTTCTAGTCATCTAGTGAGTGACGGCGATTCGCGGCGCCAACTGGTATGCGGGAGATCAGTGATTAAAGCCACCCACCGCCCCGGGCACCGACACACTGTTCCTATTCCGACACTTCAACGATGTTAGTATTAACGTGGGTTTATTAATATTATAGACAAATTGCAACATATTTAGGCTGGCATGGAATCATTTAATAGACTTAGTAGCGTAGTTCCAAAAACAAATTATACTAGCATGTAGTTTCGCTCGCGTTAATTAGTATTTGTCAGTCCATTTGTGCTTCAAAGTTGGTACCTTTTTTCCGGAAGAACACATAGCCTAGCTAGCACAAGCCAAACGACAGTCTACTATATAAACTAAATATGCGTATTAGAAATTAATATTTCTTTGAATGTTAATAAATATTATCTCAGTTTAATATAACAGGGCCTGGTAGCTACAAATTATTCTTAATCAAGATTAGCTCTTGTTTTATTTATTATCTTTGTTTTTCTTTTTCTAGAAAAAGAATCTGGGTAAAAAAAAATGTTAAAAGTAGCTAAATTTGCTAACATATCTACATAATTATTTTTGACCATGTTAAACGTAGTATGACGTGTATTGGCTAACTTTGTTATGAGCCAAAACAACAATAGTATTCCGGATGGCTGTATTCAACGCTTGAAATTAATAATGTTTGCGATAGTACTGTTATTTATAGTAATACAGATAACAGCTTTACAAACTACTACAAATAGATTACTGCTATTAATGTAACGAACTATTGATACACCTACACATAAACAAACTCAGTATGACTTTATAAAATAGTAATATCAGCTATAACCACATTAAAATTTTACATTACATCGCTGATTATGCAGAAAGGCTATAAAAAGAACTTAGAAAGCTACTACTAAAGAGGCAATGTAACAAATTATAGGAGTGTAAGCTCAGATAATGCTACAGGCTTATAAATATAACGAGCCATTACTTTGACAGCTAGTAGTAACAAGTAAATGACTATATTTCTATAACATACCCTTTAATTATAGGGGGTAGTGCTAGGCCGCCAATCATTTGGAGCTTTTAGCCGGCAGATAACCTCTCTTATGTATATGTAATTGCAATGCTACTAAAAGTAATTTCTTAATATATGATATTCTAATTGAACTACGTACTTTAGGTATGTCCAATAGTATATATAAACAAGAAATTAAATGCTTCATTGCATGATTCTACCCGGGGAAGTTAATTTATGTGTAGGAGTACCAATGTCCGCCTCACAATTATAACGCGTATATGTGAAATCTGACAATACAACAGCTTAAAGGTTTTTGAGATGAATCAAATACAATGAATACCTTGATGAAGGTAAAAATATTGTGAGGAGTTCAGGGGTATCTAAGTTGCCAAGATTTTATCTATTGTACTATCTTCTCTTATTTATAAGAGTAAAAGATAAAAATGAAAATTAGTATTGACACACTTGTATGTTTAAACAGAGTTTATACACACTTCAGTCTTTAGATGTAACAAATATGTATATACAGAAAATATTTTCATTAGATCAATATTGATGACATCACAAACCTGTTTTTTTTTAAATAATGTATTTAGTTTTTTTTTTATATACCTATATAGGGGGAAAGACGAACAGGCGGGTCACCTGATGACAACCACACAGATGGACACCTGCAGGGTGATGAGGGATTGGTTGATTGATTGATTGATTGGGAAGTATTGAATGGGAAAAATGAAAGTTGTGGTCAAATGAAAAAGGAGTTGGGCCTCCGGCGCCCTCACTTACTCGGCAAAACAAAGCAGGCCTTGTTTTTCTAACGGTTTTCTGTGAAGTGGTCGTATTACTCATGCCTAGCCGGGCCCATTCGTGCCTAAGCATGGCTCTCCCACAGTAATAATTGTATTCGATATTTAGAAAAATAATAATTATTATTATAACAGTTTCTAGAATTTGCAAATGCATACATATACATACTCGTAAATGAAAAGCTATGAAATATACTGTATAATATTACTAACCCAGAATCTATGTCAATGACTGAATTAATAATTTGTAATGGGTAATGAGTACAGTTCCCAATACCTATTATTGCCGTTTTATTATTTTCTTTGTAAATGTACTCATGGCATGACTCAATCTCAACTTTTCAACGATCCGTTTCAACGTAGGCGTTCAATATCAGAGAGTTATGTGAACTATTTGTAGGATTCATTACGCCATTATCAATTCAGACTGTCCATATCCTAATACAATTGTCGCGAGATTCATAAGATTAGAATGGAATAATGCTAATCAGTGTAATTTAGTAGGTTTACTTCTAATCCTAATAACCTAGTCTTGCCGTAAACATTGGAACAAGGAAAAATCTTATTATTTTTCTATTGCATACAATATTTTTATTGCAGTTTAAATATTAACATAATAACATTAAAATACATGAAGCTCATTTAAAATAATCTCCATTGGCTTTAATACAGTCCTTTAATCGTTTAGGCCAGTTATCAACGCACTTACTCCATAGGAAAACTCTTCACTGCCAATCTTATGGATTGTTTTAGGGACTCCAGATTATTATATCGTTTAGAGCATGCCATTCTCTCTAAAACTGTACATAAATCATAATCAAGCGGATTTGTCTGTGGTAGAGCCATGCTTAGGCAAATTAGTGAGGTTTCCGGAGGCCCAACTCCCCCGCTCCTTTTTCCTCTCCCCTGATCCACCGCCCCTTTTCATATTTCAACCCCTTCTCTTTCCTCTCCCCGGATACCCTCATATTCCTCATTACCCTCAAAGGGGGGCAGCGCACTTACGTCGCTCGAGTTGCAGATGTCCATGGACGGCGGTTGTCACTTACCATCAGGTGTCTGTTCGTCTGGCCTCCTATAATATATATAAAAAAAGATCGGGACTAGATTATGGCAAGTCTTCAGTTCTGAAGTCAGAAACGTTCTTTTCCAACCACGCTTGTGTGGATCGCTTTATGACCCGGTGTTGAGTCTTGCTGAAAAGACTATTCTTGGTTATGGAACATGATGTTATTAAGAGACTTAATCATTTTTTCAAGTTTCGTATCTTCATATACTTGCGATGCGTAGCGATGTTTTGACACCTTTTTGACAAAAATATGGATAAGTCACTCCTGAATAGCACACCTGAATAGCACTCCAGCTTGAGACCTCACAAAACCATCACAGAAGTCAGATAATACGTTGTACTCTGCTGACTAATTGGGAAGTTTCTATAGAGTTTTGAACGATGAACATTATGTATTAGCAGAATGAATTTAGTCATTCTGCTAATACATAATGCTAAAATTTAATGTATTTTGCCTTGACATAATAATATACTCCACAAACTATAAAAAAAGTACATTTTAAATCACACAAAATTCACGGCTCTGAACTCATTTGGTCAATTTGTCATTAATTTGTCGGTCGGTAACTATTTCTTGGCAATATCTTAAAATTCTGTAGCGACAGTTTCTATTTCGAGCGCTGGTTTACCACAAATTGTTATATTAGACTGATGATGTTCTTTTTAAACTCTTATTTCAGAAAAATTAATTTATTTAAAAAAAAATGGATTGGTGAAATTATTGTCTATTATGTTTTATTTAATAAATTATCATTTTGTTTCTGAACTCCAAAGTAACACAATATGCTACTTCACGTACTACATATATATTTTCTAAATACTTTATCTTTTCTAGCAACCTCCACAGTCCTTTTCTTTAATAACTGTAGTTTTATAAATAAATCATGAAATGCATATATAACTATAACAAAATAAATCGTGAAGATTATATTCATGAACTGTGTGAGTTTTATGTGACAACGGACAAGGGTGTAAAGTATCATAAAATATGCTAGAAGTCATATAGGTATAGGTATGTACATAAATGAGAATTTATGTTCATTATGGCTTTGAATTGATCTTTTAACAGTTACACGTAAAATAAATTCATTGGTGACTTGCAATTAAATTGAACAATATAAGCTCTCAATAGACTTGATGAAATTGTACAGAAGATCGTCTGTTATCTATAGTATCGGAATAGCTTTTTTTGTTTGTTTAACAGGGTCTGTAAGTAGCAGTCGGATCCAAAATCATCTTTTGTGTTAGATATAGTATTCATTAAGGAATAATATATGGACCATACCATGAACACTTACAACTCAAGAGTTGCAAGTGCGCTGATTGAATTGGTGGGTGATCAGGGATGGATGGGGGAATGCAGGAAGGGGAAAGAGGAGAAGAGATGAATAGTTGGGAAAGGAAGAGAGATAAACGGGCCTCTGGAAACCTCATTAATTTTGGGGAAATGCAAAGCAAGCATTGCTTCACAACTGGTTTTCTGCGTGGCCGTGGTATCGCACCGGTCGAGCAGCCCCATTCGCGCCTAAGCGTGGCTCTACCACGATTATAATATATAAAAGGATATTTAGGATTTTCAGAAGTGGAAATATAACCTAGTTACACATCTTAAAAAAATCAACTGTTTATTAGTAAGTTACTATACGTGAATTGTTAATATTTTTTCGGTAACGCTATCATTTGCGTTGCCGATGTTGGCCAATTGAATATATCAATGCGTTTGAAATTGAATCAACATCTGTACGTTTTATGACGTCCGATGCATTAGAATCGAGGTAGTGATACAATGAAACTTTAAAATAAATTAAATTTATTTATGTTTGAAATACATTGTGTTGTTAACTCCAACAGAAAACTCTGTAGTTATGACGTACCGTACTTATATGTATGTGGCGAATATTTAAAAATTATATTTCAATTCTAGTTTTGAAGGTCTGCGTAAACTCAGACTCATATTTTCCATTTTCTTATCCCCTTTCTCATTACCGCCAATATGAACGTATGATGAAGTGGCTATGTTAGAGTCGATGCCAATAAATAAATGTCAACAAGTCTTGAAATATTGGGATAGGCAGTAAAACCGTTGTACTATTATTATTGTGGTATATTTATCGTAAAGCTATCCGTGTCTTTTTTTTAGATTTTCACTAGTTTGCCATTACTTGCAAATATCCCCTGAGTCCAAAAGACTGCTACTTCTAAGGTTTCCTATTGTGTTGTTTCCTAAGTCATCTGTTAGCAGGCAAACTAACAAATCACGACTTTATGGCTTGATAGAGTCATAATTAATTTGTATAAGGTATACATATGTAAGTGCTAAGAGACGTCAAAAACTGTCGTCTTAAAACTGTCAATGCTGCATGAAGGACATTTAAATGTCTCTTAAAGTATTTATTTACTGTTCGGTAAGGATTTATCATGACCGAACAGTTTGGTTGCAACACATATGTGGAAGTAGTGTGAGTGTTCTCGGCATGCGACGGGACGACGTCCACACTGTCAGTCTCTCGGTTTTCCACATATGAATGCGCGGGAGTCGCGTGTTTTACGCGCCAGTAGTGCACAGCATCGCGGCACGCGGCGCGCATTCCTGTAGCGCATACGTGCATGTACGCCGGGAAAACTTGCATATTTATCGAACCCATTTTATAAATTAAATCTAAAACAAAAGGAAGTTAATTGTTTAAAAATTGTGTGCATTTTTAGCGGTGTTTGGTGTAAACATATGCATATTTTTCATTTGACATATTTTATTTTAAACAAATTATATATAAACTTTATTTTTGTTAGTATTAAAATATTACGCATCTATCATACGAGAAAGCTTTAACGATTTCACTCATCCGCATTAGCGTTGGCTTTCAAGCGAATAATTTAATTTCCGTTTAAAAACTCTTATCGCCTATAATTATATTGCATGTTAAGTGATGTAAGCATCGGTCAATGACAATCCAATGTTAATTTGGTGGCTGTCAAATTTCATCGTCAAGTGACTGAAGTCCCGTATACTCCGAATGCTTACAAGAATCTTATCAGCATTTACATAGCAACAAAGGAATATAGAGTTATATCAAATTATTTTTAGAAGCTGTTAATGGCTGACCGAGAGTGGGACCTTCATGGTTCACATCAAATTTTCTTCGGATGCGCGGTATGTTTACTGTAACTCGAAACGGCACTAAATGCAATGTATCGTGTTGTTCCTATTTATTTACGTCTTCCTGTTCGAGTTCTTTCTTAATACATTTTAGTTTTAATCGCTTTTTATTTTGATTTAAAATTTAAAAAAACTGTGTTTCGAAATCGCAGCCTTTGATGTGACGCATTTTTTATGCTCAATAATTTAACTGAAATCAGATATTATTGATACCTTTATAATATATAAGCAGTTTGGTACAATCCGTATCAAAATTAATTGAACTAATTAAACTTGTCGAAAGGTATTTGCTGGAATTAAGTTAGATTTGGAATCGTAGAAAAGTGAAGTATTTTAGTCATTGCATAAACAAACAATTTCCACGATAACTTAATTGATGATAATAATGTTACAGTGTCTTTGGAACTAGCTGAAAAATCATTCTAGAGCTTATATGCAGTAGTTTCGAATAACTTTGGACTTGAACTTATTGTGATAGTGTTTTAGAAATTTTCGGGCTTCATTTGTAGATAATATCATAGGTAACAGTATGCCATTACTTACTGATAATTATTAAAAACGTTATCTTAAGTCCGTCTTGAAGAAAAGCAACACTTCGTGTAAAGCCGCTACTAGCTTTTGGTTACAAAGTGCTATTTAAATACCAACAGATAATGCTTTTAGTATTATATTTGTACTAACACTGTCGTTATTGTACTGAAATCGGTATAAAATTGTACAATTTAAAAGTAAATATAATAATTTTTCTCCGAGTTAACCTTGAATTAAAACTACATAAAAACTTAATTGATTTAAAATTAACATAGCTTAGTATTTATATTCCGGAGCTATTCTTAATTAGAGATGATTCTTAACATTTCAGACAGAGGCCTTCTCAAATAAATAACTGAAAGTTGGTTCTTCAATTGTCTAACACATATTTATTCCACAATAAAAATGTTTGAATTTTTTTATTGTGAAGGAGGGTCATAGTTTATATAGTAGTTGTTTAATATAGCCGAAATTTATAATGTGCAACTTTAGAATGAACCTATAGGAATCTCCTCAAAAGCGCTCCTAGTATAAAACAGTACATCAATTAAAGACTGCCTCAGTTTGTTGATCTCAACGTCTGATCGACAATTTTGGGCCGCGTCATCCGCAACACTGCTTGTGTTAATTTTTCATTAAGAAATGATTAAAAGACAGCTATAAAACTTGTACATGTACTGATCACCAAATTGGGGTTACTACAAGGTCGATTAACATCTGCTTTAGGGCTGGCATTGTCCTAAAACTCGACCATACTGTGCTAATTAGTGTAATTTATTTTAAAAAGAACTACGTTACTTAAATTAAGATATATGCGTCTGACGCGTACAATTATGGCTTTCTTATTTTTCGGGGCCCTTTTAGCCATTGTTGATGATATCTTTAGTATATATTTTTCTTGGCTTCATAATTTGTATAGTGTAAACAGAATTTGTACAGAAATGAATACTAATGTATTACTAATTTGTACTCTGTAACCATTCATTGCTGTTATTGATTCCTGTAGACAATATTATGGTGTGACAATATTATCCTAATATTAGCATTGCTTTGTGTTAGATTCTGTTTTTTATTAAGTTACATGCTTTTCATAATCAGAATTATAATTATTGTTCTCATAATTTTTGTGAATTAGCCAATCAGAAGGATAGTTATTATTACCCTGATTGCTGAACCGGAGGTCGTGGGGTTGGTTAAAACATTTGTCCAAGTCTGAGTGTTCTTTGCATTCGTTTTTGTATTGCTCAGCAGTTGGAAAAGACTTGATAAAAGTCACTAAAGATCACGAATATAAACCATATAATTAATATTTTTTTTTAAGTATTGTATCTTTAAAATTATATAAATAGTTAGTAAATCTTGGTTATTAATTGAAATGAAAAAGGTAAAATGATTGTTTCTAGCTCTTAACTTTAACTCCGCATTAATACATCTGATTAAAGAGAATAAAAGGCTTTTCATGAGATGCCTATGTCCTAGGAATCTTCTATAACCAACTTTCAACTTGTTTTATTTCATTTCGCATTCGTAGAATATCTCGGGTCGTAGTTCTGCTCTCGTGGTCTGAATAATGCCAGCCCTACTGAGAATATTTATACTTTGTACAGAGTACATCTTTATTCCTTAGATATTGCCATTCATCATCATTGTCATTCTCTGAAATTCGTAATGGCGCTACTATTAAAGTGTCAATAGTACATTGCTTTGTATTCTTTGACCACAATTTATAGTGTGGTGATCGTGTGGAGATTGGGGTGTCTATATTATTAGGAAAATATATGAACCTTTAAACTTTAGCTTTGGTAATTCGTAGTAATAAATTGTTTATGTAGGTATAGGGATGAGTAACTTACTTGAACATTTAATTTTAATAGGTTTTATGCAGTGTTAACCTACTTGTACAAGTCTTCCTTTTAAATAAAACATTTTTAAATAATCTCGAATTTAGCAAGTTTGTGTAGGTATGTTAAGAACGATTTATTAAAAAAATACTATATGAATAGCCAATGGTCAAATAGTAAATTATAAAAATTATAAATCATAAGTGAGGTGACCATACTAGCCCTATTAACCCTAACAGTTTAACACTGTGTAACGCCGAGACTTTAAAACTAAACGTATTATAAGAAACAAAATAAGAAACTGCATACAATTGTCAGAATAATACAACTAATAGAAAATTAAACAGAACATCATCATCATCATCATTCGTCTCAGGAGACATTAAAATATTTCTTAGTTAAGTCAAACAGTGACAAGCTATCCTCAGGAGGTTAGCTTGTTATTGTTTGACTTAATTTATCGATAAGATTCCTATTTATCCTTCAGTTGATGCACCGGGTGTTGGATAGGTAGAATGACCAACAACTAGTCTAATTAATCTGGATGAAAGTAACCTGTATTCATACCACAATTCAAGTCTAACAGTCCTTAAATAGATCATGCTGGACAGTTTTTTGTCACTTAAGGAAATGAAATTTTGTAACTAAAACTTTAGGTACTAGAACAATAGCGACATTTAAATATTTCTTTGTTTGTCTAGTTTTGGATGTTGGTGCCTTGTTTATTTTTAGTTTAGAAAAATACTAAATTAGTAGATAATACTACATTAGTAAAATTTAAGACAGCCATTGAAACTTGCCTACGTTTATAACGAACATAGCATAGCCTTTTGAATTCTTCAATTGTTTGTGTAGTTTCATGAATCTCTTACTAAACCAGGGTGTGTTGAAACTAGTAATGTAGTAGCATGATTATGCTTATCTCTTAGAAATACTATTACTAGCGGTTTAAGTCAAGCCAAATAAATTCTATTGCGCAAACTACTTCTTATATCCTCTATAGTTTTACTGTATGATGTGAAAATTATCTTATATATAGTTTATGTTCAGATAAATAACCAAATACGTTTAACGTTTTGCTTTATTGAAATGATGCGTTGAAACTTTACTAAGTTATATATGTGTCACCAGCATTCGTTGATTCTCGTTTTTTACTCGTTAATGTAGTGTCTGGATTCCAGCCAGAATTGGCAACAGATTAATCTTTTAAGTTCTGCTTACGTATATTAAATACATTACTGTTTTATTTAACCTGACCTGCATGTTAATGTTATTTATTCTTAAAAATAAATTGAATAATTCGCATTAAGTTTTGAGTGGGATGTATTCCAAATATTCGGATTTTTCCACTCGGCACCATTTTTTTGTCTTTGCTTTTGTTTTTTAAACCTTTTATATTTTCATTTAGTTATTGAACGCATTCATTGTAAAACAACTATTTGTTCCAATTTTGAGTGATCAATTTATATTTATGTCATTACCTTATAAATATATCATCCAATTTAATTTAATACATTAAATATAATCTATACCTATACAATAAAAACTTTTTACATCTTATGTTTAGACGTAAAAAAGCTGATAGGTCAAAAACTTTTATATGATATAGGGGACAGATGAATAGACGGGTCACCTGGTGGTAAGTTACAACCGCCACCCTGCAACTCAAGAGTCATAAGCGTGAAGTGGAGCAGTGCAGTAGCTCTATGTTGAGCGCTGCCGTATCGTTCCCGAAAATAAGATATGCGGTAAAAAAAAATGAGTGAAGCCGCAGGCAATAACTATTGATAAAGAAATTAAAATTAAACAACTTATGAGCCATTTGTGAATTGGTAATATTACTCGTAGTATGTAATCATAGATATCTATATTATACACATATTTTTTTATTATTTTGCTTAAATACACACATCAAAAGTGTTTAGGGATCAAGTGCATTTATATCTATAAAAATTATCCAATTTATATTTACCACGTCTAGTCTTCCAAACTGGCTTCTTACTTTAACTCCTAAAAACGGAAACGGAAATAAAAAAACATATATATAAAACCCTAGTGCATTATTATCTAAGTCTCTTTTTTGCTGATGTTATATCAAAATGTGTCACTCCCACTATGAAGACGATTCAATTCATACCTGACTTGTCAAAATCTATTAAGCCGTCTAGGCTCTGACAAAGAAACACCATATATACATACACTCAAAAAACACAAGCCTCATTCTTGCGCAGTTAGGTAAAATCTAATAAAAAAGTCTATTAATCTTAACCAACAAAGGTTTATTTTATGGTGGCCAAGTCATACTGACAAATATCGTTATAACAATAATTGAAATATTTAGTGGTGACACGCGACCAAATCGGGGTTAAATAGGGAGACTGGTTCATTCGATTTATGGCCCCCAAAACATGACATCGACACTAAAAAATTTAACGACTGGAATTAAGTATAGTAAAACATTAATCGGCGTCGAAGGGTAGGTATACATATTTAAAAATATATTTATGGCTACACTCAATAGATTATATTGGTTTTAAATTACTTATGTTGTTGTGTGTCTAGATAGAAATTTATATTTATTGCATGGCCAAGCCAAGTGTGTTACGTTAGTGGGACAAAAATCACAAATATATTTGCTCTTATATGTACGAGTATGAATCCTTAGTACGGATGATCCAGATTATTAATGTATTTTCGGTAACGATTAACTCAGATATTACTCATAGATGAAATTGGCATCGTGTGTACAACAGGAGCATTTCAGGGTAACGAGGGCATTCTTCATTTTGTGTTCTGGAATCTACGTCATGCGCATAGAGTAACATATTCATATAATGAGTGAATTGGCATCTGTAGGGATGTTGGTAAATAATGTAAACCAAAAGAAGACAGTAACGAGTGTATTAATTGTAAGATATTTAATAACTAAAATAGTTAACTAGAGAAGAGAAAACAAAGAAAACTAATTTGAAATACATTGATATCAGAATTTTTGTTACATATGTGTAGACCACGACAATGGTTAACTACACATATACATTATTGGTTAAACATACAATTCAATATTCTATAGGTATTAAAACCAACAGTATTGTCATTACAAAGTTCAATTGAATTATATATAATATAAGGCCGAATAGTCCGAGGAACCAGTAATTACTTGCAAGAAAGGAGAGAAGTCCTTGGATAAAGGCGGTAGAAGTTCACTCCTTGTAGAAATGAATGAAAGAACCATACTTGTTACGGGGCCATTTTTTTTTTTGAAGTGAAAACTTCTTTTAGCGCGGTACGCATATTTTTAGATAAGATAAAATCTATGGACTCGCGACACCGTTACGAGACGCATATGTCCAATCAATGCAATATTAGCACAACGAGATGTAAAAGTACAATTGATGCGGTATTCACGAGATATTTAAATAACTTCGAATAAAAATTGTTTATTTCCTATTTTAGTTACCTTGAACTTATAGTTTCTATTTTAGATTGTAATAATTTTAATGATAATGATGATGCTACAAGAGTTGTCGAAATTGTTAACGATGATTCATAAAGGAATATTAAATGTATTTTTAAGTTTCTAATAATTAATAAAATACAATTCATAAATAAAATGCAATTCTTTACCCAATAACCCAGTAACCCCCGTACCCATATAAAAAATGTCTAAACGCACCAAAATAAGTTTTCACTTCTGTCGGCACTCCCGAAGTGAATTTTTTTTTAACGTTTGGAAACCCCGGTGGGATGACGGCCCGAGGGGGTCCTCGGGCCGTCATCCCACCGGGGTTTTCGGTGGAACGGTGTGTCGGAATCGGACCGATTAAAATCACACGGTGTGCCTTCCTACGCCTGACATAGGAGGAATCCGGGAACAGCTTTGGTAAGACATCCGGACCTCTCCTAGCGCCTGTTGCCCGCAACAGCGCGGCACCATCTTCGGGTAACTCTCAATTAGGCAACGTCCAGGCACACCAGGACATCGCCTTCTCGCGGCTAGCCATATGGCGGATGGAGGGGAAAACCCGTCCCGAACACCCTCTTTCCACCTCTCTTCAAACGTGGACAGTGCACTTCAACCTTTGAGTTGCAGGAGGTGAAACGTGGACAGCATACTTCAGCCTTAGAGTTGCAGGAGGTCATTATACTTTTCTGATACCGAGGGCAAACCAGTTGAGGGCAGATTGTTTGTATCAACGAACACGTTGTTCCTACCTTCACGAATCTCGACGTAAAAGC
The DNA here is from genome assembly GCA_947561695.1 of Tyria jacobaeae. NCBI lineage: Eukaryota > Metazoa > Arthropoda > Insecta > Lepidoptera > Erebidae > Tyria > Tyria jacobaeae. Next base: position 10,540,501 of record OX387224.1, on the reverse strand, counting down.
TTGGCGTTCAGCCATCGGCTGTTTTATGAATCCTGTGATACAGGTTTATATGTCGCACTATGTAAAGATATAACCTGTATTTTAAAAGTACTAGCGTGTATGTGTACGAATAAACAATGCTTTCAACTTAAAATGTATATACATGTTCTGAATTATGCGTTTCAGATAATTTTATGTTGCCAAATGTCCACGTTAGCATTACAAATTCATCTGAAACAATTTTTTCCTTTTCTGCACTTAGTACAAAATGTATTTAGTAATGATTGGTAGAGTAGTTAATGCGTGAAAAGTGGCATAACAATCAAACACACATTTCTATATGTACATTTTTAAAAAAGTTTATTCATCTACGAAAACACAAATTATATAATATTTAATATAAATTTACTTTTAAGTCGTTTTAGTTCTTTGGGGAATAATAGAAGTGTTTAAAAGTTACAAATGTAAACGCACCTCATGTAAACGCGTTGAAATGATATGTGCCAAACGCCAATTTGATATGATTAATCATCGCACATGATGTGAAGTTTTTGGGCGGCGGCGCTCGACGGCTCAAGTGTGACGCTTTTAGTCTTTTGGTACCGTTAAAGCAATTACTGTATTGCCTTTTAATGCATTCTGGCAACTCTTACATCATCGCACATAATAAATGCTCTTTAGTTTGTAAGTACTTAGGATTAGTTATGGTCTGATCTGTTGCACAAAATGCTTATAATTTTAAGTGACCATATATAGTGAAAAGAGGTTTCTTTTCTTTTCTATATATCTGTTGTCGTTTTGTCGACTTACTAGTGCTATCTAGAATAACATATGTATATGATTGTGTTTATAATAATCTTCATTTTAATACTATACCAGTAAAACATCGAACAACGTATGGTATTCGAGTGAAAGAAAAAAAAATTCAAAGACATTTAAATGTTTATATGATATTCATGAATACCAATGGTCTCTTGAAAGTAATAAAAACTTAACATGAAAATACATAATATTCCTTTTGCAAATTTAGAATAAAGGAGTTATGACGAATGCAAAAGCAATGTCGTCGAAGCGAATGCAGAACGCGTATGGATTTTGTCAAAGCTACCGGTAGTCGTATAATCGTATAAAGATATCAACGTGAATTATTCTAAGACTCGTTTAAATTAAACTCAATTCATGTTGCGAGATCAAAGCGGCCGTTAATCTTGGGAGTGCGTACGACTAACAATAAAGTTATCATTACCATGAGCACCGATAATAATTACTTTATTTAAATATCTGGTTATGTTTTGGCTCGTCTCCCCACAGCGTGACCTTGGTGGATATTCATTAAATTTATCGGCGAATTGTATATTTCATTAATTTTACGCATGTTCTGGTACATATATCAAATATTTTGAAAATTCTACAAAGATTCAATGAAAAGTGCAGGATTTTTAACAGCTTTTTTAACAATACGATTTAGATTTATAATTAAATTAAATTATGGTCAATGTTATGTATTACTCATTAATGAAGTAATTCAAACTTTAAACTACTAACACAAATATAAGTTATTTGAAAATTATGCATTCATTGTTTGTTGTGCAGCGAATTGATAGCGTTTTGAATTTCAACATGTGTCATTGAAAATGTTAGACATCAATCAAGTGTGACTGAAAGATCATCCTCGTGTGAACAACAGTGCTATCTACTCGTAATAACTTATCTATTGCATACATCGACAACATCACCAACATGCTCTCTGCTTCCGGCCTAGTTTACCTTCTGTGTGCCCTAGTAAGTACTGTTTACATATTTTGTATACTCTAATAACGTGAAGTCACATTCATGGACTACAGAAAACTAACAAGCGATATATCATGATGGATTATCCTGATTAGTGCTAACAAATTTGAAAGATACTGGTGGCCGGTACTAGTTTGATGTTTATAACATTGGCTGCGAGGTTTATAAATGACACAGTTCAATGAGTCGAGAAATCAAGATATAATCAATGCAGTCCAAGAAAGGAGCTTGGTGTATTAATTGATTTATAAGAAGACATTAGGGCCAATTAAAGTTTTCTGTCCACTTATATGGACTGTTTTGGACGTGCCGCTTTTATTATGTAAACTTGTGAAATGGATTGTGATAAAGCCGCTACTAGCTTTTGGTTACAAAGTGCTATTTAAATACCAACAGATAATGCTTTTAGTATTATATTTGTACTAACACTGTCGTTATTGTACTGAAATCGGTATAAAATTGTACAATTTAAAAGTAAATATAATAATTTTTCTCCGAGTTAACCTTGAATTAAAACTACATAAAAACTTAATTGATTTAAAATTAACATAGCTTAGTATTTATATTCCGGAGCTATTCTTAATTAGAGATGATTCTTAACATTTCAGACAGAGGCCTTCTCAAATAAATAACTGAAAGTTGGTTCTTCAATTGTCTAACACATATTTATTCCACAATAAAAATGTTTGAATTTTTTTATTGTGAAGGAGGGTCATAGTTTATATAGTAGTTGTTTAATATAGCCGAAATTTATAATGTGCAACTTTAGAATGAACCTATAGGAATCTCCTCAAAAGCGCTCCTAGTATAAAACAGTACATCAATTAAAGACTGCCTCAGTTTGTTGATCTCAACGTCTGATCGACAATTTTGGGCCGCGTCATCCGCAACACTGCTTGTGTTAATTTTTCATTAAGAAATGATTAAAAGACAGCTATAAAACTTGTACATGTACTGATCACCAAATTGGGGTTACTACAAGGTCGATTAACATCTGCTTTAGGGCTGGCATTGTCCTAAAACTCGACCATACTGTGCTAATTAGTGTAATTTATTTTAAAAAGAACTACGTTACTTAAATTAAGATATATGCGTCTGACGCGTACAATTATGGCTTTCTTATTTTTCGGGGCCCTTTTAGCCATTGTTGATGATATCTTTAGTATATATTTTTCTTGGCTTCATAATTTGTATAGTGTAAACAGAATTTGTACAGAAATGAATACTAATGTATTACTAATTTGTACTCTGTAACCATTCATTGCTGTTATTGATTCCTGTAGACAATATTATGGTGTGACAATATTATCCTAATATTAGCATTGCTTTGTGTTAGATTCTGTTTTTTATTAAGTTACATGCTTTTCATAATCAGAATTATAATTATTGTTCTCATAATTTTTGTGAATTAGCCAATCAGAAGGATAGTTATTATTACCCTGATTGCTGAACCGGAGGTCGTGGGGTTGGTTAAAACATTTGTCCAAGTCTGAGTGTTCTTTGCATTCGTTTTTGTATTGCTCAGCAGTTGGAAAAGACTTGATAAAAGTCACTAAAGATCACGAATATAAACCATATAATTAATATTTTTTTTTAAGTATTGTATCTTTAAAATTATATAAATAGTTAGTAAATCTTGGTTATTAATTGAAATGAAAAAGGTAAAATGATTGTTTCTAGCTCTTAACTTTAACTCCGCATTAATACATCTGATTAAAGAGAATAAAAGGCTTTTCATGAGATGCCTATGTCCTAGGAATCTTCTATAACCAACTTTCAACTTGTTTTATTTCATTTCGCATTCGTAGAATATCTCGGGTCGTAGTTCTGCTCTCGTGGTCTGAATAATGCCAGCCCTACTGAGAATATTTATACTTTGTACAGAGTACATCTTTATTCCTTAGATATTGCCATTCATCATCATTGTCATTCTCTGAAATTCGTAATGGCGCTACTATTAAAGTGTCAATAGTACATTGCTTTGTATTCTTTGACCACAATTTATAGTGTGGTGATCGTGTGGAGATTGGGGTGTCTATATTATTAGGAAAATATATGAACCTTTAAACTTTAGCTTTGGTAATTCGTAGTAATAAATTGTTTATGTAGGTATAGGGATGAGTAACTTACTTGAACATTTAATTTTAATAGGTTTTATGCAGTGTTAACCTACTTGTACAAGTCTTCCTTTTAAATAAAACATTTTTAAATAATCTCGAATTTAGCAAGTTTGTGTAGGTATGTTAAGAACGATTTATTAAAAAAATACTATATGAATAGCCAATGGTCAAATAGTAAATTATAAAAATTATAAATCATAAGTGAGGTGACCATACTAGCCCTATTAACCCTAACAGTTTAACACTGTGTAACGCCGAGACTTTAAAACTAAACGTATTATAAGAAACAAAATAAGAAACTGCATACAATTGTCAGAATAATACAACTAATAGAAAATTAAACAGAACATCATCATCATCATCATTCGTCTCAGGAGACATTAAAATATTTCTTAGTTAAGTCAAACAGTGACAAGCTATCCTCAGGAGGTTAGCTTGTTATTGTTTGACTTAATTTATCGATAAGATTCCTATTTATCCTTCAGTTGATGCACCGGGTGTTGGATAGGTAGAATGACCAACAACTAGTCTAATTAATCTGGATGAAAGTAACCTGTATTCATACCACAATTCAAGTCTAACAGTCCTTAAATAGATCATGCTGGACAGTTTTTTGTCACTTAAGGAAATGAAATTTTGTAACTAAAACTTTAGGTACTAGAACAATAGCGACATTTAAATATTTCTTTGTTTGTCTAGTTTTGGATGTTGGTGCCTTGTTTATTTTTAGTTTAGAAAAATACTAAATTAGTAGATAATACTACATTAGTAAAATTTAAGACAGCCATTGAAACTTGCCTACGTTTATAACGAACATAGCATAGCCTTTTGAATTCTTCAATTGTTTGTGTAGTTTCATGAATCTCTTACTAAACCAGGGTGTGTTGAAACTAGTAATGTAGTAGCATGATTATGCTTATCTCTTAGAAATACTATTACTAGCGGTTTAAGTCAAGCCAAATAAATTCTATTGCGCAAACTACTTCTTATATCCTCTATAGTTTTACTGTATGATGTGAAAATTATCTTATATATAGTTTATGTTCAGATAAATAACCAAATACGTTTAACGTTTTGCTTTATTGAAATGATGCGTTGAAACTTTACTAAGTTATATATGTGTCACCAGCATTCGTTGATTCTCGTTTTTTACTCGTTAATGTAGTGTCTGGATTCCAGCCAGAATTGGCAACAGATTAATCTTTTAAGTTCTGCTTACGTATATTAAATACATTACTGTTTTATTTAACCTGACCTGCATGTTAATGTTATTTATTCTTAAAAATAAATTGAATAATTCGCATTAAGTTTTGAGTGGGATGTATTCCAAATATTCGGATTTTTCCACTCGGCACCATTTTTTTGTCTTTGCTTTTGTTTTTTAAACCTTTTATATTTTCATTTAGTTATTGAACGCATTCATTGTAAAACAACTATTTGTTCCAATTTTGAGTGATCAATTTATATTTATGTCATTACCTTATAAATATATCATCCAATTTAATTTAATACATTAAATATAATCTATACCTATACAATAAAAACTTTTTACATCTTATGTTTAGACGTAAAAAAGCTGATAGGTCAAAAACTTTTATATGATATAGGGGACAGATGAATAGACGGGTCACCTGGTGGTAAGTTACAACCGCCACCCTGCAACTCAAGAGTCATAAGCGTGAAGTGGAGCAGTGCAGTAGCTCTATGTTGAGCGCTGCCGTATCGTTCCCGAAAATAAGATATGCGGTAAAAAAAAATGAGTGAAGCCGCAGGCAATAACTATTGATAAAGAAATTAAAATTAAACAACTTATGAGCCATTTGTGAATTGGTAATATTACTCGTAGTATGTAATCATAGATATCTATATTATACACATATTTTTTTATTATTTTGCTTAAATACACACATCAAAAGTGTTTAGGGATCAAGTGCATTTATATCTATAAAAATTATCCAATTTATATTTACCACGTCTAGTCTTCCAAACTGGCTTCTTACTTTAACTCCTAAAAACGGAAACGGAAATAAAAAAACATATATATAAAACCCTAGTGCATTATTATCTAAGTCTCTTTTTTGCTGATGTTATATCAAAATGTGTCACTCCCACTATGAAGACGATTCAATTCATACCTGACTTGTCAAAATCTATTAAGCCGTCTAGGCTCTGACAAAGAAACACCATATATACATACACTCAAAAAACACAAGCCTCATTCTTGCGCAGTTAGGTAAAATCTAATAAAAAAGTCTATTAATCTTAACCAACAAAGGTTTATTTTATGGTGGCCAAGTCATACTGACAAATATCGTTATAACAATAATTGAAATATTTAGTGGTGACACGCGACCAAATCGGGGTTAAATAGGGAGACTGGTTCATTCGATTTATGGCCCCCAAAACATGACATCGACACTAAAAAATTTAACGACTGGAATTAAGTATAGTAAAACATTAATCGGCGTCGAAGGGTAGGTATACATATTTAAAAATATATTTATGGCTACACTCAATAGATTATATTGGTTTTAAATTACTTATGTTGTTGTGTGTCTAGATAGAAATTTATATTTATTGCATGGCCAAGCCAAGTGTGTTACGTTAGTGGGACAAAAATCACAAATATATTTGCTCTTATATGTACGAGTATGAATCCTTAGTACGGATGATCCAGATTATTAATGTATTTTCGGTAACGATTAACTCAGATATTACTCATAGATGAAATTGGCATCGTGTGTACAACAGGAGCATTTCAGGGTAACGAGGGCATTCTTCATTTTGTGTTCTGGAATCTACGTCATGCGCATAGAGTAACATATTCATATAATGAGTGAATTGGCATCTGTAGGGATGTTGGTAAATAATGTAAACCAAAAGAAGACAGTAACGAGTGTATTAATTGTAAGATATTTAATAACTAAAATAGTTAACTAGAGAAGAGAAAACAAAGAAAACTAATTTGAAATACATTGATATCAGAATTTTTGTTACATATGTGTAGACCACGACAATGGTTAACTACACATATACATTATTGGTTAAACATACAATTCAATATTCTATAGGTATTAAAACCAACAGTATTGTCATTACAAAGTTCAATTGAATTATATATAATATAAGGCCGAATAGTCCGAGGAACCAGTAATTACTTGCAAGAAAGGAGAGAAGTCCTTGGATAAAGGCGGTAGAAGTTCACTCCTTGTAGAAATGAATGAAAGAACCATACTTGTTACGGGGCCATTTTTTTTTTTGAAGTGAAAACTTCTTTTAGCGCGGTACGCATATTTTTAGATAAGATAAAATCTATGGACTCGCGACACCGTTACGAGACGCATATGTCCAATCAATGCAATATTAGCACAACGAGATGTAAAAGTACAATTGATGCGGTATTCACGAGATATTTAAATAACTTCGAATAAAAATTGTTTATTTCCTATTTTAGTTACCTTGAACTTATAGTTTCTATTTTAGATTGTAATAATTTTAATGATAATGATGATGCTACAAGAGTTGTCGAAATTGTTAACGATGATTCATAAAGGAATATTAAATGTATTTTTAAGTTTCTAATAATTAATAAAATACAATTCATAAATAAAATGCAATTCTTTACCCAATAACCCAGTAACCCCCGTACCCATATAAAAAATGTCTAAACGCACCAAAATAAGTTTTCACTTCTGTCGGCACTCCCGAAGTGAATTTTTTTTTAACGTTTGGAAACCCCGGTGGGATGACGGCCCGAGGGGGTCCTCGGGCCGTCATCCCACCGGGGTTTTCGGTGGAACGGTGTGTCGGAATCGGACCGATTAAAATCACACGGTGTGCCTTCCTACGCCTGACATAGGAGGAATCCGGGAACAGCTTTGGTAAGACATCCGGACCTCTCCTAGCGCCTGTTGCCCGCAACAGCGCGGCACCATCTTCGGGTAACTCTCAATTAGGCAACGTCCAGGCACACCAGGACATCGCCTTCTCGCGGCTAGCCATATGGCGGATGGAGGGGAAAACCCGTCCCGAACACCCTCTTTCCACCTCTCTTCAAACGTGGACAGTGCACTTCAACCTTTGAGTTGCAGGAGGTGAAACGTGGACAGCATACTTCAGCCTTAGAGTTGCAGGAGGTCATTATACTTTTCTGATACCGAGGGCAAACCAGTTGAGGGCAGATTGTTTGTATCAACGAACACGTTGTTCCTACCTTCACGAATCTCGACGTAAAAGCTTGGCGTTCAGCCATCGGCTGTTTTATGAATCCTGTGATACAGGTTTATATGTCGCACTATGTAAAGATATAACCTGTATTTTAAAAGTACTAGCGTGTATGTGTACGAATAAACAATGCTTTCAACTTAAAATGTATATACATGTTCTGAATTATGCGTTTCAGATAATTTTATGTTGCCAAATGTCCACGTTAGCATTACAAATTCATCTGAAACAATTTTTTCCTTTTCTGCACTTAGTACAAAATGTATTTAGTAATGATTGGTAGAGTAGTTAATGCGTGAAAAGTGGCATAACAATCAAACACACATTTCTATATGTACATTTTTAAAAAAGTTTATTCATCTACGAAAACACAAATTATATAATATTTAATATAAATTTACTTTTAAGTCGTTTTAGTTCTTTGGGGAATAATAGAAGTGTTTAAAAGTTACAAATGTAAACGCACCTCATGTAAACGCGTTGAAATGATATGTGCCAAACGCCAATTTGATATGATTAATCATCGCACATGATGTGAAGTTTTTGGGCGGCGGCGCTCGACGGCTCAAGTGTGACGCTTTTAGTCTTTTGGTACCGTTAAAGCAATTACTGTATTGCCTTTTAATGCATTCTGGCAACTCTTACATCATCGCACATAATAAATGCTCTTTAGTTTGTAAGTACTTAGGATTAGTTATGGTCTGATCTGTTGCACAAAATGCTTATAATTTTAAGTGACCATATATAGTGAAAAGAGGTTTCTTTTCTTTTCTATATATCTGTTGTCGTTTTGTCGACTTACTAGTGCTATCTAGAATAACATATGTATATGATTGTGTTTATAATAATCTTCATTTTAATACTATACCAGTAAAACATCGAACAACGTATGGTATTCGAGTGAAAGAAAAAAAAATTCAAAGACATTTAAATGTTTATATGATATTCATGAATACCAATGGTCTCTTGAAAGTAATAAAAACTTAACATGAAAATACATAATATTCCTTTTGCAAATTTAGAATAAAGGAGTTATGACGAATGCAAAAGCAATGTCGTCGAAGCGAATGCAGAACGCGTATGGATTTTGTCAAAGCTACCGGTAGTCGTATAATCGTATAAAGATATCAACGTGAATTATTCTAAGACTCGTTTAAATTAAACTCAATTCATGTTGCGAGATCAAAGCGGCCGTTAATCTTGGGAGTGCGTACGACTAACAATAAAGTTATCATTACCATGAGCACCGATAATAATTACTTTATTTAAATATCTGGTTATGTTTTGGCTCGTCTCCCCACAGCGTGACCTTGGTGGATATTCATTAAATTTATCGGCGAATTGTATATTTCATTAATTTTACGCATGTTCTGGTACATATATCAAATATTTTGAAAATTCTACAAAGATTCAATGAAAAGTGCAGGATTTTTAACAGCTTTTTTAACAATACGATTTAGATTTATAATTAAATTAAATTATGGTCAATGTTATGTATTACTCATTAATGAAGTAATTCAAACTTTAAACTACTAACACAAATATAAGTTATTTGAAAATTATGCATTCATTGTTTGTTGTGCAGCGAATTGATAGCGTTTTGAATTTCAACATGTGTCATTGAAAATGTTAGACATCAATCAAGTGTGACTGAAAGATCATCCTCGTGTGAACAACAGTGCTATCTACTCGTAATAACTTATCTATTGCATACATCGACAACATCACCAACATGCTCTCTGCTTCCGGCCTAGTTTACCTTCTGTGTGCCCTAGTAAGTACTGTTTACATATTTTGTATACTCTAATAACGTGAAGTCACATTCATGGACTACAGAAAACTAACAAGCGATATATCATGATGGATTATCCTGATTAGTGCTAACAAATTTGAAAGATACTGGTGGCCGGTACTAGTTTGATGTTTATAACATTGGCTGCGAGGTTTATAAATGACACAGTTCAATGAGTCGAGAAATCAAGATATAATCAATGCAGTCCAAGAAAGGAGCTTGGTGTATTAATTGATTTATAAGAAGACATTAGGGCCAATTAAAGTTTTCTGTCCACTTATATGGACTGTTTTGGACGTGCCGCTTTTATTATGTAAACTTGTGAAATGGATTATTCGACTTGTCGCGTTTTGTGACATTACACATTTGTTTTGTGAACAAAATCAAGATCGTTACGCCCACGCTTCATTAGTCACAACACTATATCCTCGATCGGTTATGCCACATTCGGGGTAATAAACAGTCAAAATAGGATGCTGTAGAATGTTGTCGCATTTTAAACAATGTGGAATACGCAGTTCAATGTCTCTATAAAAAAGGTAAAAATATTTAGGGGTCAATTGTTTTTCACAGTTAAGCAACTTGTTCAGTAATCAGAGAGGCACATAAAACACAGTTCAAAGCGTCGTAGACCCGCTATGCGACAGGTGATTCGTTAACTCTCGCTTAATCCTAATTAATAGCCTATTAGTAAACGATTTCAATTACCACTTCGTTTGATTTATGAATGTATTATACTAAGTATTCACCGATTAATGCCCATGACAACATTATTGTGACCTGTTTTATGAAATTAGTGGTATAAAAGAACATTTATTACTTTGTATTTCATACCAATGTTTCCAAAAAGTATTCAATATTTTAACTAAGTATACAAAACATGTAATAATACAAAAAAAAAATACATGAAAATATTAAACATCTACATTATTTTTAAACATCTCAGAAATCTGTCTGACCATTTATATACTAACTTTTTATGGTTTCTCCAAGTTAGCCAGGACAGTTAGCCAACACGTGATATTTAAACATAAAAACCTGGAATCATTTACATACGTAAAGACATAAAAAGCAAAAACCTAAAAAGACGACAGAAACTTTGTAGGCGTTATGAATACAATTTTACAAAAAGCGAACACTTATATGAAGCTGTCTGAACTAAACTCTAAAGGGTAGGTAGGGTCTATAAATGTCATTATTAGACCTTGAATGCTTCATAAGTAACATTTAGTTCAGTGCTCAATTACCTTTACGTTCACGGGCGTATAAAAACTAAATGTATCAACATCGTAAAAGTACATAGGTATGTATATCCTTTACCTTATACTGTCTTCTCTTATTTTACCTTGCCAAAGGGTAAACAAATATTTTTTCCATACTCATTTTTTATTAAAGTACAATGTTTAAGGCAATGGGATTTCCCCCTATTACTAAATTCTTGTTTGACCCGTTAGTTTGATCAAATTCTTATTTGCAAAACATAGGTGTTATATACCTACCTCGTCATGTATTAATATCTGTAATTTTTGCTTTCATAAATTCTTATTTGGAAACTACTAAAGTAGGCGTTATTATGACTATTGGCTTAAAACCTGATATAGTCCGTAATCAAATAAAAAAGAGTATGGTCTTATCTACCACCCGATGTATACCTTACTAAGTTAAAATATGTGTGAGAGTATAAAAATAGTGACATTGAATACTAAATGATCTCTTTACAAGATAACATAGTAATAAACACAGCTTCTTTGCAAGTAGCTTAATACCTTTAAGAGTATTATTGAACCTCACAGCGGATATTATTACATTTATTAACGTTTTATTTTTTATTATGAATTCCAATAACAAGTGAGATAACAGGTCTTGAAGGGGATAGCTTTGGTAGTTATTTGTCCATTTGTATGCTATCAAGTTTATTGCGGTTTAAATATCAAAAGACATCAGACGAATGTTATGATAATTTTGCAATATCTAAAAGTTCTGTATTTTTTTATTTGTCACTTTTTTAGTAATATTTGTGAGATTGTAATATCTTATTGATTTATTCTTAATAACTTCAATAGTGATATATAATATATTATATACCTATAAATCAGAACCTGCAACTTAAACTAAGTACGTTTTTGACATCAAAGTAATTGATGTTGTTATTAGTTTTCCTATTTTGGTAAAAGTAACATTTCAATTGGTCAACAAAACTTGTTTTAACGGTGATAAGATAGTATCTGTTAGATACAGTATTTTCATCCGAATTAGACTTTCCAATCAGCTCGTTAGAAATACTAATCAACATCGTAAATTGTACTTTGTTAGCGTACAATGTTGTAAGGAGATTGAGTGTCGATGATACACCGACAAACAATAAGTCGTAGAGCAACCCATTACGATCATGAAGCATTATGTTAAGATTGTCGTCACCATGTATCAGTTGCGTCTTTCTGACGACGAACGTAGTTTTGCCATTCAATAGCTTATTATTAAGTTATACTTTTTAGTAATACTTTACTAATTTAGTTAGTTAAAATGTTACCGCACTGCTAGAAAAAGGGTATAGTTTCAGAAACTGTTTGACGGATTTCATTTGATTCATCTCAGTTTTTAGTGTGATATATGGTATATTAATAATAAAGCAGTCAAGCTTTTTTTCTTATTATAGCTTTTTTGGTTACTCTAATTATGGGCTGTTTTTAATATGTGGTATGGTTTGTTAATAACTGATCCTTTCGACAGGTGGTGGGTCATGAGAGTGTACTGGCTGTGTCATCATCTCGGGAATTACGATGTGGTCGGCGACTAGTCTCAGGGCTATTCTCAAGACCGCGGTTGCCATTAGGTTATTCGTACGTGACCACTGTGCCGCTCGGAGCTTGCAGGCTGAATATCTCAGAGATTATATCTAGTGATAACTACATAGGTTTGTGTACACTAAGCTTATCTCATTATTGTAAGTATTGTTAAGATGTTAATGTGATAGTTTTGTCACTTAGTTAGTGGGACATTCACGCACTATGATACGTGTTTTTTTTTTACATTTTCATAGAGTGGATTTGACTGAAGCAATTTTCACCATGATGAAAATCACCGGTGCGCACTTTCTATTAACGTTACATAAATGTCAATGTTAAAAAAGATTGAGGTGTTCGTTACTTATCTGTTAAAATATTATAATTTTGGAAATATGGAACCAAAAACAAAAGAATGCAAACCGGATAGTAGTTTTACTTAAAAGTCTATGGATACTTATCCTAGTTGTGTTAAATCTATTTTTTTTTTACGATAAATCAAATATTTATTCTTATTTTATTCAACAAAGTTTGGTATTCTGTCCTTTGTTGTAATTACAAATGGAGTTCAATTATTTGCCGAGACGTTTTATTTACAATTCCCCAATAGTTTGTGAATAGTTCTGTGACGAGGGTAAATTGTCCGAAATGTGAGGTTGGTTGTTGCCAATCAGCATTGCACAAAGAGTGGATGATAAACCTATCGAGAAGGTCTACAATTCAATTTCAACGTTATTTGTTGCGAATAATAATAGCGCTTTTGCTAAAGATTTTAGTGTATGAGAAATTAATTTTGGACATCAATGACAGCTGGTTTAAAATATAACAATCTTAGTTAATTATTATTTAAAGATGTCAGTGATAAATTAAGATAAACTTATATAATATAAGATCAAATTAAAGATAATTATAATTTAACAGATATACTTAAATATAAATAAAATATTGACAGCATTGAAGATATCAAACGGTTCGTATATAATGAATGGCGAGTTTGCGGTAAGCACGGCGGGGACGTACGAGGCGGCCGGCGCGCGCTTCATCTATACAAGACAAGCCGGGCAAGACGTAATTTTTGCTCACGGACCTATTCATCATCCTATTGATATTATGGTAAACTTGAAAATAGTGTTTAGCAATTATGACCATATATATTAATAGGCTTTAATTTATTTCATCAGAGTTCGCTATGTTTAATTACGATCATTTATATTATACAAAAATAACTCTTAAATTTCTTACTTGTTACTTGTAAAGCTTTAAATAGCATTTCTTTTATTTTCAGATTCTTTATACGCAACCAAACCCCAGTATAAAATATGAGTATTTCACCGAATCTTTAGCTGGTGACATTGAATCAGAATCTATTACCAGATCTGATTTTACCGATGTTACACCAACGTCTGTTTCAAAACATATTCGAAGACATCATAATTATGACGCCTTTTCAAGATCCAGTGGTGTCTCTAAATATTTTGATGTAAACAGAGAAAAGTCTGCCACTGAAGATAGTTTAGGGGAGAATATCATCGGAACTAGAAAGTTCATGTGGAAGATAATGTCGTATTCTCAATGCACACGCAGTTGCGGTGGAGGGATACAAGTGAGTAGATCATAATATCTGTGCTACTCTTGACACGTTTGTAACCTAGAATTCAGATGACGTGTCTAAAACTGTCAAACGCTTTAACTTTGGCCTAAAGGCTAGCAATCAAAGAATAATGTGTCTAGTCGTCTGGACCTGTAATATGTAATTGAAGTCAATGTATCAATGTTACATTAAGACACACAGTAAAGCAGACAAGTAAAATAAATTGAATGTGCCTATTCTTTATGCTTATTAGGAGGGATTCTAGATTACAGCAATGGTGGGTCTATAGCAAAAGTGGAATGCGTAGTAGCGTTAACGAAAATAAAAAGACAAAAAGAATAGAGAGCAGTGCAAAATCAGAAATGTATTGAATTAAATTTAAATAACATATTTTAAGCTATTGAATAGCTTTTATCGCGGGCTTTGAGCGCGGCGACCGAATCAAGAAATTCCGTAACGAAAATAAAACCTAATACCCCCCACTCCGCCTACCATGTAGCTCGGTCGAGCGTTCGCTTAACGTGTATGTATATGGTACGAAGCTCGCAGGGATCGAGACACGCTGCTCCGAAATCGGACGAATACGTAAACAGCTGTTTGTTAGAAAGTATATAGGTGTATAGGTATCTATCATAAATGTTTCTTATTTCAGTTACCATAAACCTATAGTTACAATGATAAAAATCCAGAATAACCTACATGTATTGTAAGATAATAAAAATATTTTAAAGGATATTAACTTCTCATTTATTCAATAATAGAAATGTTTTCTTATCGGTCACCACACTCAAAAAGAGTAACTTGAATTAATATCAAAGAAAAAAACTTGAATGAATAGTAAAGAAAAAAAAAACTGAATACATAAAAAAAAATAATTATAATTGCATAAGTTGATAAAAAATACTATGCAATAGCTTAACCGCGGCAGTCCGCGAGTGCCACACGTCTTTTTTTTTGTCTCAGTTTTTTTATGACCTTGGTCTCAGTTCAAAACTCATTATTGATAATAAATAATGCTAATACTGTTGTCGTGATAAGAAGAACTTCATTTTAGCTCGGGAAATATCGCTGTGTTGAAGCAAATGCTGGTGATCGTGAAGTATCAAACGTGCACTGCACTGGCTCCGTTCCACCCGCCCGTCGCAAGCGTTGCGGTGCTGTTCCCTGCCCACCTCGTTGGCGAGCTGCTTCTTGGTCGTCATGTCCTCGTTGCGGCCCTGCTACAAAACACAGGATCGTAGGATGCGTTCAAGATCATGCTAGAGGGATAACCAAGGTAATGCGTGTATCGTAGTTTAATTTCTTGTCGTGGTTTTACCGTGGGAGAGCCTTGCTTAGGTATGAATGGACCGGATCGACCGGAGTAATACCATGGCCTCACAGAGAACCTGCTGTCAAACAATAATAATAATGGCATCGGAGTTGTTTTAGAAACACTTCTCTAATATTTATATATTTTGGTATAAAAGTTATAATTTACCGTTTAAGTTTAACAATCAGCTAATATATATTTTCTATATACTACAAAAAAAAGTCCATAAATATAGAACAGAAACGACATGACATTAAACAAATTTAATAAAATAAAAAAAACGTTAGCTGGCGAAGAAAATGTTGACTAGATCCGGGTCATAAGCTCAAGGACCTGGATGTGTCACTTAGCTCCGCCTTGCGGCCCCCGAAAACCTCAATAGCAGTCCCGGCCAGTGCAATGGCATCGAGCTTGACTTCAAGCAACGAGTTTTTTCCCCGCCCACATCGCCAACACCTGTACATAGGCATGGGAGAGGCCGGCCACCGACGTGCTTGGGTACCCCGAGATCCACCGTCTTCGAATAGAGCCCCCGCTACCGGTGGTAATGATGTGGTAACCGGTTGTTGCAGCTTGTCGTGTGTGCGCTAGTGTCAAAATCCCAGGAATTAGCTTAGTTTAGTATGCCGGCGTGGCAATATAGGATTGAGCGTCCTATTGCTGAGGCGAGGTCATTCATTGGCAAGCTTTTCTGTTTAGGGCAGTATTCTGATCGGTTAACACACGTCAAGGAGTAGTGCGTTTTGTGAATCGGGCTTTTTCGGGAACTGGTATCAGTTTCTGTGATTATTCAACACGACTAACAGAGCGCATTGACTTTCTGAAGCAGAATGTTTATGCATGGGTAAATAGCATAAGTAGATATAAAAAAAAGTGGACTGATATAGTGTAAATCGTGCCATGGTCAGGATAGTCCATCAGCAAAAGGCTCTTAGATATAATCTTGTGGCTGTTGAGCAACCGTAACCGAGTATAATTATGTGCCGGACCCCATTCTTTATGTGTTTGTATAATTACATAAAAATAATAATAACAATAATTCTACACATCTCAAACTCAAGAGCAGAGCTTGTATTATGGTAAATACTGTATGTAGTAAAGACTGTTGATAAATTTACCTTATCTAACAACCTTACCTACCTACCTAACTTTGTATATTTCAAGGTAAATTATATCCGTACATAGAACAAATGATCGTGCTCAAATATTTATACTGAGTGGGAATCGAGCCACGACCTCAGCCCAACTCCCCCTCTTTTCTTTTACATGCCTCTTCCTACCTCTCCTCTTTCCCCTCAATTTATCACCCTCAAAGGCGGACAATAGGCGGCGGTTGACACTTACCCGCTCAAGGTGACCCGTCAAGGTAGCGCAAAGGTGGTCCGTCTGTTCGATTAAAAAAATCTAAATCCTAGTAAAAATCCAAATTGAAAAATCTAGCTACCAGCATCTGCTTACTCTAAGCAGATGCTGGTAGCTGGATTTTTAAAACCCCTCAATTATAACAGTTTTTTAGTTTCTTTGAAATTTTTGTTACTATGAACTTTCATAGTAACAAAAATTTATTATTCCAAATCTATGATTTTTTTTTTTTAGATTAGTGATCAAAAGTGCCCGGCACCGAAACCATCAACTTCAGAAAATTGCAACATTCCAGATTGTAATGAAATAAATGGTGGGGAAGTAAGGCAAATTACCTCAAAGCGGATCCCGAAGCCTAGAGAGCACACAGAAAACTTTAAAGCAGGACCTGTGTATACTATAGCAGTCAATAGCACAAATTTTGATGTAGGTCCGGAATATTCGATTAGTGCTACCCCAGGATGGCTATATACAGAATGGTCTGAGGTAAGCTTTCATTTATTTGTGTTCTGTTTGAGCATGGAACACAAGGGTATTCTAGACTTTCAAAACTGAACATAATTACTTCCTGTTCAAATATTTTAATGTATAGTATAGCAAAATAAATAAATAAGGGAGGTTCTATTACCTGATGCTACTGACATTCCATCTTCTCATAAGAGCAATTATTCTGTCAAGGGAAACAAAAATTCTAGTAATCTGCAACCCCGCATCTAGACGATTAAAAAAGTTTCATGTTAAAGTTTCATAAAATAGTCTGATTTTAAGAAATATATCAAGAATTGATAGTTTGAAACATGAATCTAAATATATGAAAATTTATAGTTTCAAACACGTAACTATTTTTATTTCTACCAAAAACAATTTAAGTTTACTTATTTTTAAAAGTGCAAATGCATCATTATTAAACCAGTAAACCTTGAGAGATACATTTTACGGTTACTTTTATGATTTATATGCTTCTACCAATTCTATGTTTATGGGGCTAAGTGCTGTCATTCTTGTGCTGCCATAAGATAGAACATATTGTGAACATATTACAACATTGCATTGTGTTATGTTATGCCATAACGTTAAAAGGTGGCATCTGATTTATTGGCCAGATAAAGTCATATCAGATGTGCTTATCCTAATGTGTAATTATTTTACACATACGTTATTGTTATTACTAAAATATTGCATGTTAACATTACTATGACTATATTCGTATTATTCATCTAGTAAACATTTATTACAATGCAATATTTCGTTAATAATAGATACTTAATGCAATATATTGGTATGTTTTTTTTTTACAGATATATGATTTACTATCAAACTCGAGCAAATTGAAAACAGATACAATTACATCATGTCTGCATTCAAATGAATGAATAAATATAACGCGCATTTCACACTACACACCAACGACCTTTTATTAATAGATTCATTATGCTCATCTGAAAGCATTCTGCATACGGCTTACTACATCAGGGATTCTCCTTAGAAACGATCAGTCTAATAAGTGATTTTAATTTCAATCTGACCTATAGATTACAAACTTTTGTTAGGTACTCGACAAAGTATAATGACATCAGTCATATTGGAAAACCCTATCATGATATTTGATTTCTTTTCGGTCTGTATTCTACTGCTATTTGCCTAGTATGAAATTAAATTCCTATCTTCAAGTAAAGCATTTAATTGTCATTTTTACAGCAAAAATATTATTTTTGAAGTTAACTTTAAGAAATATTTAATTGTAGAACAATTTAATGACTATGAAGAGGTTTAATGTTACGAGTATTATTATTTATTATTCGTTGATAGTGCTTGATGCCACTTGGACCATTCCTGAACTTTTATAGCGCACCCTTGCATTATAATTCGAAGTTCAGACTTATGGCTTCAAGAAACCTACTTCTCTCTTCTTAGCTGTGATTATTTGTAGTTCCTGCGGTTGTATGATGTGCAACCCTAGGTGGATACTTCGGTACCGTATTTGTGGGCCAAGAATATGTATTGCAGTTTTTATACATCACGAGTAATATGAAAACTTGGTGTTAATTAGTTACTAATATTATAAACGCTCTTAAATAAACAACTTATTTAAAAGTTATGCCTCAATCACCTGTGTAAATACAATGTGCGTTGAAGTCCAGACATGAAATATCATCTCGTTTTTTTGCCTCTATAACATGTCGATATTTCTTGTTTGTTAGTGTGTAGGGTGGTGCGTAGGAGGTGGTATACAAACTCGAACTGTACGCTGCGCAGACCCATCCGGATGCACACTGAAAAAAACACCTGATACTTTTCGTAGCTGTACACCTAAAGTGTCATGTGATTCAGCTGAAGGAAGCTGGTTTACTGGTAATGTACCTACAATTTATTTATGGAATCTATTCCAATATTGAATCTTAATACTATTATTAAATTTGGTAGTTAGTCTAAATTAAACATCTTGATAATGTCCGTAAATATTTTAATAAATTTTCCATAATTTTCTTATAATTAGATAATATAACTGCAAAATATTTGTATATATATGGTTTTAGTGGTCACGTTGCCACCAGGCTAGTGCTGAGGGTTCGATCCCCGCCTCTGTAATCCTCAAAGTATTGTTTTGTGTCTAAGTGTTTTTGTATCCGTTACAGAGGAATTAATACCAGTGTGGAAGTTGTCTATTAAAAAAAATATATTTCATATATTTAAATAAATATATATAGATTTTATTATTTTAACTAAGTCACTAATTCTATGATAAAAACGTTCGGAATGTCTTTAACCTATTACAAAATATTTACAATAATCTAGGTGATTGGTCTCCATGCTCCGGTTGTAGCGGCAAACAAATCCGTGGAGTTCTTTGCATCGGTGGATCTGGGCGACACTTAAAGGACTCTGCGTGTAGATCGCCGAAACCTTCACATATTAGAGATTGTCAGGCTGATTGTCATCCTACATGGTACTACAGCGACTGGGGGCAGGTTAGTCACTATTATCAACTCAGTTATAAAATGTCTACTACTGTATATAGGCATTGACTGTATTTTTTAAATTTCCTTTATGAACTGACTTCAAAACAGACAAGAATATTAATATCATACATAAATAGACGAGAATAATTAAACCAAATAACAATGACTTTCAAGCGCAACATATCAATTGTAAATGAAAAACATTAGCGACATTATTCACTAGACCTTGCAAAATTGTTTGAGCAATATAAATAACATGTAAAAGGACACGTTACGTGACTAATGGAACATGAAGGGTGCTTCTGATTGATATTCTAATTACTGCGGACATTAACGATATTGGTTAGGACACTTCTGCGTATACTTTAATAACTTTATGACTATGACCTTTTTAATTCTTCCAAAGGATCGTATTTGCACAATATGGCCTTTTGGATTATTGTGCTTCCCATTCTATTAATTGTTCTTAACAACTTGTGCCCCGTAGTTGTGGGTGATATTATATCACGTTTTTTTTATGTGTATGATACTGGTTCTGTTTAGTAACGCTAAAAAAACTAACGGTTGAGGCTGCGCTAACGATGGGACGTATGACTTTTGACTATTTGTCTGAAACCTAATAGGAGAGTTTCCCATAATTTCACATAGACCAGTTCGGTCAATCCGCGGTCTTAAAAAAAATATGAGAGGGTCGCATTCGACATCCCATAAATCAACGGCTGAAAAACAGTTCTAGTAACATGCAATAGACGGTTCAGTTCAGATCAGAAACTTCGATACCTATTGACCATTTTATATTAGTACAGACAAGTAATTCAAATATTGTCAAAATATAGCAGATATTCTATCTGGCAATCATCTTGACTGAATCTATTGTAAATAATTTTGTTAATGCTCAACAGTGTATAAGCAACTGCACACCTAATTCAACTTCTGGATTCCAACGACGCTCGGTGCTTTGTGCTGGTGGTGATGATGCTAAACCTACTGACGAATGCTCGGTAACATCAATACCATCTGCTAAACGAAGTTGCGATGCTATATGTGACACCATTGTCGTTACAACATCATCACCTGCTTTTACAATCGGTGGGTATTCTGTTAGAAGTAAGCCTTTTAGACCTTAGAAGTGGGCGCGAGGGATATAATGGTCGTAGAGGACACTTTAAACCTAGTACAGATCCAGATCTGTCAGTCAAGAAATTGGGACAAAATTTGGGAGAAGAATAAACAAAAGAAGTCTTAAACTATCGAAACTATCGAAAGTTTAGAATCGTGATTGAATAATAAACAAAAACCGTCATGTCTCAATTCAGTGTTACACAAAATGTTACTACTACTACTCGAAGTGTCTCGCAAACAAACGAGTTAATCTATAATATATAATAGGCAAAATTGAAAAAAATGGGCTTAACAAAGTGTTTTTCTTTACAAACAATTTTTTTTATGAGTTATTTAGGAGTCTTAGAAAGTTGTTTTATTTCAATGTCTCAAACTATAAGTGATAAGCGTTATCAAACATTAAATTATAATAAATCACATAACCTTAACAGACATTTTCAATACATTATTTGCAGAATCTCACAAAGCTTTATCCGATGAGACGCCTTCAACTCAAAGAAGTACAGCAGAGGATCATTCTTCTAAAGGTATACTTAAACACCTTAATACAGAAATATAAAGATTAAAAAAAAAAATAACAACATTTTATTTATAGGTTGCAAAGATAAGCTGAGCAACTGCCTTCTAGCCGTACAAGCTCGCCTCTGCCACTATAAATACTACGTACAAAATTGTTGCTACTCTTGCGCTGGTCGATAGACCTATGAATTGAATTTGTATACTACTTATATTTTCATCAACCTAACCATGCACTGCCAAGTTATAATATTTACGCATAGTATATTTAGCTGAAAAAGTGTATGTTTGAAGTTACTGATTGGGTTCAAATGTAGCTCTCTAACTTCGAACCTAATTGCTTATTAATGGTTATTGAAGCCTGCCAATATAATTCATACGGAACAATATGACTGTCGAGTCATACTTGTAATAGCCGTGACCCACTTTGGTTTGAATTCAATAAGAAATCAAATTTTACAGTTAGGTTAAAAATATTTTATGTTTTTGCTTAATCGGTGTGATATTTACGGTAAGTCTATTTTCATACGAAATAAATTATAGTACAAGTAGATTCATGACTCAACTTAGCACATAGTATAATTACCAGCGCTTTTAAATAAGTAGTACTGAATCATTGTATTTGTAGTGTTCATAGTAATGTTATCGCTGATAACTCATTGTAAATAGTTAGTTATTATGAAACAAGTCATGAATAAATAACTTTTATATAAATTGCTCTTTTATTTGAACCTGTTTTTATCATAATATGTCCATATAATATCCAGGGATTTGGTACTTAGTAAATTTTAAAATTTATATTACATATCAGTAGAGCATTTTTAAGACTATTTGACGGGCAACAATTTAATAACAATTACAATAAAAAAAGAACACCATACTTAATTGTTGTTATTATAATTAGTTATAATATTTTAAAATAACTAACTGCACTGCTCCTAGTTAGTGCAACTTGCAACAAATAGAAATTATTACACTAAACTAATGGAGACGAATTGAAATAGAGACTTACTATGTATTGTTTCAATATTTTTTATAAGTATAATCAACCATTCGTCCAATAGATTAAAAATGTATATGTACAAACAATAGTTATTACTACACTAGTGTGCTATATGAGATGGAGCGTCGTTGCACTTGCAGTTATCGAGGTTACCTCTGCTTTGGCAGTCAGCTACAACATAATTGCAATTAGTTTTGTAAGCCTGTTCATAAAGATATCTATGGCTAAGCTATATAAACACCATATTTTCACTACACTATTACTACACACTACTTTTTACTTATCTCCTCTTCATATTATATATTTGTGGTGGAACGATCTCTGATCGACAGGCGAGATAGTATTGTGTAAGTTTCTTCTGTATTTGAAGGTTGCCACACATGATGTATTTTAATACAAAGACTGCCTGTCTAAAAGCGATGAACTTAAAACTTAAAAACTGATATTAATAAGAGTTTCATCAATGTATGGCGTCTTTCGTAGGGAAGGTTTAGGTGTACAGACTGAAATATGACAATGAATTTCACCTTCAAGTAAAGAGCGTACTCCCACCTAAAAGAACCGCAGGTGTCCATGTGCGGTGGGGGTCGCTTACGTTAGATGACCCGTCTACTGTTTGCCCCATATCCCATAAAAAATATCAGAAAAAATCAGGGAATCGGGCGATTAAACGCTCTTAAAGGATCCGATACTTGGGTCAGGGCTGCTTTATTAGTATAACATAATTTAATCTCAGCATGCTTAGATCACATTCAAATACCTGCTGAACGAGCATGGGTTAATGAAACTTTTTTGCCATTTCAAATATTTATTGTGTATTGTCGTTAATATAATTAGAAATAAATTTTGGGCACTCATGATTACATATTAAGTAACTAATACTAATAGAATAGAACTGTTCATAACACAAATCCATTGTTTTTCAACTTATGCACTATACAGACACATTTTATAAATAATATTTGTTGATTGCACAAAAATAAACTATGGTGTACCCCTTCAAATCGTTTGATTTTGAATTCTTGAGTGATTCATGGTACTGTATACTTAATAACGTTTAAGAACAAATTTATGCTTATTGCAAGTCTTGTGCGTGACTTGACCATTGTCAACATTGTCAGCATTAGGAGTGGTTTAGTCGGCAGCTATACATCTGCATTCATGTAGTCACATTTCATTAGACAAATTGCAAATTATTACAGTTGTTAATTTATAAATTATAGTCATTAGTCTATCTACTATTACCAATAGTAGACGCAATGAAATAGGTAATATTAAGGTCCGGCCAATGAAGACAAATAAAATGTATACTTAAATACATAAATTTTGTCGAAGGCGTCATCATAACTTGGTTGTAGTATGCATGACAGATGTAGAAATATTGATATGTATATTTTTTTGTATAAGACTATCCTTGCGAAACTGCTTCTTGACGATATAGCGAAAGGAAAGGGTTACGTAAAGTAACATCATCACCTGGTGTACGTCTGGGGTATCACTGTTAAGAGATATGACATTATCCGCCAGTACAGTATTTTGTTCTACATAAAAGGCATTCTTTGTAATTTACTTTGTACTTTGGAGCCTGCGTTGCAACTTCATAATGATCGGTCAAATTAAGAGTCAAGCATTGAAAGCGTAAAAGAGAAAAGTAATTTTTGCATTTATATTAATAGGTAAGAATAAGAAGTAAGGATGGTGCAGTTTTATGATCTACCCTGCCGTCTACTGCTGATGATTAAAACGGGGTAGTAGTGTGGGGTAGGCCCACACTACTACCCCGTTATCAGTTTTTAATATCAGTTTTTAAGGACTTACACTGATACCGTACTCTGGCATTACAGAATAATGAAGCTTAAAATTACTTTAAAAATGTTCAATACCAAATTTCAAGATACATAATAGTTTTAGAAAACTTTTTTGTTTAGTTAAATATTTGATCAGCTTGTTGAAATTTTTTACTCCTTCTTTCTGTATTCCATGGTATATATAGGGTGACCCTAACGATCTATGATTGCAAAATTCTTTTAGTATTTTTGAGCAAGGCCATTAATAATATTCCAACCAAAGTAAAAACAGTAAGGGCTATAGCTAAATTTGCATTGTTGTCCCCTGCTATACTTCTATAATATAAGTGAAAAGCTAATATTAGGGTGATGAAAGCCGCTGAGATTGTCACGGTGCCGAAACATAAATGTAGTAGCTTCAGTAGCTTAGTTTTGTTCTTCTCGTTAATGAGTAAATTAATTATTCCGGCCAGTAGATTTATTATTGTGAGTATTGTCGCGATAAAACCTGGAATGAAAATCACAAGTATATTGTATGTGAATAAAATTCATTGACTTTTTAAGATGTAAAACACTTGAGCACCAGGAAAGGTAAAGCACTAACAAAAATATATTTAAAAATTATAAGTAATTTTAGATGCGGTTTAAGTCAATACGAGATGTAAGCAAAAGCTTGTCATGTTTTATTTTTAGTGGAATACAGCATTTTCGATTTATTATTTTAGTTGTATTGAAATATAAGGCGCAATAACTTCAAGAGCTCATTTTGCACCAAATTTAAAGTAGGTAATTTAAATAATTGAGGCTTTTCAAGTAAATACACAACAATAAAGTAATGTATGTAACATTAGCAGAAGTTACATTTAAAATTTTAACCTTACCGCATATTCCGTGAGAAGTGTCGAGGGCAAAGTTTGTATCTGCTATTTGTACAGCACTACCAGATATGGCCAAGACGGAGCCAATTATTTGCATCGTGCTATGAATGATTTTTTTATTTTCATACTTCAAGGTGTTCGCCCAACCGACGGGACTGTATGCTAAGATCCCTTGTGCCATTACGATGAAGTACTGAAAGAATTTTTGTGTTAGGATAAAATAAAATTATTCATACATTGTGACAAAAATTAATTGTTACAGATTTGTTCCGATTATGAATTTATCGATATAGTATACGAGAGCTATTAAAGTTTTGATAGTAGAGTTAGGTAGGGTAAGCGGTTGATAAATTATTTAGAACAACCTATCTCGACTGAAATTTTAATAGGTTTTAAAAATATTATATCAAAATTTCAAAAATCCTTTGTAAATTACAAAGAAGAAAAAGGAATATGAAAGCAACAGTGAAAACTTAAACTCACTATAATAAATTGCAAATTACAGTATTTAAAAAAAATATTTAAAGATATTGTTATCGAATCATCACCTCAGGCATGGAATGTTCATTGGTAAGCATTGGCCTGTACTTTAGACTAACACAAAGAGATCCCGGATTTAACAAAACTTACTGAAGGAAATTTAATTAATGTTCGCCACTATTTATAAAAAAATGAAGAATATATAGGGAATATAATAATTATAAAAAAGTACTCACCCCAACAGTACATAAGACTGTATGTTGCACTAGAGTACTGTAATTTATACCTAAAAGGTTAGGGATGAGCAGTGCACTTATAACGACACCACCAAGGCACAGCTGTATAAGGTTATGAACCACACTTAAACATAATATTTCAAACGGTGATAGCAATGGTGACTGACCAGAAATATGACGGCCTTCTTCTACGTTGGAATTGCCGTTAGAAGGTTGTTGGGCGCTTGATGTCTGAGGGTAAAAAACTGTCGGAGGAGGAGGCGGCGGTGGAGGAACAGGCATTTTTAAATAAACTTCTTTACGTATGTATCACTCTAAATTGTTATAAAAACTATTGATCAAAATTTGGCTCCAGCATCTATAGATAATATCTGTTATCTGCATTTATGTGATATCTGTTTCACAGATACATAGATACGATGCGCCTTATTATCTTTTTGCTGATAGATAATTGTGAGAATCAAATAGTAACCACAGTGGAAAATCTATAACGTAAAACAGTCTCTTCAATGTTATAGCTACATTATATCATTTAGTGGAGACTTTTTACCCGACTGCGCCGAAGAAAGGATATGTTTTTCAAGTGAAATTCTGTGTGTATGTATTTCGTTCCTTTGACAACTCTTGAGCCTAAAAGGCCTAATGGATGTCGACTTATGAGGTGTCATTTCAATAATCTTAATAGATGGAGTCAATTATGTACAATTAGAGTGAATATATGTATTACAATCGGTCTTTTATATTTCTTAATAATTAGACTTGTTAAATTTATAAGGACTATTGCAGTGTGTGCAAAGGATTCAATTGGTTTACTAAATAAAGAGACGTTTTAAGGCTTGTGGTAAATATTTATTATTTATTGCAATATTAGTATCGAATGAATAAAAAGTCTACTTTGGAGGACAAGTGTCAAGAATTTTATCTTTTATTTTCACTTCAAAACATTATCATTTACGTTTTTATAAACAGTACCTTAATAAATTGCATCAGTAGGTCCAACGTAACACATATTTTAGGTTGATTTCGAAAATAGAGACTAAGTAATTTATTCGAAAGTAATGATAAACGTTATTTTAATTAAAGCAACTACAGTAAAATTATATATCAGCCTCGCCTGGCTGAAACTTATCATAAGACTAACAAAAAATGGCATCGACAACAACAAAAAATATCTTAATTTTACCATCCCCACTTTTCTACCAGCAGATGCTACTGTCAGCAAAGCGTCTTTCAACAGGTCAGGTCAGTTATTCTGGGGTTCTTAGGGATCTACTTTCAAGGGAAAATTCACAGGGTTATTTTTTTTTATATCTTGCCTTTCGCGTCTTGCATCGTGTCGCTTTAATCGGATCGTTTCCCACATACTACCTTACCGATTTAACCCGTGTGGGTTTCCACACATTAAAAACTTGTGTGCTGCTGTAGTAGATAAATCAGCGACCCTATTTTATACTTAGTAGAAAATCAAGCTTTGACAGGAAAAATGGATTGTAACCTAGATGCATTTGAGATGATATATTAGGAAATAAAACCCACAACAAGTGTTTAAAGCTTATTATTTTTGTACACTGTTATATGCATAATTAGTACAGATAATTTATTAAACGGTAGAAAAAAAAATATTACTTTAGCGAAAACCAATTAATACATACATTGTTGTGGTGGTATATTTAATGTTTAACTAATACAAGTGTATAAATACTTAACAGCCAGTAAGTAAATGCACTACACATATAAAAATAATTATCTATTTACACAATTCAATTCTTAATGCAGAAGTGACTCTTTGATAATAGAATCGGTGTTATAAGTTAATATGAACACTGGCGCGTTTGTCACACATCATTATTTATTGTCATGTGAGGGACAGGGATCGCAGACCCTCTTTTTCTGACCTTTACTTAAAAAAAAAACAGTAAATATTGCTTTTTAGGGTTCGCGTAACCAGAGAATATGATCATTTCAATAAGTCATGTCTACATGAGTTAGTAATAATTACAATAATATATCTCATAATTAAACTGTACAAATGTTATGAATGACAACACTCAAATGATAACAATATATCGAATTCGAATGAAGTAACCTGATTTATTTGATAAGTTATCTTTTATACATTAAAAGTACTATTTACTGATTTTTGACACCATACGACAGTCTCAATCTACTCTTCAAATATCTGTTATAAAAGCACTGTACATAGAAGGAACAAAGCCATCAAATCCAATGAGAATCTTTCTATCTCAATCACTGACAAGTACTTTAATAATATAAGTAGATAGACGTGTGAACACCGCATTTTAGTTTCTATAAGTACATACCGTAGAAACTATTACAAAAAATTAAAAAATACTTTTTGCTCTTAATCTACAGCATAGCCTAAGTTGCATACAAACGTCGTACGAACTGTAGTATTGACACGCTTATTGGTAATAATTAATCTCCTAAATAATACACAAATATACGAAATTCGGTAAAATGCTTCCGTTACTTGGTTAAAGGCAAGTTATAATACTACGTGAAGTGCTTCACTCGATAACATGTCGTGCAATCGTAACTTAAAAAATAATATTTTTTTATTTATATAATTTTGATTTATATTATACATTTCACAGATCGACTCCAAAACTCGACTTAACAATCTGGAGATCACAAAACTATTTCTAATTCTTACACAAATCGAACATTTTGTTGTTCGTATCAAGCCGCGCGCACACTCTTGCACCAAACTTCAATATACCAAGATTTAGATTAAATTAATATACTTTTATATTTTAATATTGTGATTATTTACGTCGAAAGCTATTAATTTTAAGTAGGTCAGTCCGATACATAATATTAGTCTGTTTCACTTTGGCTTGATTCAGACTTTAAGTACGCGGTTAATGAACACCTTTCAAAAGGGCACGATTCTTTCGCTGCATAGTAAGTAAGTGATTGGATAAATAAGTTACTTTAAATACTCGCGAAACCGATGTTATGTATTTTGACGTTTATATATGCGTATGTATATTGTATGTTTGAGAGTGTAAGTGCGCGGCGTCAGTCGCAGTGCACTGTTACATTACGTACATATCTCACTATGCGTCCATTTCGTATCACAATACGTGTAAAAGAACTTCAAGTGCTGGGTGTCGTACTGCTTAACTCTGTGAACATTAATTTAAGGGTAAATCAGGTTAAAACGTGACACTATTACAATAAAAGAAAACTAATTATTTTATAAAGAGCAAACAAAAGTTCTAAAAACAATTAAAACTTTTAATATCCCGATAGCATTAAATAAACAGAAGTTGATTCAAGTTTCATCAAGGATCTGAGCCTAACTACACGTCAAGTAATTCCTTTTTATGAGCTCATAATTTAATTATTTCGCTTTCTTAGATTAGTGCACTGTGTGTAAACTTTGAAATTAATTACAAATGGCAACGTAGATTACTAACTTGTAGCAATAAAATCAAATGACTCATTTCGGTTAGCTAAATGGTTAATAAAATATTATATATAGTTGCACTACATATGCAAACTGTTTTCACGTTGGAAAGCCACACAAAATTGACATTATCTTAAGGTTGATTATTTTGAGAGTTGGTGCACTATATACTATAGTAAATAATAGTAATAGTGAGTAAATATCGGTTAGATATTTTTTATACTATACTTAGTATAAAAAATATCTAACCGATATTTACTCAAACAGCGGAAAATAAACATACAAGTCAGCATCCGTTCTTAATTGACATCTCCCACCTAGTAAATAGTCGGACACCAGCTATTTGCTAATAGAAGTAACGAAAATAAACTCACATAAAACTCACAAAAAGAGTCAGTTTATCGACCGTAACAGGACTTGCAGCAGTAGTCGCCGTAGTACGGGTAGTGACAGAGACGTGCTTGCACCGCCAATGCGCAGTTGTTCAGTTTATCTACGCACGCTCCTGCACAAGGTGAAATTATGTAGATTGATTATCAGGAAAAAGTATATATATTATTTGAAGCAAATTAATTCTCATGATTAAGTAAATAATAATCTATCAATCTAATCTCCAAGAATCTAATCATAAAATATATTTTTTTTGAGATTGTTCCTCTTCCCTGCAACATATCCACTCATACGTTATTTTGTTTAATTTATACTAAACGTTTCATCAGCTACTAAGTAATTATTCTGAATAAAAGGACAAACTTTACACAAACTAAGACTGCCTCTCTCTCTCTCTCTGCGGATTTTCGTAAAAAACGTCAAAGTTCAAGAGTAGACCTGTTTAAGACTCCTGACCTCCTTTCTTACCGTCAGCATAAGATCTTTCTCTGGGGTTCGGGGCGTTATGGTTTTGATGTCTTGTTACTCGCTGTTGTGTATCTGAAACTGAAAAGAACCTTTTCAATTAACATACATATTTTTTACAAAATTATCTAGATTTTATTTGAGGAGGCTCTTTGAAATAATGATTAATTGCAGGATTCCATTAAAGTAAGTGATGACCTACACTTAAGGGAGGCACAGAGACTCTTGGCACATCTCTATTCATATTTCCTATCCCAATATTATTAAAACGTGCACCATGTAAAGCCTAATTAAAAAAATGCGGTGGAATCAAAAGAGTTATATCGATGAAATTACAAACCTTGTGGCGCTGGCTGGTTGATAACAGCAGTATTGATCGGAGGTCTTGTAGAACAGCGTGAAGGCACACAAGATTTCTTGGCTGCAGGTCGCACTCCGATACAGTCGGCGTCTCTCGCCGCACCACTGGCGCCGCTCGCACCGCCACGGGCACACCACACTGTGCGCGACTGTATACCCGCTTCGCACGGCCCTTGACACTAAAAAGGTAAATCGGTATTACGAAAAAACTATATATCAGCAAGACAAAACAAAGCACTATAAAGACTATTTAATCGGGAATAATGGCACCATAAAGTTGTAATTTTGGATGTCTAAACTACAAATTAGATGACGCTTAAGCCAGGTGATGCTAGTTGTACTTATTTATAAATATAATACATATAAAATGGTAATGCTGTGAGTCTCCTGGGAACGCTACCGGTAGGCAATGATGAGGAGTAATTTTATGACTCATGTTTTTATACAACCTATTTTTTTTTTTAATTTTAGTTATAGTTAAATGTAAATATTTATGCATATATTTTATTTTTACAATTACACATGCAAGAAGTATTTGATTTGGTTAACAATAGATATGAGAAGAAGGTGAAAGCTACCTAGCTTTATACTTTAATTGGATGAAAGGCAAAACGTTAAATATTATTCAAATCAGTTTTAAACTATAACTTGGAATCTATTAATACGAGGTTCGCTGTTCTTAATAGTGGTTAAGGGAAGAGAAAATAAACCGCCGTGATAGGGTTTCTATCACGTAGAAGTACTCCCCAACATATGGCCGACGCTTGTGACTGTACTAACGAGAATATTTCTAAGTACATATACAGGCCAATTTGAGTGAGGATCAAGAGAGCTTACACGATATTCTCTACGCAGTGTTTAAACAAACTGTCGCATAGCCCTTAGATCCTATGCCATCATGTGCCTTTCGAATAGTAAAGAAGGTAAATTAAACTAGAATTAAACTTGACACAATTGAATTTTTTTACAGTTTGGGCTCCATTTTAAAGTTTACGCATTATATAACTGGCCTTTAAAAATAAACCAATATGCAAAGTCAGCACGAGATATCTTATTAACAACGGCCAAAAGATCTTAAAAGGTTTAGATGTATTCTATGACTTGTTATTCATTGTTATATAATTTTGCACATTCTGACAATAGCTATTCTCCTTGCAATGATGACTGATATCAGGTAAAACATTCGAGAATGCCTAAGTGTAACACAAAATGAGATTTTTATACAAATTAATAGTCCTATTCATAATATTATCACAAAATTTCGTGTATCCTCTTGATTAAAAACGGTTTATAAAATTCATTAAATATGTACAATACATTTCTGTTTAACACGTTTCTCTACTGGTGTACTATAAAGTGATATAAAAAAAATCGTCATATTTTTACTTTAATATAAGGCAGTTTCAACATCAGACTTCAACTTTAAAAATAATATATATATGTATATCTCGATACGATAAAAAGCAAAACATTTTCCGTTTAATCAATTTCATTAAAATCTTATGAATGTGAAGCTATAAAATTGCAAAAAAATATTTATAAAGATATTCTATTATTCTATTCTGTAATTCGTGGAGAATAAGTAAGGTTTTGATTAATTAGTCAACTTGTTCTGTTGCTGTCTCCATTAAACACATTAGTGAGGGCGGGCCCACAAGCATTGACATATTTGAAATTTTTGTCATTACACTTTGAAGAGTCTAAACTTTCAACGTCCATTTGGTACAGTCAGATGTGTACAAGCAACAGCTGAAAAAGTGCCATTTGAAGTAAGTTTAGTTTGTGGTTTATGCAGCTATCGAATTGCAAAATATTTCCAGTTCATAGTTAGATGCTTGCTTGTGATTAGCTGTTATTGTGGTTTGGAATTATTTACTTAAACCTGGCGATGTATTAATTTATTTATATTTATGTAAACCTATTACAATATACACATAATACACATACACATTGAGATAAGATAAGATAATCTTATAAAATATAGGTAAATTTGATAAAATATATAATATAAGAAGTATTTTCATGATAAAATGAAGACTTACTTGACAAAAATATTGAATGGTTTTTTTAACTATACTTAAAATCCTTAAATATTTCAGATACTTTAAAAGATATCGTAATACCTCGGTCCAGTCGCTAAGATACCAAGTTGGACTGCAAACACCCCCACATTCGCGTTTGGACTCCGGCTTAGATCCTCTGCAAGAAGAATCTCTTAGTCGTCTACCGTTACCTCCAATACAAATAACACCCCGCACTTGATAACCACCACAATTCGCAGAACACGAGGACCATTCACCTAGAATACAGTGTTACATTAAATTGTCATTTAAAAATAATAATTAAAATTAACGTTTTTATTAATACATAATTGTTTAAAACAGCATATAAAAGAATATTATTTACATTATATCTTATTACATAATGTAAAAAAGTTCCTTGTATATTAAGCTTTGCATGAAGTACAGGACATGCGGGTACTCGGCTGACTTCTGCAAAATTACTGCAGCCTCAGCCCCGTTTCCTCGTCCGAGATTATTGAATTGAATTGATTATTGAAAGTGTAACAAACAAACCAGTTACCGTTCGCATATATTATAAATAAGGATATATATATAAGTAAGGATTACAATATGGATAGGTTTTGGAATAGGATTATATCTATACATTATTGTAATAGAGGTTATTTGAGACTTACTAGTAAACCACTGAGCGTCACATTGTTTCTTAATGGAGCATGTTTGAGTTGATTCTGGCGCCCTATGTGTTGTGCACCCATTAGGATTAGCGCACCGAACTCCTCGAGATTGCACACCTCCACCCACGCACCAGCCCACACACTGAAACATAAATTGCATGACATAGTAAAGTCAAACTTAAGTATACATAAATATATAGTTACAATATTGAAACTACATTGGTATATACATACAGATACAAGATATACGAGAAAATTGTTTGCATTATTTATGGAATAAAATTCTGGAATAACATAGAGCACTTAAGCTATAGAAATAAATGACATATTATTCATCGGCTATATTGTATAATCACATCTTTTTAAATCACCATATCTAAACGTATAAAAAATAAAGCAGTTAGTATTTATCTAACTTCAACTAAATTATTAAAATTCTGTAATTAGTTTGTAATGAAAGAACTTCTATAATAATTCATTATATTTAACTTATCTAATTATCATGTAACGAATATACTTCTAAATGTTAATTCTTTAATTCCTAAAATACCTGGTCGACGGCAATGTGCTATTACGATAGAGTTGACCAAATTCTAACTGCTATGATATGGGTGTTTAATACACCTCTGGCTGCATTTTTAAAGAAATAGGCCTATTTATGTATGTATGTATTTTATTTGATATTATAATAATAGTATAATAGTCTTACGTTCGACCATTCCGTATAGAGCCATCCTCCGCCAGCGTTGAAGGTATAATGTGGTGCTGGTGTCGTGCCAACATCCGTTTCATTATAATTAGTCGCTAGAGAGATGACAGGACCATCTTTAAATGTATCCGTTCGGTCTTTGGTCCGGACCTGACGCCGAGCATCGAGGCGAGGCATAGCAGTCGTCGTAGCTGTGCCGTCGCAGTTCGGAATGTCGCACATTTCACTGCTTGATGGCATAGGAAGTGGACATTTTTGGTCACTTATCTAAAAATATTGAAGACATTGAAATTTTTTATGTCTAGAATATAAATATCAGCATGTTTTAACAATTTATAAATATTTAAAATTTTCAACAGAAGCAACGAATTTCAGATCAAAAACAGTAAATTAAAGTGTTGTGATGGTAACTGTAATAATGATTCAGTACCTTAGTTATACCTCGCGCATGGTCTTGCACACAACCTACGATACGAGTTTTATGTGCTGGACCACAGACGGGGCAAGGCCCCCACGGGGCGGCTCTCCAACGGGGAGGGCAGGGAGTACCTCCACACCGACGTCTACGAGCTGGAGGGGGAGTTCCGTTACAGTGGAATGAAGAAACTTCTTTGTCACCCTTGTCAGTGACTTCCACACACTTAAATTTCCCAATCTGTAGTCCACCTCCACAACTTCGGGAGCATTGCGAAAACTCTAATATCTTCCAAACAAATTTCCTGGTTCCTATAACGTTGCTATCAATTTGAGATTGACTTTCCAGGTTGTTAAAATCGGGCTTCGACACAGAAGATGTTGATTTCGTTTCAAGATCTCTCGTGTGCGCTTGGCTGTTGTGATGTCTATGATGACGTTGCGCTACGTGATGAGGCAGGGTAGGTTTTGACGTCGGTATATCGTTACTGGTTTCGTCAGGATCAAAGTCAGTAAAGAATTCGTATTTTATATTTGGATTTGGTTGTGTATACAGGATCTAAAAAATAAAATTGCAGTAGATAAGCTTTATTCTAAATCTTTATTCTAACTCTCAGTAGTATTGTATAAAATGTACCATAATATCGATAGAATGGTGTATGGGTCCATGTGCAAAGACATGATCTTGTCCCGCTTCCCTTGTGTAAATGAAGCGAGCGCCAGCTGCTTCGTAAGTTCCAGCCGCGCTCACCGCAAACTCGCCGTTCATTATATAGGAGCCGTTTGATACTTTCAACGCTGTAATAAAAATGCACTTGTACCTATCCAATAACGAAAATTAAACGAAAGTAATTGATAAACAAGCGTTCAATAAATTCTTAACTTCAACTAAATTGCTAGTGGCTACGTCATGCAAATAATTAACCACCAATTGTGCAGACAGCTACCTCCATTTATCTCACAATTTGCGGCGTAGGCGCCTCTATTGAAGAGCTGGGGTACGGTGCGCATGTGCAATTCCCATTAATCGATTCGACATCGATCTTTGCACTACCGAACACTTCATCTTTTCATTAAGATGTCACCCTACGATGAACTATTAATGACACACGTGATATTTTCAATCAAAAATCGATATTGTTGTGTTATAAAAAAGGTTACTCAATGAGACCAATGAGATGTTAGTATATCGTGACATACTTATTCGAGGCCATTTGAATACTGACCTATATAATTTTCACTGGGAATGACTTCCGAGACGTTCAGCCTGCAGGCACCCTGTGGCACTGTAGTCACGTACGAGTATCCAAGCGGGAGTCGTGGCCGCGAGAATAGTCCCGACACTAACCGACGCCCACATCGAAGCTCTCGTGATGTTGACGATGCGAGGACACCTTCGCGTCCCACCACCTTTGAAAAACAAACAATTTTATGAAACACTGGTGTTGTAAACATCCTTGAACTATCGGGTCTACTTCATATTTTTAAATAAAGAATTGTTTAATCAATTATACTAATGTTTTTTTTTGTTATAGAATCCAAATACCTATCTATACAAATAAATAAAATTGGAGTGTCTGTTTGTAATATTAAAATAACCGCTTTTTACTAAGTGCATATATAACAGTGGTAGAGCCATGCTTAGGCACGAATGGGCCGGCTCGACCGGTGCGATACCACGGCCTCACAGAAAACCGGTTGTGAAGTAACGCTTGCGTTGCATTTCCCCGAATTGAGTGAGGTTTCCGGAGGCCCAATTCCCCCTCCCCCTTTTCTCCCCTCTTCTCCTTTCTCCTTTTTACCATCTCCTCATCCCTCCTCTCTTCTTTCCACTCCCTGCATTCCCCATCCCTCATCACCCTCAAAGGCGAGCAGCGCACTTGAGTTGCAAGTGTCCATGGACGGCGGTGTCACTTACCATCAGGTGACCCGTCTGTTCGTCTGTTCAAAAAAAAAAATGGACGTATACACGATACATATACCAAAACGATTTTTTTAAATTTTTTGTATGTCTGGCTGTCTGTCTGTCTGTCTGCTTGTTCCGGTTAATCTCTGAAATGGCTGGACCGATTTTGACGGGACTTTCAATGGTCGATAGCTGATGTAACAGGGAGTAACTTAGGCTACTTTTATTTTAGAAAAAAAATAGGACCTCACAAAAAAAAATTAAAAACAACTAACCAATTGAAAACTGAACTGAACAATAACTTTTTTGTTAAATACCACTCGGACGAAGTCGCGGGCAACAGCTAGTGTATAATATAAGTAACTAATCAATCTAGTGCAATGAAAATACTTTGTCTGCATAGCTGTAGATATGACGCATTGGTCACGCAATATCATATAGAGATTAAGATGATTTAAAAGCTGAATATTAACTTGTCATCGTATTACACGGGTGTCGGGATACGGTCTGCCAACCAGGATTACCATCCGTGACAACGGGAAGTCTACCCTCTGTATTAATATATTAAAACGTTAAATACGAGCTAACTTTCTAAGAAAATCTATGATATAAAATATTTTTAGAGAGATTACTAAAGAAATCCAAAATTTCTGTGCTTTGCTAGGAAAAAACAAGAATTAGGTACAGAATCTCTCTTTTTGTATACATTAAATACACTACTAAAGAACGTGCAGCATATGTAGTATGTGCAACAGTCTGTCTGGCATATAATAAGAATAAAAAACAAATATTGAATAAACAGAAAAGGCGCACAAATAATTGTCGAACTAATAACTTTCGAATAGACCATGACAAAAATAAACTCAAACTCTACAGAAGTTTGAAATGTACTTTATGAATAAACAAGCCAAGAATTAAGTTCATTGAAACGTTCACGATCTTGATCATATTTACTAGATCTTACGATTAAGTTTATTCCTGTTTTTAATCTTATATAGTGTTTATTTTATTACACGTTTAATGGTGTTTAAATAGACCTCTAGATGAATATATTTCAGAAAAAATAACGAACAGACATAAACTAAAGAATAGAAAACCTTTTCCGTTCTACTGAATAATTTATGACCGTTGTTAAAGTGCAGACAAAAAAAGTGCAAACATAATGTCCATCTGAAAAGTAATTGTTGCACTTTTCGTTATAGTACAAATATTTATTTTAAAATATGCTCACTAAAACCATCGGATACTTTTAAAATAGCTGTATGTACATTGAAAGTTGTTAAGTAAACTAAATGCGGCATCTAAACAGAGCCAATGGTGAACGCTATAAATAATCCACTAAGAGCTTCATCGTATATCCACCTCGTCTAATTGACAAATTGTACGATACCCGCATATCAGACAAGAAGCCAGTGTAATAATGAAGATGGCTAATTAGTATTTCATGCTTCTCATTACAGTCTGAATACAGATATAGACATCGTTTGAGAAAACAGTTTCAATACAGTTAAGCTAACATTAAAGTAACCTATTATGCAACTTACATTATACTAGTATTTTTTTTCCGTTATTCTTAGTTATTTAAAAGAAAAGAAAATCGGAAAAGTACTCTAGAACATAGTTAAATTATTTTTATTACATATAAGTTATATTGCCATGCTATAAGGATATAAGTACGTTGAGTTGTGTATTGAAACACATATGGCCTACGTTTTACTCACAAAATATTTCGTAATTATTAATGTGACAGTAATGCATTTAAAACATTAGCCGCCTCTAATGTGCACTTTTATGACCCTAGACTATAAGATAAGGACGTCTTAATCTCATGTTGGGTGGAGCGTACCCGTCGACCTCAATAGCAAAAAGCTATATCTTTAATTAAGTATGACATGATTCATTTTTAAGGCCAATAAATGAACTCCCCTTTGTGTAGTGTACCTCATGTTCTCAAAGAGAGGAAGGGTGTCGACATTGATGCATTGGGTCGCGAGTAAGTGCTACTGAATCAGTTTTATTGCAAGCAATAATTTACGTAATCTAAAGAGACAAAACCAGTAGGAGGATATCTATCTAACGAAACAGGCCAATGTCGTAATAAAGCAAACAGTGTGGAGAATATGGTTAGTATGAAATAATAGTTCAGAGGTAAAGAGTAATAGTATTCTCTTTGCCCTTTTTGTTTTGAAAGTTCACTTCCCCACTACTCCTCTCTACTCCTGTATCGCGAGGAACGTTACAAACTTTCAAATAACGGACACAGCTTACCCAGACTCAAAACAACAATTTGAGGATTACACAAAGAGTTGTCCCGTGTGGGGATCGAACCTCGGAACAAAAATCCGAGCGGCAGCGTAGTGGCGAGGTGACCGCGTGGGTAAACCACTTAGCAGTTGTTCATACTAGACAAACAAGACAAACTTAACACAAATATAACTTAATATAATTCGATTGTGACAATGCTTATCTTTTTCTTTAATATAAATATAATATTAAGGCTTAAGGTATATTCTCGTTACCAATTTTACAGTATTATATCTTTATAAGTGTTAGGCTTTTAGATATGTAATACTTCTTTGAGTTTAAAGGATTCACAGATTCACAAAGCGAGAAGTCTATATGTTTCGTGGTAAAACTATTAAATATTGAATAACACAGCTCTATTAACTCGCTTTTGCATATCCTTTAATAACATTGTAGGATACCCAAATTAAGCACAGCAATTAAATATATAAAATATGATCCTTGTCAGTATACATTTAGGGCTTTGAAAGACTTCTGCCTGAGTGATGTACAGTGCACATTCATTAAACATTTATAAATAATTCAATCAACGTACCTATCTCAACTTCTAAACGCATAAATAAATATGTGAAATGAGTTATAACATTTTTTAGCATCAGAAATACTAAAATTATATTTCTTTGGTGAGTGAGCATTAACAAAAAGACGTCTAACCCACAAAGATAAAAACATTAAACCAAAAATACATATAAAGTATAAAAATTTAAAATATAGGTATAAAGACAGTATTATTAATTTTTAAAATGCACAACTTAGTATAACATATAGGTAATAGCGTTTTAGTACTAAAATCGTCATTTAAGTTTATTTAAAAAAAGCAATTAATAACAAATTAAGTATTTTCAGTGTTTTTTTTTATACTATAGGGGGACAGACGAACAGACGGTGTGTGCAATCAGTTGTCTAGTCAACGCATATTATGTTACTTTATTACTTTCAATTGTTTATCGTTTAAGGCTCGAGACAAGCATGGACAAGGCTAAAACGTTTAGGGCATGCAATTTATAGCTAACAAAAAATAGGACAATCAGTTGTTAAACCTTAGTCATAAAAAGTTAAGAGAAAAATGTATTAGGTACTGACATATTTTATAGGGTAAATTAGGTTCTATGACCTATTTAACAATCAGGCTAGTCCAGACAGACTGACCGTTAGCACATGCGATGAAATGCCCTCATTGAGAATTACACATTTACTCGTAGTTATACGAGTACGTGGTCTCCTCAGTTTCACAGAATAATAACAGACAGTATGCAGCACGCCTTGACAATGATTATTAGCTTGTACTTGTGTCTCATCTCAATGGCCTGTTTCATGTTTAGCTAAATGTGAACAAGATAAATTTGGATGTTTCATGTTTTGTCAAATGTATGTCAAATATTTGTCAAGTGTTTGTATTGTTTTTTCGTACAACGCATTAGACTATTTAAGGCATTTATATAGAATCAAGACGTTATTGATAGTTTAACAAACACAATGGCGTGCCATCGATATGACGTGAGCACGAAATTTATGAAACCGGAATATTCAGGTCGAATGAACAACTGAATCAGATAAGTAGGATTCTAAATTAGCCATTCAGTCGTAGTCGGCAACTAAGACAAAGGGGGCTGGGGAGTGCGTCGAAGCGACTATACATACAAACACTCATATGCAGCTGCGTATGCAACTAGGTCGAGTCCACATAATGTGTATCATACAACTTAATAGTTCTTATTCAATGCATAGAGAAACACCACGCAGACAGCACTAGGTATTGTCACTAATACGTAGGTAACCAGAATCAAATCTTAGTGTTAGTACCGATTTCCTAAACAGAAATTATTGCCGATAGTCATAAAGATGAGCAAATGGAAAACTCGTGACTATTCAGTTTGGAAGTTTACACGGCGTATACGTGATATCCGCTGTCAAATCCAAATAACATGAATGGCGCCAACATTCCCGGTCTATAGCGTAAGCGTGTATCTATACGGTTTAAAGCATCGGTGAATTAATTACGGCTCAATGTTCCTTAACCTATCAAAAAAAACTCAACTTTATGTAAATTTCCCAGTAATAAACTTAAACAAACAATTTCAATGTCAAAGTTTATGATGAGCAAACTGAGTTTTAAATTTGTCTTCAATCTTTGAGCGGTGTATTACGAGACTGTGCGACATTACAGCAAAAACATGCCTTGGTTAAATGTGCTGCATAAATATAAAGACAACAGTGATCTATTAAGAAAACCTTTACGACGTTGTTTTAAATTCTACAAAATTGAATATCAATGCCAAAGAAATATTGTAATGGCAAATACATATCTAGTGACCTAAATTGTCAGTGTATAAGTCATCTGAACATTTTTTTCTAATCGAAACGATGTCACCATAATCATCTGAAATGGAACGTCTAGACAGAAATATGATTTGTAATTGAGTTTCAATGATTTTCAGAAATAAATGATATAGTGATCCTGACTGCTAAGCCAAAGGCTCGATTTGTGAATACATATAATGTTTATCAAATAGTAACCTTTGCTCGCTAAATAAACTAAAACTTTCATCGATAGTATTTTTCATGTGGTGTCATATATGTAGTAAAATATACTATCTTCAGATATCTCACACGTGACCGTCTATCTCTCGTCTCGTCTCGTTACATACATTCATTGTTCTAAACAAGGGCTACTTACCGCAGCGAATGCCAGAAGAAATACCGCCTTAATCACCATTTTCACTGTTTGATGATATAGTCGCACTTATTTGGTACACTTCTTAAACTGGACAAATGTTTATTTGATCAGTAAAGAGTCGATTATTTATAGCACACAGTTATATTACATACCGTTCTCGATAATAATATATTATTTTAAACTAGATAAATATTGAAAAATATTTAGTTTAAATTATTACATTGTATACGATTTGATAATTAAATTAATACAAAAAAAAAAACAATTATCAATTTTATTGGTATTGCAAAATTTAGATTGATTGATACATTCGTTCAAGTATATATATTGAGTATAACTTTAAACGGTTTTATCTGCTACTACTACCGAAGCCTCTGTACATATTGATCAAGCATTTACTGCATGCATTCAAAAATTAGTAACGTACAATTGAGTATGTTAGGAATACGGAAACACTAAGGTTTTTTTTCTAATATTGTAACTTATTTACGGCGGTTTGAGTTAGATATTTTTATGTTTGTTTTGTAGCTGTAATGGTTTTAAATAGATTCGACAGATCAAATGTTTATTGAACGTATTTTGCGAGTGCATTGGATGTGTGTTATGAACTAGGCAGTATTACTTTACACACAATCTTCAGATATACTGACCATGGGACAATCAGCGAGGATGTTAAAAATGGCAATGAAGATTACCCCGAGTTATAAAAAAATACATTCCTTAATAATTTCTTACTCATACAGCATCCATGTTAATAAAACATTGAGCCTAAACAAACAAATGAAGGCAAGATAATAAGTACATTGAGATACCGCCAAGGAACTACACACATTTTTTGTGTTTACGTTGATACTTTTCGGTTTCATTCACCATTATGCGCCGCTTTTGAATAAAAACGAAAGAGTTGGTCAAGCTCATTTTTTATTCATGTATACGCATGATTGTTATATATAGTTTTCTATGTCATGTTTTTATCTTACCTAAGTATGAAGTAGGAAGAATATTAACACAGTTAAGTCTGCTTCTTATAGGACTTTCATGAACTAAAGAAATTATTTTGTTTGTTTATTTTTATTTTTTTTTACTTTACTGATATAATGTTTCAAAACTTATTGCATAATTTCACTATGTGAAATATATGAATATATGTATGTATATCCAAAATAGATAGCACGGCAGCATTAATCAATTTGTGACGTTTTTTATTAGCAACAAATCAAATGGTACTACTGTTTTAGAAAACGTCATAAATTATATCGTAAATCCTTTACGATTTGAAATGTTTCTGTCGGTCTCTGTTAAACCTTTTCAAGGGCGATTTGTAATACGCAAACATCTTTTACAACGTCTTTAAATAGACTGATGCCTGATTTTTCTTGCATATTACGTCAGGAATTGTTATTTTTAATCAATTTACACATATCAATGTCGAAGTCTGAAATAACAGTTTCTGTGATTTATTTACACGAATACTATCAATATTAGTGCTCTACTATAGCAGCGTGGATAATTCAAAGAAAACTAAACCATTACAGTTTGACTTAGACTTTGAATTTATGATTAGTTGATTTCCTTGATTCCTTGAGGTCTACTAAACTTGTATTGTGTTTAATCTAAAACACAAATCGTGTGTTATAATTTGTATCATAGTCATTTATATATTGCCTGATATTTGTATATATGCCTGCTGTTTGCTGTGTAATTGCTTTAGTTTACATGTCCCGTGAATGTCAGCACTCAATGATTGCTCCAGGCCTTAATTTCTGGCCCGCATCCAACTCGCTGATTACTTTGTTCTCATAATATTTTACTATTCGTCTAGTAATTCCTTTGTGTTATCGTGGATTCTCCCGAGAATCTATAAATCAGATCGGTACTGGTGCGTTAAAAGTTTTGTATCTTTTTTCATCTCTTAACGGGACTATCATCGTAAACTTATTTTGATGTGGTTTGTGAAAACACCTCAATTCATATTTAATTTTAGTAGAATAAGTTTGCATTTAATGTTTGTTTTATGTTTGATTTACTTTTTTATTGTAATGTTTTTTTTTTTAATTTATAGTCACCGATTCAAATTAATTTAAAGCTTCAGTTTCCTTTTAGCTGTTGTTCTTGTAACGTTTTAAAACTGTTAAGTCTAGAGTATTTATTATAGTGATTATC
This sequence comes from Tyria jacobaeae, assembly GCA_947561695.1. Taxonomy (NCBI): domain Eukaryota; kingdom Metazoa; phylum Arthropoda; class Insecta; order Lepidoptera; family Erebidae; genus Tyria; species Tyria jacobaeae. Next base: position 10,497,046 of record OX387224.1, on the reverse strand, counting down.
GCGATTATACGTGTCGACAAAACGGAGTTAAACACTATTATTGTTTTCGTGTTGTTAAGGCGGTGTTACAAGTATACATAGTTTATGATTTAGTAAAAACATTTTTTATCATAAATTTAATATTTACATTCCCTAATACAAAACTCCAAAGCACTGAGATCGTTACATATGTATGTATATACATACATATTACATAAACTCACGCCTTTTCCCTTCGTCATCAGCAGAGACACTTGCTTCTATCTTTGCTTTCCTTACTCCTCCTAGAGCTTCCTCTACTGTCATTACGCCTATCATGCAAGCCTTCGATAGTATAACATAGTAATAATAATAATAATGATATCATTATACTGTATTTATCATATAAAACCGGCTAGAGAGAAAATATTATTATGGTAGTATTTAAAGGAATTTGAGTCGACACTACGACAATAGTGTTAAAATGCTGCTAAATGACATCGTTAACGTATATCGGAATAAAATCGTTAACGTCTAAGTGCATTGCAATTTTATAATATTCTAATTATGATTAAGTAACAGTTAACTACCATAAAGAATTCAAGATCAGGAAACTCATTAGAACGCTGTGTATACTGGAAATATTTAAGTACTAATAAGCCTAACCAAAAGATAGCTAACTGATCATACAGTGTTGCATCGCACAATCAAAATTTCAGATAAGTGAAACATATTAAAAGTAATTATTGAAATACTAGCAGTAACAATAAGCTGGGCCTTAAGAGTGAGGCGTGTTAATTACCATTGTCGATAGGCTGATACACGGTTGATGATAATAGCCCCTGGAAAGGTGTGGTCCCTACTACACGCAATTATCTTTAGATTTATTTCGTATAAAATTTACTGATGTGCTATCCTATTTTTAAGACGTCAATAAAGGTATCATATTATTTTAGATTTCCTCAAAAGTTGTTAGAAGCTGGTTCGGTAATTTAGATTGAGCTTTTCGATTAGTTAGACAGTTTTAAAGTAATTTGATGTTTCGACATACACTCTTAGAAAACTAGGAATTTAAAATGTTGAAAGCATTAGATAAATATTTTAACTATTTATTTATATATCTCTCTATTGAATACAGTGATATCCGAAACATTAAGGTATAGCAATCAGTGGTCTTATCCTACACCGCGATTTATTGTAGTTTTCGTGTAACCGGTACACGAAAACTGTTATAAATTTTATTGTAAACTAGTTTTATATGACAAGCTTATGTATGTATTACAAATGTTATAATTATGTAAAATATATTAATGCTGAGCAGTTATTTATATGTTCAAATGATTTTATATTAAATATTTTGAGGACCTTATTCTATTTTCGGGATATAAATCTTTAAAGAAATGATGCTATGCTATGTTATATTAGGATATATGCTGATGGCTTGATCTTCCTTAACAAATGAAGTCAGAATATGGAGAAAATCTGTATTATACCTTAAATACTCATATATTTATATTTTATTTACTCATTTATTTATACTGTATCTACACGAGATAACACATTAATTGACAAATAAAAAATTCTAAATACTTCGAACAAAACTGTATATAAAATAAAATTGAAAAACATATAAATTATGTTTTTTTTTTTAATAAATGATAAGTGCAGATAAATTTGAAATTAAAGAATTCCTAATATTTTAGAAATTGTAGTATTCGTTATGAAGACATGCTCAAAATGAAATATCAAGAAACATAATACTTATCACCTCTAAATTAAATAAACTATCAAAAAAAAAAACCATTTCTAAATAAATGATAAGAAGGTTGTATATTAATGTAAATCGATATGTTATGAAATATGAGTAAATAACTGTCTTATTTTTTTTGTAAAGTATGCATATAAATACAGGTTAGTAGGCAAGTAAGGAAATTGTGTTAATCATGTCTCTCGCAAAATTGACATAACGAGATAAAACGGTCCCTTTTTAACTCATTTAGGGCAAGCAAACTGTTATGGTTAGGGCGTCTCGAGGACGATGTAGGTAAACTTTTACAATATTTATTATATTTTGTAAATGCCCTATTTTTAAGCATTTTATCTTGACTGTCATAGATTAAATAATAAACGACTCTAAGTTGCGACACAGTTGCGGATAGCAATCTGTTATGTTCTACGTGGTCGGATAGTCAAATTAACGTAACGTTTTGGTTCAAACCAATATTAAAAACCGACCGAAATACCACAGCAACTTTAATTGGTCGTTACTCAAAAATAATTGCGAGAAAATAAAAAGCGGAACGACAATAATCGGTTACCTGTGGAAAATTAATGCCAACTTATGAGTAGCCTCGATGCGAAGTATGAGTTTTCCGTAGTCGTAGTTACCTAATTAATTCAATGATGCTAAATAAAAGGCACAAAGGTACATATATATGTATATAATGAGGACATAGATATACGTTTGTGATTAGTAGGAATGTATGTCCTTTCTATTAATTCGCAAGGGACTGAATCCTCTATACAACACATAGGAAAAACTTCAAAGGTTTTATATTTTTAAAGACAAAATAAATTATAATATATATCTATATATATAGCATAATAGTAATGTACGTAATATATATCGCATATGTACATACTGGTATATAAAGATGTTGCTTTTAAGCGGTAACAGTAAATTTGAATATCTGTAAGTAAATATTGAAAATTGGTGTCTGATGTAATTACATGCACGCGTACCAACTCGGCCAACGAGTCTCGAGCGACCTAAATTATGGTTTCAGTACTGATAAGGGAAATTAGATAGATGTAGCGATAACAACCTTCCATAAGGCGACCTTGAGGTTTACAACCTTGAAGAATTACTTTTAAATTTTATGATATTAATTACAACGTTTGAGTGTTGTCCATAACGTATCACTTGTTTCAGTAAACATTCTGAGTTGATTAAGTTGTGAAATTATAAATTCTAAATTTTTTTTCGGGAGAATCCCTTAAATGTCCCTATTTCATTACTCCTAGATGTTATTTGATATATTTAGCGGAAATATAATAGTTATTTGTGTTATACGTGCAAGCGAGTTTTATTCGTAACGGTACGGTTTATTTGTAATATGATAAGTGCATATTTTATTAGAGGCACTGTTATCTTGGTTCTTGAAATACTATAATTTCATGTTCTACTTTGAAAATATTTTTCATTTTCATTTATTCTTTTAATGCGGTAATTTAATATTGTATTGAAGTATTCGCGTACATTCATCAAATAAAAATCATGTTAAGTGTGGTAAAAACGGCTTTCTTATATACCGGGATCCTGTACAGGTACATATTTTAGCCTAATATTTTTTATATAACAACATAACTGGTTATTCCGACATAATTAATAACACCGACCGGTCACAAATATTTAAAAATTGTGGCAATCTTCTCAACATTCTTGTCAAAACAAAACAAATAAATGAAGACGTATTAAATCTTCATTTCTTAACGCAAACATTTATTTTGACAAATGAGGTTACCAATTCAGTAAAAACAAATTTTATAATATTTAGAAAATTTAACCCTGCAAATCACATAACAGAAACGTAATATAGAATTTCGTACACTTCACATATGTATGTTCATTTACAGTATAATGACTCTGTCGTTACTTTAATTTCAAAACAAAACGAAAATGCCAATCAAGCGTCTTGGCATTTCCGCATTTTCGCGCCAATTTTCCGGAACGCGCAGGAACCAAGCGGGTGCACGGTCGGTGGCGCGGCCGCGCGCTCTCGTCTCGGACTGTGTCGTTGCCGCGCTGCGCCCCATCTACTACCTTACGATTTACGAGCGTGACGCAAAAATGGACAAACATTTTGTACCACCGCTCTCAACACCACATACCACGTGCCTCGATTTAGATACTCTTAATAGAGGGCCGCATAAAGTTATATTAATAGATTATGGTAATTATTACTTAAATACTAAACAGGAACGAAGAGAACTAGAACTAAGAAAAACAAGAACTAAGATAAATAATAAATTTATATATCATAAATAAATTCTCCACACATCTCACATACGGAACTTGTACTATGGTAACCAGACTGCTGATAAAGATATTTATATATTTCTAAATACATACATATTACAGATGAATTACACCCAGACACAGAATAAATGATCGTGTTCAACACATGAATATTTTTCCTGGGTGGAAATCGAACCGGGTGGAAGTTAGCCGCTAGACCAACAGGCCAGTCAAAAGAAGAAAATGCATACGTATGTATGTTTGTAAGAAATACGTATTATAAGACGAAAATATTTCAAATGCATTATATGCTCTATAAAAATATTACAGATTCTAGATATATGTATATTTAGAATCATGTACCAGTTGTTGTTATTTAAAAAGCTTTCGTAATGAATATGTACATAGAAATATGTAATATGTGGATCGTCTCGAGATACTATTTAAACGTATTAGTTGTAATTATAAACAGATGTAAAATGTTTTTAAAACACGTCATAACAATAACCTCTTAAACTTGGCCGCAATTCCATCAACCGACAGAACTATTCGAATACTGTGGGATTGATCCACTTAGTAAACAAATTGCTTATCACCATCGGTCGACTGCAAACTGAAATCCAAGGAACCACGTGTTTAAGTTACGACTACGAGTTCAGTAGAAATGTATTACTGATTGTTTGTTCAAGGCTGCCCCCGTTTTCTATATAAAATATGTTAACATTCGCCTAAAATATAATATTTCTACGAACTATTTTCTTTCCTTCTTTATTGCAAACCACCTGTTTTTTACACCTGTGTTCAATTACGCAGTCTAGGTTCTGATATAAGTAGTTCTAAAATTTATATGTATATTCTCTACAGCGAATGTATAAGAATATTAAGAAACTTTCGTGAAAGTAGCCTAAAAAAGCAAATATGATTCTTATCAACTCGAGCCATTACGATATAAAACATGTTTCTTTAATAAATAGTTAAAATTTATTTTCAAACTCTATAGTGAGAAGTTTCCTATTGTACCAAAGTTCTTAACTTGATCCAACTTAATTAATACACAGGGATGACCAATTTTGCCAGTAACATGAACAAGACAGGGAAAGTCTTGTCGGAACAAATTCCTAACTAAGTACCCGGTATCTATTAAACTAGACGTAAATCTTAGTTGCCTGCGACAATATCAGATATTTGAATAAATATAGAGTTATACGTCTCAGCTCGGCTGCGGGTAAATGCACGATAAAGCTTTACCGATAACTAGTATTTGACGGACAGGTGTAATTAGCCACTCTTCTTGCTACCGGTAAATGGAAGCGTGATGATAACGGCGGGAGTCAGTATAAACAACGATGCCCTTCACGTTTACATCTGATGCTTACTTAAGTGGTTAAGTGGGATTGCAAAATATCCGATATCGATAAAATATTTCTACCTCTTGTCGCTAGTGAAACTAACATTTATTCTTAAGTAATATTCTATGAATGAACATAATTTTATGAATGGAGTGGACCATCAATGAATTTATTGTATGACTTGCTTTCTAAGCTTATTTCTATAGTTGCTTGAATTATTCATAGTAATTTAAACTACCTTTTTTATGTACATAAACAGAACTCCTGGGCCTTTAGACGTGACAAAACCTTCAGCAGTGGTAGTTTTACAATAATCTGCATAATGAAACCATTATTTGAAGAAGACATCATGAATAAAGCATTAAATAAAGTACTGCAGTACACACACTAACAGTGGGCCTCTTCTAAAGACATAACAAATAATTGAGCTGGATTGACGGTTCGTAATACGTAAAAGATAAGAATACACTGTCTGACTAACCACACTTTGGGCAGGTGGATTTCTGATAGCAAAGTACATAATGCCGCGTAAGTTCAGGAGCTTGATCGTTAAATTCTCTTTAAAAATCATGAGGGAAGTTAGACTTCGAAAGCTTACTGCATAATATGATCTAGACATTGTAGCTTAGGGTTAATTAAAATGCATTTGGTCATCAGCAGATAAAAACATAATTACCTTAGTGTTGAAAGCTTTCGCTATAATTCACTTTCGAATAGCTATAACTGTAATAGTAACTTTGCCATTGTTATGACTCCGTTAATATTTGCCAAGGCATTAAATGATGATAATATAATTATTTAGTACGTTTCCGGATCAAAACAAATAACAATTTTTAATCAATTTCCTATTCCCAATGGACTCTTCGCAAGGACACTTTCAAACTCTATAACACAGATGTCACATGTCACGTGACACGTGATAGTGCGAAATTGTTAAGATGGCTGTAAGTGGACATTACAATTTGATATACATCGATAACTATGAATTGATATTTGATGTGTATGTTATATGTTGTTGAACAATTGTTTGATGTGTATAGCATAGCATAGCACGGTTTGGTCAAGAACTCGCAGCATACCCTACGGGTAGCCGTAAGTTTTGGCGAATGGCCAAAGCCGTGCAGTCCAACTAATGCCAGCCTTCGCTGCCACCGCTGAAGTACCCTGACGGATCACTGGCCCACGAGCCGCAAGAGAAAGCGAAACTACTTGCTGACCTCTTTGCGGCTAACTCCCGAATCGACGACAGTGGCGCTCACCCGCCCACCATTGCATCTTGCGACTCCGAAATGCGGGATATTGGCATCCGGCAGAGGGATGTCCGTGCGGAGCTTCGGTCACTCGATGTTCGGAAAGCCAGTGGACCCGACGGTATTCCGGCGGTGGTTCTTAAAAACTGTGCACCAGATCCAGCTAATTACCGTCCTATAGCCGTCACCTCCATACTCTGTAAGGTGCTCGAGCGGATAATCAACACCCAATTAATCCGCCATCTAGAGGATCACTCCTTGTTAAATGATTGGCAATATGGTTTTAGGCCGAACCGATCCACGGGTGATCTTCTAGCGTACGTCACACACCTTTGGGGTGAGGCTATAGATAGGCATGGGGAGTCCTTGGCTATCAGCCTCGACATTGCCAAGGCCTTCGATAGGGCCTGGCATCGCTCGCTTCTCTCCAAACTTCCTGCATTTGGTCTGCCATCTAAGCTATGCAACTGGGTTGCTGCCTTCCTCCACAAGCGCCGCATTAGGGTTCTCTGTGACGGCGCGGCCTCTGACTTCCAGGAGGTTAGCGCTGGTGTACCTCAGGGCTTCGTCCTATCGCCCACGCTGTTCCTTCTGCATATCAATGATATGTTGGCTCTTGGCAACATACATTGTTATGCAGACGACAGCACAGTACACGGGCGATACTTTGGACATCCTTCTGCCAAGCTAGCAGACGTTGAGGGAAAACGACAGGAGCTTGTTGCTGAGCTCGACCGGGTCTTGAACCGCATCTCTCAATGGGGTTGTGAGAATCTGGTCGAGTTCAGCGCCAAGAAAACACAGGCGTGCGCGTTTTCAAACAAAAAGTCTCCATTCCTTCCCCTTCCTACTCTTCAGAACACTCAACTGCCACTACAGGATAGGCTCAGTATACTGGGTATGGACATCTGTCGGGATCTCAATCCGCGTGATTACATCGAGAGCGTCACTAAGGCGGCCTCGCGGAAGCTCGGTGTATTGAACAAGGTGAGACGGTTCTTCTCGCCCGAGCATTTGTATCTTTTATATAAGACCCAGGTTCGCTCCTGCGTGGAGTACTGCTCTCATCTTTGGGATGGCTATGCGCAGTATCTGCTTGACGCTCTCGATCGGTTGCAGCGTCGCGCAGTCCGTAGTATAGACTGTCCTGAGGTCACCCAGTCTCTTGAGCCCCTGCAGTTGGGAAGAGATGTCGCCTCTATGGCAGTTCTCTATCGCCTACATCACGGGGAGTGTTCTGACGAGCTCTTCCAATTGGTCCCACCTCCTCCGTTCCTCTACAGGACTACACGTGCTGGCCTGAGGAGTCACCGTTTGCGAGTCGAAGATATGCGATCCCGAACGAAACGGTTTGGCTCTTCTTTCCTGTGCCGATCAGTGAAAGCCTGGAATTCACTACCAGCGCACGTGTTTCCTTCCCAATTTGATCCCGGGTCTTTTAAGCGTAGCGTGAAAAAGCATCTCACCAGGCCGCCACAGTGTAGGTCACCATGCTGCATTGACTAGACATGCAGTGAGGATGGTGACCACCACTCTTGGACTCCATTTATTGCTTACCATCAGGCAAAGTGGAGTCATTATGGTAGGCTTACAAATAAAAAAAAAAAAAAAAATGTTATATGTTGAAGTGTTTGATACTGTAGAATTCAATGCTGCACAGGCAAAATTCAAGGTCATTTTATAATTATCACTATCATTCTAATTCTTTACTAGCTAATAGAATTAAACATTACTATAATGAATAAAAAAATGATTTTACAGGATTGTATAAGTAGTAGATGATCAAATAAATAATAATAGTAACTTTATTCTTTCATAACTGAATTCTAATTCTTTTCCACAATACTTTAAATAAATAAAACGTGAAATTTAAGAACATACTTGTAATTTCCCTAGTATCTCATGATCAACTACCGAGTATACTCTTTCGAATAAAAAATAAATAAATCAACACTTGCAGAGAAATCGCTTAACATACGTATAAAAAAAATATAGATTTATGAACACATCATAATGCTAAACTAGTTTAAAACCTGTATGTCGGCTTTCAGCACCACTCCCTTCTCCCAACTTGAAGTAAACTAGCCAAACAGCCAGTAAAATAAAAAAAAAAACACTAGTTTCTTAAATTGTCAGTGTTAAAAACAGATGTAAACACCAGAGTTATAAAAAATTATTTCAGAAGAAAAGTTTTAAACGTTAAAAGAAAAAGAGAGTGAAACCATTACATATTCATATATAGGACTGCCCTGCTTGTCTAGTGGTTATTGAACCTAACTCCTGAAGCGGAGGTCGCGGGTTCGAACACCCCACGGAATAATGATTGTCCGTTGTTTGTATATTTGTAAAGGCGCCGCGACACAGGAATAATTCTCATGAGAAATAATTACTCTTTTTTTTTTTTTTTGGAAACCCCGACGGGTCATCACCCCACCGGAGCTGACAGTGGTATGCTATGTAGGAATAATTCTTAGTGAGGTAGATGAATTTAAAAAACAACTACTTCAGCGTCTTCCAAGTAATTAATTAACTTTATTATGAAGTGATAATAAGCAAATACTAATTAATCAGTCGAAGAGAGAAAATTGTCGGGTTTTTATTTATTATATATATAGTCGTGAGTACTTTTAATAGATGTTTCTATAAATTGGTATGTGTTCACGAATAAGTTTAATACAATGATGAAACTGACTGACTTTAAATTTCACCTGAGGCATACCTGAGTCACTGTTATCATGAACGATATCGTAAATTTGGTAAAATAATATTATGCAATTGTTTAGCAAACTGATAATGTTGTTTGAACAGTGCATTCCCCCGGTCGTTGCATTTAGTTATCATCTTATGATAATATCAATGTAATACACGTCAGCTAGTTTATTTAAAGACAAATCGTGAACACGAATTAAAGAAAGGTAAAAGGTCGCTTAGGCGCGTAAATGTTTTGTAGTGTTAGGAACACTACAAAACATTTACGCATAACCTTCATTCCCATTTCGACAACATTTATTATGGAAGAAAAAAACATACATTTTATGGAAGAAAATTTTCTTTGATGAGAAGGATCAATTAATTTATGTTGAAAAGATTTTTTGGTCAATAACACTAACACCATATCGAACATAATCTTAATTATCCATGTTTTAACTGGACTCGAGATAAGTTAAAATAACGAATAGGTATCGATACAATTCTTTTAGTTGGCATTTTGGCCATAGCTTTGATGAAATTATACATATTCGATGAACTCATAAAATAATAAATAAAGGTATTTTTTTAAACACTTGTGTTGTCATAAAGCATTAAGTTTATTTCATAATTTTAATGTTCTATCGTATACCTATAGCATCCGTACCGACATCAGCGTACTAAAAATGGAATATGTTGTCAAAAAATAAATTGTACTATACCAGAATGGAATGAGCATCATCGGTAGGCATTACCTTATTCACAGTATATTCTTCTTGATTCATCAAAGTTTATTGATACCGGAGAGCGGCGTTCAGTTGCGTTGACAACGAAACAAAGATTTACCATAAAAGGTTGTGTAAACAGTTAGTTGATTTGCCCATAAATCATCTTGTGTGTACAAATGTAAACAACTCCATACACATCAGTGAACTAATCTGGAAGTGGAATTTTTCGCACCTATGTATATCAGTAGTACCCATCCGTATGAAGTTTGTTTGTGTTGTTTTTTTTTTAATCTGTGATTTCTCAGAATTATTCTACAATTAGCATCTATTCCATTCTTTTCTATGCATCTATTATTAGCATATACATATATTTTATTTATTAAATGTAGTACCAATCAGTTTTCTTCGTTGCCTATTTAATATAATAGAAATACAATTGAATTTAAATTTTCTGTAATCAGCAGTGTCTGTTATAAATTATTCTTTTTTGTCAACATTTTATTGAGAAATTAAGTTTTTTTATTTTAATGAAATAGCACCACATGTAAAATAAGTTTGCTGCTGACTCATTGTTAATGAAATAAACATTTTAAACCATTTCTCATAAACTAAGTAGCTACTGAACGTTTAATTGAAGATGTAACATTAAGCAAATAATTTGATCCGTAAAAGCATTAAAGGCAATGATGTATTATTAAGCGCAATCTTTTTTCATTATGTTCGCAATCAAATATATTTATTTTCACATTTTTATACTATAGGGGGAAAGACGCTGTAACTATTGCTTATTATAACTATAATAGGGAATTTTCTTTTGAATTTGGTCAATATCAAAAAATGTTGAAAGAGTCAATCTAAAAAAAAACATGACGTTCGTTTACTGACTGTTCCCGAGATAAAATTTTATTTGATTAGCCACATAGGTGAAGCCCCGATGTCTCAGATAGTAAGCGCTATCTATTCTTATTCAAGCTGGCCCTATACGGCGATCAGTGAACTCTGAGACCCTGGTCAAAAATAGCTTAACGAATTTAACAGAATTTACACGTGACTAATACAAATTTGTTTAGAGCTTATCTCAGTATCTACCTTACACAATGGCGCATTTTTTCTCTGAATCTATTTTTATTGAACTTGTTCTCCTTCTGAGACAGAGAAGGCAGGTAAATAAGCATCAGAAAATTACACGTGTATTTGGTTTACCTTGTTTTACTATGTTTTTATTTTCTGCCCGTTTCCTTGTAAAACATGAATAATATCTTTATTGTGTACTTAATACTTCTTTTCTTTAGTATATACATACTAAAGGTTTCATATCAGCCTGTAGTCGAAAAGTATAATTGAGTCGAATATATGTTTCTAACTTATCTAATAATAAATTTTAACTTAATATAAATTTTAAAATTCATTACTTGAAACAGGAATGATTCAACTTATAGGAGAGATATTTTTGCAATTGATTTATGGCTTCCTGTCAAAATTGGAGCATGTCAATAAGAATAAACTCACGTGTATAAATAGAACATAGTAATAGTATAACGGCTCTAAGTCTGTAAAAATAGATCATATTGTGAGATAAAAAGATTTATTTGAGTAATTATGTGAATAACATCCAATAGGAATGTTAAGTAACACCGTGTGCGTGTGCGCATGATTCAGACGATTATATTCGGTCAATGCGCTAACACTCGGCGCCAATGTACAGAGCATCATCGGAATTTTCATGTTGTAGTCATTGTACAAACGTATGGCTCAATAATCCGTTAAATTGAACAGATTAGCGTGGTAATTAATTATATTATCGTATGTGGGTTTATGGTTCTTTGACTGTACTATGTATTAACAAATAAATGCGGTAGGTAGAAGGTGTAAAGTGCTTCTCACGATGTAACAAGTATTAAAAATCAGGTTATGCTATACCCCATACAGGTTAGACATATTTATATTTTATACTATAGAGGGACAGACTAACAGACGGGTCATCTGATGGTAAGTGATAACTGCCCTCCATGGACACCTGTAACTCAAGTGTCGTAAGTGCGCTGCTCGCCTTTGAGGGTGATGAGGGATGGGGGATGCGGGGAGGGGAAGAAGAGAGGATTGATAAGGAGAGAAGAAAGAGGAGAAGAGGAATTGGGCCTCCTGCAACCTCACTCATTTCGGAAAAATGCATGCTTCACAATCGGTTTTCTATGAATCCTTGGTTGTATCATAATCATATACGTTTTTATATATATATGTATATAGTTGACTGTTTCTTAGCACTTTTAACGAAATGCCTCGAAACAAAGATCTTGTATCAGTCCGTCTAACCTACTATAACTTACGGTGCAGATAGTTGGACACAATCGACTCCATCGTAAGTGTCCACGTCACTGGTCCACAAACTAAAAGTTAAGCAGCGGGTTATGAAGCGATTTTTGATTGGATTCCGTATCCGGTTCCGTAGTTGGAATCCGTAATGTGATGATTCGTCAAAAAACCATACCTGTAGCTCGCAAAATAAGCACACTGAAGTGCCCATAGACTGGTCATATCTGCTGAATACCGAACCAGTAAACGGAAGGTCGCCCGGCGGCGGCGACAGATCACCAAGGTCATCAAGGTCTTTTTTTTAAATATTACTTATACAACTTATCGCTAAGAGCAATGTCTTCCAGACAATCTTTGTATGAAAACAACGGAGAGTAATAAGCTGTAGATGGTTGCGTTCTGTAGGTGTTAAGGGTTTAATCAATAATACAACTAATACAGAGATACATGGAGTATCTAAATGCACATTATCATTGCAATAATAAACACGAAAATACATACAAATATAGATATACCCAGGTAATTATAATTCCCATTAGCGGAGCGGACTTATAATGCTAGGTAAAGGTTTCTTACTAGCGATTTAAAAATGCTGGAACATGACCAGCCCCGATCAACGGCACTCGGTTAGAGCATGGCGCATGCGCCAGCCATCTGAACCATATCAAAGGGAGAGTCGAACACAAAAAATGACACGAGACACAAAAGATAAACCTAAATAATTGACTACACAGTTCTCACATGTACAACTCCTAAATTTATATTGTTCATAAAATATCTACAATGTAAATTACTCATGTACATATCGTTTAAATAGTATATTGGTCAGTAATAATAATTGAAAACATCAACAACCGAATACATGTCAATTAATAAAACAATTATAATTAATGAGAGTATAAAAAAAACGAATACACCTGTGAAACTTCTTATATACACAGTGTGGCTGTGGAGCGGGACCAGCAAGTTGCAAAGCATTTTTGTCAACCAAATAATCATCCACTTTGTAATATGCTTGTTTACAAAGCGTGCGTTTTATGCAATTTTTAAATGTTTTCTCATTAAGTTGAAGAACATCAGAAGGTATTTTATTATATACTTTAACACAGTACCCCATAAAAGATGTTTGTACTTTTGGTAATCTATATTTCGGTTGAACTAATTTATTTCATTATCTCGTAATATAGTTATGTGTTTCGCATCGTTCTGTAAATAGATGCAGATATTTTCTTACGTACATGCCTTACATACATACCCAGTACTTGTCGCGGGTATCCAAAGGAAATCGGAATACACTTGTTTTACGAACTCGGACATACTCAGACTACAATTTTTAAATATCACCACAGATATTGTAGATTGTTTGGATCGTTTTTACAGATATTTCTCATTGTGAAAAAGGCTTTAAAAAATAGAAGGTCCATGTTATGAAACTACCTCAAAAATTAGATCTGTTATAAGAAAATTTAGGGTACATTTGAAATCAGAGACCTCGAATTAGTTAACAACAGCCATAACATTTCCCGCAACAAAAAAAACTAATTTTGTACCATTGTGCTATCGTTAGCCTCTCTGACTATGTTAGGTAAATGCTTTGTGTTAGGAATGGATTCACGACAATGATAGCGTCCGATCTTCTGATCTAGCGATTGAAAGTCTGGTGTGGTAGACATTACACAGTTATTCTTAAATTACAGATATATATGTATATTTATTCATCGTAAAAAGTATGTATTTTTATGATTTGAAATGTTGTATTTTCTAAAGCGAATGATATGAATTTAATTTCAAAAATCCAAATAAGCTGAAGGCCCTTGTCAGGAGTGGTTTCATATTCTCAAGTGTATGTTGCTGACTGTCATTTATGCACATATTAAGGTCACATATTATTGAACTTTTTTTACAGTACTACTTTTCACTTTATCATAAAAAACTATTAATATTTTGTCGTTTCAACCTCAGCAATTGGACCCGGCAATTAATAAAAACACAAAATCTACCCGGTATTATATTATTGCTTATGAAACCTTTTTCATGAAGCGTTAAAGGTCCTTAACGTACGAATATTCTTGTTTACATCAATTCTCATTCGATTAGAATAGGCATTATGAAGATATCTCTCTGAAGCTAATTAGACGGTAAATATTTTGGCATACCTGCGATATCAGCCGACATACACAGTGACAGGACTATGTACATCCCTGGCGTTTCTTATCTAATCAAATTGTGCATTTGTCATACCTACATTGTAAATAACGAAATGTGGCACGTTACAATTTACGGTATTATCTGAGACATTTAAATGAGGAAATGTCTTGAAAATTAAAATTCTCTTTATGGATTGTCGCGAGTTTATATTCTGCTTTTCTTTATGTTCAGTATACTTTAGTAATTTAATTATTGTTGTTTCAAAACGATCAGTTCTTTTCAGTTAAAGGGATTTTTAAATCCTAAGTACTTAAATTCTTTATTTGTACCTATTATTAAGTACTTTCATACTACTTTCATTTGTACCTATTAGGGGTGTTACTTTGGCTCTCGAAATAAACCCTCGAAATATTAGCGTTACCATAGAATGGAACAAAAGTACTCCGTAATAATAGAAGCACGTTAACTGAATGTCAGACGATACGTAAATGTCTGGAGTGTTAACACCTTGTACACACACGTTACAGCCTCGGCAGTTGTTGACATTTTCGATCACAGTTCGTATAGATAATGGTGCTGTTAAAGCAGCGTAACGTGTGGAAAAGGAAAAGTGAACAAAAAAGTTTAGGCACGTAGACAATTTACTGCCTCTCAGGAGCTATTTGCAAAGGCGCATGGAAGAAAACTTTAGATAGGCTATAATGTAATATTGTGGAATTCTCATGCGTGTGGTTTTGTTGTTACTTTACTAGGGTTTGAATTGAGATCATATTTCTGTTGAACATGAATTCAGATGTTCTGAAAAAAAAATGTATAAAATGTAGCGTAGTATTATTTAATATTGAAACGTTTACAACAAGTGGGCAACTCAATTGGTATATTGTTGTATTAAGATTGACAGCTGTCAAATTACAGATCGTTTCGATTGATCGATTATCGATGGAGCTAAACATTCACTTTGTGTCTGTAGTGTAATTATACATTAATAACGTACAACATTAATCAAAATTAAATGTGTGCATTTGTCAGTAAATATTATTTTAGTGAATGACATGTAGGAAGATAAATTGTTTGTTTGACGTGTACTAGAAATTGAACCTGTAAGATTGATATTTTTTTATTCACATTTGCTTAGTTTTTTTTTTATATCGACTTACTCAATTCTTTGGACTCTCTGTATAATGGCATTAAGCAGTGGTTAAAGGAAAGTCACCGATTTTAATTAGTTTCAAGAGCGTTATAATTATGTTTCTGAACGTAATTATAAATGCTTTTTTAATCATGCCCTCCCCCTAACCATCCCTATATTTTCACTTAAATTTATTTATATACATTATTAGGCCTGTAAATTGCTATATAATCATTTATTTTGAAAACAATGGTAGCATTCCATCCGTTATCATGACTGTGCCCAATGCGGCGCAGTCGATCTGCTAATGCCGATTATTTACAGCTGTTGTCAAATAAATAATACACGCTTTATCACTGTGTCGAAAAGCAGTAACACAGGTAAACCGTAGAGAAATAATAATAATCCGGGCTTAAATCAAACTTAAGTTGTATTTACGATGTCCGAGATTACGAAGCAGCTCGTGCCATCCGTATGTTTATAGTGTTTAAATACACTATAAGTAAAGTTGATACGTATGGCAGCATTGTAGATGAAATTATGCGAATACCAAATAATATAATAGGTACATAAATTTAAGCGTCGTAATTCTCGATGTTTGTCTCACTTAGGGTTAAGCTGCGCCGTAGGGTATTTGATAATCACAAATAAAGTGATCGTTGTACGTGATGCAAAACGTACAGACATCGCCAGCTTATTAGCTAATTTATCGATATATTTTACATGCTTGCAGGAGGGAGCACAATATTGAAATAAACTTTTGAAAGCTATTTTTTCGAAGATGAAGTGTAACATATTAAACAATTACATAATTTATTCCGGAAAATATTATCATAATGTTGAGTAGGAATATACGTTGTAGCTAAATTATTGATAATAATACATAATCTTCAAAAAAAAAATACTAATACCTGTCTTAAAATATGAATATGATAGGAATATAAATAGGATTTTTCAATAAATATCTCAGTTCTCTAAACAAGGTTCTTCGACACTAAACACAAACCTAAAATATTTTTTGCATTCCTTTAGAATTTACGATTACAGTTAGAAGTATGACCGCGAAGGCACGTTTTTTGTTATGTATTTTCGGAGTGTTTGTTTAAGGTTGAAAGCTGGCGGAAGCTATAAACTCAAGTCAAGATCACTAATGAAAGGTCACTCGAATAACAACAGGTGCAAATGTTAAGCGCTGAAGATATTTTAATGCATAGTTTGACCCAGTTTTACGTAATTCCGTAACGACATCTACAAAGCATAAGTCTCAAAAACAAGGCAGTTTTTGGGTTAAGTGAAATTAAGGTTATTATTAATTTTAATTTATTACATCGACCAACGTTAATATTGTACAAAAAAGTAATGAAAATTACTAAAAGAAATTACATATTAATTATATTTTAAAAGTGTACTTCCGTTACACATTAATTAATATATCGGAGTTGATGTGACGTGTAAGAATGTACATATGTATTCGTAATATAAGGTTTTACAGTTCTCATAAGGTCAGTAAATTGTCGTATGTGTTTCGTCTGTCAAAGACTTGTAGACATGCAATGCCCTTACCTTATTCAGAGACAGAGAACAATACAGACAAATGTAGATATAATATTTATATGTTTTCAAAACATTTTTATATATATAGGGATATATGTTTTTCGTATATCACTGAGATGATGGTGGAAGTTACAAATCCTTGACGGTTACGATTTAGTCTTAAAATTACACGTTTTTACAATTGATCATAATAGTCTACTTCTTTAAAGTCAATTATTTAAATAATTTGACTTGTTGACGTATGACCTCAATTATTTGCAGATTAATGCACACTATTTATATTATTTAATTTCTTACATAAAATATAAATTATTACCTTGAACTTGTGCAGAGATAATAATACTCAGTAAAACAGAGTTACTAGAGAAATATGTGTCCACCTAACCCGTATATATATCAGTTTCAATATTTTTAAGTATACCTGTGTAACTAGTAAGTGATATGTAACATTACTCTTGCCGGTACGTAAAAAGGAAATATTAGAAAGGAGGTAATAGTCTCCGTGGGGAGTCCATTCACTGCAAATATCCTTTAAAACGTGTATCATACAATTTTATTGGGTTGCCGAGGCCAAGTGGCTGTTGCTTCGTTGATAAACTGATATGGTTAAACAAGAAATTCCTGAGCATATAAAATAATTTAAGGGACTCCAACAATTTCGATTAAGTTTTGTATTCACATAACATTTTACTTCATTAAACTTATAGTTTTAGTTACAATAAAAAGAAATAATAGCGGGAAAACTGTCTTCCACTTCTTTGATCAAATCACGAAACGGCGTAATAAATTATCAGCATTCTCTACATTCAATCAACAGTCTTCTGCAGTCCATTGCTTGACATAGAAATCCTCAATGTACGCCATAGCATCCGATCCTCCGCCTTCCGTTGTATGTACATACCATGTACATTCATAATGTATCTGATACATCTGAATATTCTTATTTTATTTAAAAGCTAGGTAAAAGTAGTCAGTCAGCGAAAGGGGCGATTCCTCTGCCGTATAAATATATGCATATTTCCTATGTAATATATAATAAAAAAAAAAACAGCACATATTGCAAGCATACATTCATAAGTTGGAGTAATAAATGTTCCTGCCTTTAGTTATAGGCTGCAATTACTGTACCAACGATGGCCATACATTTAGGAAAGTGTTAGTTTGTACATTATTATAAAGCTGCGATTCTCACGGTCTGTATAATACATAGGCCACATAATTCGACGTGTGCTGAGGGAAATTTACAGAGATTTATTGTGGCCGCTTTACTCCTCATGCCTCCTCGCCTTTCCTCTCGTCTTGCTGAGCAATACAAATTTAATCAGTTTTTTTGTGTGTAAGTCAAAGATTGAATAGCGATTTATGTCGCATGTAGCCATGAGACCATAACGGGTAGAAGCGCAAGGGGCATCGAAAAGCCTCTTCATAAGAATGAGATATTCTATATTTTAATACTCGTCATATACTCTCTATTTTGAGATTTTGTTTCGTAGATCAAGGTAATGTCTACATATAAATAATAAAGATTGTTTTCAATGTATATACATATAGATTTTTAGTTGTTTCTGTTTGTATTTGTTTTTTACTAAACAACTCCCCTTCTTGAGAGTTAATGTTTACCCTTTTTATATAGTCGTTTTTTTGTGTTTGTATTTGTGAAGAGAAAAACGTTATACCACATTTGATGTGTTTGACCATAGGGACCCCATTTCTCTTAGTTGACTTAGGACAGCGTTTGACAATCAGCTGACAGCGTTTTTCGGTAGACTTGACACAGTTTTTCGTTTATGTCGGAAAATTTGAAAAATAAAGTCTCTAATGTTAATTTATAATTTGTATTTTTGTTTAATCTTTAGTGAAGAGATTGCTAATTGCGATAAGGTCACCAATTGTACATATTATTAGTTAAGTATTTATAAGCTAATATTGTATCTGACTGTAGAATAAAAAGTCAATCAGTCTTGTGTTTTTTCTTTCCTAGCTAAAGCGCTTAATGTCGTTTAAAACTGACTACATGAAAAGGGTAAGCCTTTCTCAAGAAGTGTTATTGTTTAGTAAAACAAGCAACAAGCCACTAGGTTTTAACATGTTAGATTAGAATTAGAAATAATATCGGACTCAAAATCAAAATGTACCTTATTTCCGTTCTTCATCCGTCCAAGTGTAAGACTCAACTGTGCCGTAAAGCTTTTAAAGAGCCTTTAACCCTTGTTGTTGATCTAACTGTTTTTTTATAACCCTTATCTTTTAATTTGTGTTCAATTAACAAAATCAATGGAAAATAGCTTTAAGAATTTAATAAAAATTACTTTACCTGAGTCTGTAAATGGATACATGACATGAACTAAAACAAGGCTGTAGAGTATTTCTATATAATGTACTTCACCATTCATAATGTGGGTGTAATGACGGTTATTGAGAAAATTTATAGTAAATTAGCTAAAATTATAAAGGCTTTTTATCACGATAATACTATAAAATTATCTCGTTTTAGTAATACTAAAGTTTATGGTCAATTCACGATGTAATATGAAGTCTATATGATAAGCGAAATAAACTTGTGGTGCTTTTACTCTTAATAGTCGTAATTTTTTTCGATATAAGGTTTTCACAGGTAAAAGTGATTTGCTAAATTATGGAGGAAAAATAAGTGAAGTTGTTTGTTGTTGTTGTACACGTATATAAGAACTGTGTTTAAAGATATATAAATACTAATGAATAATTATATTATCATCCAACGGTGTCGAGATAATTAAACCGTTTGGGAGAAAAACCGCAGGCCGTCTGAATTACTTGGTATGTCAACAAATATATTTTTTTTACATTTGAGAAGTTTGCTGGTTATTTATAGCGCTTTGAAGATGATCACTCGTTTGCGATGTTTTTCTTAAAATTCTTACTGTTTTGTTAAGAGTTGGATATTTCTACGTTGTTCATTAATTTTGATATTGCGCTATAACTTATACATCTATTCTCGATTGTTATACACACAGGTTTGTATTCATACAAACAATTTGAATTTATATTTAGTATACGTATAATATAAATATTAGAAAAGACGTTAAATTAGGTTTTTTTTTTTGACGTTCATCTTATATTATATTATATATATATCAATCAAGTAGCAGAAAAACTTGTATTTAAAATTAAATTATAATAATGCGTCCCCTCGACCAAACGTACCCATGACGCTGGCGGCGTTTCCCCGTTGTACGCACATAGCGATGTTTTGGGTCAGGTATTGAGCAGAGCGTGGGTCCCGTCCCCTACTCCGCAGTCGGCGCCTCAAATCAGCCACGAACCTTTTGGCCTCAGAGCCCCACGGACCTGCCGTCTCCACGGCGAACGGGACGAAGTCATACCCCGCGTCCTCCAGGGCTGCGTATTTTCTGTGTTTGCCCAATGCTGCTGACTCGGCCGCCGAACCGGCCGCCCTCCGAGTAGCAGCGAGGTGACAGGACGCATAGGTACAGACGCAAGTAGCGTCCCATATCCGAGAGCGACCTCTCCGCCACGGGACGAGGGTGAGTCCGTCAGGCCGTTTCACCACGCGCACAACAACAAGCGGCTAACTAACCCTGAAACGCCAAACGAGGAAGCGAGAAAGGCGATCGGGCCGCACTCCTTCAAACGGCGCACTCCCAAACCTCAAAATCGGACCGACTGGGCAGCCTGGCACCACTGCCGCTCACTTAAGCTGATGTTGAGCATCTCCTCGACAATACGATGGAGCGCTTCGTCGAAGCAGAGGACACCGACCGGGAACTCCCATGTCGGCGTTGTCCGTATGACGTATGTCAACTTGGGCATCCTGAAACAAGACCTCAAAAGAGACAAAGATACGTGAGCCGGGAGGTGGCGAAAGTGAACAGCCAGAGATGCCAGGGACTCCGTTTTTGCGGACAGGCAATCCAGCATAGCCTCAGGGAAAATTGGGGAGCCCAGGATGTAAAGAGTGTCCCGGTCGATGAAAGGAATTGAGTGCATGCAACACAACTCCAACGCTAACGACCAAGCAAGGCGAGGAATCAACGTAGGCGGACGGGCGGGCGTGGGGTGTTTGTCCCTAAGAGTCGCGAGGGTGTCGATACCAGGTGGAGCGAACGAACAATCAGAAGTGAGTAGACGCGCTGCGCCACGAAGGTCCCCCTCGCTGACTTTAGCCTGGACAGACCTATAAAAAGAAGGAGACCTTTGGGGTAGGGGATCTGTAGGGAAAGATAACTGGGTGCTCTTTTTAATATTTTCTTTTACCCTCGTCGTAAGTGACCGACTGTCCACTTCTAAAGGCCGTAAATGCAAAAGACAGCAAATACGCCCAATCCAAAACCCCATTTGATCGACACTGTTCGATTAAGGACGACAAACTCTCGGCCGCCAAGTATCTCGCCCCTTTGGGCACGTGCCTTAGAACTCGAATCTTTGACCGTAAAGTGTGACCCGGCGACCACTTCCGGGAGGGTACGGGGGCCCTTCCGTCCGGCGGTTCGGTCACCGTCATGCTTCACCGATACATGATGACACAGTATTTTCAGTCTCAGTTTACATTGCCACGATGACTGTCATGCCTTTTACGCCCCCTTCCTCTTCTATCATGGCAGCACAAAAAAAGAAAAGTGGTCTTACAGCGGCATCCTCCTCTCCCACCAACCCGCTTTTTGAGGTGGAGTTCAGTAACATCCGTGGACTCCATGCAAACCTCAGCACCGTACACCAACACCTCGAGACGGCTCGGCCGGCCATGCTTTTTCTTACGGAGACACAAATACGCCGCCCTGCCGACACGGCATATTCCACTATCCCGGCTACGTACTCGAGGAGTGCTTCCTCGCAAGGGCTGGAGTATACCTTTTCATCAGGGCGGATATTTGCTGTCGCCGTATGCACTGCCTAGAAGACACATCCTTCTCCATCCTTTGGCTTCACGTGGATTTTGGCTCTACGAGCCGGATTTACGTGTGCCTCTATCGCTCCCATTCCGGAGACTCCGAGACAACTCGACTCTTTGACCACCTAAGTCAAGCAGCGGATATAGCACAGGAGCAGTTTCCGACCGCTGAACTGGTGTTTTTGGGAGATTTTAACGCCCACCACGAGTCCTGACTGGGATCTTCCGAAACTGACCACGCTGGTCGAACTGCCCACGCATTTGCTCTCACGCATGACCTTACCCAACTGGTACTCCAGCCCACAAGGATACCAGACATAACGGGTCAAGCGCCCTCTTTGCTGGACCTTTTGCTGACAAATCACCCAGCGCAGTACAGCGTATCGGTTCTCGCCCCTCTGGGATCCTCCGACCACTGCCTGGTGTCGACCTCAGTGTCTCTTGTTTCGCCTCCACGACCTGTGGTAACAAGGCGGCGGTTATGGCACTACTCGTCAGCAGACTGGGATGGAATGCGGGAATATTTTGCATCCATCCCGTGGGCTCAACGCTGCTTTATAGACAGGGATCTATCGCAAAGTGCGTCTGCCGTGACTGACGAAATCACTGTCGGTATGGAGTATTATATCCCCTACAGTGAAGTCGCCAGCACGTAGACCCGTCCCTGGTTCAATCGCGAGTGCATCCGGGCCGTTGCTCAAAAGCAGTCGGCCTACCGCACATGGATCAGGGCCCGCGCACATTGTGACCCAGACATTGATCGCCTAAAAGCAGCACTAAACAGAGCCACTAGGGAATGCAAGAGGGCTTACATCAGAGCAGATGCCCAGCGCATTGCACGGTTTGGTCAAGAACTCGTCGCGTACCCTACGGGTAGTCGTAAGTTTTGGCGATTGGCCAAAGTGCAGTCCAACTACTGCCAACCTTCGCTGCCGCCGTTGAACTACCCTGACGGATCACTGGCCCACGAGCCGCAAGAGAAAGCGAATCTACTAGCTGAGCTCTTTGCGGATAACTCCCGAATCGATGACCGTTGCGCGCACACTCCCACCATTGCGTCCTGCGTCTCCGCAATGCGGGATATTCGCATCCGGCAGAGGGATGTCCGTGTGGAGCTTCGGTCACTCGATGTCCGGAAAGCCAGTGGACCCGATGGTATTCCGGCGGTGGTTCTTAAGAACTGTGTACCTGAGTTGTCTCCCGTACTAACGCGCTTGTATCGCCTGTCCTATTCCTCAGGAATTGTTCCGGAGGCCTGGAGAGAAGCGAATGTTCAACCCATTCCCAAAAAAGGCGACCGCTCCGATCCAGCCAATTACCGACCTATAGCCGTCACTTCCATACTCTGTAAGGTGTTCGAGCGGATCATCAACACCCAACTAATCCGCCACCTAGAGGATCACTCCTTGTTAAATGATCGGCAATATGGTTTTAGGCCGAACCGATCCACGGGTGATCTTCTAGCGTACGTCACACACCTTTGGGGTGAGGCTATGGATAGGCATGGGGAGTCCTTGGCCATCAGCCTCGAAATTGCCAAGGCCTTCGATAGGGTCTGGCACCGCTCGCTTCTCTCCAAACTTCCTGCATTTGGTCTGCCACCTAAACTCTGCAACTGGGTTGCTGCCTTCCTCCATAAGCGCCGCATTAGGGTCCTCTGCGACGGTGCGGCCTCAGATTTCCACGAGGTAAGCGCTGGTGTACCTCAGGGCTCCGTCCTATCGCCTACGCTGTTTCTTCTGCATATCAATGACATGTTGGCCCTTGGCAATATACATTGTTATGCAGACGACAGCACAGTGCACGGGCGATATTTCGGACATCCTACTGCCAAGCTGGCAGACGTTGAGGAAAAACGACAGGAGCTTGTCGCTGAGCTCGACCGGGTCTTGAGCCGCATTTCCCAATGGGGCTGTGAGAATCTGGTCGAGTTCAGCGCCAAGAAAACACAAGCGTGTGTGTTCTCTACCAAAAAGTCTCCATTCCTTCCCCTTCCTACTCTTCAGAGCACTCAACTGCCTCTGCAGGATAGGCTTAGTATTCTGGGTATGGATATTTGCCGGGATCTCAATCCGCGCGATTACATCGAGAGTGTCACTAAGGCGGCCTCGCGAAAAACCCAGGCCAAGACCCAGGTTCGCTCCTGCGTGGAGTACTGCTCTTATCTCTGGGACGGCTATGAGCAGTATTTGCTTGACGCTCTCGATCGGTTGCAGCGGCGCGCAGTCCGCATTATCGACTGTCCTGAGATCACCCAGTCTCTTGAGCCTCTGCACTTGCGAAGAGATGTCGCCTCTATGGCAGTTCTCTATCGCCTACATCACGGGGAGTGTTCTGATGAGCTCTTCCAATTGGTCCCACGTTCTCCCTTCCTCTACAGGACTACACGTTCTGGCCTGAGGAGTCACCGTTTGTGCGTCGAAAATATACGTACCCGAACTAAACGGTTTGGCTCTTCTTTCTTGTGCCGATCGGTAAAAGCCTGGAATTCTCTACCAGCGCACGTGTTTCCTTCCCACTATGATCCCGGGTCTTTTAAGCGGGGCGTGAAAAAGCATCTCACCAGGCCGCCATAGTGTGGGTCACCATGCTGCATTGACTAGACATGCAATGAGGATGGTGACCACCACTCTTTGACTCCACCTATTGCTTTCCATCAGGCAAAGTAGAGTCACTATGGTAGGCTAATATAAAAAAAAAAAAAAAAGTGGACAAATCCTCCAAACCTAGATCCAACAGTGTACTCGCCCGCCCTCCGGTTGCCGGAGACGCAGGAATCCAGCAGGCGCGGGCCGCGGCACCCATGGTATTTAGCATCCCGACGTCCTTGTGCATTCTACCAATATGAACCCTAAGACCATGTGGAAGAGAAAAAAGCTTAGCCGAGCTTGGGCAGTGTGGACAAGGAGCACGCGTGGAACTCGCCATGACAGAGACACGCAAGTCAATTTAATGGCAAAATGTGACGTATTAAAATTGTATACGAAAAGCGAATTATACATTAAAAAAAAATATGAATATGATTGCTAGTTTAACTGAGTAACAATGACAATATTGGGATAAATTACTGGTGTTTATAATTTCAAACAATGAAAACAAATTACTTATCATTAATTACAAATAATACGACTTACTAATACGTATCGGCTATTACTCTTATTTTTTTCTTTACTTTCTTCTTCTTCCCTTCCTTACCCTTTCTTTCTTTTTCTCAGTTTGTAACTGTGTCTGAAGGCATTGCAGCCAGCGGATGGCAATGATTGAAGAAAAATTAACTTACAAAAGAAAAATTGTCTAATGTCTAATATATATATATATGTAATATATAAATGTATATTTAAGGCTAGAATATTTGTAATAGGTAAGAATGTTTTGTATATTATTTCGTGAGTAGTCTTTTTAACTATTTATTGATTGATTAATTTTGTATGACAAGATTCTGTTAATCTACCTTCTATTTAATTTAGTAATCCTTATTAAAAGCAAGTTAATTTATTCTAATTGAAGGATACAATTTTTTTTTATTACATTTTTATAAGTAAAAACTAGTAGCAGTTCTATATTGGATGTACATATGTATATTTAATAACTCCGCGCTGATGAAGCGTAGCAATGTATTACCTTGTAATGTCAGTCACTTTGGAGGACGTCTATTCTAATTTAATAAAACAACATTGTCATGAATTCTGATATAAATAACATATTATTGGTAAAATATTATATATTTTAGTGACCTAGTGACTAATACTTAATGAATATTATGCAGGTTGTTTCAAAATTTTATTTAAGATAGTTAGGTAGGTAGGTAGGTACTCGTGTTCAAAAACACAACAAAACAATTTTAAAAAAATAGATAGATTTTTAATACAGGAATCCTATTTTGAAACTCACCAATGACCCTTGAAATGTTTGTTTCTATATACATAGATGTGTAAATACATAAGAAAAAGCATTTTCCAATTTTGCTTTTTTTGTCAACATCCATTTCATTTCAGCTTTTTGCAACACACTATTAAGTTAACTACTGTAATTTGTTACCTCTTGTTTTGGTTTTATAATTACACTGTTGTCGTATTGAATGTTGTACGTGAGTAACACTGAAAGTTTTTAGAATAGGCTATAGGCACTAAGAAAAGTAGCCGATTAAAATTTTATTTTAATATTGAATTAGGAACTCCGTGGGTCTCTGTAGATGTGTAATGAATTTGTAAATGTTATTTATTTTTACGAATTCGCGGCAATACAAAACACACCGGATACCCAATATCTATTATAGATGAAAACTGACATCTTTTAACGTTAATAAAGTGTACATACTATAATATAAAAGATACAAGATAGATAGAGAGTGCACTAATGTGTGAACCGAAATACCACAACAAAATAAATATTTCTACCACAATAACATTGAAACTATCTTATATGTAACTGGATTATCACTGGGTGGTCCCACCATGTGATAGGTACCAGTGAACCAGAAATAGGTAATGTTTAAATTTAGATGTGATTCGTTAAGTATGTAACTAACTGAACTGGGAATTAAGTGTATGGTATTATTTATTAGATATCTTTTTACTATTTCTTAACTACCTGTACTTGCTTGTAAACATGAGAACTAATTATGACTGTCAAGATGTATCCTTTAGTACAATGTTATGTATTTCTTGTAATAGATCCTAAATAAATAATAGAGATAGATATAAGACTTATAATATAGTATTTTTTTTCCTTTGTCACGACATCAAGTTATATTTGATCTTTTCTAAAATAATTGATTAATAAATATGTAAATTTGTCCATAACTAAAATAAAGACCGAGAAGCTTTTTATTTATGCTATAGGGAGACAAACGAGCAGACTGTTGATGATTAGTGACTTCCGCCGCCCATGAACACTTGTAACTCAAGAGTCACAAGAGTCCTGTCCGCCTTGGTAATAGGGGAAGGGAAAGGTAGGAGGGTAAAGAGCTGAAAGGAAAGAAGGTTGTACCCGCGATAACCTCACTCACTTAGTCACACAATGCAAGCATTGTTCAACAGCCAGTTTTCTATGAGGCCGTGGTAATACACCGGTTGAGCCGGCCCATATGTGCAGAACCATGGCTACTAACTCTAAAATATTTTGGGATTATCTAAATCTCAAAATATTTTAGAGTTAGTAGTAGTTTACCAACAATTTGCATTGAATTAAATAAATGTTTACGGTGATACTATTCTAAGGTTGAATATTTGTGCTAATAAACAATTTACTTACAACTATAGGAAATCAACTATGTAATTTCGATTTACTTTGAATTTACTAGATTAATAAGTTTAATAAGTAAATGAAGAGTTAACTATGCAACCATAATTGCCCGGTTGATAAACCGACTTACAATAAAACTGTCATGAGAGTTACAGAGTAAGCCTAAGTTCAAAACATTAATTATTATTTTTTGCCATCACCATAGACTCCGTCTTCATGTGTACAAATATTCAAAATTTAATATGTTTTGTTACTATGAAAAGTACTCATTCAAATTTAGTGTAAATGTTTGTTTGTAGCTTGCGACTTCATTGCTAGCTTGCGTCGACCACAAGTTTTTTTTCTTCCTAGGTTTATTTGTTGAGTAGGGACCTGTTTGTTTTTGCAATCGTCATAATTCAACTGTGTAAAATGTTAGCTTTAGAAAACATAAATGAAAACGGGACATTAGCAGCCGGTGGAGCTTTTAAACTGAATTATTAGAAATTAGCCATGTAGGCCATACGCTTATCTTTAGCAAGAGACGGAGGAGATGGAGGTAATGAATTTGTTTCAGAGTACAGATTCATGGCTATCCCTAGTTGGATAACAATTTAATATACATTCGTGAATAGGGAAACGGTACACTGATGCTCTATAGGGAAAGAAAATGTCCTAATCTTTAGGCACAGTAACGACTTTAAACCATACCAATTCTGTGTAGTCATAATACAACCTAACATTTGTCATTCTAATTGATATTATAAATAAAGCCTTTAATTTGATTGCAAATAAACAGGACGTTTACCAGTTTCGCGAGCCTCATTAACGTGGACGAAAGTAGTTGACTTGAAAACTTAGGCGAGCGGTCGCCTACACTACACCGGACAGATAAGTGTTTACGTTTCTAGCGGCACTTTCAATTATGTCCACTTTTATCTCACAAATTATATGGCAGTGGTTGTTCACGCAATTTCTAAATTTTCCATGACGGAAATCAATGCGACTTCAAAGATACTTATAGAAAAGTGAATTATCCACCTTGAGTGTAGAGTAGGTATACTCCAAAGAACGCTTCTGGTTTCAAATTTTCAAATTTAGTTTATAAGTGAAATTGTAATAGTGTTAGTTGTACCATAAAGGCTTGTCTAACTAACTATACAATTGTAAAAAAAAAAAAAAAAATAACATATCAGTTAGACAAAATGTTCGTGCTCAAGTAATGGACACTTTTTTCTTAACGATGCTAAGTTGAATGAGCTATCTAATACACACAAATAACAAATACAAAAGCAGCGTTTTGTGTAAAGTGCTATCAAATGGTACATAAAATATGTCTAGGTGTAAAAAATGAAGCTGATATGTAAACTTGTAGCAATTGATTCAACAGAACTTATACCTCTGTAGTAGTATTTTTTTGTTCTTTTCAAAACAATTGTGTAAGCAAATTATTATCAGATGTAAATAAATATATGTATTATTTTATTGATATAATATTTGTATGAGGAAAAGGGAATGAGACTGTGCAGAATCTTTGAGAAGCCAGGGTTGTTTAACAGAGTGTCAACTTCCTGTAACTGAAGATACTACTAGAACCAGCATTCATCATTTATTTACAAAGTTTACTGGTATGTACTGGTACTATACTGTACTGTTATTCATATGTTTAGCAAATGTGATTATTATACATTAAAGTTTAAATATAATCTAAAATTATCAATAAATCAATTTATGAAATTAACAAAATAAGTGCACTAACGCAGTTAATGCAAAAGCAGAAATGCAAACTTAAATAAGGAAGGATAGCAAAAAGTATAGCAATGTCGAAACCCTTACATTATAAGTAGAATTGCTTACTCAAAACAACCAGTAGTTAGTGCACCGACGGATTGGTAATAACAGAGCGATAGAAATCGAGTAACAAGTCATACCGGCATGCGGCATCGGGCAGAGCCGGCTTGTCATTACTCTACAATTAATTTGTCGTTTCATGCACAACAATATTGTTGCAAGCAAAACTTGCAACTGATGGGTAATATATATTTCGTGATAGGTACCGAAAATACAATTATTATTTTATAGCAGATCGTTGCTAAAGAAAGGCAGCGTTGGACAGTAGAATAGGTACGAAGTCGATAAATTTATTTTAGCGAAAAGTCAATTCGTCTTCAGAAAGGGTAAGTCTATTGGAGATGCTGCGGTTGATCTTACTGAATTAGTGGTGAAGCAATCTGACAATGGGTTGAAGGTAATTGGTATACATCTAGATCTATCGAAGGCATTTGACACTGTATCTGACCCTGCTAGTCCCAGTTTTGATATCCCTCAAGGTAGCGAGCTTAGTCATACGCTTTTCCTCATATACGTCAACGACCTGTGTACTAAATCTCTCCCAACTGTAAAATAGTATTATATGCAGGTTACACAGCGTTGCTTGTGTGTGGCGGAGGTTGGGATAAAGCTCGCTCCAACGCCGAAGTATTGTTCCCTGCTGAGGAATTGGATCAACTTACATGTTAAGACTAGAAGGTGTTCAAAGAGCAATTCGAAAGGGCATGTTTAACAAACTTCGTTGGTATAACACAGTTGACCTGTACAAAGAATGTGAGGCAATTATTCGTTTTGAAAGTGGTACTCCGAAGACACATATCTGTGTCGGCAAACTACCTTCTACCCATCGTAGAAATCCACGTATATTCTTCACACAAGCTCATAGAACAGCTCTAGCAGCACGCCAATAATATACCATTAGCACCCGTAGCTACAATAGGGTGAACGATAAGTAAAATATACTTAAATTAAACTATAAACAGACTAAAAATAAATTACAACAGTGACTACAAAATCAATCATACCTGGTAACTGAAAACCTAAATAGGTATATATTCGCATAAAATCTGTTTCACTTAAACATATGTATTCCGTCACACCCGCGCAACTGCCCTCCATCACACACACAAACACACACACACACACACACACACGCACACACACACACCCACACACACACACACACACACACACATGCACACACAAGTAGAAGTTTCTTGGCCAATAAATGTATTATTATTAAAAAAATAATTTATATTACTGCCCGCTAAAACACTTAATTAATTTAAATCTATAGCTGTTTTTCATTTCTCATTTTAAAAAGACAACTCAAGCAATTTTAACAATTCCTGTGTCTCGGGACTTTACAAGCATTCAATCAACGGAAATAAAGAACACTCAGACTCGGGACAACTATTTATGGGTCACACACAACCAATACACCAACAAGCCCTTATAATTGCTTCGGTGTGTTGTTTGCTCTTTCTCTTATTCATCTTACCATTTTTAGCAAGTGTAATTTGACAGGAAGCGGCGGTAGCGTGATGGCTGAGGCGTCGGACTTGCGATCAAGTGGTTGCGGGTTCAAACCCAACCCAGTAAACTATCGTCGTAAACCCATTTAACTTAGCTGGGGGGGGGGGGGGGGGGGGGGTTAAAAAGAATACTAGTAATGTGTTACCCACGTTGCGAGTATTGCTTTTTTTTTTAAACTCAAACAATTTATAATTTTGGATTGTTAGTATATAATATTTACTAAATGGGACAAAGGAAGCTAAATAATCAATGTTCTGGAACACTCAAGGCGTCATTAGAATGAGTCAACCTTCGATGAGTTTTCAACCATCTGTGGTTCATTACCTATTTATCTTGAACTCTAACCATTTAATCTAACAAAAGATTACTAAATTATAATAATATAAATGGTCAATTAAGCGCCATGTTTTTACGGCTGCTGGGAGTAAAGAGTATGTATGTATCAGATTAGTATAATATATAATCTTGCTGGAAAAGAAGCGGCGGAAAGGGAACGGGAGAGAGTTAGTACTCTTCCGTCCCCTTTCCGCCGCTTCTTTTCCGTGCAAAATGACCTCCGGCCTCCATGAGCGCTGGCTTGAGGGCGACAGACTGGGCTATCTATCGCCCTAGCAGAAGCAGACCCGAGACGGCGGCACCACGTGTTCCAACCTGGACCTCAACCTGGTCGCCTTGCTCAAAAGGCGACCAGGTCTGCCGGGGTCCACAGGGACTTCCTTTCTAGGGTACAGACCCCTGGCCATAAGACCCGTTGACGGAACACTGTGTGGTTTTAGTCGGTTCGAGTCCGACATACCACCTTACCCATTAGCCCCGGTAAGGTGATGACCCGTGGGGTTTTCCACACAAAAAAAAAATAAGCAAAAAAATACAAAGCATACGATTCTTTAAAACTAATGATATAATTAATTAATATTGGTGTAATGATGAATAGTATGAACACAGTTAAATATAGTTCTTTCTGGAATTTCGGCGAGTGAACTTCGAATATGTAACGATGTATAATGTACTCGATAGATTATAGAAACAAATATTTTACAGGATTAGCTTAAGTTATATTCAAAACACAACATTTTCATTTATGGCAAGGTACATTTTGGTTATGTTTTAAAATACAATATATAATAAAAGAAAGTCAGTAATAAAATTCCATTCGCGTAGCTTTAACTAATAAAATATACAAAAAAAAAAAAAAAAATGTTTTCAACAATAATATTCAAATTATAATAATAAGGCAGCGAGCCATGCTTAGGCACGAATGGGCTGGCTCGACCGGTGCTATACCACGGCCTCACAGAAAACCGGTTGTTAAGTAACGCTTGCGTTGCATTTCCCCGAATTGAGTGAGGTGTCTGGAGGCCCAATTCCTCCTTCCCCCCATCTTTTCTCTCCCCTCATCACCATTCCCCTCTTTCCCATCTCCTCATCCCTCCTCTCTTCTTTCCGCTCCCTGCATCCCCCATCCCTCATTTTTCAAGTTTTCATGGACGGCGGTGTCACTTACCATCAGGTGACCCGTCTGTTCGTCTGTCCCCCTATAGTATAAAAAAAATAAAAAAAAACATCCATTCATAATCTAACCTTTCATAATAATTTCTAAGTACTCTTAAAATTCGAGAATAACATCTAATTCAATGTTTTATTATTTGGTTGGTAGACAAAGTTTCTTCCTGCCTAATAATAAAAAAATAAATTACGAGATATAAACAATCAATTAAATACTTTTAAGTCTAAATTTGATAGAGGCACGCCACAAAGCTTTATACTCGTATACCGTTATATGCCGCTGATTTATAACCGTACTAGTTCGGACACCCTAATGTTAGAAACTGCCTGTAAATTGCCAACAATGAGTGGACATTCATAGGTCAGCTGAAACTGGTCTCAGGTTGGTTGGAGGCAATTGACAACAATTACTGTCAGAACAATGGCAACCGATCTTTGAGACCGTTAGGAGCCTGCAGCTTTTTGGTGAAATGTGTCTAGAATTCTAGTTACAGTACCGAGCGATATTTATAGTTCTTTTAGGAATATTTACGACATAGACAATGGACGTAAATGATACCTTTTAATGTCTGAAATATACCTAAATTTTGAACAACAGCACCATTAAATATTTTCTAGTTAATAAGACAGTCACATAGGAAATGTATGAAGAAGTAATATAGGTCACTTTAAAACCATCAAAATAAAATAAAAACGTAAGATATTAAGTTTTTAGGTTAACCGGATATCATGCAGTCGAGTACTGGTCTACTGGTACTGGCATAATCGTATAGTAGATATTATTACTAGTTATATTAAATCATACCAGAGAATTTGGCATGTTAATCTTGAATTGAATAAAAATTACTAAACGACGTGATTTTACATTATGCCGCCAAAATGAAATGTTAATGCGCATATGAAGTCATAGCTAATCTATAATCACGGCCAAATCTCCAAGTAACACATGTATGACCGTTTGGGCAGATTTAACTGTTATAATTCATATGAAATATTTGTATGACAGATCTGGAGATTTATTGCGTCAGCAAATGAAGCTTTAAGTTTTTGGTGCTCCCATGGTAGTTATTTCGTAATGATTTAAACTACATAATCATTATAGATTTTTTTATAGAGTTTTGTTTCAGAACCTTTGATTTCTAAGAAATATGGACAGATGCCGTTTACAGTGTTGTAATAGAAATAATTCAAAAGATGAGGAAATCGTTATTTATACAACAGCTGCTCAGCTACTCTGATGATCAATTTGGATCGAGTGCAACTATTAGCCAAATTCATACAGTTGTTGTAAATGTTTTTTGTGCGTATCTTACGCGATATCTTTTTTTATGTGTCCCATATTTAAGCAAAATTTCAATCATTCTAGAAAGGGTAGTACTCAAGGTTGTTGGCATTAATATTTTAATGAAATAATCCACCTATAAGGGTGGAACCACATTAAGGGATGAAAAATACTGGCACATTAAAGTTGGTTGAGAATATTTTTTCAAGATAATTAGATACGGTCCAAATGTTTTTTTTTTATAATTTAGGGAGTCAGACTTTTTTTTTATTTTATAGGGGGACAGGCGAACAGACGGGTAACCTGATGGTAAGTGACAACCGCCGTCCATGGACACCTGGAACTCAAGATTGGTAAGTGGGCTGCCCGCCTTTGAGGATGATGAGGCACGGGGGAATGCGGGGAGGGGAAAGAGGAGATAGAGGATGAGGGGAAGGAAAAAGAGGTGAGGGAGAGTTGGGCCTTCGGAAACATTACTTATTTCGGGGAAATGCAACACAAGCGTTTTCTGTAAGGCCGTGGTATTGCACCGGTCGAGCCACCCCATTCGTACCTAAGCATAGCTCTACCACCATTAATAGACAGCCAGTTGACAAGTACATTATTGTAATTTCTACATATGTACTCGTATTCAAGAGTATACAATAC
Organism: Tyria jacobaeae; assembly: GCA_947561695.1. NCBI lineage: Eukaryota > Metazoa > Arthropoda > Insecta > Lepidoptera > Erebidae > Tyria > Tyria jacobaeae. The sequence continues at coordinate 10,462,998 of OX387224.1, read as the reverse complement.
GAAAGTAAATTGATATTTTCTTATATTGTCTGTAGTTTCACTTATTTAACTGCTCTATTTGGGGAGACTGTTGTATATGAGGTGTCTTAAAACATTATATTGTGTTTCAATAATTAAATTAACTTCAGTTAACTGTTTTGTATAAATATTGTGAGGTTGTTGTTCTACTTAAGACTTTTGTTATTGTTCGTTTTTTTATATTCAGAAAATAATAAATAAAAAAATAACTTTCTACTTGCATATAAAGCTGATTGTTTTACTGAGTTAACAATTTGTCATGCAGAGTATGTATGGTGTATAAATACTTCTCATATATTCTCTTCAAGTGATACCGTTGTAGATGTAACGGGTTCCTCACCACTCGTGCAGATAGGAAGTACGGCAGGACGGTCTCACACAAACTAGCCTCGGGCTTACTTACATGTGCACGAACTGATTACTATAAACTACAAATAAGTATAGGGATGTCAGTAATAAGGTTCAGTAGATAAACATACGTGCAACAGGTCAACTGTCGAAACCAGTTTAAAGATTTGAAGGAATACAGGATTTATTCATAACCATTAGGTACATATATAAATCGTCCTAGCATGTGAAGAAAAAAATTAGACAATCAATGCATATGGCAAGACCTATTTAAAGATCTGATCAATAGAACAGCTAAAACCATTTAAAGGAGAACACATATTTTACTACGTTTTTCGTTCACAACATTTTGACAAGATGTTTAAAAACGCCTTTAATACAAAAGAGCTCGATATTAATTATTCATAACGTTTAACATATACTACTGTATATAATACTTTCAGACTGTTGTGAATAAAGACCATCTGTGAGCTAACAGAAACAAAAGTAAAGTTATACGTTTCCGGTATGTAAATTTTAAATATAGCCTTCGAAATACTCTAAAAACATTAGAAAAATAAGATTTATTTAAATAAATGTAGTATGTATAAAATATATTTAATACTTATTATGAAGATGTGTCAGCTAATTATTCATTGTCGAGTTCACACACCTGAGCTGTAATCGTGTAGGACTCCCCATTGAGCTAGGTCCGTAATCCTGTTCTTGCTATGACAGTATATCATGTCCCCACTTACCACTATATTTATATTATATTAAGAAAATGTAGGTAGAGAAAGAATGTCCAGTACAATTTTAATTTTAAAATAATTGTTGGTATTACTTATTTCTACCATTTGTATTTAATGTATGCAAGATAATTACTCATATATAAAAATTAATACATAATTAATTATTATATATATCACAGTGTAATGTTGATAATTGCAGGTTATATATATATCCAAAGCCTGAAAGAATATAGAAACTGAATGAATCCTATTAAAATTTCTCAGTTTTAGCTTTAAAACAAGCCAAAACTTGGTACCGTTTTATATACATATATACGACCGTATACAAAAACAGGCCGTCTGAAATAACATATACCTTAACAATTGCTACGAATTGGTGGTGGTCCTAACAAGTGTTTTAATAATTTAATTTTTATTTTTAATTTTGAAACATAGTATGAACAGTACAACGAAGTTTTCTTTTTTTTTATGTTTTCAATTATTAAAGTGGCAAACGTGCACATTATGATGATCTACTAAATCTAAAGTGTCTTTCTATTTAAACAAGTCTAAAATTTGTTAAAAGGTATAAAATCATAGAATTTATAGAAGAGAATGTTTATAACCGTTTACATAAAAACGATTTTATAGTTTGACATAGCCATGAAATTAAATACGGACGGAATTTGAATAATAATTTGTTATACATACAGAAATAAAAAAAAATGGTTTATTAGAACATACTAGCTATTTCATGGTAGGATTTTTGCACTGAAATTTAAATATTTATCATCAACATTTACTACTATCCATTCCACAAGAGATGTCACTACTGCAAATAAAAAAGGAATATGTAGTAACCCAGACGTTTGTTACTAGTAGCCGCTAGATGGCGATGTATTAGAAATGCAGCGCATGCTACAGCTAAACGATAGCTCATTGTCTGTAAATATAAATTCCAGTGTTAGCATAATAACCAATGTTTCCTCTAAGGAAGAAGTAAATGACCAATTACTGGTTCACGCAGAGGTCTTGTTCTGTCAATGTAACGTTTATTTGTACCTTTGCATGAGTACATTTTTTCTTCCATAACGACCTTTAGATACTATACATACATACAACACACATACACACCATACACATTAGATTTTTTATATTATTGTAATCTCATTGAACACTGTTTCACTAAACCCTACTTAGCCCTTATTACTCTATCCTACGACCTTGATATCTAGTTTGATAAAATCTGATAAATATATATATATAATTTAATATTTTGCAAATCTACTGATCAAGCAATATATGAAAAAAAAAGTTACTAACCTTACAATCACCTTGAACACAAATGGCTCTGAATCCTGGTTTCGTACAAGGAGTACCGTCAACGACCAACGCCAGTGATGCATAAAACTGCTGGCCACGTGGACGACAGTTCAGTGTGCAGGGTGAGTCACCTAGAATGTAAAAAATGTGATTTAGTTTGATCATCAGTATTCTTCATAAAAGTCAGTGTAATATTATTTATTTATTTTTGGAAAGTCAAGACGTTGTGAAGTTAGGACTAGAAAGGCGACAAAAAATCACATTTGTATTGTAATAATTATGTTTGTGATCGGATATGGTCACGAGAAAACATTGGCAAACAAAATTATCTCATGACGAATGATCTGATAATGTACTTATAAAGGTATAATACCGTCCGGTATAAGACCGTCACTTGTTATGCCTAAATGTATTCATGTCTTTATTGTTCAATGATGTATAATGAGAAAAGATTTATTTTGAGCCTAAAACAATTTTGGCCGCTACTCCGTACGTATGGAATTTAGAATCAGGTTACTATTTTTTTTTTATTTATACGAAGACCGTTAAAATGGAGCCTATAGTATGTTACACCTCTAGCATTACATGTTTGAAAACTGAATTCAATTCAATGGAGCAGTTTTTCCGTAACGACTCTACAAAAATACATACAGTCAGGCAGAAATTTTTTTTTAATTATACTTTTTTTATCAATATCTCAAACGTACAGACATAGGCATGTTACTATTTGATATTTATATAGATTATCTTCCATTTAACTATTAACATGTAAGTAATGCTCCAGGGTATAATAAACTCACCATCAACATACGGCACCCAGGTGTAGAACTTGCCACGGAACGGTCGGCGGTCGTACACAGCGCATTGCTCAGCCCGAGGGTCCCGAACAGGGCCGGGACATGCCTGACAATGAAAACAAGATTTATGTATATATAACATTTTTTTATGCGATAGGGGGCAAACGAGCAGACGGGTCACCTGATGGTAAGTGACTACAGCCGCCCATGGTCACCTGCAACTCAAGAATTACAAGTGCGTTGCCGACCTTTTCGGTAACGCTCTTTTCTTAAAGGTTTGAAGGTGAGTTTATAACTATTTAGGTTTTGTCTAATATATATTACACAAATGTAGAATAACTATTTCATTATTATTAAAACAAAGTTATTGGACGACCTTGTTATTGTTCACGCTACAAAGAAATTAGAAACGACATATAATATTGAAAACTTTACACTTTCAATAAAACAGTTTCCTTAAAACTTTTTAAGAATTTAATAGCTCTTATCAGCTTACGTACATTTAGTTACAACAGTAGGGTGTAGTATCAGAGGGCTTTACACAGTAAAAAACAAATGAACAAAATATATTTTTTTATTACTTTTGATAGTAAATAAATAAAATTTAATTTGAATTGAAATTATGTATAAAAGATATTATCATCTTTCTTATTTGTAACATTATAGCAATTCTGTGATCTGATAAGCCACTTACGATCATTAGTACAATTCGATGTTCGACAGTGTTAGCAAATGTTCATAAAATGATTACAAATGTGTAACTTCATTAAATATCTTTATTAATATACTAAAGTTGAAGAGTTTGTCTATTTGTTTCGTTGAACGCGCTAATCTCAGGAACTATTAATTCCATTAGGAAAATTATTTTTGTTTTAGATGTAGCTAGATATCTATTGCTATATAGGCAACAAAATATGGCGTTGCAACTCTTAGGAGACGAGCAGTGAGCATAAACGCAGGTGAAGCTGCGTGGAACGGTTAGTACCTTATAATGTATGTAAGTACATCGCTTGTTACTTTAATTTCCACTCGTTCTGAAATGAATTAGGGCTTATAATAAATTATGTTTAAGGCGTTATAACTTTATTGCTAAAAAAGTAATACAAGAAACAAAAAACGAATGAAGTCATAAACTATTGCAAACATGTTTAAAATTTAAATCCGACGCTTGAACAGATGCTTTTTTTCTTTTATTCATTGATTAGCGATGATTAGTGCCAGTGCAATTTTGTGCTCTATAAGAAATTCTCTTTGTCACTTAAGTATAATAAAAAAAGCTTTATTTGAAATCTATCTTAGGTATTATGTTATAATAATAAGTCAAACGTTTTACCTCTACATCAGGCATCCTAAGAAAAGTTAGGCAACTAATAATAAACTGTTGGGTTTGCTGTGTGCTATTATACTTCTGAATCCCGATTCTCCGGTAGTTGGAAACAGGATCTAATGAACTTTGCTGACTGTATGAAAATAAAATGTGTGGCGCTAAAGTTATCATGATTATATTGATTATTCCTGAACACTAATCACTATTCCTACATCACGGGGAGTGTTCTGACGAGCTCTTCCAATTGGTCCCACCTTCTCCCTTCCTCTACAAGACTACACGTGCTGGCCTGAGGAGTCACCGTTTGCGAGTCGAAGGTATGCGATCCCGAACGAAACGGTTTGGCTCTTCTTTCCTGTGCCGATCGGTGAAAGATTGCAATTCACTACCAGCGCACGTTTTTCCTTCCAACTTTGATCCTTGGTCTTTTAAGCGGGGCGTGAAAAAGCATCTCACCAGGCCGCCATAGTGTGGGTCACAATACTACATTGACTAGACATGCAATGAGGATGGTGACCACCACTCTTGGACTCCATTTATTGCTTACCATCAGGCAAAGTGGAGTCATTATGGTAGGCTTACAAAAAAAAAAAACACTGATATATGTGTTCTTCGACCTCGTAACAAAGAGGGTGGTTTCAGTTTCACTCGTTTGGCATATATATACATACACAATTACAACTGTCACATGTTAACCTATAATCACCAGATTTCTTATTAACACTTATTCTTTGATATAAGGAAAAAAGGAGACATTCTCAGTCTCTATTAATACTACTTTTATTCTTTCTTGTACTAATACTCTCTACGATAAGTCACAATTTTAAACGACTTCAAAAAAGGAGGAGGTTCTTCGTTCAACTGTATGTATCGATTTTTCTATGTGTGTTAAACGATTTCTCGGCCAATTGTAAACAATTTTTTGTTTGTTTGAAGGAGTATTCTCTTGTGGTGGTCACATCGTAAGCAAGTCAGGATTATGTACAACTAAAACTATTAAAATATTTGCGTCTCACGTTGAGCTAAATGTGGAAGCTACAATTCCTTAAGGGAGAGAAGTTGTTGTTGTTTGAACGTTATGTTTGTAAAGTCCCCCGCGAGACAGGAATTAATTCTAGTGCGGGAGTTCTCTTTTTCTAGAATCAAGATTTTTCTAGAATCAAGTTCGGGGATAATTACTTTAATAACAGTTATGTTTACTAAATGCAATACACAATTTAAGTTGCATATATATACACTTTAAAATGGATGCCAGAAAATTGCGTTTTAAAAGAGTTTAATTTTAAAATGCGGTATTGTTGAATAAAAAGAAACCACTGTCCCCATTGCCTATTTGTTTTTCATTCAACACAGTTCTTTGGATTCGTTTTCCAATAGTCGTGGGATTAAGACAGACAAACCCAACTTTTTCTGAAAATACCGTGTAGAGGTGAAACACGCTTTGTAAGTATATCTAAATGTGGAGGGTATTCGGTTTTGCATTTCTTGTCTTTGGCATTCGTTAAAGTTCGATTTGCAGTGTGATACTCTGTGGAGTAGAATGGAGTAGGCTTGTCGCCTATTACGTTAGTAGGAACGAATTCTAATGTCCAAAATCTTGGTGTTTAATACACTGTGAATGTGTGTATGTTTAAGTTTGTTCTTGGGGTCGTTGTTATTGGAGTCTGCAAACCGAGAGTGAGTGGTAGGTTTCCCTCCTCTAATACTATTTATCCAGTGGTGATTTATTTAGTAGTGCATTCCAATACAGTCTAATGTTCGTCTTAGTCTTACCTAGTGTAATGCTCGGTGTTTCTAAGTGTCAGTGTGTATGATCCGGGTATATAAAATGTACGACACTAGTAAGAGATTAAGAAAATATAAAAAAGTAGATACTCACAATAGTGTTACACTCATGGTATCGCCGTCCCAGCCCTGGGCAATCAGGCCCCGTAGTTTTAGGTGCATTGACAACGTTTCGTACTTTTCGCGTATGCTCAGCACTCCTCACTAATTTCCTTCTCTTTCTGCTGCGACGCATTCTGAAACGTAATCAATAATACAATAATGAATAACTTAACAACAGTTTTTTATGACATAGCTAGGCAGACAAGCACAAGGGTCACCTGATGGTAAGTGACAACCGCCGCCCATGGACATCTGCAATCTGCCTGTCCGATTTTCAGGGTGATAGGGGGAGGGGCTGAATGAAGAGAGCGGCGAAAGCAGAGGGGTTTTGTTTGTCTACCGGTATTCTGTGAGACCGTGGTATTACTCTGGTCGAGCCGGCCCATTCTCGATGAAGCATGGCTCTCCTACGGTAAATAATATAGCTTTGACGGGGGTGACCGGTAAAACCTTACTGATATGTAAAACCTTACTGATGATCGCATTAATTTTAATGTAAGCATCAAGTTATTGAGGCCTGGCATGTGTGATATTTCAAGCGTCGCTTTTAGACTGTGATAGATATGAATCCTCCGATAGTAATGGTTTTTTAAAATTTAAAATTTGACATTTAGGCACCGTGACATAAGGAGTCATATTACTTTTTAGATTTAAAATCATCACATCCCATAAATGTACGATAATAGCATAGAGTATCATCATTTGTCATCAAATCATCAACTATGGATTAAGCTCGCCTTTATACAAACTATTTTCCTTCTTGTGTATAATGTATAGTTTCTGTTTTCTATGTGTACAATAAATAATATATGAGTATCTTGATATATTTTAAACACGTGTGTTTCAACTTAAGATACCAAAGAGGTGAATGAATATATCAAGGTTGAACAAAAATAACGACATACTTGCTCACATGTTCAATCAATCAAAACACGTTGTCAAGTAGTGAATATCTATTGGAAAACCGTTACAATGACCGTCATGGGAGGATATTACCATACTGATCGTGTATGGCAGGGGAATTAGAGATCAACATTAATATGCTTGTTGTATAAGCTCCTCCGTCTATGTAGCTTTTTCTTAAGCTTTAATTTTATTTTCTTTATTATGGGAAAATATAAGAAAGTTGTAAAATATGACTAAGTATTCACACGTGAATTTTAATCATAGTCTAACCCACGTACCCCTGAAAGTCTCTCTTAGTACGCATTCAAGTTATGTTGCGACGTAGAATAAAGTGTTTTAAAATATAGATGTAATAATTATTATATAAGGTTTATTAAAATTCAATCAATTTTGGTGTAGTCCACTGTCTGCAACATATATGAAATTATGAAAAGTAGAATGTTTATGTTTGTACAATATGTTTCGTTACACGTGTTTAATTTGATTTTAGTTGATATTAAATAATTGGATTATTATTCACATGCCATACATTTCAATTACAATTAAAATTACTTAAAAGTATTAGAGCTAGACCGCATTATTTTTTGATCACGTATTTCTGAAATGTTGTACCCTATGTTTGTCAATCTTTTAAGGCTTTTCAAATGAACCTTTAGATGTACAACGATTCCAAGAAACTGTCTAGGCTCTAAAGCATAGGTTCCCAAAGGGCGGTACCGCCTACTAGTGGCGTTATGACAGACAATGGGACGGTCGGTACCTTATGGTCTTTGTGTGCTTTGTCGATGAGCCATACTCGTGCGTGACTGATAAAGCAAATAAGTCATTATATCCATTAATTTTATAACTTTCACAAAATAGGTTGAAAAGTTACTATTATATATTAAAATCGTGAAATACAAAATGTCTGAAACCAAGAACAAATGTCGACAGTATAATATTCCGTCTTGAAGTATGGATTTAACTAATCTTCAACGAACCAATTACAACGAACGAAGCAAAATATTTTTTCAAATGAAGCCATGAAGCCTTCTAGGCTCCAAGAGCATTTGAATGAATTACATGCTGATACAAAGGACAAAATTTAACCTATTTCAAGGACTTCAAAAGTAATATTTAAAACAGCCAACTATATCAAACCTATATGCATCGAGTTCTAAACGAAAAGATCATGGTTTACGAGCTTCGTAAAATGTTACATTATTAGTCGCAAAAGCGGGAGAACAGCACACAATTGGTGAGGAATTAATTATGCATTATATATTATACGTTGAACTATCATATATATATAAAAGCATAAAAATGTAGTCAATTGTATTATTTGCAAAAAAAAAGTAAACCTATACAAAAAGAGAATCCATGTTTATACCATGCAGGTTTTTTTTTCAAGAGAAAAAATTCTATTCGAAATATTTAAAACAAAATTCTATGGTGCTCCAGCAACTGGCCATTGATTGACGGAAAATTACTAATTGCGTTCCCTTCGTCATATTTGTCTGAGAGACAAGAGATCGTTGAAGCTGATGGAGACCAGCTTTAACCATCTCATTGATATTTATGTTTCTTATTGAATTTAGTTTGTTTTTTTTTTTAAGTATGATTAATCGTGTCTTTACCTTTGTGCAGTGGCCCCAGTCTGGGGTGCTCCGGCTTTATGTATTGTCTTGTATTTGTTGGTTAATTTATAATTTTGTTTTACCACTTTATATGGTCTTTGTCTATTTTTAATTAATTAATAATCTTGGCTTTTGCCTCGACCACGAGGAGTACGATCAGAGAGAGAAAGAGAGAGATAATTAATTTTATATTTGTGATTATTAATTAATATAGACTGCCATATAAAATTGGTATAATTAACTATAATGCCAAAGGGAGCGTTGGATTTCTTTCTTCTTGCAAAAGGGGTTGGGGGGGGGGGGGTAGCCCATAAAAGTTTGGGAACATATGCTCTAGGGTGAGTAAGAGAAACATGCACACATACCGTGTAAAAATATTAACCTCCGTCTCTCCTTCCTTATATCCTATAAACGTAAGTAAGCAGTCCATTATACATGAATGTTTATAAATATTAATAGGTACTGACTAGCATTAGTATGTAAATGATCTTATTCAAGCAAAGTTGGAGCCAGCAGCGGGCATCTTAAATTCCTTTCATTCACACTCCGTCATTCGACATTCAAATGACCATAGTCTTGCAAGTATTTGGAATTTATTTTTTGAAATGTTGTTTACAATATATTTAAAAGTAAAACTGATATTGATTTTTAAAGATATATATTGAATGTTGCTCCGCACTGTGTTAATATCAATCTATAAAACGTGTTAACTGTTAAGAAGATGATATAAAAGATGACTTTTATTTTTTGAGTGATTATTTACTTTTTTATTTAAACAAAAACAAAGATAATTAATCATGATATGTATTTATTTTATTAATTATATAATTATAATAAAAAAGATACATATCACGATAATAATATTTTTTTATAACCATTTACCCGTAGTATTTATTTTGCCTGAATTGTAAAAAGGAGTTAATTTATTGTTGATTATTATGTTATTTCTTTTTTATTATTATTAAACACAATTTAAATAGCATATTTACTGTCGTAATGTGGAACCGTCATTTGAACGTGACGATGTTCTCTTAAAAAAAAACAGGAATTAGTGTAACTTGAATAGATGATTTGAGCATCGTTATTATGGCACGCTATAGTATGACTATACAGCGATACAAGTACTATAGTACACTTTCAAGTAGCTAGCTTAAAAGTGTATGAAAGTATATACAATAGAGCGCTGTTAGCGCCAATACATTGGTTAAGAGCTGGGCGATGTTTGTTCTTATTATCCATCGAATATTTCTAAAACGTAATTAACAAAAAATACTGTTATCATGTTTTAATTGTTGTAAATATCTCCAAAGTTTCAATAACTTTATTTTGCTGCAGCATATTTATAGGTGCATTTTCGCCATGATGTGTTTTCAATTCATCATGTGATGGCGTTTAGGTTAATGTGATGGCGCCTTACAATTTGAAATCATTGAAAGTTCGACGAATAGAGAATAGATTTAAAGTAAGTTTAACTTATGAGGTTTGATTATAAAATGAGTTTGAAATAGGCGTAGTTAGACTTAGTGTGTTATAGATACTATTGAAACAGTAAGAAACACATGTCTCTCATTATCTTCTGCAATGATAGTCCATATCCCGAACAATTCGTGTTATAATAAATCTATGGGGCATGCAAGTAATTCAGTTCGTGAGTAAAGTTGCACTAGTGAATTCACGAGATGAATTAATGAAAATCTGATAAATAATCTATTTATTTAAAAGCTTTTTACCGACTTATTCTGAAGTGAAGACAACTTGAGGCCGTCATTCATCCCACCAGTTTTTTTAACGATGTGTGGAATCGCATCGGCTTACACCAAACAGTGTGTTAAGATAGTTGGAATCCGAGAACAGCTTAAGTAAAATATTAAAAAAAAAAGACTTTTCAGACATCTCACACAGGGCCGTCTGATCCCAAACTAAGCAGAGTTTGTAACAGTACAGTCTGCAGTCTGCTGATAAACATCAAACACTTTGTACGTCTTACTAACATACAGTAAGACATCAGGAATTCTCCTAGTGCTTACCCGCCTGAGTAATGTTTGTACGTACTTTTATACAAAGTAGAATTACCATTTTTTTTTTTTAACTGGGGAAATCCATCATGGACTGACCTCCGCCTGGGGTACGGCGGAGGGGTGTGCCGGACTCCTACCGGCTAAAACCACCAGTGAGCTCCATCTCGCACCTTCTGCCGGGGATACGGGAGTCCGCGTCCCAAGCAGTGCTGACCCGCATGTGCAGGTCCCCGTCTCTGAGGGGGTTAAATATTATCGCTTTGTCCATCCTCCATAGAGAGGCGCGCGTTGAATATGTGGCGCTGTCTCCTCGGACCCATTTATGGACGACGGATTTCCCCAAATCCGTCGCCCACGGGTCATTTAGGGGGGCCGAAAGAGGGCATTATCAGCCCTTCTGCGACGCCCGGTGCGCCTGCTGCGGATCGGGAGGGCAGTTGATATTTCCCTTTCCCTTTCCGCAGCCTCCTTCTGTGTCATTACTGTTTTACAGAAGGATATAACAGCGTCCCAACAACTCTCACTGCCAACCATTTTTCTTACAATAGCTGGCAGCGAGAGATTTCCTCCAATTTCTGCGACGAGGGCACGGCGCGGTAAAGTAGGATTATCAAGGCTATATCGGAATAAAACCTGCAACGTGAACACTATCAATTAACTGGCTACCATTTCAATAGACTCAAGAATCTTAATTTACCTTAACAGCGTAAAGCCATTATTAAACTTCATTAACAAAGATTTTTTGATAAACATGATCAAAGCGATTATATAAATTAATGTAATCAGACAATATGCATTTTATTATTCAGTGCTTTTTTCACTAAACAGGGGACTTGTAAAAGACGACCTTAAGAACACTGCATCCGCATCATCTTAGTATAAGCTTTAAAAGTTTACGTACTCTAAATACCAACTTACTTATAACTTACCAACAGTTTTCAAAGTCAAGTTATTTCTAAAGAGTACCTACCTATAAGTACGAATACCTTATTCTGAATTACAGATATTTAAAATCAAAGATTAGACTTGTAACAATGTGAAAACCAAAATTGAGTTGAAAGGAGATGATTCGCAATAATTTATGGAACATAGGGCCTTAAATAATTTTAATTAAATATTTTAAAACATCTTTTCAATATTAAGCTGTAAATATACATTAAATAGAATAGAATACAATACAATGTGGAATGTACTAACGTACCGAGTAATGAAACTGCATTGTTTCAGCTCATCATTAGTTCGGGACGTAGTCGCTGCGGGGCGCCACACACGACTTTTGTCTTGTAATTAAAATTATGAAACTATAACCTCGCCTTATTATACGCCTACAAATAATTGGTTTTGATATTGATATTTCGTTCCTTTGATATATTAGAGATATGTTTTAATTAGTTCTTCGCGCCGTGTCAGTAATTTGTTTTATTGTAGGGATCGTGATGTACGTAGGAATGTCTATAGCTGTGTTTTAACAAAAAGAAATCACTTTAACTACTAGAATATAATAGCACTCAAACAAAGCTATCAGTATTACAATCTTTTCTATATTCTTTAAACATTTCAAATTAAGTTTGTAGAAATCTTAGACATCAATTAAAATAAGCTATAACTAAACTGAATCTCAAAGATTCTTGTCAGTGTTTTTCGAGTGTATTTGAAAGACTAACTTAACTATGACAGCAAATTAACAAAAGTGAGTTTTAAAGGACGTCCCGTCATAAAAAATTTCATGCTTCTGCATCAATTTGAAAAAAAGAAAAAGGTCTTAAAGTACATGCTGATAGATAGACTGACAACGAAGTCATTGTATAAGGGCCACTTTTTTTCTTTTTGAGGAATGGAACCAATGGTTCATAAAGCCCCAACACTTAACATTATCAAGATGTAGCGGAAACCAAACCCTAGTTTAAATATATGTACCATACATACACTATAGATTTAATATTTTAATGGTAATGTCGTCACAAGAATCTGCGCAAACCTAAATCTACATACAAAGCGGATACCAATTCCTAATAGTTTCAGCTGCGGTAATTAAAATATTTACATTCGTCGTTGACATCATATTAAATTTATAGCCAATGAGAATATTTTGATGTGTGTTTTAGTACAATACAAGTACATGCACGTACGCCTCTGTTCAAATAATCATAAAACTGAGGGTCCAGCCGGTTCCGCTCATAAAACGGTTGTAAAAACAAATTGGAAAGTAATATATTGCTACTTATCTCCATTTAACATTACCATTTAGTTGATTAAATATATATCAACACTTGTAACAAATGTGAGAAGAATTGTTTTATTTAGTTGTTGAATCTGAATTATCTCTATCTTTATTTCTACCGAAATTGAATTTTCATGTTTAGAATACTACTGAAATTATCTTTTACATTATACTTATATATCTAATTCAAATATATTTTGCCACTATATTTCCGAATCACAATATATTTTATTTGTATAAATAAAAAAAAACCTTAAAATGTTGATATTAATTGTAAATGCCATTTTTCTATCTACTATTTTTTATATTAGATTTTTATTTGAGACATATCTTATATATACATTAACAGACCGCTTAAAATATCCCATTTGGACGTAATACAAGATTGTAGCTTCGGTTACTTATAACTAGGTGCTAATAGAAAATAATGTAATATAATATATACATACGAATCCGAGATCTACGAATGTGAGGCAACTCTCGATAATAACACTTACTTTATAAAAAATAACAATACTCGTATCAGTGCTATAAGGCTCCCACAATTCAAAAACAACATTTTAAATATGTTTGTATAAACAAAGTGATTAGAGCATGTAACATCTAAAGAGCACTATTTGGACGTCAATCAAAATCAAATAAAACATTTGTGGTCGCGATCTTGCGGGTTGGCCCTGTAGTGCCACAGTTTAGTCAATATTGCTTTAATTTGGCATGTTCAAGTGAAAGACAACGATCTCTGGAGATTTGACTTTAGCCTTTGACTTATAAACTCGATACATGTAAGATTATTGAAAGATGTCGAGATATTTAATTCAGAAAATCAGAAACAGTATTTTGAGTCATTGTATACATATTTCGCAATGTATATCAAACCAATTATTGATCTCTGAAAAACTATAGTTTTCTTCAAATTAATTAGTGAAAGAAACCTCTTAAATGTATCGTTTACTGTGTTGTATTATAACCCAGATATACAATGACACCTGTGTTTGTCTAAAGGCAAACAGAATAGATTTAGGGCTTAGTGAAATTTTGCTCAAAAGTAAATCAATTTAACAAAGTTACCCGATTAGTCTCATGATAAGTAAAAATAAAATAGTTGAACAGTGTTTCCATAGGAAAATGCGCTTGCCAACGATCCATCACGACCAGTAAAGGATAGCTGCATTATTCTCATACCATCAAGTGTGGTTACTTGCTTAGTAGTTTAAAAGCGAGTATATTTTGTGAAAAAATTAAAAGCTTTAAAATGTAATATATGAAACCTATTCATACATGTTAAACAAGAATTTGGGCTTGTCCCTTATACAGCGGAACAATCTGTCTAGTTGAGATAAAAATGTGAAAGTGTGTATAATGTGACGCGGATGGCGGTGATGGGCGGACGAAATATACGTGTCCAATTGATAGCATAACCGTCACATCTCACTTGAGCTTACAAGTTATAGTGAAGGATATTTAAGAGGTTATTGAATAACAATATGACTAGTTTTGACGTTGTTAGTTACATGTATTCACTAATGGAGCATGCAGTGCATTGATTAGATATTCCCAGAAGAAAGTAAATTATTGATTTTGGGAACAACTTTGAAACGACGAGTTGAGATATTGGTGCCTATGCAAGACTATGTGGCATTTATCTTCGGATGGATTATTTTTATACAGTTCGTTAACAGTTTCCACTAGAAACGCTTACCTTTGTAACTAGATATCTAAGGCAGGGGTCGGCAACCGGCGGCCCGCGGGCCGCATGCGGCCCGTGGACTATCTCGGTGCGGCCCGCAAGACGTCCGCGCGGTCCGTTAGAAAAAAATACCAAAGCAAAAGGCCATATAAATTCACTAGAATTTATACGGCCATGCTGCTGGGCCATGAGAGTATTCTTGAAAGCTCGCTCCCACGCGGGGTGATAAAAATGTACCTATTTCATTTCTTAAGAATTGTTTATCAAGACTGTGACGTTATGTATTGTTTCTACCGAAAATAAAAATTTGCTGTACTTATTTAATTCTTGGCACTTTCTTTTGCGTTTATCCGCCGTGTTCGTCAGCGGCGGGCGGCTCCTTTGAGACAATAGGCAGCGGCAGTCTTTGATTAGACTCAGGTGTGTGGCGGCGAAAAAATTCAAAGCGACTCGATTTAGGTAAAATCACAGCCGCGCGCAGCTCTCGCCTCATTCGGTTGTGGAAATTCGCCGGAAACTCACGTCTCATCTGGTTGCTAGTTACGCCTTTCGTTTCACCTTTCTTCCCTTCGCTGATAGCTTCTCACGCACGACGTACGAGGTAAGTACGTTGTATGTAATCGCAAGCAATTTGTTTTTTTTTTTTCATTATTGTTACAGAATAATTATATAAACATGGCTTCAAGAAAAAGGAAGATAGTAGAAGAAAAAAGAGTTTTTAACGAATTATGGACAGAATTATACTTTTTTATCGAGTTTAAAGGAAAACCGTTATGCTTGATTTGTCAAAAGAGTATTTCTGTAGTAAAGGAATATAACCTGAAGTGACATTACGACACTGAGCACAAAGCTAAATTTGACTGTCTTGAAGGAGAAATACAAAAAAGGAAAATTTCCACTTTGAAATCGCCATTACAAAATCAACAAAAAATATTTAAGGTTGTGGCAGACAACAGCGAATCGAATGTTCGTGCCAGTTACAGGTTAGCAGAGATTCTAGCAAAAAGTGGACGACGACGACGAGTTACCGATAGTGAATTAGTAAAAGAGTGTGTCTTAGCTATCGCAGAAGAAATATGCCCAGAGCAGAAAAAAATGTTTGAAAGTCTTAGTCTCTCTGCGAGAACTTGCACCCGACGTGCTGAAGACTTGGGTGCTTATTTGTGTGAACAACTCAGGGATGAGGCGCAGTCTTTTGACTGCTTCTCTTTAGCGATGGATGAAAGTACGGACGTGTCGGATACAGCACAGCTACTCATATTTGTACGCGGCATTGACAAAAACTTTACTGTTTACGAAGAGCTTGTGAAAATGTGCAGTTTGAAAGGTACAACTACGGAAGAAGATTTATTTCACTATGTGGAACAAGCTCTGAATTCATTGCAATTAAGCTGGGAAAAGTTAACAAGTGTCACTACCGATGGAGGCAAGAACATGAGCGGTCAAAACATAGGTGTTGTTGGGAGAATAATCAGCAAAGTTAAAGATTCTGGATCTACTGTACCATTGATTTTTCACTGTATTGTCTATCAAAAAGCATTGTGCTCCAAGGATATATCCTGGAAAGAAATAATGGATACTGTAACATCCACTGTTAATTTTATAAGAAGAAATGGGCTCACACACCGTCAGTTCCAAAAGTTTTTGGAAGATCTGGAAGCTGATCATGGTGACGTGGTTTACTACTGTGAAGTGAGGTGGCTCAGTCGAGGTGCCGTTTTGGAACGGCTTTTGATTTGGGGAAAGAAATTGGCAACTTCATGGAGATGAAAGGAAGTGGAAGAGCTTACTAAGAAACAGTGGATTATCGATCTTGGTTTTTTGACTGATTGACTAAGGAACTGAATCAGCTCTACAAACGCTTGCAGGGAAAAAATTAATTGATTTGCGATATGTATTCAGATGTAAAGTCATTTGAGATGAAACTGAAACTGTTTATCAAGCATATTGATGAAAAAAAGCTTGACCATTTTCCTAATTGCAAGAAAGCCGTGAAAGAAGCTGGAGATAATTTTGTGTGGCAAAATATTACAATGAGAAACGTGTTAACACAACAACAAACTGAGTTTGTAAATCGATTCACCGACTTTACAAAGAGCTCCCTTAACATGGAAATATTCCAAAACCCTTTTGCAATTGATATTAGTGAGGTACCAAGCAATTTGCAAATGAACATAGTAGATTTGCAAAGTAATAGCACACTTAAAACGGCATTTAGGGAAAGCGCTGACTTGATACAGTTCTACGGAGGTTTGAGTTCTGAAAACTTCAAAGAATTGAAAAAGTTTGCTCAGCAGATAATAACTATGTTTGGTAGTACATATTTGTGTGAGCAGACTTTTTCAATTCTCAACTACCGCAAAAATAAGAATTGTTTGCGGTTAATGGATGAACATTTAGACGCGATACTGCGCGTGTCTACTACTAAAATGAAAGCAAACGTTAAAAAACTTGCAAGTCAAATGCAGCCGCAAAAATCTCACTAGTTCTTACTTTTATGTTAGTATAGTAATTCAATTAAAATATACATGATTGTATGAATATATATATGCGTTTTATTTCAAATATTAAAAATACATGCCCGAACATATAAATATAAAAATAAGTGCGGCCTGCACTGATACTCTGGCAACATATGTGGCCCTGCTATAGCAAAAGGTTGCCGACCCCTGATCTAAGGTAACGCTTTCAAACTCATTTCATCAAATTTCAAAATTTAGTTACAAAGGAGGATCGTTTAACAGCAATCATCTATGCTCAACACTAAGTTTGGTTTTGTCAGTAGAAAGACAATTACTCTAATTAAAAACTTAATTTTTGATGCACTTTCTTTGAAAACAACTTTGGATTTACCACGAACCAAATTCTCATTTTCAAAATGTTTAGTTTAGTTTACTACACCTCTGCCTACCCCTTTAGTGGATAGAGGCGTGAAGGTATGTCTGTATGTATAGAAAAAAATTGAATGCTGTGCTTGTATGTATCGTGATTTCACGTAGGCTCAAAAATATAGCAACAAATAAAATTGAAACGCCTTTTACAGACTGGTCTTAGTATATGTTTATGAGAAATATGATGATGTTATGAGCTCTTGTCACTCTATCATATAAAGTAAGAACAATAACTCAATTCACGCAACCTGAATAGTCTAGCCTCTGGTTCTCTTATTATTCTCTTATCTTAAAATTTGCTTAACTAGTTCCCAATTCAAACTTTGAATTATGTCAGATGCTATTCTAAACGAGGTCACAATATTGCTCGTGAATGTAATCTACTTACTATTTCTTAACTCGTCCTATAATCCTACGTAATTCTAACATCTTTATCGAACTTACTTGTAGCTTACAGTAACATTAGATTTACCATAACCAATTCAAAAATCAAAGAAGCATATTATGATTCTGAATTCTTTAAATTAAAATGTTATTATATCAAAACAAGGTACTTATTTCAACAAAAAGAACATGATTTTGCTTCCTACTTTCAATAACTAAGTATTCATCATTTAAAGTAATATAATAATAACATAAAATAAGTAAATTATGATATCCACCGGACAAGCCTGGTCGTGAGTAGGAGATACCGTTGTTTGATGTCTACTATTAGTTCTCGAAAAACTATGAAAATAATAAATATTTTGTTTTGTTCTATCTGGCAACGATTCACTTTGATTTAAAACTGTCTACTATCAACGTTTCATGTAAAAATGTACTAAACAATTGGAAATATAGTCAGGCGAGTCTGGATATACATACATATGTAGATAACATATATATATAGATAATCCATTGATTGTAGATTTCAAGTTCAAGCATATAGTGCAGTTATATATATTATATATACATATATATATATAACTCCACTATGAATACTATATATAAATACACTATGAATACTGCAAAATATACATATATTTTGAAATTCATTAATTACTACTACATTATAATATACAATTATCTGTTTGATACAAACTTTTACAGCTTATACTCGTATTGAATAATAATATGTAAATCGAGCCCGATTGTGGTTAAGGGTGATTGGCACCCTTGACCGCTGTTTCTGGAATTTTATCGTAATAAAATGGTATCTGATGTAAATGTTCAACTACGATTATTGATTTCCACAATATATGTTGCTATAAAGTAGTAGCAACACTTTACTTAATATTTTAAATATGTCTCCTAAACGTCCAAGCAATTATGTTTTACGAGTTCTGCGTTCGATCGTGTTTTTGTAGTAAACGTTACAACAGCACGTAACTGTAGGCGCCCATTGCGGCGCGGCACTCGCTGCGTGGCTCGGGCGCAAGGCTCTCCCGCGGTGGGTAGCCCTCACTCCTTTATCGATCACAGGCCCTATCATTAGATATCATTGTGATCTACGATCAATGCGTCCGCGACGCAATAGGGTTGATACATGCGTTTTGTTTTATTTTATACAGGTACAATTACAATAAGTATTTCTAAAATAATGTGTTTTCTTTTTATTCTATTATATATCTCACTATATATTAAAATTGATATTTTTTTTTAGTACAACAATTAAATAAAAAACACTCTATTAGAAATCAGTGAATACAGCGTATGTATCTAATAACATAAATACATAAACTAACGCCATTCTGCCATAGGGGTGGGCAGAGACAAGAGACCGCCACCTGCTTATATTCTTTCTTTATGTATAAACCTTTCATACAAGCCCGTCGATTTCGGGTACTTCTGACCTATCTTATCTTCAGAACATCACCAATTTGATAGGTGTATTTTCTGCGTGGTCGAATCCCTGTCGGCATTCCAAATCAAGGCTGCCCTATGTTGTGTCCATCAGCTGACAAAGCGACTCGGAATAAACAATATTCGCGTAACGCCGTACCATCCGCAAAATCCATCTATCAACTGAAACGCCGTCATGTCCGTGGATCGTCTAAAGCTAGCATTCGTCCTGGAGGATTGGAGGGCAATGCACCTACTATAATTACTGCGACCACGGTTACGTCACCAGCGACGAGTGCACCTGACACTTCAACAGCGTGTGCAGAAACGGGCGCGTGTCACAATCTGTTGTTTAATTGTTTATACCTAATTAGTTAATTGTTTTATATTGTTACCTTCTTTTACATTTTGGAATAGAACATTTATATTTAAATATTTTTACAATATTTTTATGTTTTATATGTTTATTTTTTATTTTGTAGGTATGTATGGTATTTTTTTAAAAGGTTGAGGACTTATAGCTCATTATATAATATAAATAGAATTACTTTTATAAATATATAACGAATATTGCTGTGGAACTTATGCCTCGTTTCTCTAAACTCTTATACATATACTTAATTTATCATTCGTTCGTCGTTCTGTATTCATTATATCTAAATATACGCGTTAAATCAAGTCAAACTCCTACGGCAATCCGACAAATCTATATCGCATTACAATAGAACAATATCCTTACGACGGTGACGCGACGACAAGCTTTCTTATCTCAACTGCGGGCCGGTCTGGTAACGAAATAATTAAGTCAACAGCCTACAAAAAAAAAAAAAAAAACGTTAAATTAATCTTCTTCAAGCTATCTTGTTTGTTTTACATTGTCGAACACGAATACGGTTTTTAAAACACTCAGAATTAGAATAATGATGTATTAATTCGAATTTTATTAAAATATTGGTTGTTTTGTTTTATTACTTAACTGATTTTCTATGGTCCTATGCGACTGTTTCTGTTTTTATTTCGTTTAAAAGACAACTCCCGCGGTAATAATAAGTCCTGTGTTGCTGAACTTTACAAACACACAAACAACGGACACAAAGACCAGACTTGGGACAAGTGCAAATTTGTGGCTCACACAAACATTTTTATCCCTTATGAGAATCGAAGCCACTACCGGCTCAGGAGTCAGGGTCATCACCACTAGACCAACAGGCCAGGCGAGTGCTTATTTTTCCTATTCATTATTACACTCTAGAAGGTGATCGATTTACGATTTTGTATTTAGATAAGCGGGGCGTAAAAAGCATCTCACCAGGTCGCCATGGTGTGGTTGGCTAGACATGCAATGAGGATGGTGACCACCACTCTTAGGCTCCACTTATTGATTTCAATCAGGCAAAGTGTAGTCACTTATACATAAAAAAAAAGAAAGAAAATTGAATATATTTCTTTGGTGTAAATGCACAATAAAGTGTATTTGAATGTTACTTTAAGTAGTATGTATAACTTTCATTGCTTGCTTTTAATAAAAACTTTGTGTTTAAAAAAAAAACATGTCAAAACAACATTAAAATGTTGTAAGAAAAGGGCAACCTTTCAGTAAGTTTGAAGTAATATGTAGGAGTTAAATTATGCAAGTAGTGAAAGAAAAAGCAGAAATGGTAGAAATCAACTGATTTAATTCACTGCTGCCATCTTTTTATAGCTAACTAGCGGACCCGACAGACGTTGTCCTGCATGATATTTCAAGCGATTAGGATCAATATAGATAAATAACCTAGATACCGACTGCAGCGCCATCTGCCGGGCTGATTTGTGAATCTAAACCATTCCCAGATCCCCTTGAACACACACAAAAAATTTCATCTAAATCCGTCCGTCGTGAGAGTAGTTCAGTAAAATACACACTCACAGAAGAATTATATATATAAAGATTGTCAGTTGTTGGAAATAAAACCTTGTAATTAATATAATATTATGATTTGGGTTTAAAGTTGTTTTTGTAAGCTTGGCTCGTACGAACGCAGAAAAAAAAATTGGTTGTCTGTAAAGTCGGTTTACGGACGATAGTATAATGTGACAACGTCATAACAAAACATTGATGAAATGTTTGGACGCATATTTCAATCGAGTGGAAGAGAGACAATGAGTCATCCTTTTTCGTGCGTGCAGCCAGCGTTTATCGATTTATTAGACGTTGTCATGTCAAAATGTTCTAATTTAAACACCTACTTACTATAGTTACTAAATACAAGTAAAAAGCACCATTGTTTACCTTATCTATACTTAATATTATAAAGAGGCAGACTTTGTTTGAACGCGAGTCACAAGAACTACCAAAATGTCTTAAAAAAAAATTACATTAGATAGCTTATTTATTGGGGAAGCATCATCATAAATAAATGTCATATCGGAATACCGCGAGGCACAGATAGTTGGTATTATAAATATCTTAACTGTCGCCTTTGGTGTGTAACTTTTCCAACTAGCTGTCGCATTTTCCTTTATATGAGATATCTCCGAGTTGTCACTTCATTAAATTCCTTCTTTACCTCTATTTTATGTCTATAACACATGTTATGAGCTAATAGAAAAGTTTAAATTTTAATAGAATATTCTAACTAACACTTAATTATTTTCAGAAGTACCTTTAGGGGGCAAGGGCCTTTACCTATTAAGATATTTAGCATGTGGAAGGGTTTAGGGATTAAAATACACATTTATATTACCTGGCAGGATCTCTTGGCAAACAGTGTCGTTCCTGGACAGCAACGCCCCCACCACAGGTTTTAGAGCAAGCAGACCATGAACCCCATGAGCTCCAAGCGTATACGGTCACGTTCGTTCGTAATAATTCATTCGTTTTTGACCCCTGAGGACAAGAGATTTCATTGTACACTGGTTTCTATGAAGATATATTCTTTAATGGTCATCGTTAAATATATTAGAGAAGAAAAAAAGTGTTCTAATAGTAATATAAATGTTGCTGTAACAAACAAAATTTCTAATAACACTATAAAAATCTTCAAGAAACAATAAATCTCGAGCGAGCTCCTGCTAGAGTGCCCAACATCAGCATTGTACGAAAGACATTGCTTATGAAGAATGTAAATCACGGTTTCAAACAAGAAATTATAAAAACCGATAACTTCTACAAACTACTTGAATCACCGGGATACCCCACAAAGTGAGAAAGAGTATTGGAGGTGTCGGTATATGGGTTTAAATCTTGGTTTCATCTATTTAGAGCTAAAATTGTAGCCATAAATGAAAAATGGTATAGAAATGCGAAGTAATGGCTTTTTAACTCTACAAAAAAATTATAAGCCAAGAAATACCTGTATATCGTATAATGTATTAAAGGTATAAATTTTATAAATAATAAAAAAACCATAAACATTTTAATGCTCGATGAGAAGATGAGAAGACTTATCCGGTAACTCTATTTACGGCGACGAGATTATATTATACATTACACTGTTCGACACCGATGATTATGTCGGTTAATAGCTGATGAGATTACCTTTTCTAAAAAATGTATAGTAAGAGTGTTAAACAGTCGTATAATAACGTTTTTTTTTCTAATTGAAGCTATAAATGACAACACAAACGCACTTCTTTCTCTCTTCTGGGTTGGCAGAGTCATCTCACCGCTTGCTTCTATTCTTATGATCGCGAGCTTTTATATTGTATGTCATTTCATTTCGTTTATTAATTCAAAAACTGTTTTAACACTGTCTATAAATATAATTAATTTTTAAATGATACAAATACATGATCAGTCACATGCAAGCTACAACTTTGATAAAATAAATAGAAAACAAAAGGTAAATTCATAATAATAATAATCATCATCACTGACAGGACTATTGTTGCCAATAAACCTAATATAGTGGTGATATACCGACTAGAACGTCGAGCAATGATTGTGGACATTACCATTCCACATGACGACAATCTCATAAAACCTGAAAAAGATAAACAAATAAAATATTTGGATTTATCCCATGAGGTGGTCGACATGTGGGATATGAGTTCTCGTGATGAGGTTCCTGTCTCAGGAGCCTTAACCACCGGTGGGATGCTATTTTTTATATTTTTAAATATATTTTGTTTTTATTTTATATTTTAAAATGTAACTTGTATGTTTAATAAAAGATGTCCGATACTTCCAAATACAACTTAAGCTGTTTTAAAGGTTAATAAATACAAGGGACTATCAATATATTTAAAGCTTTGAAGTGCAACTTACATGACTCTTGACTCTTGCTGCTCTTGTATTAAATCTTAACCTCTAACTCAAGTGTTGTAAATGCATTGCCCGCCCTTGATGGTGATGAGGGGGGGGGGGGGGGAGAAAAGTTTGGGCTTCCGGTACCCACACTTACTCGGTTCATACATCGCAAGCATTGTTTGACAACCGATTTTGTTTGAGGCCATAGAATTACTCCGATTGAGCCGGCCCCATTCATGGCATGGCGGCCCAGCATGGCTCTAAAATGATTAATTGCTTTTACATAAATATTTTATATATATAATTGCGAGTATCGCTCTTTTCTGCGGATTATTTTTTTTCTTTCATTTTACTATTTTTCTATTAATTGTAATTATTATTTTTATGTAAAATATATGATAATCACATTTCAAAGTTGCAAATAATAAAAAAAATAACTTTACACATCCCACACTCGGCCGTCTGATCCATAACTAAGGTGAGCTTGTATAATGGTTACCAGAGTGCTGATAACGACACATATATTGCTCAATACATACATAAATATCTTTTGTATAAAATGCATATTGTTACTGCTATTTTATTAGTTGAGATAAAGTATGCCAACACAAGCAGCAGGAAAATGTTCGAAGCTTTGTATTTGAGAAGATTTGACTATGAACTATTTGATAACTCATTTTGGTCAATTTAAGCTCTCATTTATAGAGCGTCCATCTAGGTGAGACCTTACCGTCACTAATTATCTCTAATACCAACTCCAATTCCTCTTAGCTCTTTCTTTAATATATACCAAACAAGCAGTCAAGGATACCTAGATTCCACTGATACCCATTTCTATTAAATGAATGGTTGATTGATTGATGGTCATTGACGTTGTACGAATTGTTCCACTTGTTGAAATTGTGCCTAAATTGGCTCACATGTTTCAGTTTTACAGACTTATGCTCTCTCGTGGCTCTACCACTGTTAAACCTTGAGTCACTAATTTCATAAAAAATACTATTTAAATCTATTCACTAATGACGCAGTTAAACCGTAATAAGTATTGTTCATTTCTTATTTTATTTATTTATTTATTTATTTAACACTGTATTTCACCTGTATTTCATTGCACGGGGCGGACTTAATGCCAGGAGGCATTATATTTCAGTCAACCGTTGGGTGGTGCAAAGAGGGTCAAGGCAGTATAATTGGCGACTACATCGAGTATACTCACAAAAAAGAACAATCTAAATAAGAACCTCCCCTATTTGAAGTCGGTTAAAATTTGCTTATAAGTCTAGTAGGGCCTTGCAAAGAAACATTATACATACCTACATACGCTTATACATATACCCCTACTTACATACATATTCACATGCATGCATAATTGGAAAAACATAATCTCTCCGTCTCCCTCTCCATAATCTATGTTTTCGCACTCGAGTAAACGTTTTTTTCCGAAATACAAATTTAACTTTGCAGCTTTCTTCATGCATCGACATGGTTTTCGACCGCAAAATATAAGTTGGTATATCACAATCAATTAAGAACTACCGCATTTTTTCCTTTACTTGTGTCACTTATTGTGTTGTTCCTTACATGTGCCTTGCTTCTTGCGAAATTCCAAGATCTCGTGGGCAATGGAGATTGAATTACAGGCGAAGTGTGCCAATTTGTTGAATGAATACGATAATTAATTTATTTTCATTACGTTGATTTAGAAGCTTGATTGTTTGATTCAGAAGCTTAATTTGTGCCATAAAATTTCAATTTCAGACATCCACGCGTTCCGGGGGTAAAACGTAAAGGGTAAAGGGTCATCATCATGGGAAACGGCAGAGAAGTAATACAAACATATAATGTTATACAGGCATGACAATAACAGTCTTAGTACGGATTTTGTTAAATCTGGATTCGGGTAGTCTGTGGTGTACAATTGTAATTTTAAGATTAAATATTTCATAAAGTAAAAATAGTAAACCTACACAGTTATTGAAAAATATATGATACATAATTTAAGTCATGTTACAAACACAGGTTAAACATACATACTATCGAACACCAGCTATTGGGTACTAATTATTATTACTATTAGATTATTATTTGTTACTATGAGACATACTACTACATACATGCATATACAATTGCAGAATATATTAAGTATTGTATTACACAATATATGGCGGATGACGGCAATAGGCACGTAAATATTATAATAAATAAAAAATATAATAATTTTAATTTATTTTTATTTGTATTAGAAGTAAGATAACTGTATCTTTGCCAATATAAACACATGATCATAAAGTTTACGAAATCGATAAATAAAAAAGTAGGCGAAATAAAAAAAAATGTGGGTATCGTTGCGTGCCGTGCCTCTGCTTTCCCCTTCGGAGATCTAGCGAGAATGTAATTGTTTATTTTCAACATAAAGTAATGTATGTGTTTATTTTCAACATAAAGTTATAGCAACTTATAGCAACTAATACTTGTTCTTGTACACTCATGATAGACCTCGGACTCAATGGGAATTAATCAATAAATTCCAATTATTACTTATTTGAAAACAGTATTTAATTCCCTTATAATAAAAAAACCTGCATAAAACAACGGAACACATATGAATGAAAATATTTATTAAGGAAATCTTAACTTAACATTGATATGCATAAACTTGGAATGAGCAAGCTTACAAGAATATCACGATATTAATAATCGAAGTTAACTTGAAGAGTAACGTTTAACCAATTTGTTTAAGAAAGTGCTCTGCGATCACTGCAACTGAAGATCAAAGCAAGATAATTGATGACGTTAATAACTCACCGTTCGTCCAACCGCCGCGCTTGTTGTTTGTGCATATATTAGTGGTTCCCGCGAACACACTGCCATTATCCTGTAACAACAACAATTTGATTTTACTCCATTATTATACACAAATCTCCGAATTCCAATTTAGTATCGATTACTTATATAATTTATAGATTTAATTCTCTAAAGGGTTTTTATACACTGTCAACGGCTAAGGCCATTTGGTAAATAAACAATCTTCCAATTTGCCTTTTTGTCAGACATTCCATAATGACTACATAAATATTTCGTATTCGTAACAAGATAGTAACAAAATTTTAACAAAACTTTCATGAGTGTTATTCATTAAAGAACGCACTGTTTAACTCACGGGCTGAATTTGGGGATGCCCGACTAATATCAAGGTGTCAGGTGCACCTGATACAGGAAGATTCGGGGCTTAAGGTGGAAGTGGCAAAGTAAGTAGAAAAAGACAATAGAAAGAAGCATATTTTATTTTATTTACTTAAATGGGTACACGATCATAATATTTGAATTTTTATTTTATTTTTAGGTTTTTCGATCAATGTCTCGTCTCTTAAAGATGTCCCTACTTCAAGTATGTCTACAACTAAAGCTAAACTTGAGTAGGTTACTTTTCGTCATGTCTACGGTATCGTCTTTACAATTTACAGAAAGCTATTTACGGTCTGGCGAAAACATCACTTTATGGAATATTCAGTGGTAGTATACTCATCTTTTGTTAAACTAAGAAATGCTTTCCTTTTGTAAATCAGTTGGGTTGGCTTCAAATTTTATTACCCGATAACATTTGTAAGGAGCTTGTAAGTCTACCAAATGAAGCTTTTCATTTTAAATATTTATAGGTAGAAGCTGATGTCTGCACCTATAATTATATGAATGTTTTGTGAAACCAGTCTTTCAGGTCAACATACAAAGCATAACGTTCTTAGATATTTAAGACACACCGTTAGGTTGTGTGTAGTTATATTAATGTGTACAGTAGGAAGGAAAATTATTTTATTCGCACGTTTCCAATAGATGTCTATAATATAATGATAAGTATGTACAAAATTAAACGGCTACCATGCGTGAACAATATGTGCAACACCATTACATGACATAAACCATTAAAAAAACCGTTCTACAGACCTTGCAAGTTAATCCCTAAAGATGTTTAAGTAGTAGTAATTTTCTTTTATTGTATATGGGACAAGCGAGCAGATGGGTCTCCTGATGGTAAGTGACTACCGCCACCCATGGACGTCTGCATCTCAAGGGTCACAAGTGCGCTGGCGCCCTTTGAGTGGGTGAATAAAGAGTGGAGAAGAAAAGGGAGGGAGAGTT